>BLBF01000002.1:78425506-78459997 GCA_015471245.1 Laticauda colubrina
AGTTGAAGTCCACAAGTCTTAAAGTAGCCACGTTTGAAGACTGCTCTATTAAGGTATTGTTTTCGGCTTGATTCTTGGTCTGGTGTCAATCCTGCTTGGTGTCTGGTGTCAATCTGGCTGCTGGAAAAGACATGTTTGGTCTTTTTGTTTCCTTCTTAGCTTTTCTATTATCTTTTTGAAAGGCATGTGAGTATGCTTTATCTCTATTTGTCTACTGATGGCTGATTTGTCTGAATGTCAAGCTTCTAGAATTCCCTAATGGTTTGCGGTTTTTTTGTTTAATTTGGCTTCGTCTAACAATTTCTCACACTGTACTGTTCCCACACTCCCATGTGTTCAACTCTTTCCATGTGTTGTGGGATTGGCTAAAGCAGTTTTTGGGGGTGTCTTTTGACTGCTAGTTAGTCTTCATGGATGCCCTCTGCCAGTCTTCAGCTTGTCTGTCCTACACAGTAGCTGTGTAAGTCTTATGTAAGTCCTTGACGTACGATCACAATTGAACCCAACATTTCTGTTGTTAAGTGAGTTTTGCCTCATTTTATGACCTTATTTGCCACAGTTGTTAAGTGAATCACTGCAGTTGATAAGTAAGTAACATGGTTGTTAAGTGAATCTGGCTTTTCCATTGATTTTGCACATCAGAAGATTGCAAAAGGGGATTGGATGACCTTGGAACATAGCAAAGGCCATAAGTACAAGTCTGTTGCCAAGCATCTGAATTTTGATCACGTGATCACGGGGATGCTATGAAGGTTGTAAGTGTGAAAAATGGTCACAAGTTACTTTTTTCAATGCTGTTATAACTTTCAATGGTCTCTAAATGAACTATTGTAAGTCAAGGACTACCTGTATCAACATCTAGCTTAAACAAATAAGCCATTTGTTCTGATGCACTGAAAATGTTTAAATTCTATATATAAAAAAGACTATAAGTGCCTGTTTAATTTATGTTCGGGTATGTTTCAGTCTGTTTATAGAACTTTCCTGGCTGAAAAAGTGTATACCAGCTTTTGAGTTGGATTATCTTTATCACATGCTTGCTGATGCTTTTGAGTGTTAGATGCAGAAGCTATTTCAGCTATTCCAACTCATTCAGTAATCTTTGATCAGCACTGATCTGGAATAAGTTTGTTCGAAACTGGGTTCTAAACATGATTATTAATAGTAATTCCTCACTTGTTTGTTGCCTTTTCAAATCGGGAAGTCAAAATCTTTCTAAATGAAGAATATTCTAAATGGCTGTGCCCATGATATCACCAGGATTTGAGTGCAAACTGAATTAACATTTATTAGATTTAATTCTGGCAGTCAAGTAGATCCTCCTTGAATATTACTATTTGAAATAATGGTTGTTATTTTTTTTTAGTTCCACTCTTAGCTAGGAGATTTAAGCATAATTAACCATTTCATTTTTCATGCCTTTTGTGGTTAATTAATTCTTTTTATGAGATTTCTATCCCACCCCAATGAAAAGGTTCTTGGCAGCATGCCCCAACTCTCGCTTCAAAAATAGATCCAAAATTTTGGATAAAGATCCTGTCAGAGACAGTGCAGCTGGCACACCTATGACTAGCCTTAATACACCAGTATTCACATTCTGAAGCAGAAGTCTTGATTATAGGTATGGCATCTCTGCTCATTAACATCTCCAAGTGTTAACACTCCAACACTTGGAGATAAGCAAAATCTTATTGTAAATGGACATGTCTTTTGCAATAAGCAACTTGAGAGCAAAATCACGGGGTGGTTATTAGGACACAGAAGTGGGATAGTTAAAATAGAAGTGGAGATCCTCACCCATGTTTCAGTCCCCCTTCACCTGGAATTCCTTTATTGTAATATCCCATGACCTGTCACAACTGGGATCGGTTTAGCCTTCCCACTACACTAGTACAACTCCACATACAGGAGGCCACCAAGTCAAATCCACACAGCTATCTATATATTTATCCAATCATCTCCCTTTTGGAGGCAGGAGTCCCAAAGTGCTACTCATGTTGGCCCACCCACCTCTCAATTCCTTATACCATCTCCTAGTGCACCAAACCTGTTGCAACAGGTTTGTTTGTTTGTTGCAGAAGGTTTGCTTCAAACCTTCACAAGATCATCCACAACCACTCGTCCTCATTGAATAGGAGGATGCAATCTTCTATAGAATAGAATAGGATAGGGTGGGATGGGATGGGATGGGATGAGATAGAACAGAACAGAATTGAATTCTTTATGGCCAAGTGTGATTGGACATATAAGGAATTTGTCTTTGCTGCATATGCTCTCAGTGTACATAAAAAGAAAAAAACACATTAATCAAGAATCATAAGAGGATCATAAGACTCTGACAACAACACTCAGTGATAGTCATAGGATACTAAATAAGCAATCAAATCATATTAGGAAACAAATAAACAATATAGCTGTAGAGATACAAGGCAAGCAACAAGGTTATAGTCATAAGTGGGAGGAGATAGGTAATAGGAAGGATGAGAAGAAAAATAGTAGTACAGTAAATAGTTTGACAGTGTTGTGGGAATTAGTTGTTTAGCAGAGTAATGCCATTCGCGGAAAAACTATCCTTGTGTTTAGTTATTCTGGTGTGCCCTATAGTGTCATTTTGAGGGTAGGAGTTGAAACAATTTATGTCCAGGATGTGAGGGTCTGTTTTCACAGCCCTCTTTTTGACTCATGAAGTACACAGGTGAAGATTCCCTCTGGATCCCATTCAGATCTAGAAAACCTCTCAATCCAAGTGTAATTAGCACTTTCTTGAGAGACAGATCCTTCCTAGGGCTACAATTACCTGATTGTATACAGATGCCAATGCCACTGTAGGAGCTGGCTAAGGAGGTAGGATGTGGAAGCCATATTATATCTTCATTGCTCCCATCTCTGTTACCTGGCACTGTGGCCCAAGATGATTCCTCAGGTAACCTTGAACCATGCCATAACATAGTCTTTATAGGTAATAATTAGCACCTTGAACTGGATCTGGAGGCAACCAGGCAACCAGTGCAGCTCAGAAAAGACTGTCTTCTGTGCCAGAAAAAAGAGTGCGGCATTTTCAAGAGGTCTCTCCTGCAAGTCTTAACAACCAAACAAGTTTATTAAAAGAGATGTATCCCCCTGGATGTTCAACAGTTTAATGGTCCATGTCAATACTTTAAATTCTGCCCTAGGCAACTGGCCCCAGGGAGGATCCTTCAGTTCTGCTATCATATGATACCTGAAGTTTACTTGGATAGTAGTCTAGCTATTGTGTTTCACAACTTCCAGGTATTTGTTAAGGACATTCTTACATATGTTACAATAATTAAGATAGAAATCAATCAGGGAATGGATAACTATTACCATACCCAAGAAAGAATGCAGCTGTCGCATCAGAAGTAATTATGTAAAGATGCTTCTTGCTACCCAGCTGCCACCTGCAATCCCAACAGTAACTGTGTGGAGCACTCTGCTGTCTCCACAATTGCTCCTTCTATAGGTGGTACAACAATACCCAAGTCCATTTGCTATTTACTAACAGCATTGTCCTCCTGTCTTCATTTCAGCCATTAGGCAATGTTCCACAGTTCTTGTTCTGATTACTATATTTGAAACACGTTTGTAATGATTTGGGGAACTCTGGGAACATCATAGAACCTTTCCCCACAAATGATCCTCCCCATCCTTCTTGCTATAGGAGGACAGGATAATAATACAATCTGCTGATCTCATAAGAGTCTTATCTGAGTAAACATGGTCCCCAAAGGTGGGTGGAGAAAACTTTTAAGAGTGTGGATTGCGTATATGTCCTACCTTCTCTTTTACGACACAGGTGCCTCCTCATGGCAAGGATGTATTATTAGCAGCCCCGTGAAGATCCCTCCCCCTTAAAAAATGGGGGAAAGTGCTATGGCATTCACACCATAGTGCTATGGTTGCTTATTGAGGAAAGGCAGTCTTGGCAGAACATAAACCAGTGGAAATAAAACTATTTAAATGGTCAGCCTTTGGAGAACAGAGAATTAGTGGCACCAAACAGGAATAAAACTGGTGTTGCTGGGCTATTAAGGTGTTACAAATTGCAAGTGAACCTCAGCCCTGGGACTGTCTTGGCCTTTTCTTTCAAGCCCTTCGCATAGGCATGACAGGTAGTAATTTAGCAGATAAGGAAAGTGGATTGGGGAACAATGGAGGGGCTTCTGACTCTCTTCTCTTCTGTCCTTAGCTGGAAGACTCAGGGAGGGAGATCTCGGCAGGGAGATGCATCCAGGAATGAGTAGTTGCTGTTGACTGAAATCTTAACAGAACTCATTCCCATTCATACAGGCCAGAAAGGAAATAAAAGAGGAAAAGGTGGGCACATCACTCCCTTCATTTTTTGTTTCAAAATGAGATACCTTGATTCTAACTACAGACTGATATGCTGATATATTTTTAAAAAATCATTCCTTCCTGAATTTGGATCAGAATCAGTTAAATGAGTGACTTGTTATTTGGAGAGCAGAGTTACTCAGCTAAACAGATGCCTTCTTAAATGTTTTTCAGTGGGACTTTTGCACTCATAATCTCCAGCTAGAAGAGCTGAAGAGTGAACATTGGAGGGGCTGAAATATAAAAATATTTGGAGGAAACAAGTTCGGGCTTGCTAGTTTGGAGAGGGCCAATAATCCCCAAATTAGTGTAGGAAATTAAACAGGATTAGTGGTTTGGCAGTATCAATTTTTGGAGATTGGCTGGGCTTTTTATGGCTTTATTTATGTCCATATAAAAGTCCAAATTAATAGTACCTTTGCACTGCATCTTAGTTTTGATAGTGTATCGAATCACCTAAGTGGAGATATAAACAAATTTACTGTTTTACAATATGAGCCAATAAGATCTCTTAAATACAAGCAACTCCCCAGGATCAGCAATAGTTAGGACTACTCAAATGTATTATTTGAGGTGACCTGGTGGTCTTCTAAGATTGGCTGAGCTGGAGCATCCAAAATGTGTCTCAATGGAGGATGTTAAAGTTCTCCATCTCTATGTGACTAATTTATTTATTAATTTTATAGCCCGCCCATCTCAGTATTCAAGTGACTCTGGGTGGCTAGTAAGAAGAGCACAGATTTATAAGTTCCCCAGCTATGTTGGGGGCCTTCAAGGAAATATTTCTTTTCCAGACTGTTCAGCAGCCAAGAAATCATGCAAAACTAACTCACATGAATGAGTCCCCACAGATTTATCAAAGCCCTTGAGATTTGCCAGCCTTGTGGGAATGCCAAAAGAGAGCTTGAGATCGATTTCATCTTTCTAAGGACCATGATTTAGATGCCTTCTTGACAGAGAATAGCCACCCAGAGATGTTCCTTTTTATATTTAATTTATAGCAAAAGAAGTCATCTCTCATTGCCTTCCTCTAATTTGCAGGCTCACCATCTCCCATGATTCCCCAAACTGTGAAAATATAGTCCCTAAGACTCCATTTCCTATTAGCCTCCCCCTCTCCCCTCAAGCCATTTACTTCAGTTAGAGCTTCAGGTTGCTACAACATCGGCCTGAAACTGAAACTTAACCTGATACTATAGAAACACAGCACACAATGGGCAGGCTCTTGAGACATCATTTATTTCCAATTGTTATTGATGGCCTTTCATACTTTGCTCGTGGGTCTACTTTACCTTGTCGCTTATGAGCTATGAGGTTATCAATAACTCATGGAAATAAATGTCTTATTGATAGCTTGTTATATATCCAATGCTTTGTCTTCCTTTCTCGAACTCACACACATATATATAAAAATATACTCCGTCATATATAATGCAAACCAGAGGAGAGAAGGAATAAAAGCATTTGATGTCACCAATCCTCTTATCTTTGAACATCGAGGCTTTTAAGACTCAAAGGGTTCCTCCCCTTTCTATTCTTTCAGAGGCATTTCACAAAGATATGTCCCTAATTTATTTATTAAGGTAAGCCTGAAGAACAAGGTAAAATTACCAGGCCGGCCTATCCATGCTTTTCTATACACACAAGTGTATTCATAATTAATGGACTGGCCTATAGTGTTGTGTCTAGAATAAACCTAAGGTCAGATCTCTAGGAGACCAATCATGCCATTATGCCTGACGGGAAATGAATACATGCAGGAACTCAGAAGTGCTGAGCTGAAAGAGAATGGTACTGAATGTACAAGAGGCATTTCAAACAATTCATTCCTAAGTGAAAGTGCTTTTCTCTTAGTTTTCCTCCTTGCCTTGATCTAACTAAAACTGTTGTGAGGGCAGGTTAATGATTGACCTTTCCAGGGACTACATACCAAGCTTTGTTCCCAAGCAGTCAGGAGCTTGGGGAGGCTTGAAATCTTTGACAGACAGAATAGGATTAAACTGCTATAAGAAGTCCACGGCAGGTGATAGATCAATGGGAAAAGAGGAAAGAGGCTCTCGGGATATTTCCAGGATATTTCCACGGGCTGCTATCACGTGAGATCTCGGCTGGTCCAGTAAGATAAAGGGTGGGGGGTGGGGGAAGATAAAACCAGTTATTGTCCTTCAGTGGATGCTTAAACAGCTTACAGTACCTTGTGAAAATTTTAAATAAAGTAAGGCAAAGCAAAAAAAGGACATTCTGAATTAAGAAACAACCACATATTATATATATAAGGTCCAGGTAGTTCAAAATTACTTAATTTGTTGCCCTTTAAATCCTGAAAATCATAAAGAAGAATGGATAGATTTCTGTTTAAGATTCCCCCCCCCCGTAAATAGAAAGTATAGTACAGTACAGTGTTTAAAGCTGTTTTAAAACATCTTAAAATGAGAAATGATCCCTTAATTTATCAAATTAATCCTTATAGTCAAGGTTTAAGAGAAATCAATATATCCCTTACTACAAATGAACACACAGATTTGAACCCATTACCAAACCCAATAAAATCCTTATGGATCATTTTTACCCATGCCACAAGCTCTGAAATAGTTACTCTAATGGTTGTGAACTTGATACAGTTCCGGTTAAAATGTAATTAAACAATTGATTTCTTCATTGATTCCCTGCTGATTGATTTGCCCCTGGCTCCAGTGGAGATTTCAGTCCTTAGAATGACCTTCCTTGCTAAAATCAGTTAATTAAATAATAAATGCTACAGAACTTTAATGAATGTAATTATACTTTGAGTCTATTTATAGAGAGATCAAGCTTTTTATTAAAGAGACATTTTCTTCTTCCTTAAAAATATAATTCTTAAGATAGCGAGTCTATATGCTAAATGTATCCTTTGTAATATATGTGTATGTGTGTGTGTGTGTGGGAGAGAGAGTTTAAATCATTTTACTATTTTTGGGAAATAGGATAATTGCATATTCATTCTATGCTTAATTTTTAACCAAGAACAATCTTTTTTAAAATTCCATGATTTTTCCTTTTTTTATTTTTTATGGCAGAACTTGACTTTATACTTATCAACTGTTATGCAGTTGTGAAAAGAAAGTTTTTTTTTAAAAAAATGTTTAGTTTAAATTATTTGAACATTAGAAGGATTCTGTGAAAAAGGGTATCTCCTAGAGTAAAATATTATGTGAATTTTTCTTCAAATGAATCTCAAAAGCTCAGCAACAAAACATCAAAGAAAGTATCTCATTTGTTCCCTAATAAATAAATTTACTATGCACAATTCACAAAGTGCTTTCTAATGTTTAGCTTCGTCGGCTCTTAGGTAGGCAAACTTGTGCCATGGTCAACTTGTTAAATCTCTTAAGAGCCTTTTCAGATGTTGAAGAAAAGAAAACCTCACAATCTAGCAAATTAAGCACTTCTAAATTCCACTGATTTTCATAGAAGAATTAAGGACATGGTTAAGTTTCATCAATGAGAATTAACAGTGCCTGATTTGCCTGGATGGTATCCAATGCAATTTAGTTAGAGTACTTTAATAACCCAAACAGTGGCAACCTTAGTTGCAATCCATAAAACATACCCCTTTTCAAGTAACACATGGGAGAAGTCCTCTGGTTGGGAGAGAGGGAGGTTACTATTTAAAAATAATTGGGACTTCAGCACTCCAACTGTAGGATGGAAAAAATGCTTAGCCTGCAAAGGGAAAACAAATCAGCACTAAATCTGAAAAATAAATGGTTTCACAATATGGTTTTGTACAGTTGCAGGGGGGAAGGAATTCCTTAGTAGTGGATCGCTGCCTACTCGGTTGTTTTCTAAAAGGTGTTATATTGTCCATTACCAGCAAAGTCTCAACTTGGAAATTGGCCAGTTGGCACTGCATTACTTTGTATTGTCACCCAAATGACAACTAGATAGAAAAGGGCAAGAAGAAAGACATTATTTGGATGACAAAATGCTGCCATTGGAATGTACAAATCCGCTTGTTCTGCACTAATATGAGGCATCGGATGGTTTTGGCTGACAGCAAACTCCACCAGTTGGCATTCAAACAGGTAAAATCTAGCACAGGCATTCAACCCCTCATTCATTTATGCAGACATGTCGTTGCACTAATTTCAAATGGCATTTTTTCTATTGAGGAAAGATTGCTAATATTGGACAAGTAAAAACTTATGTGAATAAGATCCATGTGCAGAGATTGCTATATATAATTAATCCACAACCAGTTATGGAAACTTGGATTGCCTGCCTGAATAAAGAGACAGTTGTTCCTTGTGTAACAAGAGTCATGATGGGCACTATGGCTGTATTTCCCTTAAAGGGGCAAAAAAAAATAAATAAATTCCAACCTCCCCAGCAAATCCATGCTAGAGCTGTTTTCCCCCCTTAGGATCAGAGAAAATGACATGAAAAATATGCCAGCTATTGACGTGTGTGGAGCTTTTAATCAGGCAAGATGTTTCAACAAACAGCAAATGGGAAGAAAGAGTAATATAAAAAGATTACCATAATTGGCATAAACCTGCCTTTCAAACTTCGTCTCAAAATAGAATCAGTCGATTGAAGATTCTTCTAGGCAACCAGCCTGTCTCCCAATCCTGTTTAAAATACACTTCGGATCAAAACAGTTTAAAATCCTTTGAGATTGATCTGGACTTATCCGACTAAAAGGTGGTTCTACTTGGATATTTACATATTATAAATGCAGTCACATTTAATATATAGAGTCCAGATCTTTTAGAAAACCACCAGCCATCATCAAATATGGACAAACCTGTGAGCACAGAGAATTGTTAACTAAGCAAGACTCTTTTCTTCCAAGTTGGCCGATAATTAACTATGTCATCCTATCTCCTTGGAATTCATCAGGATCACAATTAAAATTATAGCTTTCCCTCTTAATAAACAAAAGAAGCAAATAAACAGCTACTGAGATGTATTTCTTTGCTATGTGTTTCTGTGCATGCACTTGTGTACATTTGTCTCTGTTTTTGAGGTAACACGTCTGAGCCAGTTTGAAAGGAAGCTATGGGAGGGAAGCTAGGTTTTAAATCAATTAATTAACAGCCCTCAAAACTCTCCCACTCACCATGACAGCAAACCTCTGTTGCTTTCCTGACTTCTGATGCTGGCAGACTTCCAATTCTGCATTTGGATACCTTCTCCAAGGCACTTCAGCAAGTTCTGCAATTTGGATCCCAAGAAATGGGATGGGGGGAACCCTTCAAGCAGTGGGACTTGCTCTTTCTTAAATAGTTTGGGCTTCTTTGAAGTGACATTGCCCCAGCCACAAAGGCTACCCTGCTGTTTAAATTGCTCACAAATGTAAGCCCTCCCATTCACAATATTATACGATCCACAGGACTGTGTGAGTCTGGGTGTACAGGTATGATTTCATTATTATACACTCACTGTCCTGTGAAGACCTTTGCATGGACTTTTATAATAAAAACTACATCACTATTCCTCTTTATATTATATTTAGCTATTGGGGGGGGATTTTAGTGTTTTATAATTCTGTTCTTTTTTGCTCTCTTTCGAATACACGTTAACAGCTATGGCTTTTACAACAGAAATGAGTTTCTAGCTCCCACTTGTGTGATGCAATATATAGGTTACCTTTCAGAAGAAGTAGGGTGGTAGAATATATTGCTTGAAATACTTTGTTATGCGCTTGACATATTTAATATATAATGGTTCACCTAACTTATATGAGACCTGTCAGTTGCATAGACTATTTCATCAACCTGATGCATTCTGGTGTTAGGCTCCTCACCTCAAGACCTCTAATTAATATAAAATATCCAGAGGGAAAGAAAACCAAGGACTAGAATGTGTACACAGTTGCAAGTATGAAGATGGAAATAATAGTCATCGCCCAATGAAGAGCCTTCTCCAGGGTCAGTATGAAGCACCTAGTCTTCACGGCTGAACACTAAAAGGATCCTGTAAGGTTGAAGATTGCAGAGAGAAGCAATGGATACCCCAAAGTTCTATAATTTTGCATTTTTTAAATGAAAAAGTTACTGAAAGAAATATGTATTGTGATAAATATTTTGGATCTTGATCTCTTCCATTGTGATTTTTAAAAACTTTTTTTTTTAAAAAAGGAATTGCTTAAAGTATGATTGTGAGAAAGACTGATGGCTGAGTCAGAATCCAGTTTGCTAGGAAGCTTGTCTGATATTTCAGTTGCAAAGTTACAAAGAACTTGGGCTTATAGGAAGCCTGAGAATATTAGCGCCCTTTGTTCTTTTATTATGCTTCATCACTTTTACTTGTTATTAACAAGGATTTAAGAGTTAAGAGAATACCCCTCCCACTTAATGCTGAGAAGAGATTTTAAGAAAGGGAGAGTGACATGATTCACCAATTAAAAAAAAAAAAAGTCAAAGGTAGACATGCCTTGCATCAAAATTCTTCAGATTGCATTGAGGGCTGAGGAACAGATGTTGGCATGAATTGGCATCTCAATGTGCAGAATACAGCACATGGTTTTAGCCTAGGAGCTGGGATCAGGAGCACCTTATGGGTTCCATCCTGGGCAGCAACAATTTTGAGTCTGCAGTGGAATTTCTCTTTCAACATGATGACAATGGGATTTTGCACAAAGAGAAATTACATTCATGCATATGAATTTAACTCTAGTTACTTACTTTCCTTCCATAGTTGAGAAGGATTTCCCAATTGCCAGGGGAGGAGTAGACAGCAATAGATGGGCTGGGGGTGCAGGGGCATAGAGGAGGTACTCCACTTCACAAGCAGAAATGTTTTCCCTGGCAAACCTACTGCTAGGTGTAACCCACATAGATTAGCAAAAGGCAGAATCATACTAGAAAGCCTGAATATCTGCTTTGTATATGCCACTAAGGTTTGAGTAAGTCTTGAGAGTAAGGGTTAAAGGTAAGGTGCAAACCACAATAATTGCATTCAGAAACCCAAACAAATCTGAAATCCAGTTAAGTTGGAGGACTGAGAGGCCCAGTCATAACATGACAAAGAAGATTTAAAAAACAGAATGATGAAAAAGGCAAAATGTTTTTGCTGGATGCGGAAGATGGGAATGTTGGTGTACTGGATTAGAAGTTGACTGAGAATTTTGGGTAGTTAGTCCAGTTGTTCTGGTGAGCTTTACATCGGAGAACTGCAGTAAAGTGAATCTGCAACAGAATATATCTCATGGTCAACTGTGATCCTTTATTTCAGTAGCAGGATTTTAAATAGTATTTCTTTGCAACAAGAAGAAAGTAGCAATAGCGATGATGGTACTGGAAACTAAGCTCTGGGGAAAATATAATTATATGTTAGTGCCTGAAAATGGTTTATTCTGATGGGCTGCAGGTACAATCCAGGGAAATCACAAGAGAAAATATGGTCAATAAATCTAAACAAGAAGCACATGGATACAATTATACTCACATGATGCAGTTGAACAACATTCTCGTAACTAAACATGCATTGCATAAAATTAAGTTTGGAACTTGAGATATAATGTTTCTGGAGAAGGGTGCCATGTTGCCCCCTTTAAGAAATTGTGTGATATATGCCTATAAATATAAGATCCATGTGTGATTGTAAATAAAAGGCAAATGAATTACATAACTGGCAATTCTACACAGTGCACCCTGCTTAACGCCCAGTGCAACACATCTAAAAAAGGAACAGTGCTTAAAGCATATAGATCACAGCTGCTAACTTAAACCATCAATGACAAAATGAGCAGATTTTATAAAGGAAGCCAGTCATCTTCTCCCCTCTTAACTCTGGCTTTCTGTATGCTGGGTGTGTGATGTCAGAATAATCTCTAAAATGCTTTTATTGCATGCCTGCTACCTGCTTTAAAAAAAAACCACAGCAGTAACTGTCAGAAAACACCCAAAAGTTCTTGTCTCCGACTCGCTCTCCCCACGTGTGGAGGAAATGTGAAATCCCAATGTTTTACAGAAAAAAGGAAATTGGATTTAAACAATTCAAAGGATTATTTCCTGGATAAATTACTGGCATTCAATGGCAAATTCCATGTTGCCAAGCTGGGATATTCAAACGTGAAAGACTCTTCCAACTGGGAAAAAGCTTTATAGCAAACTTCCCAATCCAGGGCAGGGGTGTCTTTAACAGTTTTATGGGCAAAGCAGTGTACTGGGGTCCCTACGACAACTAGGAATAAAGATGTGATTGGTGGATGAAATTAAACATGGATTTATTTGATTGGCAGGTCCAACAAATAAAGATGCTGCTGTATTTACATGCTATCAGGTGCCCTGAAGGGTTAATAGAAACAGATTAGTACGGGGCCCCTATGTTCGTGGGGGCCACGGCCCATCAAATGCCTTTGCGTTCAGGCAAGCGTGGTCCAGGGCAGCGAAAGTTATGGAAAGTTCACCGCTTGCAGCGGCTTCGTTCGCGGCGTTTTCTCTTCTCGCGCCCCGCTCCGCAGTTTCTCCGGGCGGCTTCCGGGCTTCAGTTCTCAGCTGATTCATTGGCTGAAGCTCCTCAGACGGGCCGGCGCCTGGCTTGTGACATCACCCATTCACACTTTGGCCCAAGCTGGCGCCGCCCGGGCGGTCGCCGTGGCAACGGGGACGCGACGCTCGGAGGAGCAATGATTTCCAGCTGGAGGGAGCCGGCTTTGGCAAGCGCGCATGTGCGAGGTTGCTTCCCTCGCATTCTCGCTTCACCTCTGTCGAGAGGAACGAATCGGGCGGGGCGGGGCGGGGCGGGGGTTATTCATTTATTTACTTATTTACTCACTTATTTACTTACTTATTTATTTGTTGATTGATTATTTTTTGCTGCCTTTGAGCATCCTGGGCGGCGGATTGGCAGGCAATTTGGGGGAAAGTGGCGGGGTTTTCCGCAAAGCATGCTTGATTGTGGGCGACCGTGAAAGAATAGGACTAAATTAAAGAGAAAACGGGAGATGCGCTTAACTGCCTGCCAAATTATTTGGGTTAACAACATGTGCAGATTTTAATCGCAGTGAAGCGATATAAAGCACCAGTTGTCCGGGCGGGTGCGAATCTCGGAAATGTTCCCCGCTAGGAAAGGATAATTCAGAAACGAAAGAAGAACAGCGCTGTCCTGCCTGAAATGAGATGAAATTTTAAAAAGGGAATGAAATGAACAAATGACTTAATAATCCCGCCACAGCGGCTTCCTCGGTTGTCAGTCTCATGGGATGCCTTGCGAGTCACGTATAAATAATACGGTTTTGACTCAAACTGATGGTGCTTCGTCTTTAAAATTGAGTGTGGGTCAGTTGTTCTTAGTTTTCATTGCAAAACGGAAATCTTTACCATTGGGCCTTTATTATTCTATTCCTTTTCTATTTCTATTCTATTCCTATTCCTATTCAATTCTATTCTAGAAAAAAAAAAAAAAAGTAGGACTGGCAATAGTTTCATCTGCCAGAAAAATAAAAAGGTTCAGGGGTTCATAGAACATGGAAGATGAAATAATATTTACAACAGCTTATGATCTATTCGCTCGGGAAGCACCATGAATTTTCCTCATACCGATATTAGCTTTTGATGAGCAGCATGGATAGTATGAGGGAAAAATACTGTTGTTTAAAGATGACAATCAGAACCTGAGATTCATCAACCTTTGGGGCTGCAAGATTTTTAATCAGGTATATATGCCTGGTAACTTGAAGTAATTTGATTTACATTTACTTACCAACTTAAGTTGGCCTTCTAATGTTCATGTATACTTTGAACAGACTGTAAAATCAATATAACCAAAAAGAAATGTGCCATTTTTTATTTTTTTTCTGTTTCCATCTTTTGCAACAGCCCACTTTCTTTTCTTGGATATTTGATTGAATTTTCTCTGCATAATCTTTCAGTTCTTCCTTCTTTTCTTTTTTCTATTCATCTCTCAATATGTCATCTCTCTCTCTCTCTCTCTCTCTCTCTCTCTCTCTCTCTCTCTCTCTCTCTCTCTCTCTCTCTCTGAAAGGTTTTTAATTAGTTTCTTTCTGAAGATATTGTTCTTGTCTAAGAAAATCTCTTTAAATGGCTTTGATTTTAAAAATGAAGCATGACACGAAACTTCAGCTGCGACTGGATCTTTGTATTCACCATAGCAATGCTATTTCTCCCCTCTCCCCTTTGAGGCTATTCTGTGTAGAGCATTAAATAGGGAGACTATCTGAAGTTCAATTTGTTCCTGAAATTGGAAGCCCAATTCCCAGATGATGTTGTGAGATTTTTACTGAGAGATGTCTGCTTTAAAAATCTTACCTACAATTCCCTTCCTTCCCAATATTTGATATGTCCTTTCAGTTAAATGCTATTGTCCATAATTCAAAGTGTCAAATCATTCTGCTCATCCAGGCCGTGTTTTCATCTATCAGCCTTTTCTAGTAATTATGAGCATGTTTTGAATACCAATTCCAGTGTCCTGTTCATGAATTTCATGAACTAATACAGAATTACATGTTTAATTTTCAGTTATTCCCAAATCTTTTAGGAAAGCATATTATGATATTTGGTTGATGCTGACTTAGTTCACTCTGATGAGTTGCCTGGAAATATTTGTGCTCTATTATTTGCAGTATAAGGAAAATAAGAGGAGCTGCAATAAGTAGAATAAAATAAAAATCAAAGAATTCCGTAAAGAGATGAAAAAATACATATTTAATAACATGATTAATTTATAAGTTTTTAAAGTGATGCCTTACTTGAAATGTATGAGAATATTTTCCCTTGATATTGGTTGGCTGATTAAGAAAGTTTCTGAAATGATTGAATTGCTTAGTAGTTTATTGAGCTTTTTTGAAAAATACGGTAGTATTTTTTGGTTTTCTGCTTTTCTTGATTTTGCCAAACTGAACTACACACACACACTTTTCTATTAGATAATAGGTAAGATAGCTGACAACAGAAGCACTAAAACCACAAAACACATTGAATAGTAGTGAAAGAGAGATAATAAATGAAAACAAATGTCATCACATATTTACAAGTTACCATATGAATTTAAGCCTGAGAAAAGAAGAGTTTAGTCTACCAGAAAGACTTGACGGAGTTCTAGATTATGGAGACAATTCTGGAGAATACTATGTATTATACTTGCAATGGACATTGATGAAACACAAAACAATTTTTCTATATGCAGAAGTTGCAATTTTATTTTCCCAGGCTCTGATTGGTCTAAGGAAGGCAATCTTGGGAACTGGCCAATTATTGTGCCTCAAAAGCTTGGAAATTAATTGCAAGACCAAAGTGGGAGTCTTTGCCAAATGGCCCCAAAAGCTTATTTGGATGCTAAAAATCACTCTATGGAACAGGTTAAGGCATAGATTTCATGCCACAATCTCATGTAGATTGCATGGAGAAGGCCTAGTGCAAATAGCCTAGAGATCTGATATAGGATTACAATTGTTTTTTTTTTTTACATTAAATGAACATTGTTTGTAGTGCACTCCAAGGATACTCAGCAAAAGTTAGAGCACAGTTATTGTTTGATTCCCAGTTAGGCATCTGGAGTTCTTTTGTCCTGTTAAAAAAGCTCACATTAATTTTCTAAGGAACATATCTACAACTCCTTGTTATGTCTCAGATGTGACTCTAACGCCATGAGGTTGGCATTAGTAAAATAGAGACCAAGGTATATATTGTGTGTGTTTGTATCTGTGTGTATACTTTTAAGTCATTGTTGATGCCTAGTGATTGCCTGGATTAGATCCTGAAGTTTTCTTGGTAAGATTTCAGGAGATTTCAGCTTCCCGTGGACTGAGGACTGAGGACTCCTAGGACTGAGAAAGAGTGACCAACCCAAGGTAATCTAGTTAGGTTTGTACCTCAAGTAGGATCAGAATTCAAGATCTTTTTGATTCTAGTCCGGTGCCTTAACCACTACCCCAAACTGACTCTCTCATATTTTTACATACTAGGCTAAAATAAACTTTGCTTCATAGGTCTGACACCTCACATCTTTACAGATAATTTGTCTCATCCTAGTGAAAAGCAGTGAATAAAAAAATGGGAGCTCCTTTGATTCTCCTTAACTCCACACTCTCAGGCAAGTTGCCAATAAAGATATTAAAGGATTTCAATATCATATTAGACATGCCATCTCCTTCCAAGGATATATTTCCAAATAGAGATCCTTCTTCAACTTTTAATCTGCTAGATGTCTTAAGTCAAATCATAGAAAGACATTTGGCCTGGCTTGGTTTAATGCCCTTCATACAGAAGTCTTAAATAGGAGATGCAAAGTGTCTATAGATATTCTCAGTCATCCAGGTCATGACTGTCCCAAAGGTACTTTTTCAAAGGGTAACAGGGTTTTGTTTTTACTATTTTGTGTTTTTTTTGAAAAACAAAGTCCAATTGCCTTTTCAAAAAGCACTTTTGGGAGATGCTAAGGCATCCCTTTTGGATTAAGTCTCTGTCCATGCTTTGAAGAGACGATCAAAACCATAAAATAAATTTAATAATATTGTGTATTTTGTGCTGGAATACACTCAGAATTGATAACCCCACATCTAAACACATTTCCTGACCATTTCAATCAGTCCAACGTGTTGTCTTTCGGTTCAGATATACACAATTCTGATATTTTAAGCATAGCAAAATTTTATTATATGTACAATGGGGAGCTGACCACAAGATACATCCACTTAATTTGATGATCTGCAGTTATCCCTATCCTTGTAGCCTGTGTTATATTACAGGGCTTTATTATGTGCTGATCATTGACTACAATAAAGATTTTTTTTTCAGAAAAGAGCTTCTCCCAGGAATTTTAAAACCAAGGAAAGGAAGAATTGGATTGTCAAAATATTTGAGTTGATAATATTGTACTTTCATAGTTCAATTTGAAAACTTGCAAGATGTGATTTTCTTGATAATTTTTGAATAAGATAAATGATGGATGAAATTATCTTAGTTTCTTTCAAATTCAGTGAAGTTGTATTGAGATAATATAAGCAAAATATTTTTATTTTATGGACACAGTACAGTTCTCAAGTGAATCTGACATTTGTAAAAGGTGTTCTTTTGACGATTCAGAATGAGTCCTATTATTAACCAACTATTTCATAAACCCATTGTAGAATTCTATTAATCTTTTAACTATAGTTAATCACTCAGAAGCACAGCATACTACTTTATCATCCAGCATAAATCACCCCTTTCTTCCCTTGTCATTTATTTATGGTATATCAGGCCATCTATATTAATCATACCAGTAGTTAATCATGTTCAAACCCTGGATTCAAATACTGCTTCAGGCTTGAGTAAGCATTGTGTTAAACTGATATGCAATTTCATTTTTGGCTTATGTGAATCCAACCTGCTAAGATTCACTTAAACTATGGTTAAATAAATCATGGTATGTGATCCCAGCCTGTAAATGAATCATGTTTACTGGGGTTAGTTAGCATGGTGCAACTTTATGGCTATACTGGAAGGAAAACTATAAATGAGAGGGAGAACTTGTTTTGGAAAAATGTCTATAGTCTTTGATCTACACTGGCATTAATGGCATATCCATAGCATGTTTCTCCTGGGTTTATGTGAATAAAGATTGAGCAGGTAATAAATATAGTGGAGAAATCAAAAGAAAGAGCACCAAATATCTGTGCCTACATCCTGGAAGGAATCCAACATTTTTGCTACATTGTGAAGTTTATTTTATTTATTTTATTTGGTTTGTCAATAGCTTACAAGATAATACCCTGTTTCTCCAACAATATGGCCTCCCCCAATAGGAAATCCCAGCATGTTTTACAGGCATGACATGAAATTAAGCCCCTCCCCCCAAATTAAGGCCTATATTAAAACATGCAAAATGGGGGGGAATGGGGGGGGCTTGCCATTAGGAAGTTGCACACCCGGATATGGTGCTGCCTGCGTTGACCCCGATACTAAGTACTTCACCAACGCCAAGGTCAACATCCAAGCTGTTGCCGCCCACCCGCTCAAAGATGCAAGGGGGGGGAATTAAGTCACCCCTGAAAAGATGGCCTAGCCATTTTTTCGGGTCTCAAAAAAAAATAAGACCCGGCCTTATTATATGAGAAACATGGTAGGTATAAGTAAAAACATAGTTATGAATACATGGATACATATAAGAAAAATAAAAGAAACAATAGGACAGGGACAATAGGCACATTGTTGCGCTTATGCATGCCACTACAGACCTCTTAGGAAAGGGGTGAGGTCAATAGTGGACAGTCTAAGGTTGAAGTTTTTGGGGTTTGGGGAAGAAACCACAAAGTCAGGTAGAGTCCAGACATTGACCACTCTGTTGCTGAAGTTGTATTTTCTGCAATCAAGTTCGGTGCGATTAACCTCGAGTTTGTATCTATTGTTTGCTCTTGTATTGTTATGGTTGAAGCTGAAATATTCATTGACAGGTAGGACATTGCAATGTATGATTTTATATACTGGACTTAGATTGGACCTAAGGCGGCATAGTTCTAGGTTTTCTAGGTCTAGAATTTCAAATCTGGTGGCATAAAGTATTCTACAACGAGTAGAGGAGTGGAGAACTCTTCTTGTGAAATGTTTCTGTACTTTCTCAACTGTACTAATATCAGATACATAATGTGGGTTCCAGACTGATGAGCTGTATTCAAGGATTGGTCTAGCAAATGTTTTGTATGCTCCAGTTATTAATGTAATATTACCAGAGAAAAAGCTATGTAGGATTAGGTTAACAAATCTTAATGCCTTTTTGGCTATGTAGTTACAGTGGGCTCTAGCACTTAAATCATTAGAGATGAATACTCCAAGATCCTTGACAGAGTTTGGATCATCAACAAGATCTTGACTATTCAGCCTGTATTTTATTTTCTGATTGTTTTTGCCAATATGTAAGGTAGAACATTTATTTGTTGAGATTTGAAGTTGCCATTTGTTTGACCATTCTGATACATAGTCAAGGTCTTTTTGAAGGGTAGTAGTATTGTCGATGATGTTGAATAGCTTTACATCGTCAGCGAAGAGAACGCAGTTGCTCTTAATATGATCCCAGAGGTCGTTTATGTAGAGTATGAAAAGAGATGGTCCTAGAACACTGCCTTGGAGGACACCACTGTTGACAGGTACAGAATTTGATAGGACGCTCCCAATTTTGACCATTTGTTGTCTGTTTGACAGGAATGCTTTTATCCAGTTATGCAGGTGTCCAGCGATACCATAAGATTTTAGTTTTTCCTTCTCTCCATGTTTCTCATTTCTTTTTTGTCTGCTTCTAATAATAGAAGGTATTTTGTTCAGTAACAGGATTGAGAGAGAAAATGGTCCACATTTCATTAGTAGCAAAATCAATTATTACTTTTTTTGGGGGGGAACCCTACCTGCTTTCAATTAAACAGGAAATTATCTAACCGATTACTTAATTTGCTCTGCTTGGCCATTTTGAAACTGCTTTATGCTGAATGAAGCATGAAATTAAATATGTAACAACTACCCTAATGGTTATGTTTTGAGATTGCTGCATTTTGGAATTGCTGATGTCAATTTGTGATCAAAAATAATAAAAAAACATCATATAAGATGATTTCTACAGCTATCAGTTGCGTTATCTGGTGGGGGAAAGACCTATTTTGCTGCTAGCTGTTTCAAGTTTTAAAGGCATAATAAAATAATCTTAATCTGATAGGCATTTGATTTTGGATCCTTTTCCTTAATTTTTTTCTGGGACTATAGATTCTAGTCTCCCTACTCCAAAATCTATCAGATTTATTGTAACAGGATTTTGGTGTCTCAAATACTGGCAGGTGGGCAAAGAAATGTGTTAACCATTGTTATCCTGATCTTAAAAATGACTTTTTGGAACCAATTTAAGCTCTATTTATTCTTGCATTCTGTTCCACTGTAGCCATCCAGATGTTAAGGGAAGTCCAAAAGTAGTTTATAAATGCAATTGTCTTTTATTTTGTAGAACTGAAATTCAAAATTAACAAATTCTGAAACTTGCTGTTTCCAAAGTTAGACTGAATATAAGGCATTGATGGACTTACTTGCTGTAAATGTGCTTAGTACTGCCATTTAAAGCTGTCTAAATCAAAACATCTTACTGTGGTAGTTTGCGTAAATGGACTATGGTAAATGGTGTGGGAAGACACATCATAGATAAACAAAGTCATTGTTAAGCTTGCAGAATAGTGCAGTTCAGGTTTTCTGCCATTTTTGGCAAGTATAGTTCTATGAGTTTGTTTCTTAAGATCTAAGAAAAATTGTGCCAGATGATTAAAAACTGGTCCTTATATTCCAGAGGTGGGGAACCAGGGCCCTTTTATGATTTGTGGACTTCAACTTCCAGAATTCCTGAGCTAGCCATGATTCCCCACCCCTGCTTTGTTCCAACATTTTGTTCACACAATGGCCATTCGGATGACATTGGGAAGGTCCTTGGGCTGAACAGTTGCCCTTTCAAACTCATCAGCAACTATTATCAGGAGATCCACTGCTTTAGTCATTGGAGGCAGCAAATGGCTATTTTAACAAGTAGCTGTTCACAATTTTATCTTCTGTGAAGTTATCTAACATCCTCTCAAAGTAGTCCAAATTGCTGGCCATTATTACATCTTGGCGTAGTGTAGGGGCAGTGGTGGTATTCTATTGGTTTGGCCCGGTTCTGCTAAGCTGGTAGTGGTGATGAGCAGCAGAGACAAGCGGTTCTCTCAGCCACTCTTCTGTTGAGCCCACCCCACTCGCCCAGGCTCCCATATTCACGTTTATCCTCTGTGTTTGAAGCGCAGCTTTTTGCGCGGCACAGCAGGGTGCCATGCAGCCACTGCTGAAGTGACTGGGAGAGTGCAGGCTTGCAGGAGGTGAGTTGGAACACCTCTGTGCTTGTGCAAATACCTCTGTGCCTGCGCAAAATGCGCATTTGGTGTGTGCACACACGCAAAGTGTGCCCACCAAACCACACTCACCAAACAGTGGCAAAACCTTTTAAATCCCACCACTGTGCAGGGGGCGGGGTCAACTCAAGGCCCATGGGCCATATGTGGCCCATAGTGTGCTTAAATCTGGCCTGCAGGGATGGCCAATATTAAATTGGCCTGCAGTGCCACTGCTGGCCAAAGCAGCCCACTGGGGGATCTCCCCGCAGCCCGTTTTCAGCCTCCACAGCCTCCTGCAGCACTCTGCTGGCCAAAAATGGGCCACGCAGAGGCCTCATGAGACCCCTGCGTGGCTTGTTTTCAGCTTCCCCAGCCTCCAGCAACGTTCTACGGCCATAAATAGGGCCTCCTCACAGCCTGTTTTTGGCTGGCAAAGTGCTGCTGAAAACTGGGGAAGCCGAAAATGGGCCACATGGCCCCATTTTGACCAGCAGGATACTGCAAGAGGCATCTATCCTGTCTCCCCCCTGCCCCCCTGACTCATGGAGCAGAACTACAATGCTGACCAGACCCTTGAAGAAATCCAGTTTGACACCTCTGCATAGTGAATTCCAAAAACCTTATTTCTTATTTTTTTTTAACAGGACAACCCTAAGTGTTTTAAAAGCTAAGGAAAGCCTCCCTAACATTTCTTCACTCATGCATAGTTTTAAGGCTGTACAGAGGTCGGACAAAGTGGTTGAAGTTTTCCTGGTAGGCATTACATGCATATTCACACATCCCTTAAAATAATATTCTGCCCCTGAATTTGAACCTTCTCTCCACACAGCCATACATAAATCTTTGCCATGTATTCCCTTTATTCATATTTTGTTGTACACTGAAAGGCCATAAAGCTTTTCTCGGAGAAGAGATGATCAATTTCTTGACTGCTTTGTTTTCTATTTCTAATAATTTATTTAAAGGCCCACAATTTTGTTCTGGAGTTGAGCAGTCAACGGTGCAAACTGTATTGCAGATCTGAATACCAAACATTGAATAAAGGCATCGCATTATTTTCTTTTCCTTTTCCAAGTGTTCCCAAACATGACTTTTGAATCAGAAAATCTACTTACAGTAGACTCCTTTTTTTCTTATCCGAGGAATTCGTCCAGAAGGTTCATCATCAAGGATGATAATGAACAATTTTTGCCCAGTTTCCAACCATCTTGAAAGTGGTTGTATTTCATCTTCAGAGGAGTCTTGAGGAAATTGTATTATCTGTACCCTTTCCAGTCAAGATATCATAGTGTAGAGAGCACATCATCCAAGCTTGTCCATAATCTCTGATAGAACTGGAACAGTGTTGATTCAATTGTTCTATTTCTGCTTGATCTCTTAGTTACTTTCCACACAGTTGGTCATGATATCATTCTGGATTGATTGCTGGAGAGTATGAGGACATGAATGATGGTCAGTGTTTATGTGAGGGTGGAAAGGTGAAGCCTGAAGGCCCTGGAATTCAATTGCCACCAGATTCAACACACTCCCTCTTCCTGTTTAATCTGTTTAAGTTGTTTGGGGAAGTTGTTTATGACATGTAGGGGTAGGTTAGACATCATCCACATGCTTATGTTATCTTATTGTGTAACTCAACCGTGAGCTGCCAGTGATGCTGGCAAGAGCCTGGATGGGGAGGAATGGATAAGGTTGAATTTGTCTGGTACTCAATTTTCCATCTTCAGTTCTATATTATTTCCCTATATACAAATGATACACACTTTGTGGGTGATGCTGGACTCACAGTTCCTGCTAGAAGAGTCCTTTCTTACAGTCACTCATGCCTTAATCAGCTCTTGTGTTGCAATACAGTCTATTTGGGGTTGTTCCTGTAGGCCAGAGGTGTGCCCATTAGTGCATGGGCAGTATTGGGCACACCTCTGTTAGCAGACCTACACTGGTTCCCAATAAGCTTCTGAATGTAATTCAAAGTGCAGATTATGACTCATAAAACCTTTCATTATACTTCCTCGTTGTTTTGGGGATTTCTCCCAATATTTCTCCTGTCCAGTAAGATCTGATAGATTCTTCAGGTCCCCTATTTGACATAATGGCACTCAACATGGTCCTGTCTATTATTGTGCCTGCACTGTAGAATGGTAACACCATGAAGTTTCAGTTGAGCCAACTTTGCTATCCTTTAAATGAGTTTTAACCTGGCTTTCCCCCCAGTTGCTAGGTTAGGATTCTATGCCTTTGGGAATTTATTACTGAGGCATTCACAGTGTTAGTTTCTGATTTATTGACTCTTTTAAAAACATTATATTACATTGTATTAAAAATTAATTGTACACCCATCCCCCAAATTCTGAGCTGGATAGGTTATAAATACAATTAATAAACAAATAAGCTATGGTGAAATGGGGCAGTTACTAAAAATATATCACTACAGGTCTGGTTATTATTTCAGGTGGCCTGCCTGTGTCTGCCCTATACAGTATGTATTCACTGATGCTCCTCAGAAATTATAAGTTTACGAACTACTGTGTAATCAGTAAACTCATAATTTTATGGACTTTGGTTTAACAGATTTCCAATGAAATAAAGACACTTTTTCATTCAGACTTTGACCCAACTGAATGGACTAATGTCCATTAAATTAAGAGTTGTAGATTAAAATGAGGTTTTACTCCAAATGACATTTATTTCAATTATGAAATTACTGTACTTTTGGGAGATTACATCACTTCGGATTTAACAGACATTTGGTTTTAATGAGTACCTCCTCTCCCTCTAAACCGGGGGTAGTCAACCTTTTCATACCTACTGCCCAATTTTGTATCTCTGTTAGTAGTAAAATTTTCTCTAACCACCCACCGGTTCCACAGTAATGATGATTTATAAAGTAGGGGACAAAACCCTTACCGCCCACCATGAAAGCTGAAACGCCCTCTAGTGGGTGGTAGGGACCAGATTGACAACCACTGTTCTAAATCATGTTTTGAATTGAGGCTTTATTGTTAACAATTGGTCACATTCACATTGTGCCATAATATGGCTTGCCTTATTTTACCTTAGCCCACGATGTGAACTTGGATAGTTGTAGCTTATGAAGTAACTCATGGTTAAGCAAGTCATGGATTATACATGATTTTTGTAATTTATAAATATTTCTGTGGGTTGCAAAGAATGGCTGCCCAAATGATGTTTGTTTCCTTTTGACTTAGTTTGATGTATTGACCTCAACATGACATTTTGTTCAACAATCCATAGTTGTGAATGCTGCTAAAGCACTATATTCTTGAATTAAATGGAAATGCTGGAAGCTTTCCTTGGAAAATAATAAGACATTTCTAAAATGGCAGTGTCCTAATGCAACAAGACTTATGGAACGGCTAAGACAATCTTTCACATCAGTGGCCTTGAATGATGAAGTTTAACCAGATTGAGAGTTACACAAAATATTTAAATGGACTGAGGATCTGAATTTCAAGGAAGCAAATGCCATATTCCATGCTTTTGAAAGGTGCTTTTCTCATTTAATTCAGCACATATCAAAAGTCCCTGTGTTCAACTATCAATGACAAGTGGAAGACCTTCTGGTAAGGCCAGTGAGAAAAGTAGATGTTTTTAATAAGAGAAGCTATCAATGGCATCTTGTTTGTGAGATGGCTGAATAACATACAGCAGGCCCCTCTAGCCTACTCAGTTGGCAAGAGGAACACTGCCAGTAGCAATCTTGGCTGATTTCCCAACAGCCACCGAGAAACACAACTTCAGCTGTCACTGGACGTAGCCTTTTATGTGAAGGTGATGGTGGTGCTTCCAGTGGCATTCTCAGACACAACCACTGGCGCCACTGTCACGAACTTAAGTTTAGAGTAAATAAATAACTGGATTAATGTACATTCATAACCAGGGAAAGACAAGAGTAACTCGCTGTTGGACCATAACTTTTTGTTTTAAAGAGTATCTAAATGTTATGAGTATTCCATCGAGCTCTATATACATAAAATGTTGAAATTACAAGACAATTTTGCAATTCTGAGATGTATTATCTGATTGGATTAACCTTTTCATGTGCTAACGACATTGCAAGTAAACATTTTCATAGTCTTCTCCACATGAATGTGGCTAAAAGCTTCCTTGTTATTTTATATTACAGCACTTCAAATGTTGTTGTTGTTGTTGTTTGCCTGTCTCTTGGTTGGTTTTTGGTTTTTTTTTGACATGGTTAGACACCGTGCCAACTTTACTGCAGAATTACAGCAGAGAAAAATACTCCAAAGAATTTGATTAGATTTCTTTTCCCAAGGAATAAGGAAGACAAAATAAATTAGTGTTGATAAAGCTACACATAAAATTGTTGAGAACAGCACAGCTTCCACCTTTTAAAATGTTATAAATAAACGCAACCATTTAAAATTGTAAATTGTACCCCTTGCTGAAACAGACAAAGCTAGATGAATATGGGATTATAAAGGGCTGAATAATGGAGAAAATGTCTGTTAAAAGATATACCTTTGATGATGTTGGTTAGTAGAACAATCTGGTCTTTCTCATTCAGATATGAATAGGTTTTATCTCCCAACATTATAGGCATAGTTGCATCCTCCTCCCCTCCCCCAATTTGTTTATATCATTCTTATAGGTCAGAATGAACTCTCACATGATGCTAGGACACCCCTCTTTAAGATTATAGCCAAAGGAAGATGAGATGAATGAGTCTAACGTGGTTGTAACAGAAGCCTGAAAATTGGAGTCTAAGTTTGGCAATAGGATTCTGCTGGAGGCTGATGATCTGAAGTCTGGACAACTAGGGTTGAAGTTGGACATCTGAAGTCTGTTTCATGAACAATGCTTCCATATAAGTCAACTCAAGGGAGAGCTTGAGAGTTCCTTTTCTGGGGAAGCCATGGAAAAATGTCAATGTTGATTGGCTCATAAATTTAGCCTCTGTGCATTTGGTCAGCCAAAGCTCACTGCTGATTGGCTACTTTCAATCCTAACATTGTCGGAAATGTAAGTTGTGTTTGTTTTGGCACATAAACTCACTCAAAACCTTAAAAAGACTTTGGTTATATGAATAAAAAATATGCATCACAACCCGACTACAGAAATTTTCATCAAAGTACTAATTTTGTGTGGTTTCTATGAGTGCGAACTTGATTAAACACATAAATACAACTTAAAAACTGAAAGCGTGCAGAACTTTTTCACACAGCTGTATTTAGTTCCTAATTGTTGGCAAACTGCCTTAAAAGGTTATGAGAGAGAATAGTTGAATTGTTTAAAGCATGGCTTGCTGAGTTAACCAGGACTGCATAACTAGGTTAACACAAGAAGCAGAAATGGCGCAGAATGGCTAAATTCACATAGCAGCAAAAATCAGACTGAATAAACGATATGTTTTTGCACATTTTGTGAAAGTTAGCTGTGGGAAGAATCTTTTCTTTTAAAAGTAATAATGTTTAGAAAGAGAAGTTTTGTTGGTTAAAAAAAACCCAGATCCTCAAAAAAAAAGGGCAATATATAATGTTGATACAGCCACTCAATGAGCGTATATATATGTTTACATGCTAAATCATGATTTATTTTAAAATCATTATTTTTTGAATAAGCTACAAATATTGCACAGGGAAAAAATGCTTGTTGGCTTCCAAAAAGGACACCTTTATTTCATAAGCAACAGAAACTGATTTTTACAGTACAAAGTGTTTTCATACGTAAGTAAATATAGAAAGGGAGACTAAGAATGGACTTGGTGATTTTGTAGTGTTGAGTTTATGAGCTAGCAATAAAGATGGCCATGCAAGGCATTGCCTTAGGATTAATAACAGGGAGGGAGGAGTTAATGGCCTGAGGTATAGACAGAGGGTCATTAACCACAGTTTGCCATTAATTCTCATTATATATTAGTGCCTCTTGGCTCGTCAGTCCCAGTGAAGGACAAACCACATTTTCTTCACTTTATCCCAACCTCCTTTAAAACAAAGCTGTGCAGTATAGCTTACTAATAGTGTAAGGGCAAATTCAAGAATCGTTGCCTGAGCAATTTAAAATGGCATGAGGCTAGTTTCTCAATTAGCGGGGCATCTTACATATTTCAATCCTTTATTTTAACAGTGTGAGTACCAGGAAGACCTCCTCTTGGACTGACTTTATACAAGGAATTGTGTATAAATTCCTTTTTTGTGAATTTCTGACTCCTCGTGCTGTCCTTTGAGCCAGTGGAAAGCAGCAGCAATTTAAAGGCCAAGCTAGGCTTTGTGTCTGTGGAGGCTTGTTCCTGGGTATCTTATGCCATCATGTGAAAAGCTTGGATAATTTGTTGTTTGTATGACTTGGAGATATTTGTAGCTTACTCAACAAATTATGTTTAAAAATAAATCACGACTTGGATGGAATCACTTACATACCAACTCACTGAGTTTTTTTTGTCAACATTACAGAAGTTTACCATTGCCTTTTTTTGAGGATCTGTTTTTTTACAAACATCTTCCCCTCTCTCCCTTCCTCGTCTTGTGGAGCAACATCCTTCTCGTAAAGGGACCACAGTTGCCCATCCCTGCACAGAGATTTGTCTAGCCCCTCACATATATATTCTACAAGGCCTATCCTGCCTTTACATTTCAGGCTTGGCTGTTTCTGAATGTTGCTTTCTCTGGATAGTCATTATTTTTAAACTGTGTATTTTAAATATGTGTTTCTCAACCTTAGCAACTTTAAAATATGTGGCCCTTAACTCCCAGAATTCCTCAGCCAGCATGCAAGTTCCAAGGTTGACAAATAGTGTTGTAAACATTTCTGTAAAATATTTTGGTGCTGGGCAGCCTCAAAATAAAAATAAAATAAAATTTAAAAAATGAATGAATGAATTTCTTAGTGGCTTCTAACCAGATCCAAACTTGCTTAACTTTTCTTGAGATTGTCTAGGTGTTGCCATCTATTGCCATTAATGAAACGATTAATCACACTGTATACATTAACACATAAATCCTAAATATGGTAATAGTCAGTGAACTATAACATTATGGGTTAGGCTGAAAGTGATGATTAAATCCAATCTTTGTGATTTATTAACCATGGTTTATGGTTTAGCCTAAAATGGCACTTTGTGAAACAAATCATGGCTTAGCTCAACATCTTATAGACCTAGCCATGCTCATTACTGTGTGTTGGGTGATGATTCAGTTACCAAAGAGGTATATTATAATTCCTATAATGTGATCCTGTCAGTTATTATAGTTTTCATTTTACTGTAAATGTATTTTTGACATTTGATAGTTTTACTTTGCTTTGGTAGGAGTTCCATTATCAGTAACATTTGGGTTAATAGAATTCATTGCAATTAAATGCCATAAAATAAAGGGGAAAAGATATCTGAATGGGACAGAGCTAATTCTCTCCATGAATTTTCTCCATGAATAAATAATTTGAGTTTAATTGTGAAATACCATCCTTGGAATAGTGTGTTGTGACACATCCATTTTTCTATCATGAAATAAGCAACTTTCCTTTTTTACTGTGGAGAAAAAATGCCATTCTAATTATGAAATCAGTCAAGCAGAAAACTATTCTGTTTTATACTATGGATGTTGCTACTTTTCAGAATGGAGTACATTTTTCCTTATGGTGTAATAACGGTGTAAAAAAAAAATTAATTCTACTTTCCCTCCCCAGTTGTTTTATGTGAGAATCAATTGTTCCCAGTTTAGTGTAGCTGTTTTGTGAGATTCAGCTGTGTCTGTTGTACTTATATAGTTGATATAGTTGATAGTTGACAGCATATTAACATGTAATTTGTTTTAATTATGACTTGTTGTTCCAGCTACAGTGGTATAATTCACAGATAATGCTAAAAAAGGCAATTTACAAATTAGAATAACTGGATTTGCGCATCCCTCTAAATCAGGGGTTTTCAAAGTTGACAGCTTTAAGACTTTATTTATTTTATTTGTCAATTGCTTTCAAGATAATAGGTATAAGTAAAAACATAGTGATGAATATGTGTTTTCATAAAACAAAAAATGAGACTCGTGGATTTCAATTTCCAGAATTCCTCCTCCAGTCATGCTAGCTCAGGAATTCTGGGAGTTGAAGTCCACAAGTCTTAAATTTGCCAAATTTGAAGACCCTTGCTCTAAATGATATACAGGTCAGTGGTGGGATTCAATTTTTTTTACTACTGGTTCTGTGGTGTGGCCTGGTGGGTGTGGCAGCGGAAGGATACTGTAAAAGCTCCAGTCAGAGGTGGTATTTGCCGGTTCTCTGAACTACTAAAATTTCCGCTACCGGTTCTCCAAAACTGGTCAGAACCTGCTGAATACCACCGCTGATACAGATATATGCAAATGACATACAGATATAACTTTGTGATTACTGACACTTGTTCAGTGACAGTTCAAAGTTACAATAGCATTGGAAAATGAGACTTAACAACTGGTCCTTGAAGTTGTGACTATCACAGTATCCTTGTGGTCGCACAATTGTGATTTGGGCACTTGGCAACTGGCTTGCATTTATGAAGCCTGCAATGTCCTGCAGTCACACAATCATCATTTTCAACTTCAGTGGAGAAGCAGGTAGGAAACAGGAAGTTGCAGTTACATGACATCATGCTTAAGGACCCGTGGCAATTTGTTTACTGACCACAATCGGAAGTGACATTGTAAGTTGGTGCAGGCAGGTGATGTTGCATTTAACACCCATTGCCATTTAGTGATGGAGTTGCCAGTGCCTATTGCAGTTGATAAGTGATGAATACTTGTAAATACCAAATTTTATTAGCTCTTAATGAATAAACCAGGCCCTCCTGATTTGTTCAACAAATCATGATTAAAACACAATATTAGTATTAGTGATTCAGCCATGAAGAGGTAAGGGAATATTTACAGAAGTCTGTAGAATGGAAATGTCACCAAAACTGCCAGATAAATCTTAGATGACTTCTGACAGACTGAGTAATAAACTTTCAAAGTCTTGCAAGTTGGTAGAACTCGTGAGTTAAAAAAAAACACCTCCTGAATAGTTAGTCTTCTGGAACTTGTTTCTTCAGCTCTTTTTGGGATCCTGTTGCGTGTAAAAAATGGAAGGGACTTTATTGCTCCCTTAGCAGTTTCAGCTGCTAATTTAATTTTTTGACTTTCCCCCACCCGAGTCTCTTTCCCTCTCCCTCCCTCCCTCTCTCTCTCACACACAGAGCCCCCAGTGCTACTGCCTTAGTATACAAGACTCTTAAGCAGCCAGGACATAGATGGGGCAGGGGAATAACTTCAACAAGGCACAATTGCTGGTGATAAGGTATTTCTTCCACAATTTGCACGTGGTCATGTTGTTTGTTATATCCCGATGTTTTCAGATGCCTCTTTTTCTTTTTGGTGTATCCTACCGTCTTTCAGCGAGGCAATGAATCATTAGTTGGAGTGCTGGAAACAATAGCTTTGATTTTTCTTCCGGATTGCCTTGGCATCCATGTACGGTAGCTGAATTGGCAGTTGAGGAATCTCTTTGAAATCCATCTCCACCATTAACTGATGAACGAAAGCCAGTGTCTCTTGGCTCATGGCATCGAAGCAAAAAGTTGGTCGAACAGTCAGCTTTAAATGTCTTCTCCAAATCCATATAAAATATGTCCTGGGATTATTATAAGTATCCCCAGATTCTAGAACTTCCTTCTACAACCTTCTGAAGCTACTTTTCATTCCTTCATGTCAAAGACCTTTTCAAAGTCTCAAACTCTCTTTTGCACAATGGGGTGTTGTGCTTGACAATCATTGCTAGCATATGATTCACATTTAGTTAGTTCAGTGAATGATGTACAACAACTCTATTGTATATGCCAAATAACCTTTGAACATTGCTGTCAGTTTTTGGCCTTCCAGATATGTGCAGTTTCTAGTCGTCTTGTATTTGATAGGGGTGACTGGATTAGAGTGAATATCATAAACTGCAAGAACTGGTCTGATTTCACAAGAATTCCCTCTTCTGAAGGCAGGAGGCCATGTTTTCCTGTTCTCTGCCCCCCATCCATAGTGTAGATGGCAGAGAGTCACTTTGGTTAAGACAGCATGTTAACAGGCCCCAACATGCCTCAGAACCAATGAAACTGAGCTCAAGGAATCATTTCAAGCTTCAGCTAACCATGCCACACTAAGTCAACTATTAAGTTCCCTTTCTTAGGGGAAATCAGGTCATGAATCTGATGGGAGTCAGCCAGCGTGGGCCTTCAGAAAAAGGCAGTCCGATACTTACAAGAGTAGTTCTGTAGGAAGTTGGCACCCACCCCTCTTCTAGAAAAATGAAATATCCCAGGGAATATTAAAAAGGTAGAATATTTCCCCTAAAAGGAAAGTAGAAACTCAGAGAGGCAGAAGCTCATTCACCCCCCCCCCTTTGTTAATGGATGGCCTATTAAGGCCTGGGCCTGAATATTCTACATAACAAAAGCCTCTACCCATCTCACCACCTGGCCTGGGAAGATTGCATCAGCCAGCACTCAGGTGAAGCCATGTGGTGCAGCTACGACCCCCGCTCCTGGGAGTCTGACAGCCAATGGGATACATTTCTTACACAGGAACAGGAAACACTAAGGTGAGGCCCAACAGAGAGTATAAAATTAAGGGTCTCTCAGCATCTTGGCCCTTCTTTTCCTTCACTCAGCATCTTGAAACATGTGATTGTCCTTTTCACTTTGGAGCTCCAAGCCATGTGGCCCTGTCTACCATCAAACCATCTTTAAAAACAGCTTCCATGTTTCCGGTGTCTTTCTTCCCCACTTGGAACTGAACCCAGAAGGATAATTCTTCCGACATTTAGTGGCTCTTCGCAGTTACAACAGCACTGGAAAAAGTGGTTTCTGGCTGTTTTTCTCACTTAACGTCTGTTGCAGCATCTCCATGACCAAAATATTCTCAATATTCAGATGCTTCTCAGTCCTTCTGACAAGCAAAGTCATTGGGGAAGCCACTTAACAACTGTGTTACTAACATAACAGCTGCAATGATTCTGTGAACAACTAGGCTAAGTCGATGGCAAAAAAGGTTGTAAAAATGGAGCAAAACTCACTTATACAGTAATTGTCTCACTTAGCAGTGGACATTTTGGACTCAGTTGTGGTCGTAAGTCAAGGTTCACCTTTATCATGCTCTCCATAGGAACCTGGGATTTGCAGAAGCAGGAAGGAGGGGAAGGAGAGAGGGAGAAAAACAAGGAGGAATGGAATGGGTGGAAATTGTGAGAAAGGGCATGAACCAGCTGCAAGAAGAACATTGCCTTTTGCCCTCCGATCTCCGGTGCCAGAAAGCAAATGTTGAAATCCTTTCGGTATTTCAGATAGATTGGCAACTCGTGCAAGTCCACTGCTGTAACTCCTCTTCCTCCCCAGGAGCGTTGTTTCAGGCTGTGTGAAATCAATGGTTCATGTGACCAAGGCTGACTACAACACCAAGCATGAAACTTTGCAGACCCAGCAATTATTTTTTAACCAGTTTATTTTTCAGCAACGTGGGCTTACAAAATGTTGGCCAAGGCTGGAAAGAACTCTGCTGTTTGAGAGAAACAGGGCTCTACCCCTTCTCCCTTGGCATCTTTTGCTTGCCCACTGAAAATTTTAACATCTGTGTAAAGATATTGCAGACTTTATTTGAACGTTAATTTTCAAGAACTTAGTGCTCAACTATTGCCTACTTCTATCTCCTGCCTCTTGGGATCCTGCAAAGAGGGTTTTTTTTTTTTTTTTAAGTGCCATGGTTTGCCTCTCCATATGTTTGCTCTAGATTATAGACTGCAGTTTCAAAAATGGTATGAATTACAATAGTTCTCTCAGGGAAAAAAATATATGGAGGGGTTAGACAGATTTTATTTGAATAAAAGCTGTGGTAACTTTTCCCTTATTGGACTTTACTAGGATGATAGATATCCCTTATTAGGAAATGTTTTACACTCTATTTCTTGGACTAGGCAACTATGAAATTTTCATTTGCTTACTTAAACCGAGAAACAGAATGACCATGGGCAGATTGAGTTTTTTTTTTTTTTAATTAAAGATGAAATCATTATTTTATTAAAGAATATGGGCTAGCAAGACAAATATAGCTGCTTTTTTTTTTTTAACAAAGGATAGCAACATTTGTGGTTGATACTAGCCATTCTTTAAGAATACTGTTATGTTTTCACTTGTTTTTCCTCAACTTATAGAAATACCTGACCAGAGGTGGTATTCAGCAAGTTTTGGCCAATTCTGGAGAACCGGTAGTGGAAATTTTGAGTAGTTTGGAGAACCGGCAAATACCACCTCTGACTGGCCCTGCCCTTATCTATTCTCTGCCTTCCAAGTCCCAGCTGATCAGATGGGTCCTGCTTTGTTGCCCTGCACAGGAGAACAGAGCTGAAAAGCAGGTTAGTGGAGTGGGGAGAAAATGGAGATTTTACAGTATCCTTTCCCTGCTACGCCCACCAAGCCATGCCCACACATCCGGTAGTAAATTTTTTTGAATCCTACTACTGCACCTGACAGCTGAATACCTGAAGGCAAGACAAGAAGCAATGGATGGAAAGTAATCAAGGAAAGAAGCAATCTAGAACTAAGGATAAATTTTTTAACAGTGAGAACAATTAACCAGGCAGATTGCCTTCAGAAGTTGTGGGTGCTCCAACACGGAAGGTTTTAAAGAAGAGATTGGACAACTCATTTGTCTGAAATGATATAGGGTCTCCTGTTTGTGTAGGAGGTTGGACTAGAAGATCTTCAAGGTCTCTTCCAACTTTGTTATTCTGACCATGCTGGAACCCTGTTTTCTCCTTTTTGGGGGGGATCTGTAGTAACTTTAAGTGACTGATAGTAACTTAACAACTACCTGTATTATCCACTGCCACTGGCCTTGCAAGTTAAGGCTCTTGCATGTTGAAGATTAGATACCTGGAAGGTAAAGAATTGGATATAAATGGTAATTTATGAAGCTACAGAAGAATAATGCTGCCAAACTCATGCCCTCCATGACAGTGGAGGAATTCAGACTTGGGGATTGCTCTGTAATGGTATCCCCACTATCTAAGATTAAGTGAATGGCAGCTTGTGTGCAGACTGGGATAATAAGCGAGAGAGGGAAGAGAATACCCCAAAAATGTATTTTCCTATTACATATAGAAAGATTGAAAAAAAGCAAACATTTTGATGAGTTGCCTTTTCTACTTAATTCTGATAAGAAATCTTTTTTATTGTCTCTCTCCTTCCCTTCCTCCCTCCCTCCCTCCATATCTATCTATCTATCTATCTATCTATCTATCTATCTATCTATCTATCTATCTATCTATCTATCTATCTATCTATCTATCTATCT
>BLBF01000002.1:78464963-78498225 GCA_015471245.1 Laticauda colubrina
ATCTATCTATCTATCTATCTATCTATCTATCTATCTATCTATCTATCTATCTATCTATCTATCTATCTATCTTTGCCTCTCATCTTGCTGCAAGGTGACTCTGAATGGCTTATAACATTAAACATTACCATTTTTATTGTCTCAGTAATTCTTTATTTTTCCATACCCATCTTCAATGTGATTATGGCCCTTTTCCATTGATGGCATATATTCAGGTTATTTTTGGTTATTTTTGGTTAGGAGTTAGATAAGAAAAGGGGAATCCCCAATGTTTATATCTAATTCTCAAGGAGAACCATGTTTATTAGTCCCATGGTGATTGACAACATAATTAATAGCTTAAGAAGAGTTAATTTTTCGTTAGCTGGAATTATAGAACTTTCTTATATATCAGAGGTGGGGAACTATGGACCATTTATCAACTTCAATTCCCAGGCGTTGGCTCAGGAATTATGGGAGTTAAAGTCCACAAGTCATAAAAGGGCCACTATTCTCCACCCCTGTTATATATCATGAACATCCAGAGAGGACTTTTTTTTTTCCATATGCAAAATATAATCATCTCCATTTTTGGCAGTAGTTTTTAAATTTTTATTTTCAGAAAACAAAATATGTAAACAACAACATACTGCCATGCTATATGATAACAAAGATGTGAAAGTTCATTTCTCATGATTACTAGAATACCTGCCCAGAAAAGACCAGAAATTCGATGTTCCCAGAAAGTCAAAATCTATTTCATATTTCCGACCAAATTCCCCAAGTTTTGTCCAAATGAGGAGTAATAGATTTGCTTAAGCTGTCAATGGCCACTATTCTTTTGCTAGCATATCACACTGCAAACTAGAAGACAAGTTTAAACTTCTAAAAGTCTGTGATACATGCAAATCTGATGCTTGTGTATCACACAAAACTTTATTTTATTTATCATTTTTATATGGCTGCCTGTCTCAAAAATCTCTCTGGGATTTTTGTGTACAAAGTTTATGAATGCTGTACGAACTTTATGAACTCATTTGTCAAACGTGAGCAAACTTTGAGAAAGCTGTTGTTTTTGTAGACAAGTAATTCTTTACAAATAGTATCCTTCACAAAAAGTAGGTAAGGCATGCATACGGAAGGAAACGTTTGTGTACATTAATGTGTTTATTAACAGGGAGTAACTTTATTAATAAAAATATACACATAATCCTAATCTGTATCAAGCAAGAGTAGTTTTGCTCCACATTTGCCATTTCAATATTTTATTTCTGGTCCACAAAAGGATAATTCACAGAACATTAAGCTATGTAAAATCCAAAATATTTTTAGCTGGGGTTATATGTTTCAAAAATAACTGTTAACACACCAATCCATTTTTATCTTAAGCATTATACTGACATCCTTCAGTAATTTTAATTCCCTTCCTCAGTTTGCAGAACCTTAATATTTAAGATGTTTGATTAAAAACTGTAGACTCTGAATTCATAGTTCATTGTCCATCTTCTTGCTCCTCCCCCCACCCCCATTGGTACAGTGACTTCTAGCAAGGTAGAATTCAAGAAGAAAGAGAAATGTTTATACCCCTGGTCAAAGTAGGAAATGAGGCATCTTCTCATCCATGAAGTAGTGTAAAACACATCCCAGATCAAATGGGTTGATGAAGACAAATGAATTCCATCATTTCCTGAAAGGCAAATGAGGAAATGTGGTGGGAAATAGATTTGGATAGATCAAGGCATATTTAAAGTAATTGCACTGGAACCAATAACACTGAAGTATGAGTAAAACTGAATTCAACTCTTGCATTTTTTTCACACATATTCAGAAATTCCTTCCTTCCCCCCCTCCTTCCCTTCCTCTCTCTTAGCTTTGTTTTGCATTATCTGTAATACTGTGTGCTGTAGACAAACAAAAGCAACATCATCTTTCTAGCTATAAAGTTTGGTGAAGAAAAGAATAGCATCAACAGAGCAATAACTAATCCACGAAGAATTTCTGATACCTCAACTTACAACAGTTGATTTAGTGACTGTTGAACAACAGCACTGAAAAAGATGACTTATGACTGTTTCCCACAGTTACGACCTTTGCAACATGGTCACATGATCAAAATTCAGGTGCTTCGCACCAGTTCCTATTTATGGCCATTGCTGTGTCTCAAAGTCATGGGATTCCCTTTTGCGACGTTCTTAGAGGCAAAGTCAATTAAGAAACCAGATTCACTTCACAATCGGGTTCCTAACTTATCAACTGCAGTGATTTGTTGAACAACTGAGGCTAGAGAGGTCATAAAATGGGGCAAAACTCATTTAATTGAATGTCTCACTTAACAATATAAATGTTGGCTCAATTGTGGTCATAAGTCAAAGGGCTACTCAAACTGAATTTACCATTAAGGAGCAAAAGGGCCTGGAAAAAGGTAAACGCAGCATGTTTTTGGAGGGCTTTTCAATCAACCTAACTTTAAATGTGCTTTAATTACTAATGCATTGGGTCATTGACTTTGACAATGACGAGAAGACTATCACTTTTACCTTAATTAGCCTCAGCTCTTGGTAAATAAAACAGCTTCCTAATTTAAAAAAAGGTAGGAAAACAAATGCACGAGGAAAAAAAATAGAAAGAGAAGCATTGATATATTGTTCTAAACTTCATGTTCAGATTCTCTACAAAGTATAAACCAAATTTTCCCAAGGATTGTTCAAAAAAACATCAAAAATGATGTTTCATCAAAAAACACCACAACTTTGCAGTTGTGGAAATCCACAAGTGATTTCTAAGTCTTCTGCATTACTTGGAAAATTGTGATCAGGAAATAATTCATTAGTATTCTTTCTGAAGACCTATCACCATTTATAAATAATACCTATGGACGTTTGACTGATTTAATGCAAACTAAAAGATAGCTTGGGAAAGTGGAAAATATGTTAGATTGAAAGTCTGCTGCACAATTATTTTTTTTAATTCCAATTTTGGAATAATTATAGAAGGAACAAAATCACACATGCATTTTAGAATCTATTCACAGAATTTTGCAGTGTTTCACATCTCAAAAAATGTCCTCAAAGTGTATATTATCAGGGAAAATGTAGTAAAAATCTAATTGGAGAGTGTTCCGTCTGGAAAAGAAGTGCGTGAGACCGGGTTCCAACTAACAACTCTTTATTCGGTTAACAGCAACAGTAACGGAACATTGGCTCAAGCCGCGGCAGCCCTTTATATAGAGGCTTGCCTGCTGGCTTGTAGCCAATGACATCAATTTAATCTTGCCGCCTTTGAGCAGCTTCTTGGATTGGTTCTCAATGAAACAATCCACTACTGGCCTTTTTGGCCAATCAGAATTCACTACTTGGAACCTTCCAAGTTATACAGAACACCCCTCCCCTTTTAGTTCAGTCCTACGTGAGTGACGTAGTTGCACAGGTAGGTGGGGCTTTTTCTGGTCCTAGTTGACCTGCGTGGCTCATTCTCGCCAAGGACTTCAAGCGGTTCGGTCGGGATCGTTGTCTCTCCAGCTTTTCTCCATGGAACCACCTGGAAGGGTGAGTCAGCACTGCCGCGCCCGCCTGAGTTTCTCAGGCTGGTCGAAGTGGTTCTGCCACTCCCTCCTGGTTCAACCAGGCTGGTTGAGCCGGCCTGGCTGGCACCTTACAGGTCGGCTTCCCTTTCGCCAGGACTTCTTCTGATGGTCTCATCTAACCCAAAGTGCTCTTTTTGGTTGGTTAGATTTTCTGGTTGTGATTTTAATGGTTCATTTTCACACCCTTTTTTATTTATTTTTATTTTCCCCCCCTTTGGTTTTGTTTTTGTCAAAATTTATTATTTGAGGTTGCACGGTTGTTTTGCGCTCAATGTTGCAGGAACAAAGCTGGTCTATGTGCCGCTTCCACTCTCTTCCATTATCCATGGTTAGGCGGTAGGACCGGGGGCCTGTTACTTGTGTGATTGTGACTGGAAGCCAAAGAGGGTCCCCGGTAAAATTCTTTGCATAGAGCAGGTCACTGATTTCGAACATGCGGTATTGGCTGAAAGAGTCGGGGGATTTCTTGCAAGTATAATTGGGGTGCAACCTATCTAAATGGGAATCTGAGTTTTCTCCCCATTAATAATTCCGCCGGGCTCTTGTTTGTTGTGCTACTGGGAGAGATGTAGTGTAAGTAAGTGGTTTAGCTTGTCTTGGACATCCCCATGGTCCATTTTTTCAAGGCCTTCTTTTGTGAACCGGACCATTTGCTCGGCCCTACCATTTGCCGCCAGGTGGGCCGGCGCAGTTAGTGCATGGCATATACCAAAGAGGCTAAGTATTGTTCAAATTGTATTGTTGTTAGTTGTGGTCCATTGTCAGATACCAACAAATCAGGTAACCCATGAGTTGCAAATAATTTGTTTAGCTGTTTTATAACAGCATCGGTTGTTGTGGATGACATTAGGATGACTTCAAGCCAATTCGAATATGCATCCACAACTATTAAAAACGTATTGCCCCTAGTTGGTCCCACAAAATCAATATGGATTCGAGAACAAGGGCCTCGTGGGGTCTCCCAGTCCTGTATGGGATCTTGTGGTGGTGTGGGTCTAGCTCTCTGACATTTGTGGTATGTTGCAACCCAGCGTTCAATGTCCTTATCTAAGCCAGGCCACCAGAAATAGCTCCTGGCCAGGCTTTTCATTTTAACGATGACTGGGTGGCCCTCATGTAACATGCCTAACACCTCTTCTTGTAGTTTGGATGGAATCACCACCCGATCTCCCCACAACAAACACCCCTTTTGTATTGACAGTTCAGTTTGTCTAGTCCATAAAGGTTCAAAGTTTTCAGTCTTTTGGCCCTCCGGCCAGCCTTTACGTACCCAAGTCAAAACGTGGGCAGTCAATGAGTCTTTTGCCGTGGCTCTGGCGACATCATCCGCAGTCAATGGAAGCTCAGGGCAGGTTTCTAATTGTAGGGTGGCGGTGGCTGGAGCTGAGTCATCCTCCAAGATCGGTAATGGTGTTCGGCTTAATGCGTCTGCATGGGCGATTTGTTTCCCGGGTCGATGCAGCAATGTATATGAATGGGCGGCCAGGAATTCTAACCACCTAGTCATCCATGGGGATAGAATGTTCAGTGAGGGTTTATTCCCAGCCAAAATCCCTAGTAATGGTTTATGGTCAGTAACAATGGAGAATGTTCTACCGTATAGGTATTCATGAAAACGTTTTACTCTGGCGACGATTGCCAGGGCTTCTCTATCTAGTTGGCTATAGTTGCTTTCCGCTTTGGAGAGCGTTTTCGAATAAAAAGTGATGGGTGTCTCTCTCCCATCAGGTAATTGGTGCTCAGGATAGCACCGACTCCGAATGGTGAGGCATTGCAGGTGACCGTCAAGGGTGTAGAGTATTACTAAATTGAATAAGAACGGTGTCTGAGGTTTACAAGTCTTTTATATTTTGAAAGGCTCTTTGTTCTTTGTGACCCCAAGTCTAGACAGTTTTTTTTATCTAGCAACCAGTGCAATGGTTCTGCTATCGTTGCTTTGTGGGGGAGGAATACATTATAAAAATTGATCAGACCCAAGAATGCCTGTAAGTCTGTTTTATTTCTAGGTCTGGGTGCATCTTTAATTGCTTTGACTTTTTTTTCTGTTGGGTGAATACCTTGTTCGTCAATCAAATATCCTAAAAATTCAACGTGGTCAGTGGCCAGGCAGCATTTTTCTTTTTTAACTTTCAGACCGGATTCTCTGAATTTCGTTAACACTTCCCTTAGTCTAGCTTCTAATTGGGTCACATTTTTGGCTGAAATTAGGACGTCATCAAAGTATGGAATGACCCCTTTTATTCCATTTAATTGGCATTCCATGAGGCTTTGGAAGACGCCTGGGGCAACGCTCACTCTGAATTGAAGTCTGTTACATTTGAACGCCCCTCTATGCGTTACTATTGTTTGTGCCTTGGCCATTATGGGGTCTACTGGAAGTTGCTGATACGCCTGGGCCAAATCGAGTTGAGCAAAAAAATTTTCTCCCCCAAGTGAATGCAGTAAGTGCTGCATGACTGGTACCGGGTATGCGCTTTGCTATAGCGTATGGTTCAGGGTAGCTTTGTAATCTCCACAGATGCGCACAGACCCGTCTGGTTTTACAGGTGTTACTATTGGTGTCTCCCACCTGGTGTGGTCAATTGGTTCTATAACCCCTTGTGCAATCAATTTATTTAATTGCTTATCTATTTTGGGTTTTAATGCAAAGGGGACCCGTCTGGCTTTTAGTCTTCTCGGTGCTATTTGGGGATCTAAGCTAAAGGATATTGGGGTTCCCCGGTACCTGCCTAGAGTTCCGTCGAAGATGTCCTGGAATTCATGTAGCAGGTTCTCTTCCCAATTGCTCACAACTATTCAGCTCACTCCGGTCATCTCAATGCCCAATGACATGAACCATTCGATGCCCAGAAGGCTGAGACAGTCTTGGTTGACTAAAGTCAATGGCAGGACATCAGCGTGTTGTTTGTAAGTTACTTTGAAGTGTCCCAGACCTACCACAGGAATCCTATTTCCCTGGTAGTCTTTGAGAATTAAATTTTGTTTTTTGAGTTCGTTTTGTATGATGTTTGGAATCAGATGTCTACTTGTGTTCCAAGACACCATTGATAGAAAAGATCCTGGGTCGACCTCCATCTCACAAGGGCTTCCTTCAATAGACACTACAATTCTGACTTTTTCCCCGCTTTCTGTCTGTGCGCTTCCTACAATGACAGTCTGATGTGTGTTTTCTTGTTTGCTGGTTCCCTTGCTGCGCTCCCATTTTCTGTCGGCTTGCCTCGAGTCAGTTCTTGTTAGGGAATTACCGTGTCTGCTAGGGCTGCTGTTTCTTCGATTTCGGCAGACTCTTTCGATATGTTCCTCTTTTTGCAAGCCTGACAGATGGCATCAAGGAACCTGCACTCGGCTCGGGGGTGGTTTCCTCCGCAACCAGCGCATTCCCGCCAATTTTTCTTCCTTTCGCGCCTTTTTGGGTTTGCGTAAAGGCGGTGGACCTCATCGTCATCTTCATCAGTGTCTGATGACTCGTCTAGGTCTTTGTGGTGTGTGTTTGTGGTAGCTTGATTTCTCCCTCCACCTGAGATTTTTTTCTTTTGGAAGGGTTGCCGTGTCAGCACTGGCGTTTATCATCTTTATTGTGGCCGCTGATTTCTTTGTGGCTTCCGCGGCAGTTGCTTCCGCAATTGCCTCTGCCAGCGTTATTTTAGGTCTCTTTAAGAGTTTGCTTTGAAGGGTAGAGTCCCTAAGACTTAACATGACACGATCTCGCATTGCCTCATCCATATTTTGGAATTCACAGGCTCCTCCAATATGTCTCAGAGCTGCCACGAAATCAGCAATGGTTTTATCTTCCCTCTGGTCTCATAAAATTCATGTCTCTTGATGAGGGTTGAGACAACCAGCGCGTAATGAGCTTTCAGCATTCAGTTAAGCTCAGACCAGGTCAACTGTTTAATGTCTCTGGGCTTCCCCAATGCCTTCGCCATCTTAAATACGGCTGGCCCGCAATGTGTTAGGAAGACAGCCCTCTTTCGCTGATCAGAAATTTCTTCCATTTCGTTGCTCTCCAGAAACATCAGGAAACGATCAATATAAGACTCCCAATCTTCTTCATTGGGATTGAATGGTGCGGGTGGCACCATTATTACCAGCCATCTTGCGTGGTTTTTTCTCTCGCCACGTGCTTGGTCTCCGCTTCAGGACGATCCCACCCTCGTCGCCTGTGTTCCATCCGGAAAAGAAGCACGAAAGACCCGGTTCCAACTAACAACTCTTTATTCAGTTAACAGCAACAGTAACGGAACATTGGCTCAAGCCGCGGCAGCCCTTTATATAGAGGCTTGCCTGCTGGCTTGTAGCCAATGACATCAATTTAATCTTGCCGCCTTTGAGCGGCTTCTTGGATTGGTTCCTAATGAACCAATCCACTACTGGCCTTTTTGGCCAATCAGAATTGACTACTTGGAACCTTCCAAGTTATACAGAACAGAGAGCATGATTGATGACTCTTGGCTATGGACGTGTTTAGTTGGATGATACAACCAGAGGGGTGGAGGAAAAAGCAGGATCAAGGGTGACAGTGAATTATTTATCTCAGAGTTGGCTGCACCCAGGCTAATGCCGGCATGTTAACTTCTAATAAATCCTTTGAACTGTGGCTTGAGGCTCATGATTTAATTGGAGTAACTGCCGGAATCCTGACAATAGCAGTTTTCCAATATTTGAGAAAATATATGCCACAGAGAGGAAGGGGTCAAGCTATTTTCCAGGGCACCCAAAGACCAGACAAGGAATAATGGATGGAAACTGAACAAGGAGAGATTCAACCTGGAAATAAGGAAACATTTTCTGACAATGAGACCAATCAACCAATGGAACAGAAGTTGCCTTCAAAAGGTGTGGGAGTTTCATCACTGGAAGCTTTCACGAAGAGCCTAGACAGCCATCTGTCAGAAATGGTATATGGTCTCCTGCTTGGGGGGGGTTGGACTAGATGACCTACAAGGTCTCTTCCAACTCTGTTAATCTGTTAAGTATCGGATTCATAATGCATTATGAATCCTACACTTATCAGAAGACTGAGTGACTTTTTTATTCTTTCACATTTCCTTGCCACATGTTCAATTTCTCAAACCTTGGGGAAGGAGGCCAAGGTGGAATTCTGGTCCCATCTTTCTCACCACGTTCTATGTAACCAACCCTCTGTGGCCTTGAAGCTCAAACGTGCTTGAAAAGCATGGTTTTGGAGATCAGCGGTAGGCACCAGACTTTAGTTTCACAGGATGGAGTTGCATGCTTCATATTTGGAAAACACAGGCATTAAGTACAAGTTAAGTACAATGGGCAACTATTGGTTTAGTGACTGTTCAAAGCTATCACCACATTAAAACAAAAAATGACTTATGATAGTTTTTCACACTTAACAATTGTTGCAGCATCTCCCATGGGCACAGGGTCCATGTTTGGATGCGTAGCAAGTGGTTTCTATTTATGATGGTTGCAATGTCCTGGGGTCATGTGATCCCCTTTTGTGACCCTCTGACAAGCAAAGTCAATGGAGAAGCCAGATTCACTTAACAACTGGTTACTCACTTAACAAATGAAGTATTTTGTTTAAAACGGAGGCAAGAAAGATCATAAAATGGGTCAAAATGTACGTAACAACTGTCTCACTGACAGAAATATTGAGCTCGATTGCAGTCATAAGTTGAGGATAATCTGTACATATAGTGGGAAAAGGGCATGTAAAGTGCCTTTCAAAGGAAAGGAGGGGGGGTAAGAAAAAGATTTTCTTGCTCTGGATAAGCAGCGAAGAAAAACTGAATTTGCATCCAAAATGAGAAAATGGCCAAAAGAGGGAAACTGCTCATCTTGATTTTTGCAGATTTTTTTCCCCCCTTAATTCTTTCAAGTTTGGGATTCTTCAGCTTTAAGTGTTTAGGAAGAAAGAAGTGAAAGAATGGTGGAATCACAAACAACAGTTCTGGAGAGATAGAACACCTTCAACCTTGCTTTGAACAATAGTGAAGAAAAGCCAGCCTAGACAAATAGAAATCCTGAATTGTGATTGATTAGCTGTTTCTACCAGACAAAAATATGATTCTTTCATTTTCATTCTAAATTGCCAGCCTGAATGGCCTGCGCTTACCAAAATCAATCCTCTTAGTAGGATAATCCTGCTGATTTGTTCCATTTTATTCAGGCAGTGCACACACACACATGCACACACACATGTACACTCACACACACAGGTAATTTATGTGAGCCTTTTAGTGGGTGGCAGTTGGATCCTCTTCCGTGTAGTCTCTTCCAAATCTGGGTTTCTCCTGAACTTCTGAACCTCGCCGAGCCTAACTTAACAGGGTTGGCATCAAATAGATGGCCAAGGAGTAGAATTGGTACCTGGCAGGTCTACCTTACTGCCAGGTGTACTGATGATCCAGAATGATCCCTCCATCCTTCCTCGCCTCCTCTAGCAGCAGCAGTTCCTCTTTAGAAAGCCTCCATGCTTTTCGTGTTGTAATGAAGAACAATGTTTTTACAGACAAAGGAGCGTCTAGTTTATTATTGTGCTGTCCTGGACGAGGGTGAGCTGCTGGGAAAAAATGGTAATTCACAGTGTGAATTCTCCTTTTCCAGTGATATGGGTTAAAGCTGAGCTCCTACCATTTATATTGCTGAAATACAATGGTGTACATTGTGAGCGAAGCAGAAATTGCAGCTCCCTCTCCCTTTCCCTTTGTGTTCTCCAATAGCCAAGTAATCACTGCCTTTTCTCTTTCTTTTTTTTTCTCAAGTGCAGCCAAACATACCCACAACTGTGACTTCCTAAGGTAGGGTGTGCTGGAGGTGGTTGACATTTCCAGTCTTCAGGAATAGCCAAAGATGAATTATATGAAGACACCTGCATTCCACCCCTCCCGATGTTAGTCTTGGGAACCAAATTCAAGAGTGCTGGTGTCTGTTTGATAGAAAAATAATATGTACATCCCCATAATTTTCCTTTGGTGTCACAAGCAGGCCTGACAATGGTTTGATGCAGAGGTGGTATTCAGCAGGTTCTGACCAGTTCTGGAGAATTGGTAGTGGAAATTTTGAGTAGTTCAGAGAACCGGCTAATACCTCCTCTGACTGGAGATTTTACAGTATCCTTCCCCTGCCACGCCCAGCAAGCCGTGCCCACAGAACCGGTAGTAAAATAATTTGAATCCCGCCACTGGTTTGGAGGTGCTGGAAAGAGTAGATTTCACCAGATTCCTTAGGAATGGGTTCCATTCTAGAAGAGGATTCAGCCGTAATTCTTTTCAATAAGTGGGCAGTGATATTTGTCTAACTGCTTCTCTGCAAAAAATACTGCATTTCCCCCCTGCCCCCCCCCCCAAATATCTGCAGAGCTTTTGGAAGTTGTGTTGCTGGTGTGTTATAACAGGGACTGGAAAATTCAAAAGGGGCTGAGGCAACATGGTAGGGTGGAGGATAAAAGGGAAAAGATATCTCCAGCAAGTTAGACATTTGGATTCCACATGCTGATATTCTTATCAAGGCATTCCAGAATGTGGCACGAATTCCTTTTTCACGAGAAGAAATGGGCTAATGTGTCTTCATAGCTGCGTAGAAATGTTCCCCCATCTCCACAATGGGAAGAAAAAGAAAAGAAAAGCAAACAAATAAAAAACCCTAATAAACAACTCCCCTTCCCCCACAGATTCAGCTGCAGCAGGAATTATTTTTTTGCAGTGTATTTTTTTTAAATCCATTCTGTTTTAAAAAAATTTTTTTAACTAAAGCCAGATTTACTCAATTAAGATAACAGATTTCAAGGTTAACAATCATTTGCTGTTACCTATGTAACCTATTGTACAATTATGTAAATTTTAGGAATGGAACACAACGGAGATGTCTTAATTATAGGCAAAAGGAAAAAAAAGTGTCATTTTAATATGAATTGTGGTATTTCTAGCACATTATTTCCCAATGCTTTAAAGCTCAGCAGCAAACTGGCTGTATAATTTCACTAGCCATTCCCTGAGTAAATACTTATATTTCAAGAAGGATTTAAAAATAGAAGGATTTAAAAAGCAGCTTGTTAGATCACACGGAAGAGCTATTAACTGTAGCCCTGGATTTCAAAAGTAAAATAAAGTGTAGCAATGAAAAACTGGGTGAAAATGCAAAATTGGATTTTGGGGAAAGCCACAATTAGGACATAACCACAACAATTCAGCTGCTGTTCAGAAAGTTTTATAGACTAGAAACCATCACTTATGTATAGCTCCTTTACTTTGCTTAAGATAGCAAGTACATTAGTGGAAGTAAAGGTTATTCAAGTTGAAATGTAAGTGAACCAAAGAAAGAGACACTCTTGTAAAGTTAAGTTACAGAGCAAAAGATGGAAAGAGCTGGCCAGAATATCATCTGATGATCCAGTCCTGGCCAGCAGAGCCGGTGACAAAGGACAAAGAAGAGTTGCATGGAGAACTAGGTGGATAATGCCCACATCTGGATATTTAGGATTCAGCAGGTCACACAAATGAAATGCCTTCCCCTTCTCTGGAAAAGTGTATTTTTTTCAATTGCAGAGAATAGATTTAATTGGATGCGATTCAGGCAGTGTTGATGCTTCATGGATAATTTACTTGAGCTATAATTAATACATTGACCCAAATATTTGGGGTAGACTTGCTGCATGCTTGGAAGTGCATGCAATTAAGTCAAAAGGCTATCAGGCTGGTAGGAAGGGTGTATGCTATCTTCTTCTGCACTCAGATATCTGATAAAAAAAGGAAATTTGGTCTTATTCCTAGCATCTAAACTACAAGTTCTCACACACTCAGCTAGCACCATTTGTGGGCTTATTCAAAGGTTCATTGAGCAGAATTCAGGCTTTACCTTGCTCCTATATATAATACCTAGCAGCTAATGATATTATGGTGGAGAAAAAAAAAGGATGAACCAATAGCAAGGTGGATGGACTCAGATGCGGTAGTAATGAATACATTACTCTTGGAAGAGCTGAAGAACTAGGTTAGGGACAATGTTATGGAAAGAACTCTATCTACCTAGTTGCTAAGAGTCAACAATGATTCGATGGCACATAATAATTAAAAATGACACTGGCTTGTTGCAGAGCATGCTATAGCAACATGAAACTGGTTGAATTCTCCAATAGAATCTAAAGGCCCAGACTCACTGGCCGACGGACGCAAAACGTATGCATAAAGGACACAGCGGACAAGCAAAATTTTGGGGGTGGCTCCATCCGTTGTCATCTGCTCCAAAAAGTGGCAATAATTTGCATAAACAGAATGGAAAAGAACAGAAAAGAATGGACGTGGGTAGTATGTAGCGGGGATGTTAAACTGATGTTCATAGGAAGCCTAGCGGATGAAAGTGGATGGAAGCAGATGACACATCCGAAGGGGTTCCGGGAGAGAATTTTGAAGCGGACGCATAGTGGAAGGGGCGGATGCATTTTGGATGAAGCGGATTCATCACGAACGCCTATAGGAAACAAAGGGGATGTCACACGAATGTATATCAGATGGAAAGCGTTCACTGCACATGCGGGGAGTATGAATTGCATCAGCTCCGCGGATATAAAAGGATGCAGCACGCACATAGTCAGCATACAGGGGAAAGACGTGCTGCCACAAACATCTTGCAGGAACACCATGGTTCGTCAGTCAGGCAAGAAGAGGAAGCCTGTGCCTACTCGTTCAAGCCCTGGCAAAGTGAAGAAGGCCAGAACCAGCATCCCACCTCCTGGCACTGACTCTGAAGCTGCTGCTGCTGCTGCTGCTGTTGCTGCGGTGGACCAGCCCCAAGCCTCTCAAAGCCCCGCTGCTCAAGCCCCTGAAGGCCCTGCTGCTCAAGCCCCTGAAGGCCCTGCTGCTCAAGCCCCTGAACACCCTGCTCAAGCCCCTACCAGAAGGAGGAAGAGGCAAGGGAAGGAGAAGGGAGAGAGGAAACAGTACACCGTTTCCAAGGAGCATGAGGATGAGGTGCTGAAATGGCTGAGGGAGAACGAGTACCTGTGAAGAAAGGGCCACAGACTGTATCGGGACACCAAGAAGAAGCAGGCAGCTTGGAGAGACAAGGCAGAGAGCCTGGGGTTACACTGCAGAAGTACTCCTAGGATGGTGGAAAAACATGCACACTTGGTATGGCAAGCTACACCACAAGAAATCCGGGCAGGCTGCTGTCAAGCTCACTGACCAGGAGATGTACGTCATGGCCAAGTGCAGTTTCCTGGAGGGTGAGATCCGCCATCGAGGAGCAGCCCCTCTGAGACCCCTCTCCCTCAGACAGCCCACAGACAGCCAGTCCTCTTCCAGCCAGGAGCCAGCTACTCTGTCGAGGCAGGTGTCTTCAGAGGGGCTCATGGCAGAGACCCCCCCGACAGCTACACTCCTCATGCTGGCACTTGGAGGATCCCATGGAGGATGACGCCCTGCTGTCACAAATGGAGGAAGAAACAGCAGCCACCAGAGACCAACCCACCCCCACCCCCAGCTCCACAGGATGCAGGCAGAGAGGCAGACTGGAGGGCCAGGATCACAGTGTGCTGTTGGAGATCAGGGACACAATGAAGACCAGCACAGAACTTCTCTCTCAGCTGGTCCACAGCGACATACCATCCTCGGACCGGAAGCCCTTCATCACCTATGTGAGCCAGACCCTGAGGGACCTGCCCGAGGCCCAGTACCAGGTTACGAAGCAGAAGATCACAGCACTTCTGCACAACCCTCAAGGCTGAAGCTGCTCCTACCCAGTCCAGGTCTGCTCCTCCACCCCAGGCGATGTCACAGCCCTTCCATGGCTTTCAACAGCCCCTCACCTACCAAGAATACGACAACCAGGACTTCCCACAGCAGAAACAGAACTTCCCAGTCCAGGCCCAGGTTCATCGGATGCCACAGACACCACTCCTCACCCAGCTGCAGACCAGACAGCCCCACTACACTCCTCCTTCCTCCACCCCACAGCCAAGCCCGTCAACAGACAATCTGTCATCAGTATTAGGCCAGACATCTCAAGTCTTAGATGAAGGGCCTCTCAACCTCATGGGACTGAGTCAGCTCTCAGATAGCTTCCTGAACACACCATCCCCTGTTGCACCCTCGGGGCCAAGAACCCCAATAGTGCCTCAAACCAGCACTCAAGCCACAGCCACTTCCACACTCCCTGCCCGCTTAACAGCTGAGACCATGGACATGACTCAGAGTGACTGAGAATAGTGCCAGAGACTGAGTTGTTTACTTGTTAAGTTTATCTTTGCTTAAGATGCTCTACTTGGTTCATTTTGCTTATTTAATAAAGTCATAAAGTTTACCTGAAAAAGTTAATAAAGGTTATCTTTGCTTAAGACACTTGGTTCATTTTTTTTACTTAATAAAGTGTTGGTGAAAACTTTGAAAAAATGGTTAAGCCTTTGCATGCTTGTGGGATAGATAAGGATAGTTGTGGGATAGATAAACCTCCAGTGCAAGCATAGTGGGACTGTATGGTCCATCATCCCAGCGATCCATATGATTTTCTCCCCCTTTTTATAGAAAATATCGGTTGTCCGCTATGGGGCCTTCTACATACTCTAGAGATACTGCAGACATCCTAAATATGCGAGATACATCCCAGATACAAACGTTTTGTCCGTTTTGAATACTTTATGTACGAGATGCATACGCTTACATCCTTTCTATTTCCATGCTACTAACGCTGTGTAGACGTTCTGTGTACCTTTTGTTTCCTCCCTCTTTCCATTCTCAGTGGACGGATGCTCGACGGATAGAGCGTATGAAACACGTATGCAATGAGTACACAACGGATGCATAGCGTTTTCCAACGGATGGCAAGCTTTTTTTAATGTTTTACATCCTCTTTGCATCCGTAAGTGCAGTGGGACTGGGCCTTAAACAGCACTGACACATTTTAATGCTAGGGTGGGATACACAGGTAATTCAGGATCTCCTCTTCTGCTTTTGTTTTTAATTGAGAACATTGGATTTTGTTTGAGTTCTCTCTTTATAACCCTGCTGCAGATTGGTAACTTTAAAAAACAAAAAAGAAAACCTCAGCTTTTGAATGGTTTGTGTGGGTAAAAATGACTTCTGGGAGCTCTCTCTCTTTCTCTCTCTTTCTCTCTGTCTCTGTCTCTCTTTTTCTCTGTCTCTTTCTTTCTCTCTCTCTCTGTCTCTGTCTCTCTCTTTTTCTCTGTCTGTCTGTCTCTCTTTCTCTGTGTGTGTGCATGCGTGCATGTGTGCATGTAAAACTCTGTGATTAATCATGCAAATCAGCTACTAAGGACCTATTAGGTAATGAGAAACCATGGTTTGGTCCTGCATTCCCAAGAGCTCCCAGTGGTTCTCAGTGGGTACATCAGAGCCCCTGAAAGCCAATTCCCATCCTTTAGCACTTGGGCCAGCCAATCTCCCGGAGGAGTGAGGCACTCCCTATTCACTCTCTGCCTGCCTCATCCTTTCCAGCATGTTCCCACTGATATATTAAAGGAATTAATTGCTCATAATGATCTCACCATCTGTTAACAGAGGTTCATACCTACAGGCTGGTGGCCTGTGGTGGTCCTATTCAGCCCTCAATAGGCAATGCTGAGGGAAACGCTTTTCCCACATTGCCTTCCCTTCCTGTCTGAAAAGAGGAGGCGAGGTTGGTGTGGGCCATCTGCTCCTTGTCTTTCTGTGAGAGACCTTGATGCGGTCGAAGGCGGCTCTGATCTGACTCCAATCTGATTGGAATGTGGCTGATCTGAGAGCCTCTCAAAGCTGTGAAACTGAGTCAAAAGGAGATCCCCATTGTCCCCAGATGGCTGAAAGAAAATGATCACTTTAAAATTCATAACTCCCAGGTGCCGACCATCTATTCATGGGGAGGGAGGAGGGAGAGGAGAGAGAGAGAAAGAGGGGAAAAAAACCCTTTTCTGAACTTCTCTTCATTAGGAGGGAGCCTGAGAATTGGGGGGGGGGGGAGGAAGAGAAAAGGAAATAGTTTGTGGGAATGTGCAGAGGATTTCAAGCTCAACAAATGAGGAATTTGGTTTTTCTTTCTTTCACTTTTAAAAGGAAGAGACAGAAAGAGAGGGAAGGACGGAACACACTGCAAAAGCAAAGGGTCTCTATTGGAGATCCTTCCTCATTTTCCCTGACTTGAAAAAAAGTAAAATAAAAAAGAACAAACATTGCAAATAGGAATTGCTTGCAGAATACTTATTTACTGAGGATGGGCAAGCTTATTTCAATGTTTCAATTTTTTTTTTAAAAAATGTAAAGCCAAATACAGTGATAGGTATGTAGTGATAAGACTCACACATTTTGACTGTTACATATCTTTCCCTAGTTAGAATGTGGCTTGTTTACTCTTTCTTGGCAACATATGGGAACTCCGTTGCTGGAGTTTGTAAGCTATGATTTATTACTTTTACTTCAATGTGAACCAGCTGTGACTTCATTCTAGTAAGGCAGAACTAGTGTGGCAGATAATATGTCGCAGGAATAATACTAGGAATCATCTAAAACTGATTGGCTTTTTCATCCAACTGCAGTAGTTCTGATTTTGTCATGGATTCAGAGGTGCATTGACGGGTTTCCTTTTTTTCTGTTCAGGTTTAGAATAAAGATAGGTTAATTTCTTTGGGGGGGGGGGAATGGGAGGGAAGTTGAGTTTGATACCTTTCTGTTTTCCAGTCCTTTAAGCCCATCTATTGGGTAAAATGGAAGCTGTCAAAATGTTTTGAGGACGAGTCATATCCCATTCTCTCAAAGCTGTAATCCCATATCCATTGCATGCAATTTCCCCCAAGAAAGGGTGACAGTACTGCATCACCTAGTGTGGGATTTGTTTTAAGGGCCTGTCACATTGGCCGACGGATGCAAAAAGGACACAGCGGATGTAAAAAGGACACAGCGGATGAGAAAATGTTCCATCCGTTGTTATCCGCTCTCAAAAGTGCCCTGAATTTGCATAACCAGAGTGGACAACAATGGAAAGGAACGGATGGGGGGAAGATGTAGCCAGGATGTAAAACAGATGCTCCATGGAAGCCTAGTGGATGGAAGCAGATTGGAGCGGATGGCACGTCCGCAGGGCTTCCGGGGGAGCACAGCGAAGCGGACGTGCAGTGGAAGGAACGGATGCAGAGCGGATGCCGAGCGGATACCGTGCATGCAGAGCGGAAGCCTAGCGGATGCCTAGCGGATGCCTAGCGGATGCAGAGCGTTCACTGCGCATGCGGGGAGGATGAATTGCATCAGCCCCGCAGATATAAAGGGAAGCAACTCGCAAGCAGGTCAGAGGAAAGACCTGCTGCCAGACACAGCTCCAGCCAGCCAGCCAGCCAGCCAGCCAACAACCACGGGGAAGAAGAGGAAGCCTGTGGCATCTGCTGCCAGCCCTGGCAAGAGGGACAGGGCCACCATCCCACCCCCTGGCCCTGACTCTGCTGGTGCTGGGGCTTCTGCTGGGGCTTACTCTGCTGCTGCTGGTGCTTCTGATGGTGCTTACTCTGTTGGTGCTGCTCCTGGTGCTGGTGCTTCTGCTGGTGCTTACTCTGCTGGTGCTGCTCCTGGTCCTGCTGGTCCTGCTGGTCCTGCTGGTCCTGTTGGTCCTGCTGGTGCTCCTGGTGCTCCTGGTGCTCCTGGTCCTGTTGGTGCTCCTGGTCCTGCTGGTGCTCCTGGTCCTGCTGATCCTGGTGCTGCTGGTGCTGCTGGTCCTGCTTTTGCTGCTACTGTTGTTGTTGCTGCTGCTGCTGCTGGTGGTGTGGTGGAGCAGCCCCTACAACCTCGAAGCCCCTCTGATGAGGGCCCAGATGGCCCTGCCAGAGGGAGGAAGAGGCATACGCGTGAATGGGAGAGGAGGCAATAATCCATTGAAGAGGAATATGAGGAGGAGGTGCTGGAATGGCTGAGGGAGAACGAGTATCTTTGGCAGAAGGGACACAGGCTCTATCGAGACACTGAAAGGAAGCAGGCTGCTTGGAGAGAGAAGACGGAGAGCCTGGGCTACACTTCGGAGTGCTCCTCGGCTGGTGGAAGCACATGCACACCTGGTATGGGAAGCTGCACCTCAAGAAATCTGGCCAGGCCACGGTCAAGCTGATGGACCGAGAGTCCTACGTGATGGCCAAGTGCAGCTTCTTGGAGGGTGAGGTCCGCCACCGAGGAGCAGTCCCTCTGACAACCCTCTCTCTCAGGCAGCCCGCAGAGAGCCAGTCCTCTTCTGGCCAAGAGTCAGCTCCTGTGTCCAAGCAGGTATCTGTGGAGTGTGCCATGACGGAGACCCCCCCGACAGCTGCACTACCCATGGCGGAGCGCGTGGAGGACCCCCTGATGCAGTGGGAGCAAGGAGAGGGCACTTCCACCAGAGAACAACCCACATCCACCCCCAGCTCCACCTCCACAGAGAGCAGGCAGAGAGGCAGATCAGAGGGGCAGAGCCACACTGTCCTGCTGGAGATCTGGGACATCAACAGAAGCAGCATAGATCTCCTCTCTCAGCTGGTACACACCGACGTCCCATCCTCCAACCGCAAGCCCTTCATAACGTATGTCAACCAGACTCTCTTGAACATGTCGGAATCACATTACCAGGGGATCAAGGACAGGATCACCGGTCTTCTTCACAACCCTCCAGACCCAGATGAACCTGCTCCCACCCAGTCCAGGTCTGCTCCTCCACCCCAGGGGATGTCACTGCCCTTCCAAGGCTTTCCACAGGCCCTCACCTACCAAGGCTACAGCTACCAGGAGCTTAAGCAACACAGGCAGCCCTTCCCAGTCCAGGCATAAGTACATCGAATGCCACCAGTGCCACCAGTGCCACCGGTGCCACCAATGCCACCGACGCCACCGATGCCACCGACGCCACTGATGCCAGCCACGCCACCGATGCCACCCATGCCACAAATGCCACCCACGCCACAGATGCCACTGACACCTCACCTCACTCACCTGCAAACCAGGCATCCCCACTACACTCCTCCTTCCTCCATCCCACAGCCAAGCCCGGCCTCAGAACATCTGTCATCGGTATTGGGGCTGACACCCCATGTCCTGGAGGAAGAGGCTCTCAACATCACAGGACTGAGCCAGCTCTCTGAGAGCTTCCTGCACACCCCATCTCCTGTTGTCCTCTTGGGGCCAGGTACCCCAATGGCACCTCAGACCAGCAATCCAGCAGCAGCCACCTCCACAGCACCTGAACCCTTCACCTCTGAGACTGGGCCCACCTCAGAGTGACCAAGAAGAGTACCAGAGACTGGGTGGCTACCCGTTGACTTTATCTTTGCTTGGGACACTTGGGTCATTTTTCTTTTACAGCTTGTTATTAATAAAGATTATCTTTGCTTCACACACTTGCTTCATTTATTTTTGTCAATAAAGTCTTGGTGGAAACTTTTAGAAATGGTTTAAGCCATTGCATGCTTGTGGGATGGGTAAGGAAAGCAGTGGGATGGGCAAGGATACCTGTGGGATGGGCAGGGATACCTTTGGGATGGGTAAGAGCTGTGGGATAGATAAACCTCCAGTGCAAGCATAGCGGGACTGTATGGTCCACCCTTCCAGGTGCCACACCTATGGCCCTTTATTATCAATAACAATGTAAGCATTGATCCACACATTTGAACATAAACAGAACTCTTTATTAAATGCCCTGTTCATTGTAGGCCCACCCAACATACATGGCCCAATCTCATCAGTGTGATGAGACAGGCTGAAGGAAGCATCCATTAATCATCTATCATCCTGTCTTGCCATTCCACTGCTCCAGCTGAGGAGTTGCACCAGTGTCTCAGGAGGTTGCACTGCTTCTTCCCTTCACGTGAGGCTCTGTTGGGGATTTGCACATCCTGAGTGTCTATCAGGTTTTGTCCTTGCCTCATTCCCCAGGCTCCATGTCCCCATTGCCTTCTTGACGGTCCACAAGCCTGTTCTGCAACACTGGGTAGCGGGTGCGCATGAGATTGTGCAGGATGCAGCAAGCTTCCATGATGCTCCTCACAGTCCCTGGGTGATTCTGCATGGTGGTGAGAAGTACCTGGAACCTGTTGGCCAGGATGCCAAAGCCGTTTTCCACCACTCGCCTGTAGTTGAAGATCCTCTCTTCACGGGTGAGGCATCCGGAAGTGTAGGGCTTCATGAGGTAGGTTCTGAGGGAGAAGGCGTCATCCCCCACGATGAAGTCAGGCACATCTTGTGTGTCATTGGGCAGGGGGTCTGGATCTGGGAAGCCCATGATGAGGTTGCATTCCAGCGCCTACTTGAGGTGACTGGCGTTGTATACCTGGGCATCTGAAGCTGACCCGTTGCCTGAAGCATCGATGTACATGAACTTGTAGTCAGCATCGACCATGGCAAAGAGGATGATGCTGAAGAAGCCCTTGTAGTTGAAATAAGTGGACCCTGACTTGGCTGGAGCTTTGCAGGCCACGTGCTTGCCATCTATGGCTCCAACGGTGTGGGGGAAGTTCCACTTCTGATACCACTGCTCTGCAACTTTCTTCCAGCCTTCTTCAGTGGAGGGGCACTGGAGGAGCTCCAGGTATTCTTCGATGATGGCCTGCACCACTTCTCTGACCACAATGCTGATGGTGTTGTGTGGCACCCTCCAGGCGTACTGCATGCTCCTGTACATGGTCCCTGAGGCCAGGTGGTACAGAGTCAGTGCCACCTTGAGCCCAGGGTCCAGGCTGGGCCAGAAGTTGGTGCTCTGCTTGGTCAACCTGGGTGTCAGCTGCTCCACAACTTCGTCAAACATGGTTGGAGGCATCCTCATGAAGTTCTGGAATGCACGAGGGTCTTTGTTCCCCAGCTCCACCATCAGCTTGTTATACAGTCTGTACTCTGCTCTTCTGGCGATCCATCTTCGGACCCAGACACTTCTTGGCCGCCTCCTTTTCTTCGCGTAGAACAGGTGAAAGAGCCTGTAGATGGCTTCGCACTGTCGTAGAACAATGGTGGCTACCAAAAGAAGTGTGTGATGATCCATGGTGGAGATGATTGGATGCTGTGGAAGAGCAAGAGCCAGATGAAGGCTGAAGAGGTCTGCACTGCAGGGCTGCTGGACTGAAAGTGAGATCCAGGTGAGTTCCTCCCCCTTTTTATAGGAAATATAGGTTTTCTGCTAGATGTCCTTTTGCATCCTCTAGACATCCTGCAGACATCCTAAATATCTGAGATAGGTCCCCTCTGCGAACGTTTTTTCTTTTTTAATGCTTTCTATGCGAGCTGCATCTGCTTTCATCCTTTCTCCGTCTGTGCTACTAACGCTGTGTGTCTGTTCCGCATCCGTTTCGCTTCCTCCTTGTGTCCATTTTCCGCTGGAGCAGATTTGAGTTGCGCGGATGCGTAGCGGATGCCTAGCGGATATAGTGGATGCATAATGGATGACGACGGATGTACAACGGATGTTCCCCGTATGCGTAGCAGATGCAGAACGGATGTGTTGGATACATTTTCTGCTCAAAAAGTTTTGTGTAGCTCAAAACTTTTTGAGCGGATGAAATCACACTAGACGGATGCTGGACGCATAGAGAGGATGAAAAACGGATGCAGTGAGTACAGAACGGATGCATCGCGTTAATCAATGGATGGCAAGTGTTTCTCTCCGTTTTACATCCTCTTTCCATCCGTTGTTGCACTGTGACATGGGCTTTAGAAGAGCTTTCTAAGCTTCAAGGTGGTGGAACTGGAATTAATGGTCCAACCATAGTAGTAGGGATAACAAACACACTCAGAAATTGCTTGTTCCTCCAACAGCATATGTTTCTTTGCTAAATTATTTTCATTCCAATACTCCCTTATAATTTAAATATTTTACCAAACCAAAGGATGCTGATTGACCATATGTTTTCCAAATCTAGGTTACGCTTCTGTTTGGAGGGTATGAAACATTTCACCTTCAAATTGAATGATATTTCTGTGGATATTTAAAGAGCACTTTAAGATGCAATGTATACTGTGTATATAGATGTATCTGAGAGTCTGTTTAATCCCAGGCACAACCATCTCACTTTTGTAACTGTCTCACAATTGTCTTTCAAAAAGGTCAAGATTATGCCACATGCATACATAATAGAGATTGGATTTCAATCATGGACACCATCTTGAATCTGTGGATGTTCCTGTTCCAATGACTTCATCACTAGCACCTGTTGTTACCAGCACCTGTTGTTTTTGAGGCAACAGCTAATTCAGGAATGGCAAGGAAAGAATAGTTGATACAGCTATTTCTTCACTCAGTTCTACTTTTTTTTCATGCCCTTTCCATATAGGAGATTGTAGCAGTCATCTTGACTTAAAAAAAAAACCAAAACCAAAAAACACCTACTTCCAGCTGCCATAGGCTTAGGCACTGGTATATTCCTTAAGAATCCTTTCTCCCTTCCTCTTCTGTCTCTCCTCCGCCTCCCCATCTATCAAGAAAGTAGAGCCAGAAATTCATGCTAATCAATTTTCTTAATGTACTTTGCAAGTGCATGATCAGGACAGCCCATGAAGCGATGAGTCACAACCAAAGCAACGAAGACAGCAAAAAGTAGTTTTCTGTTGACTCAAGGATGGGCATAGAACACTTTCACTCCATGATGGAGAAAGGTGATAGAGAAAGGTTCTTCGTTCATTATTTCATTTAAAAAAGAAGCTGACACAAAGCTTATTTATGTATTAAACACATTTATATAACTGCCCCAACTCACACACAGAAGATTCCAGGTGGCTTACAAAATTTAAGAATCCAGTGTCTAATTAAAAAACACACACATCCTGCCCCTCCCCCCATGGCAGCAACAACACAATTGAATCAGCCACTTGATTGGCTTTGTCATATTCATGGTCCTCATGTTTTTAGGGCCTCTCAAAAAAAACAAGAAGATGGTGAAGACAACTATACTTTGTGAGGAATAATCCTTCATAAAGAATGGGAAAACACCAAGAAGCCCATTTTCATGGTCTCACCAGATAACAATCCCTAATCCAAGAGACTCATTGCCTGTCCTGCCTTGCCATCATGGTGGGTCAGGAGGATAAAACAAAGGAGAGGCAATTCTTCAAATAGGTAAATTTTTTCCCTCTCCAGTCATTTCTGACTCTAGGGTGTGATCCACGTATCTGTTTTTTTTTTTAATCCCAGGGAGCCATAGTTGTCCAAAGATATTTTCATGGCCCTGTAGCCAGCATGACTATATACCGAGGCATACAAATGCTGTTACTTTCACACTGAAATGGTACCCAGTTATCTACTTGCATTTGCATGCTTTTGAATTGCTAGGTAAGCAGGACCTGAGGCAAGAATGGGAACTCACCCCATCCCAACAGTAATTGAATTGTGCACTTTCCAGTCACCAAGCCCAGCATCTTAACTGCTAGGTCACTGTGTCCCATCCTTCAAATAACTTGGCCCCAAAACATGTAGAGCTTTTAAAGATAATAATCAGCATCTTGGATTGTATCTGGCAGTTTGACAGGAATTCTTGGAACAAGCCTTTGGTAGACTCTTACTACATCTAATGTTTTTCTTCCTGCCCCACACTAGTACAATGGGCTTAATAATGGATGATGAAATAGCAAATAGGAGTGTTGATGTTTTGATCATGTGTTGCACAACGTTTAGAATGATCCTTGTTGAGGTAATTTCCCGTTAGGAGAATGAGCACACACAGGGAGACATAGTGAGAGTGGTGAATACATACAACTAGCACACAGATACACTGTATAGTAAAATGTAGGTTTTTACTTCCAATAAATGTTTAAGCAAAGTTCAACAAAACAGTCCAAGTCATTCACAGCTAAAGCAGTCAGTTTTCAGTCCAGGGATAATCCAAATAACAAAGTCCAGAATCATAAACAGTTCAGTAACAGATTTACATCAAATCCAAGAATAACAGTCAATAAAGAAAAATGGAGGAACGGCAACACTCTCCAGAAACACCAGAACAGAAAAAGACAACCCAGGTTTCTGGCTCCTGGTTTATATATTTTCTAACCCAACTAACTGTGACTTACATTCCTAACAATCCTAGGCTAGGATTGTTGATGGAAATTAATGTGATGGCATCCAGGTGGTTCAAAATATCAATTCAGAGGGACTGAGAGAATGTTTCACTTGAGACCCAACAACTACCTGAGATGCAGTATCTGGATTCACGTCTGCTTGAACAAAAAACAAGTTTGATCCTGTCTTACTCAGATGTGGAAAAATAGCTGAACAGGTACAGCAGTTTTGCCAATGAGATAACAGTGCCCATTTGTGTCTTATTCAAAAAGCTGCTTACAGGACCCTACTTCATATAATTATCCATTAGATTTATATTCCATACTTCCTTCAGCAACTTAAGTCATTTTACACAACCCTGCCTTTCTGCAGTTGCTCCACAAAAAAGCAACCGTAAATTAGGTTTCTGAGAAATAGCGATGGGTCCCATAACTGTTGTATATTCACCTGCATAGAAATGCATCTCACTGAACTCAGTGGACCCTAATTTTATCTTTACAAGGGTGAGGTTGCCCTATAGCAGGATTTTCCAGTCTCTCAGATCTATCCAAGGATTGACTTACACTTTAGCCCCTTTCAACTTGTGAATAATGGGCACTATCATCCCTTTTCTTGGCTGTAGCTTTCAAAACTTACAGGTTTCAGGCTGTTGAACCTATTGGAGGAGTTGTTTTGCTGCTGTGTTGCTATGGATGCCAGTTGAACAAGCAGTTAGCGGTAAGTTGCATTTCCAAGCAATCACCTGCAAGGCTCTCTGCATAGGAATAGATTGCAATATTGCAAGTCTTGCCATTTGCAAGAGGCACTAATTTGGATGTACTGTCCTTTCCAATACTACTAATTCAGATACACAATTATTTATGCTGCTCTTCTGCATTAGCTGATGTGACAGTCATATACTTTCTGCTTTTTCGCCCTTATCATTTCGCTACCTTTGCATTTTGTATTCACCAGGCTGAATACGATTCCCATTATAAGCAGAGTCAGTGTATTTGCATAATAATCTTGATAAATGCTGGAAAGATCCGACCTCTATGTTCACTGATCATTCTAAAAGGTTAATGTCAAATTAGCGCTTAATAAATCCATACAGAGTAATGATGCAAAATGAAGAGCGATGATTAAACACACACAATCAAGGAGGTGTACACAATTTACCTTAATTCTCCTCCCTGTATCTTTTGTCTTCCCATTTTCTCCCAAGACCATTCCTGCCTCACTTCCAGTTATAATTTTATTTTCATTTTTATATACATTTATGATCTGTTACGGTGTCAATGAGGTGACTCCATTCCGTTCCCTTTATTCCCCTTTAGTCGTCTATTTTTCCTGTCCCCATCAACAGTCTGTCACCAAATATTGAAGTGCTTTAAAGTTGCCTGTCGTAGGATTTTTAAAATTCCTTTTTTCCCTAAAAATCTGAACCTGTGTGGAAAATGATATTCTTGATACATAAGCTCCTGCACTTGGATATCTCAGATTAATATTCAAATGGATTCTTAAGATTATTGATCAATTAAATAATGTTCTGGCTGACTATCAAAGTTTTAGATTGATTTCTCAATCAAATACTTATTCCTACTAGCAAAACATTTGGATGGGAGACATTTGGCTGTTATTTAGAATTAAATATTTACTCCTATCATTGGAAGAAAAAGCCATTTTTATGTACTTCCAAAGTCTTCAATTATTTCTTTTCTTAAAAGTTTTTTTTTAAATTTTTAAATTTCCAAGTATGTATAATACTTTGAGATTGTTAAAAACAAAAAAGATTTAAATCTACTGTAAATAATTGCTGAGTATGATCCCCTAAATACTCTCTTCTTTTTAGAATTGAAGTCCATGGATGATTGATAGATAGATAGATAGATAGATAGATAGATAGATAGATAGATAGATAGATAGACAGACAGACAGATAGATATGATAGAGATAGATAGATATGATTGATAGACAGATGATTGATAGATATAGCTAGCTAGCTAGCTAGATGAGGGAGAGAGAGAGAGAGAGAGAGAGAGAGAGAGAGAGAGAGAGAGAGAGAGAGAGAGAATGAGAATTTTGCATGTTTGTTCCTGAAAGATAGAGAGGAAATAATCAACGAGGCTTTACTGATTAGGGACTCTAGCAATGGCACTGGTCAGAATTTTTCAATTAACACTGCCTTTAAAACAGTTGCCCTCTGCTTTTGTCCATGAGTTACAAAGAACAAATTGATCTGGGGAAGCCTGGAACTGCAGTTCTGGGAAAATGTAACAGGTGCTTTAACTTAGCTGGGTAGGAGCTGCATTAAGAAGGGCCACTCATCAGCCCGTACCCATAGAATTCCCTTTTCCAATGGGGAGCTTCAAGTAGGGAGAAACTAATGACTTCATTACCATCTCAATTCTGGGAAATGCCTCATCCAGACCTGCATCACGAAAGGAAAGGTAGAGCACTCTTTGTGACCTTACAAGATCAATATGTTATATAGAGCAATTCCATTAGTCAAGGCTGTAAACCTGAAAGAACACACCCATTGCTGCTGGCTTTTAGATCATAAAATTGGAGGGGAGGAGGGGCAGATAGCGAAGGAGGCAAGAGGCGGGAAAGAAACTCAAAGCATCTTCTAGCCTTATTGTGTTAGTTCTCTCCTTGCCTTTGAGACTTCTGTGTCCCAACCTTGTCCCTTGATTGAAGAAGTGACACATTGAATAGGTCTTGCTTTTCTCCAAGCTGAGTGGACTGTTCTGCAGAATACACCTACAGAGATGGATTTTAAAGCTTTTGCAGCCGATCACTCACAACGAATGACTAATGCATGAAATATTCATTATACAGAGTTCACATATGGCCTGTCATTTTTATTTTATTTTTTTAGACATTTGTGCCCTGCCTTCACTCCAAAGAAACCTCCTGAGCCTGCTTGCAAGTTGGTAAAAAAACAACAACCATACTATTATCATCATTAAAAGGTGTTTTTATTGATTAAAACTAAAGAAAAATGCAAAAATAAACTTTGAAAGCATCTTTCCTGTTTAAAGCTGCCTGTCAAGCAGACACTCTAGTAGATTTGGTCTAATGGTTAAAGCACCAGGCTAGAAACTAGCATACTGAGTTCTTTTATGCTTTCAGCATGAAAAACTGGCTGTGGGAGATGTGGGGACTGTGAGCCAGTCGCTCTCTGGCAGCCCAGCTACCTCACAGGTGGTTGTTGTGGAGAAAATAGGAGGAGGGGAAGAGCATTAAATATCTTTGCTGCCTGGAGTTATTTATAAAATAATAAAGGTGGAATTTAAAAAAAAACACCTCTCAACTCAGTATAATTAAGATATCATATTTCCCCTTGCAAACATAGTCCAGTTAAAACAGCACAAAAAATTACATGATATAAGTGATTTCCTAAAAAAAAAAGGAAGATTTCCAGAATTATCAGAACACTATTAAATGAGACATTTCATGTATATATAAAGTCAGTGCCATTCAACAAAGAAAAAAAACAGTATAAGTAAGTTACTAACATACTATTATCATCATTAAAATGTGTTTTTATTGGTTAAAATTAAAACCAATGCAAAATATAAAAATAAACTTGAAATTCAAACAACTAACTTCAACTACTAATCCTTAGCAAGGATTAATTAATCAAGAGATAATAGGGTTATCTCAGTACAAAGAGTTGAAGCTTTGTACTGACAAAAGGAATTTGTGGTGTAGTGGTGAAGGTATTAGACTTACATTGATGAGCTCAAGATTCAAATCTATCCACAGTTATGGACTTTCAGTGGATAATTTATAGCAACATGACAATAGGATTGTTGTCATTAAGAAAATGTTGAGAGGAAACCATTCTTGAATGAAAAGCAGAATATGAATCAAGCAAGCAAGCAAAAATGCAATATCCTTGTTTTGACCTTATTCTTTGCCAAGGAATTCAAAATCTATTCTTTTATTTTTCTGCCCACTAGGAAGACATGTGCATTGCAAATACATCTGCTTTTATTTTGTTTGTCCATCCCAGCAGTACCAAAATGGCACATTTACATTATTTGTGGAAATTATTTTTCCAGATGCTGGAAATTCAAAAGTCATTAGAAAGCAAGACAAGAGACAAGGTGGGATAAGAAGAAGGAAAAGAGAAATGGCACGCTATCTACACACAAACACACCCACAAACACACTATAACAGCCACAATAAAATATTTCCAGCATCCCTGCCCCTGATATAAGTAGTTCTCACTGCGACCACAATTGGGATCAGAACTTCCATTGCTAAGCAAGGTTTAGTGAGTCATGTCTGATTTTATAACCTTGATAGTCATAGGTGTTTAGCAAATCACTGCAGGTTAAGTGAATCTTGCAGTTGTTAAGTGAATCCAGATCCCCATGGACCAGTTGTAAGTCACTCTTTTTTCCACCTGTCTCACTGTTCCTCTAAACATTTTCTCTCTGCCTCCTGGCCCCCTCCATTACAGCATCTGCAATTGGCTGCAGCAACATGCCACCCATGCAGCCACTCCTGAGGGAAATGTCTGATTGCAAAACGCAGTTGTGCAATTGCATTGTGTTAGAACCACAGCTCCTGGCAGGGTTTTGAATGCAAGAGGAATGGTGTCTTTCCAGCTAAGAAACTCCTCCTGATATTAGCTGCTTAGATTAGAGGGGGGAGGGGGAATCCTTGACAGCAGCTGGCTATCGAATTGTGATAAAGCATTATGTTTGTCTAATGCAAAGGTCTCCAAACTTGGCAACTTTAAGACTTGTGGACTTCAACTCCCAGAATTCTCCAGCCAGCTATGCTGGGTATCCAACTTGTCTAGATTTAGTTTGGCTGACACATCACTCTAAATTGATAATAGGGATACACACAGCATTCTTTCCATTTCAACCAATGAATGTATGAACTACTTTAGCCTCTCAAGACATGGAACGAGCTGTGGTATCTTCCTTCCATTCCCCTTCAAGTCCCTGTGTTACCACTAGTGATGATATGATTGTAGGCATCCATAGGAGGGAAAGGAATGGATGACAAGGTACACAGATTAACAGAGTTGGAAGGAACCTTGTAGGTCATCTAGTCCAAACCCCCCCCCCCCCCGCAAAACAGGAGACCCTGCACCATTTCTGACAGATGGCAGTCCAGTCTCTTCTTGAAAGCTTCCAGTAATGAAACTCCCACAACTTCTGAAAGCGACTTCTGTTCCACTGGTTGATTGGTCTCACTGTCAGAAAATTTCTCCTTATTTCTAGTTGAATGTTTCCTTGACCAGTTTTCATCCATTTTTCCTTGTCTGGCCTTCAGGTGCTTTGGAAAATAGATTGACCTTCCCCCTCCTCTCTGTAGCACCCCCTCAAATATTGGAAGACTGCTCTCATGGTCTCCCCTGGTCCTTCTCTTCACTAGACTAGCCATGTCCTCATATGTTTTAGTCTCCTGTTCCCTAATCTTCCTGGTTGCTCTTCTCTGCACTCTTTCTAGAGTCTCAACATCTTTTTTATAGTGTGGTGACCAGAACAGGATGAGGTACTCTAGGTGTGGTCTTACTAAGGCTTTATAAAGTGGTGTTAGTGCCTCACTTGATATTGATTGTATCTCTTTGTATATTATGATGTCATCTTATAATCCTCTGGGTTTACCTGCTTGCCTTTGGAATTGGGAAACAAGTATGAGATGACAGGGACTGGATTAAAGCCACCAGCTTTTTCATCATCATGGTTGGAATTGAACTCCTCTGTTTTATATGGACACAAATATCATTTTGGTGATGCAAATGTCTTTTTCCCAATCCTATTGAGCATGTAACTCTGCTCTGCCAATTATACTTTTAACCTCTTTTCACACTCTCCCTGTTATAGTGTGATATGGGGGTGGAAAAGAGGGTCACAAAAAAACCATAGATTTCCATCTCCCTCCATGTTCTTTTTTCAGATTGTCTAAAGAAACATCAAGTCTCTTTAAGCGTTTACATTGCTCATTATTTCTCTCTTTTCTTTTTTCCTCTTTTCAAAATAATTGTAATTTTAATCATTCTTCAATTTCCTCTTTTTTCCTCTTCTTGCAATCTGGCTTTATTGAGCTAGATTGCATTGAATGTGCCTATTATTTTGATCTTTACGTGCAAATAAACTTAAATGAACACCAGTTCAATTTCTGTTTGTGTGTGGGGATTCTGAGCTGATTATTTTGTTTTTGCTCTTACATAAGATGGCTTTCTGAATGGATGAAATACACAGATATTAAGAAGTTATATGCAGTGGTATCTTTAAGAAGTGGGACCCAAAGGTATTTTTTCCAAAAGGTAGCTGGACGTCTTGGATTTTTCCTTTGAAAACATTTAGCTTCTCATCCAAGAGCTTCTTCAGTTAAGTTCTTGGATGAAAAATTGAATGTTTTCAAAGGAAAAAAATCAAGAAAGTCCAATTATCTTTTGAAAAAAAAAAAACACTTTTGGGACAACCGTGACCAGGATAATTCAGAATCTCCATAGATATTAATATGTGGGAGATGGCGGCCTTGTTCAGAGTAGAACAGAGCAGAGCAAAGTGTAAGTTAGAGTAGAGTAGGGTAAGGTAGGGTATGGTAGGATAGGATAGGATATTCTTTATTGGCCAAGGGTGATTGGACACACAAGGAATTTGTCTCCAGTGCATAATTAAAAAGAACTAATTAGTGAACACAAGCTCTGAACATGTTACTTAACTCATATGCTTAACCTGGTTAGCCGCTAAAAATCAAAATTCAATGATGGTGGTTCTAATAATGCAGTCACACTAATTGGCTCAGAGATTCAGATGTTTCCCACCTGGTGATGTTCAGGAAGCTTTGGGACAGGGTAAATGGTTGAGTGCTTGTGGGATGGGTTTATTTTTGTTTATATGTTTGCCTTCTGGATACTTGTGATTTCTTTGTTTTTTCTTTTTCTCACCTTTTATAATTGCAACCCATCCAGGGCCATTAATCTTAATTTAATGAATAAACAAACAATATTTTTCTGGAAACAGAGGTTCCTCCCCCATTTTGTTCAGAAAGTACTTAGTATCCCAGGGCCTCAAAGCTTCAGAACATTATATTTTCCCTTTTGGTTAGTCAAGCAGAAGAGACCATGGCTTGGCCAGTAAAGTCAATTAGTATTTGCAATGCTGTTCTATGCTGCCAGACTTCTTTTTATAACAGAAGGGTTTGCGATTTTGGTTGCTCCATCTCTTGGGTGCAGTTTCTGGGAGGACAACTGATGCAAAACTAATCAGTTGGTTGGCTATAAGTGTTCCCACAGCCCAAAAGCCTGGATGGAATTCACTTAACCTGTTCGTGATTGGCTCTTTTTGAAGGTACATTTATTTATGTTTTTATTTTATTAAATATGTTGACTGCCAGTCTCACCACCATCTGCTACATTTAATCTGTTTGGTATTGGCTTATGTGCCCTGAAAATAATGACTTTCTTCTACCCTGATTCAGTTAAGTATGCAGTGTTAACGGGAGCAAGATATGCCATAAATGGCTTTTTTTGACTCTTGTATTCAGCAATCTGAATTGGGGAGTCCCATATATTGAGCTCATCCACACTATTTTATGACTCAATGTAAGGATTATAATCTCACAAGTGATTCTTCATATGAAGATCCCAAAGACTAGAATTTTGTTTAGGATTGCATGTAAAGAAGACAACAGGGAACATGTCTTCTCCTGAGCTTCCTTGGCAAAGCATTTCCTTGTTATTCATACATGGGAAAGTTCTATGGATGATATGGTTCTGTTATGTATGGCATCCTTGATCCACCCTGGAACTACCTATTCGCTATTTAAATATCAGTAGGTTCACCAATCTCAGGTAGCAACCTCAACATCAGGTTCTACCTTCTTCAATGAAGATATCAAGCATTGTCACCACATTTTATATGCAAAATATGGGTGAACTCTTAGACTAATATATCTTTTTCTATGGTATATTTCTTGATTGGCATCTCTGCTCATGGTTATTTAAATGAATCCTCACATTCTCATTACTACCAGAATCTGCCCAGCTCATATACTGTTGGCTTCATTTACAAAATAAACGATTAGGACATCTATTAAATAAATGTAGGATGTAATTGTGGCTGTATGGGATACCAGCCTTCCTTGGGGTCTCCAAACTTGGCAACTTTAAAAGCAGTGGACTTCAACTCCCAGAATCCCTCAGCCATGGCTGAGGTAACCCCTGCTGTAACTGCTCAACCATTCTTCCAGAGATACCTAAATCATCTGTTGCCATCTCATATAACAGAATAGGATATCCAATGCTAGATCCTTGGTTAAAAATGCAAAAGGCGATGCTGGCCAAATAATTTCTAAAAGCTTCACTTTAGCTTGGGGGCTGAGAAATGGGTGTCCAGAGGGTGGGGGGTCAAAGCTGCCAATATGTGTAATGGTTGGTGGGAATCAGCTGGAGCATGTTGCAGCTAGAACAATTACATAAGTGGTAAGAAGCCCACAACTACATAATGAACAGAGAAAGAAGCTTAGAAAGGAATCTCCCTAAGTGTCAGTTTCACTGAGGGCTGCATCAGGGTTGTGTTTGACCTCAAGAGGCTGAGTGGGCATGGCCAAAATGGGTGTGGCTGGGGTGGGTGTAGCTAGCTTGACATCACTCATGTCGGGGGCACTTGTGGGCGCCAGGAGAGGTCAGGATGTGGAGACAAGGGGATGGTGAAAGGGCAGCAGGGCTGCTGGTGGCCAAGTACTAAGGCAGGACTTCCTTCCTTCCTTCCTTCCTTCCTTCCTTCCTTCCTTCCTTCCTT
>BLBF01000002.1:78498235-78529351 GCA_015471245.1 Laticauda colubrina
CTTCCTTCCTTCCTTCCTTCCTTCCTTCCTTCCTTCCTTCCTTCCTTCCTTCCTTCCTTCCTTTTCTTCTTCCCTCTTCATTCTTCTTCCTTGCCCTCTTTCCTTCCTTGCTCTCTTCCCATCTTCCCATATTTTTCTTTCCTCTTTCCCTCTTTCTTTTCCTGTCCCGTCTTGGATGCTCAAATGCAACAGGGGAAACATTCCTCTTTTTGTTTCGTTTTGCTTTTAGTTTATTTTGCTAATCCTCTGCCAGAGAAAATGGAGCCCAGGGGGGTGCAGGCAAAATTAACCCGGGGTCCTGTTTTCAGCCTCAATGATCTCCTGCAGCCCTCTGCCAGCAAAAATGGAATGGGGGGGGGGGGCAGCTGCATGTGGTCTGGCTGAAATAGAGCCTGAGAGGGCCACACACAGCCCTGCCAAGTTCAGTTTTCTGCTGGCAGAGGCACTGCACCCAGTCCTTCACTGTTTCCAGGGTGGCTCCGCGGGTAGGGGTGGGATTCTACCAGTTCGCATCTATTCACTAAAACCAGTTGTTAACATTTAAAGCAGTTCGGAGAACTGGTTGTTTGAAGGAATTATTGGCTTAATTCTGTAAGGAAGGCAGGAAGGAAACATTCTGGTGTTGCTTACAGAAACTGCTTCTCCGTTAACCCTTATTACATTCTTGGCAGGACTAGACTTCCTGTCTTAGGAACTTCTCTGGAATTTTTCCCCCCTCCTTTGCTGGTACTTTGGAGTACCATGTGGAGTGACCATTCAAAGTTACAATGGCATTGAAAAAAGTGACTTATGACCATTTTTTACATTTACGACTGTTGCAGCATCCCCACAGTCATGAGAGACCAGATGAGGAGATACATGCCTCGATGTGAGTGATATTGAGTTGGCCACACCCATCCAATAACATGACCACTAAGCCATGTTCACCCAGTCACATGATCACCAAGCCACACCACCAACTAAGCCACGCCCAGAGAATCGGTTGTTAAAAAATTTGAATCCCACCCCTACCCACGGGCCAGATCTAGGCACCCTTGCTCTAAGCTATCGGAATGTAAAAGAGACAGCGGAAGTTTTGTACTCTCTGATTTACAAGATTCTGTTAATGGAAGCCTTACCGTAAAATAGAATTAACTCATCTGATCTGTTTCCTGCCTGGGAAACCTGATGGTGGCTACAACCAGGCAATTGAAGCCCCACCCCCTTTTTTACTGGCATTATCTGGTCCAAGAGAGCATGATTATCGCTCAAAATTAAAAACTGGAAAAATAGCAATTTTATGTCTGTATCTATGTCTATCTGCATGTGAAGCCAATAGTTTACATTCAGACAGGGCCATGTCTACCATTGTGTCAACTGGAATTCTAGGCCAAGGCAAAGAGACCAGTTTTCAGGGTTCCCTTAAGGCCTGTAATCATAGGACCTGGCAGATATCAATTGGAACAAAGTTCTCCAGGCAAGAAGCCACAATGAAGAAATGCAAGAGAGCTAATTTTGTGTGTGTTCTGTCAACCGTGCCTGCTGTTGAATTATTACTTATTTTTGTTACTGGATATTTTCCCCCTATCCCCTGCTTTTTAGTTCTCTCCTTGTGTAAACAGCTAATGCTGTTACTTCATTAGAGACTAAGGCTGTACATCCAAAAAATGTGGAAAAGTTTTGATGATATGAAAAATGTAGGATGCCAAAAGCTCTTGGCATTGTTGTCTGAAATATTGCCCTCCCCCGGTTATGCACTTTTTGTAACCCATTTTAAAGGACTGTTAATACAGGTATATTTCTCAAGCAAGTAGATTGGCTTGTCAAAGAATTAACACTGACATCGAAGAATCAATGTATTTCTTCAAAGATCATGCACATTCCCAAAATGTAGAGGGATATTTTTTGATGGATTCTTGCTTTTGTTAATATATATTTTCCCCTTCATCTGGTGCTTACCAAGTATCTCCATACTGTGATAGAAGACATTCATCACATTGAACAAGCAACCTTCCTATTGTATTAATCCATTTCCATCTGGTTATTAAAAATATTTTACTGTATTACTGGGGTGGCCTTGTATGTAGAATGCAAACTATAATTTGCTTTATGGTATCATAAATATAACTAATGTAATTACAAAGACAGCAAGCCATAACATCACAAAAGTTTGGGTCACTCTAGAATATATGATGGTGATGCAAAACCAGTTATAAATTGTACGATACGTGTAGATATATGCTTAGTGCAACTACTCACAATATAAAAATTCCCTGCTATAAAACAAATACTTTTCAACCTGGCACATTAATCCACAACCTGGCTCCATTAATCCACAGATCTACAATCAATTATTTTATGCATGTGGACTTTCCATCCTCTTCAACAAAAGGATACAAAACAATGGTGAGATTATTTTGATTTTAAAACTAGGTTCATCAAAACTTGTTTGTGTGTGTGTTAGGAAGAAAAAAAAGGCTGTTTTTTTAGCTTCCTTGTAGCATGATTTTTGAGTACATTGCTATATTTGTCTTCAGATTAATATACCTTGAAATATTACTTGCCCATATGGCAGCTTTCCAAATGAATAACTCAAGTGTAGGTAGTCCTCAACTGACAATCATAGCTGAGCCCCAAAATTTCTTGTTAAGTGAGACATTAGTTGAGTGATTTTTTTTTGCCCCATTTCTTGCCACAATTGTTAAATGAACCACTGCAGTTAGTAACAACTAACAGTGATCTTCTACCACTGCACCATACAGAGTATCTTAACATACTGCACCTCTGCATGGTTTGCCAATTGCACAGTGGCAGACAGGAAAGCACTCCAGAGAATTAATGTCATTGCCCAGAAGATCATTGGTTTCCCTCTCCCCTCTTTGGAAGAACTTTATAGCTCCTGCTGCCTTAAGAAAGTTCAAAACATTCTCAAAGATCCATCTCATCCCGAGAACCCTTTTTTTTGAACTATTACCATCTGGCAGATAGTACAGAATAATAAAAACAAGGATAAATAAGGAGGAAAAACAGCTTCTATCCCAGGGCAGTAGCTCTTTTGAATTCTGCTATATAGTGCAGTGTTGGTGCAGTGTCTGGAGTTTTCGGTTCAATGTGTGGAGGGTGAAGGATGTGTGTTTGTGTTTATTTTCATGGTCATGATGTGCACTGAAGATGGTGTTTGATTTCGTTGTATGAGGTGCAATGACAATAAAGTAAACTAAACTAAACAAGTTAGTTTTCCCCATTGACTCTGCTTGTCAGAAGGTCACAAAAGACCCTGGGACATTGCAACCATCATAAATATGAACCAGTTGCCAAGCATTTGAATTTTGATCACGAGACCATGGGGATGCTCCAAAAGTTGTAACTGTGAAAAATTGGTCATAAGTCACTTTTTTCAGTACTACTGCCTTAAAAATATTAGAAAAAGGATCTGGCTGGGAATTCTGAGAATTGTGTCCTACAAATATCCAGATGGCTTCAAACGAGGGAATGCTCAAGTTTAATGCACATTCTCATGATCCTGCTGCATTCTTCCCATCAACTTTCATTTGTCTGTTCTGTTAGCCTGTTGCTCAAGCAGCCTTTTGTCTTCTTAATTTTTGGAATGGCTTGAAAGGATCTCGCTTCTGAATGCTTCTCTGGCCCAAATGCCTAAGACCCATATTTCTTATACAGAGTGCAAAACAAATGAAAACAGCCTTATAGCTTTCAAGTCAAGCCTGGAATATATTGTTGCAATGTGCAGAATGGTTGTTTGGGAGTCTAGCAAGCCCCATCCTCTTCCAGCACATTCTATTCCTGCCCCCCCCCCCCAAATTCCTATTTTGACATCCCCTTCCAGTTCTCAGCGTTTTTTGGATTACAATCACTTTCACTTGTAATTGCTGGAATTTCCCAACTTTCTTCCAAAGTTTCTGTCACTTTTCTCCCATGCGTTAAGTAACAGCAATTAAGAGGGAGTTCTTTGTTTTTCTGGGGTTTAAAAAAACGATGGGCTGCCTTTGTCCCCCCAGTGCTGGATTGGATTGAATTGCTTAGATTCACTTTTTGGCTAGTGAAGTGTTGCAGGAGGTAAACAGTGTCAACCTCACTGGTGGGGGTGGGATAAAGACCTGCTTATTCCAAGACAGTGATTTGATCTCATCCTATAGCAAGTAGGACTGTTTTTTAACCCCCAGTAAACTTATATAAGATTTAGCTGTTGATTCTCAGCAGTGGCAACCATGGAAAGGTTAGGCGTCAAAATCTATTTTTAAGTTACTGATACAATATGCGCCTACCTGATTTTGATTGATTTGAAAAAAAAAAAAAAAAAAAAGCAGGGTTAGGCTTGGTAAATATTAGGATGGGAGACCCCTAGCAAATTCCACGCCTGTGGGCTAAATTGAGAAGTGAACATCCTGGAAGAAGCCAATGAAAGATCAATTCTATATTTTTATCCCCCCCACCTCTGTCAACATCCATGAAGTCAGTAATCACACTTGACTTGAGAAAATGTTTATATGTACCTTGGAATGCACTGAAAAAAATATATCCTGTTTTCTAGTTCAATGGCAGTCTTCGTCATTAGTTGTCTTGCCTAACAGTTTCTCTCTCTTGCCACATCGTTGAGGAGGAGAAATGCCATGCCTTTAAAAAAGAAAAAAGGCTACTGAACTGTTTCAAGTTTTTCTTCATGTATGGGTATTTGTTTGTAATGGAAGATTAAAAATCTATGCTACATAATATGCTATCACTATAATAATAACCCTGGTGCAGAGGTGGTATTCAGCAGGTTCTGACCAGTTCTGGAGAACTGGTAGCAGAAATTTTGAGTAGTTCAGAAAACCGGCAAATACCACCTTTGACTGGAGATTTTACAGTATCCTTCCCCGCCACGCCCACCGAGCCATGCCCACAGAACTGGTAGTAAAAAAAAAAGAATCCCACTACTGCCCTGGTAGTGACAGTGGTTAAATTGCACTATTGCAGGCAAACTCTGCCCATAGCCTAGAGTTCAATCCTGGCTCAAGGTTGACTCAGCCTTCCATCCTTCCAAGGTTGGGAAAAATGAAGACCTAGGGACAATATGCAAATAATGCTGACATTGTAAACTGCCCAGAGAATTCTTTAAAGCACTATGGGGCAGTATATAAGCTGTTGCTGTGAGGAAATTCTGGAATCTAGGCAACATCCTGTTTCCCTTTATGGAAAGATGAAAATACACTTCCTAGAGGACAACTAGCTTGTTTTGAATTTTGTTGTTGAAGTGCACATCTCTTAAATGAAAACGATGGCATGGCTAACTTACTGCAAGAGGCCCTGAGAAATAGTAGAATATATTCAGTTTGGGGAAAAAAATCTCATTCTCTGAGTTCAGGATTTCAGTTTGTTCCTTAGTATAAAGGTGTAGGGAAGCTGCCCAGAATCGCTTAACAGTCAGGTGGGCAGCATATAAATTTAATAAATAAATTAAGTAACTCTCAGTTCCTCAGCATTGAGGTGTTAAGAATTCTTATCCTAACTACATAAATTGGCATTGGTTCAGAGTGAAGAAAAATGGAAAACAATGTGATGGAAATTAGCTCTAAACCCATCTTCTTTAACAGCCCAATTTACAATTTAATCTCTTTTTTCTGCAATCCCCAGCTTCTGCTTAATAGCTATATATTGAATTTACACACCATTTGATTAGAAGTGGACACCTACTGCTGAGACATGTTGCTTTGTCTTGAAGATTTTCACTGAGGGATGATCTACTGAGGACCATCACAGCTCTTCATCTTAGGGGGGAAAACTTCATCTAACTAAACCCATCTCAGTCAAATAGCATTTACAGTTTACCAGACAGGGTTTATGGGAGGTAAGTCAGTGGCATGTGAAAATACCTGGTAATGGGGAACACATGCCCAATGATGCTTATCTAGAAAATATATGGGGTAGAACTGCCTATTTTGAGAAATTTGTAAATTTATGTAGATTTAGAAGGGTTACCACATATATGATGGTCCCACTGTTTTTCTGCTTTGCATTTTCTGATGTTACTTACTATGGAGTAAGGACCAGGAGTTGCACAGTACAAAAATGGTCGCATGGAGGCTAAATTCCATTTTTATAGAGGTAATATGTAGTTGCACCATGTGAAAGACAAGTAATAAAATTATCACAGGTCAGTCAATTACCAGATTATCTGTTATTGCCATTTGTACCTAAGGAGCATGGAGGATTTCTTTTAAAGGAAGGTTTTCCATTTCCCTGAAGTAATCTTCAATTTTTCTCCCTGAAAACCAGGAAAAGAGTTATTATGGCAGATTTTTTTTTTTTTTACATCTGTGATTTTGTGACCCTTTTTTAAACATACTTGTAGATTCTGAAACTCTTCCAATATGTCTTAACCTTGCAAAATGTGTAACTGACTGACATCATATAGGAATAAACTGGAATTTGTGGGCAGGTTGTAAGACTGAAAGATGTCTTTTCCTTGAATTGTGTGTGTGTGTGTGTGCGTGTGTGTTTATATATTTACCATTGCTGAGTTCCCTTTTCCTCATTCTTTCTTGACTGTTTGGATCTTCCCCTTTTTCCCCTTTTCTCTTATGACATGGCTGTCAGACCACATTTTCTGGAGTTGTTATCAGCTGTGCAGAAGAAGCAGCTGGTTATATCTTTAATCAGGGAGGAAAAAGTTTTGGCTTGTCAACCTAATTGATTCACCTGAAGTAGTCTATTCAATCTATAGGCACTTGAGGAAGCAGTCTTCTCTTTGCCAAAGCCTCAGCTCCCTTCCAACAGAAATGAGGATAACTTATTTTAAAAATATAAGACAAGTTGTTGCGTTGTGGGAAAAAGGACCCGAGACCCAGTTGATCTTCTATTCTTTTTATTTTCTCTCTAGATACTGTTTGCCGGCGAAACCGTGGCAGCCTTTTTATAGTGGGCTGCTCGCAGCTCGTGGCCAATGACGGCTCTTCAAATTTCCCACCATCCGGACCGACCTATCTTCGGTGAATATGTAAATATATAACACCCCTCCCCATGTGGTCTAGTCCAACCAATCAGGCCTCCCTTATGTTACGTAATCACATAAATAGGTGGGGCTCTTATGGTTTCGACTGGACCTGCGCAATTCAGTCGTGGGTTTGGCTCTGGACTGTTCAGACAGGGTTGCTGTTTCTCCCATTCTCTTCCATGGAGCCTCCTGGAAGGTAGAGTCAGCCATGCTGCTCCCGCCTGGCCTTTCCTGGCTGTTTGAGTCGGCTCAGCCGCTCTTGCCAGGAGTGGCTTCTTGATGGTTCTCCGAAGCCTGCTCCAGTCTGCCCAAGTTGTCTTCTGTTTCAGGTACGTGGTTGCGATTTCCGATCAGGGCTAATGTTAGTATTGGTTGTTGTATCGTTGTTAGGGTTTGTTTTGTTACTTCTTTTACTTGTGGAGGGTCTCTGCCTCCTCTCTTGTTAGTGTTTGAGGGGTCTCCCCCCTCTCTGGTTTGGCTATTTTTGTTTAATGTTTGAGGTGATTCCTTTGTTTGTGTATGTTCCTCCCATTCCTCCTCCTGATTGTTAGTGTTTCTCAGTGTGGTCCTCGATTTGATTTGGTCTATGTGTCTCCTCCAGCTCTTTCCGTCCTCTGTCTCTACCCTGTATGACCGGGGTCCTGATATTTGGGTTATTGTTGCCAGTATCCACAATGCTACCCCCATGATATTTTTTGCATAGACTAGGTCCCCTGTTTTGAATGTGCAGCACTTACTGGAGGAGTCTGGTATGATCACCTTATCCCCCCATAGTATACATCCTTTTAAGATCAATAGTTCCATTTGTCTATTCTGAAACGGTTGAACAGTTTTGTCACTAGCAGTCTCTGGCCACCCTTTACCTACCCAATTTAAGATCTGGGCCAGGTTTCTGTCTCTCGCAGTTTCCCTAGCAATGTCTGTTGCTGTTATGGATAGGTTTGCCAACGTCTCGATTTGCAGGGTTGATGTGGTTGGTGCAGGATCATCTTCTAAATCAGGTAGGGGAGAATGGCTCAGGGTGTCAGCATGTGTTATGTTCTTTCCTGGTCGGTAGATCAACTTGTAGTTTTAGACAGCGAGGAATTCGGACCACCTTGTCATCCGTGGTGACAGTATGTTAGGTGTAGCTTTGTTTCCTGCAAGAATTCCTAGAAGAGGTTTATGAACTGTGACAAGTGAAAAATTTCTGCCATAGATATACTCGTGAAACCGTTTTACACCTGTTATTGCGGCCAATGCCTCTCTATCTAGTTGGCTGTAATTCCACTCCGTTTCTGATAGAGTTTTTGAAGAGAATGCGATAGGTGCTTCTTTTCCATTGGGTAATATATGGCTGAGTATGGCACCAATGCCAAATGGTGACGCATCGCATGTTCATGTTAGTGGAAGGGTTTTGCTGTATTGTATTAGCACACAGTCTGATGTAAGTAAGTCTTTTATTCCCTGGAATGCTGTTTCTTCTCGTCGCCCCCAGGTCCAGGTAGCTTTCTTATCAAGCAACCTGTGCAGTGGTTCCACTATCATTGCTTTCTGTGGCAAAAATACATTGTAAAAGTTAATAAGTCCCCAAAAGGCTTGTAAATCTGTTTTATTTTCGGGTCTGGGAGCTTCCTTTCTTGCTCTGATTTTGTTTTCAGTGGGGTGGATCCGTTCTTTGTCTATGAGGTATCCCAGCAATTCAACTTTGGCTAATTGGCACTTCTCTTTTTTAACTTTAAGTCCCGCCTCTTTAAATTTTTTGAAGACCTTCCTTAGGCGATCTTACAGTTGTTCTTTGTCCTTGGCTGATACTAATACGTCATCAAATGGTACCACCCCCTTTATTCCTTGCAATAGGCGTTCCATTAAGCTCTGGAATACCCCTGGAGCCACGCTCATTCCAAATTGCAATCTGTTGCATTTGAATGCCCCCCGTGAGTCACAATTGTTTGCGCTTCCACTGTATCTGGATCAAACGGTAATTGTTGGTAGGCTTGCGCAAGGTCCAATTTTGCAAAGATTCTACCTCTCCCCAAAGAATGTAATAGGTGCTTTACCACCGGAACTGGTATACGCATGGTTAAGGGTTGTCTTGTAGTCTCCACAGATACGTACGGACCCATCTGGTTTAATAGGAATAACAATAGGGGTTTCCCACCTTGCGTGGTTGATTGGTTCTAATACCCCCTGTGCGATAAGTTTATCTAATTGTTCATCAGTTTTTGGTTTCAACAGAAAAGGAACTCGCCTCACCTTTAGCCTTATTGGGGCTATATTTGGATTTAAATTAAATGAGATCGGGGACCTTTTGGTACTTGCCCAGTTCTCCGTTGAAGACGTCCTGGAATTCTTTCATCAGGTTCTCTTCCCAGTCTGTCTCAGTGATGTTGTTTATTCTGGTTACTCTGATTCCTAATGGTGCAAACCATTCGAGTCCCAGTAGGCTGGGGCGATCCCGGTCAACTATGGTTAATGGAAGGACTTTAGTGTGTTTTTTGAATTCAACTTTGAAATGTCCAGTTCCTACTACAGGAATTCTGTTTCCTGATAGTCTTTTAGTGTGAGTTTTTGTATTTCTACCTCTCTCTTGTTTATATCAGGTATTAGTCTTTTTAGGGTATTCCACGATACCATTGATAAATACGAGCCTGAATCCACTTCCATCTCGCATGGCTGACCTTCTATGGTGACTTACACATGTACCTTTTTCGCATTGATTGAGTTTGAGTGTCCAATAGTTATTGTCTGATGTGTTTCCTCTTTTCTATTGGCTTCTTTCCACTGCTTGTTTCTGTTTTCTTGACTTCAATGGCTCCCTATTTGCTTTTCCTTCTCCCTGGGAGGTGTATTCCATCTTTGTCTAGGGTTATAGTTATTTCTGTTTTGGCATGCCCTAGCTATGTGTCCCCGCCGTTCACAATATCTGCAAATAGCATTGAAAAAACGGCAATTGGAACGTGGCTGGTCTCCTCCGCACCCGGCACAACAGAATTCTGACTTCCTTTCCTTTCGCTCCCATCTACCTTTTTCCGACCAGAATTGATTTACCTCTTCTTCTTCCTCTTCATCTTTTGATAGGGATTCAATGTCCTTGTGGTGTGTTGTGGTGGTGAGTTTTTGATTTTCCTCTGGTTTCTTATTGTGTGTTTGACTAGTGTCTTTTGGGGTTTCCTTTATTAATTTATTCATTTGTCACATGGAGGCTGTCGATTTTTGCATTGCTTCCATTGCAGTGGCTTTTTCTATTGCCTCCGTTAATGTTATTTTAGGTCTTGTTAGTAGCCGACCCTGTAGTGTGAGGTCCTTAATCCAAGGACCACGCGGTCCCTCATGGTCTCATCCATGTTTAGGAATTCGCATGCCCCGTCAATGTCTCTTAGTGCTGCAACAAAATCTCCAATGCTCTCATCTTCCTTTTGGTCGCGCCAATAAAATTCATGTCTTTTGATGAGGCATGAAACAGTTGGTGCATAATGGGCTTGCAGTAATTTCTCTAAATCCATCCACGCCATTTTCATAACATCGTGGGATGATGCCAATGCCTTTGCCATTCTGAATACTGTGGGACCACAGTGGGTGAGGAAGACAGTTATGTTCGGAGATTCCTTGGAGATCGCTCCCTTCTAGAAACATGAGGAATTGGTCGATGTAGGATTCCCAGTCTTCAGTTGCTGGGTTGAATGGTGCGGGTGGCGAGTTGTTCCTGGCATTTCATCTCACTCGGTCCTCGTTGCCACGTGCACAACTGGGCTCCTTTGTTTCAGTATCCCACCTTCGTCGCCAGTGTTGCATTGTGGGAAAGAAGACCCAAGACCCAGTTGATCTTCTATTCTTTTTATTTTCTCTCTAGAAACTGTTTGCCGGTGAAACCACGGCAGCCTTTTTATAGCGGGCTGCTTGCGGCTCGTGGCCAATGACGGCTGTTCAAATTTCCTGCCATCCAGATTGACCTGTCTTAGGTGAATATGTAAATATATAACACAAGTAAACAGGATTTTTTTTGGTTTATGTCTGCGTGCTTTCTATTCTAGTTTTTTTAACAGGAAGCATGGAGAATGACAATCAAATGAAAGAGAAGGAATGAAATGACAGAGTGAAGAATTGCAATTACTGGGCACAAAAAAGTAGCAGAGAGTATGCTAGACATCAGACAAATGGTTTGAGAGATAAGGAGGACAAAAAAGAAAAAACAACCTATGGATTGGAAGAATGGGAGAGAACCACCCAAGAAAGAACAATCAGAGCAAAAACAGCAGCAAAATATATCTTGTTTCTTTCTACCTCCAAATGAACCTGCCTAAGCAGATTCTTTCAGAAGGGTGAGACATACAAAACAAAGCAGCCCTCCAAACAGCAGAAACAGGCAACATTTGTAGAAGTCATACAATTCATTGACCAGCTACTCATATGAGAAAAACTTCTACCATGTTTTGTCTGCAAAACTTTGCAAAGCCAATCATTTCCCAACTCCTTTGAAGCTGTTTAAAGGACCCTGATATGATTCAATGGCACAAAGTGATTTGAAGATATGAAGATGCAATTCAAAGGGTTGACTTATTCAAATCTCCTTCAAATCAAATTTTCTTTTCATGCTTTCTATAACTATATTCAGGATACACACTATGCCATTCAGTAATATGTTTGACTATACATGTATAGCACATGTGTAAAACTCACTGCATCACATTGCCGTCACGTGATATAATGCGGTGTTTTTTCTCTTCACAGAGCTGGGGTGGGCATGGCCAATGCATGACACATCTGGCTTGCAGGCTGCCTATTTGACACCTCTGATGTATAGGATCACAGACACATTTAATATCATGCTCCTGTTAGAATTTGTCTCTGAGGGAGAAGAAGAGCAGCCGACAGGGAGTGGGAGTGTGGCTCCAGATGTTGTGGAGGAAACTGGGGAAGGGCACAGGCTGGTTGGGCATTCAGAGGAAGACCCAGGCCCATCCCCTCTTCATCCTAGGGCACACAGGGAGGAGCTAATAAGGGAGAAATGTGAATGGCATGCTCTATGGGGGAGGAAAGGGCCTTGATCCCCTTCATGGGCTGCAACTGTGAGGATTGTTTAAAAGGACAAACTGCACATGGGCCAGTGTCGGAAACAAAGTGTGAAAATATTTCTAGTCTGTCAGTTCTTATCTGAAGTTTGTTGTCCTTCCCAGTGTATGTACTTTGATATCTGTGGACATCTTCAAGCCCTTATTCTGCCTTGTCTCATTAAATCTTCACTGTGGTTTGTGTTGTTGTTTTTTTTTCTATTTATAATTTATGTGTATTTTGAATTTGAATGGAAGTTCTTCCTTTTCGAAACTGTTTGTGGGGGAGTTTTTTCTCCAGTAAATGATAATTGGACCTTTAAAGCCAAGTTGAAGGAATGAAAGGGACTTCACCCGTTTTTGTGACTTTGTTGCTTTTGCCCACCCTGGGTCATCACATTTAATTTTCTCTTCATATTTGTTGTTTAATAAATCCTACTAGATAATTTTGTCCCAAGCAAGTGAAAACAGAGCAAAATATAAAATTTTATGATTAAAGTTTCAAAGATTCATTATTATCTCTCTCTCTCTTTTTCATCTATTTATCCATCTATCTATACAGATAATTCTCAATTTACAACCACAATTGAGCTCAAAATTTATGTTGCTAACCAAGACAGTTGTTAAGTATATTTTGCCCCATTTTACAACCTTTCTTAATGCAGTTGTTCAGTGAGTAACTGCAGTTGTTAAACTAGTAACACATTTGTTAAGTGAATCTGGCTTCCCCATTGACTTTGCTTGTCAGAAACTCAAAAAAGGTGATCACATGACCCTGGGACATTGCAACTGTCATAAATATAAGTCAGTTGTCGAGTGTCTGGATTTTGATCATGTGACCATAGGGATGCTGCAACAGTTGTAAGTGTGAAAAATGGTCACAAGTCACTTTTTTTCAGTACCGTTGTAACTTTGGGCTAAATGAACTGTTATATATCAAGAATTCGGACACCCACCCACACCCACATATCTCTCAGTCCTTGCAATGTATTTTATGTTGCTAAACTACTGAGGATTTTAGTCAAGGCTTCTTCTTTCTATTCCCACCCCTTTCTCATCTACTTTTTCTTAATATCCTCAAGGAATGCATTTTTTTGGCTTTTTCCTATAGTAAAGCTCATTCATGCTCCCATTCATGTACAGAAGAAATTACTTTCTCCTCCTCCTCCTCTCTTCTGGAGCGGGGAAGGCGAGTGAGATTATCGACACCCCTGTCCCTTTCCCTCCGCTCCTTCCTCTGCCAGAGAGAGAAAAACAGAGCCGGCCCAGATGGTTGAGGACCAAAAAGAAGGAACATTTTCTCATGCTTTTAAAAAGAGCACTTTTCTTTACTGCCTAATATTTAGCTCCTTCAAATGCAAATGGAGAGGTTTCACTCCAACGTTAGCATAACAATTATGGGAAAGCTTTAAATCTGAAGCATTTGTTTACAGCATGAAAAGAACCCACAGTCCAAAGCTCCAAGGCTGGGCCTTTTCACCAGCTTTTTTTTTTTTTTTTTACTAAGTAGTTAAAGGCAAGTCAATTTTAGTTCACAAAGAAAACTAATTTATATCACTGAGGAAGCTAATTTTTTAAGGAACTTCCACATTAAAAATGAGGTTTTTCTTTTATGTTTTTAAGTGTCTGCTGCTGAAGAAAAGTATTAATTTCTTTTTTTTTCTTTTTTTTTCAGATGGCATTTTTAGTTTTAATGAGTCTCCTGAATGTTCAATAAGGTCTTTACATTTCAGTATATATGGAATTATTATTGTAGCGCGAAGAGGGAATCCAAATTCAGAAGCATTTCTATAAAAACCTGACCTCATTCCCTGCCCCCATACAATGTTCTGCTTCACTTGCTGCCTCCTAATTTTTTATGTGTGTTAATTAATTTTTTTTTTTTAAAAAAAGCCCTTTTAGTGAACACTGTAATGGTGAAATGGGCTATAATAAATCTTATATCTATGTCAGGGAAATTCACTGGGGATGGGAAATGTTCCTATAGAGGTTTGTGCTGTGTGGTCTCAACCTTGAATTATGCAGTTATTATCCTCAAATGCAGCATTTTGCAGGTAACTTTTCTGATGGTTGAAGATCATTTGATTTTCTGAAAGTGTTGGGATCATAAACCTTTCACTAGAAAGTACAACACCATTTGGTCCAGGACACACAGCAATGTAAACCAGGAATGGGTTCAAACAGGATTTAATATATGCTAACAGAGTCCACACTAGCTGGCACTAATCAGAATTAAACTCCAACATATCTAAGATCTCAGTTCTTTAAGGTACGCCAGGTCAGGAGAAAGACACTACAAGAAATATTAAAATCCTACTTTGTTGATATGGGCCTTCATATCAATAAAGAATTTTAGAAGCCTGTTATATTTCCCTGCCCTCCTCTTATACCAAAAAGAGTTAATGTAGGTGTTAGAAGAAATGTCCCTCTGGGTTCGGTTCCAAATGGGGAGAAAGATACTGGAAACATGGATGCTGTTTGGAAAGATGATTTAATGGTGGACAGAACTACATGGTTTGAGGTCCTGGGCAATTGAACATACGGGTGAGAAAGGGAGACAGATTTATACCCTCTCTTGGGCTTTGAACATGCTTCCTGTTCTTGTGGCAAGGGCATGTATTCTGACTGTCAGACTCCCATGGAGCCATGCAGGGGTAACTTTGTAGGTTGTCTTGAATCCAAGGCTTGGTTGAATCTTGCTGGGTGATGATGTAATGAAAAGGGTTGTGTTCTGAAAGGGTGTTGGGCAATTCCTTTTATGGCTTAATGGCTTTGTTCTGGTTTGGATCTTGAGTGAGAGCTATTCATCAAAGGAATGTCCTTCTCTCCCAAGGACAGTTTGTTTATTGCTCAATCATTTGTACTATTAGGATTCCCCCATCCCATTTCCCAAGTAAAAACTATTTAGAGTTTATCTGTTGCCTTACAGGATCTCATCATTGAGGAAAAGCACAAAAATGTGTGGCCACTGAGGGGCAGCAAATCTGGGTTGCAAAATTTTGAATGCTCACTGAACGGGAAAACACGAGAGTCTTTTCTGTATGTCTGCGCAACTAAGTTTGTTGTCCAGATTTGGTAAACCTAGGCATGTCTAGTTAGCATGATCCTATACCCTATGCATCCATTGAACAAATAATTGTGAGAGTTGTAAGAAGGCTTATGTCATTTCCATACTGAGTCCTTTCTATAATCTCACAATTTTCACTTTGACAACCTGCTCTTCATTCATCCATACCTCTTATCTTGCATCCCAGTGGATTGCGTGATGTTTTCCTTTCCCAGGTACTAATACAATTCTTTTGTATCTCCTGGAGCGTTGGATGTTTTGCCCTTCCCTTGCACCTCCCCTGACTATGGTTAGCAGAGATACTTGCTCAGGAAGTTGGGTAGTGGACCTGAAAACCTTATTCAAGGCATGTTTTCACCTTGTTCTCCTTATAAAGAAGATCAATGATAGGAAGAAAGCAACTGAGATATTCTGGAAGATGGCTAGATTTTTAATGTAGATTAAATTGAGGTATTAATATATCTGATTTCTAGTATCTCAGATTTTGATAAGTGGGGTGGATGTATGTACGTCATCCCATTATATCAGCATTTGGTAATTGACTATGCTTCTTGAATCCACAGCTACTGTCAACCTCTGTCATGCATTGAGTTGAAATTGGGAAAACATGAGCTTCTGAACCTTGCATGACAAAACTTTGCTGAACACTTGGAAGCTAATTTTATTTTAGAGGCAGGGGAAATTTTAGTTAACATATTTTGTTTTTCCTTACTGCAATTTTACATAGATTTTTTTTTCACACAAATGCACAATATCTGTACCAAAAATTTTCTGCGCTATTTGTGAGCCTAAGAAAAATATTTAAGAGTTGTATTTAAGAAATATTGGTTTAATAGTTTGACTTATTAAAACAACAGCCACTTTTTCAGATTGTCATGGAAGCCTGAAAAATTATGAATAGCAGAAAGATACCGCTATTTCATGGGACTGGAAGACTTATTTATAAATAACTTGTGGAGCGTGCACAACTCTATTAAGCATATTTGTTTCTGGAAACAAATTTCTGTGGGATACATACAACCTTCAGAGATCCAACATGAACAAAATTTCTTTAGTAGCATCTTCATTTATTGGGAAATAATATAGTGGCTGCTTAGATAGAGAGAATGCATAATCAGCTAGTTCAAAGAGGAATCAGATAATCTCTATATGCAAAATTTGAATGCAGATAGCCAAAACAGAGAGCTAGGATTGTTTTAGGTCTGGCAATTATATTAAATGAAGATACAATTCCACTCGTAACATTGCAAATGTGTAACACATTCTAGAGATATAAACCAGCCTCGAAAGATATTGGGCCAATTTATCTTTTAAAGTATGATAATAACCAGAAGAACAAACAAATTCTTTCCCCTCTAATTCTCTTCTGAGAGATGACTTTGTTCTTGAGGGGTTGCATCCACACAAGTAATCTGTGGCCTTGAGTTTATTGGAATTTGATGGATATACCACAAATGCTCAGGTAAATCCTCAGTCTGATTTAGATCCACTCAGCTTTCCACAGCTGCCAAACTTCACAGCAAATCCCCCCACCCCCAAATATACAGCATTTCATAAGTTTTTGGCAAGTCTTTAAAGAGAAGTATTCCATAGTTTGGATTAACTGCCAAGAAGTTTTCTCAAAGTTCCTGGGCAGTTTGAATAACAAAAAATAAATACTAACAGATCTTGATACACAACCATTTTACCATAACTCTGGTGCTGTACAAGATTCTGCTTATTGTATGAGGTTGATAGCAAACTGGCAGCATTGTCTTCCTTCCCTCCCTGAAAATGAAGGATTCCCTCCCACACTTATGCCACAGATGGAATTTATGTTCCTGTGAGACCATCTCTTGTTTGTTTTCTTTCTCATCAGACAGATTGTCTGCAAAGGCTTGCCTCCCCATTCCTTTTCACCTAGCCGGACTTGGGGAAAAGTCCTTGAGCTTGTTTGATAGGCTATCAGGACTTATTGGTGGTAAAACACAACACAGGGCTTGCTAGAATACCACTATGGTGAGTCAAAGGCTTGGTTTTGTTTTTGACTTTAATGGAGTACTAGAAGCTTTTGGCAAGAGGACAGGGGAGCAAACTAGGTGTTTGGCAACCAAGTTCATGCACCATGCTGATACATAATCCATAGCTTTCTACATACTGGTGTAGAAAGTTAGCAACCACCCTTCTCCTAGAAGAATGAAATATTTTGAGGAATATTAAAAAGGCAGAATATTATGTTTCCCTGGATGAGAAATGGAGAAGCATGCTCTTGGAAAGCAACCTCTGCCTTTCTTAATAGCCCTCAGCAGATGTCAGCACTTAAGAGATAGCTAGCTCCATTCATAAGCAAATACCCTCACTCAAGGTCCAACAAAGGTAGGTTTAACCCTCAGGAATTACCCTTCATTGCATCATCTCAGTTGCACCACCCCCACAGTTCAAACTTCAACCAAACGTAGCTCAGACAAACTGCTAGGATTTGTACATGGCTTCATGGGAATCTGACAATAGCCAATAGAATACATGATCTTGCAGAGGAACAGGAAGTTCAGTGCAAAGCCCAAGAGAAGGTATAAAATACCCCCCACTCTCAACTCCACATGGTCAGCTGCCCAGAATCACACGTGCTTGGTGATTCTGCTTCATCAAAAAAAGGACCCTCTTTCCAGTCAGCCTCCATTTTGTCTCCAGTAACACATTGGCCCTGCAAAATGGCATTGTGGGATAAATAATTCCACACATCTGGAAAGTCCAGTTTGGGGAAAGCCTGAGCTAACGATTGTGACAATTGATATTTATTCCTTGATGGATATTGATCTGAGTAACTTGGAAGTTTCCAAGTAGTCTATCCTGATTGGCCAGGAAGGCCAGTAGTGGGTTGGTTCATAAGGAACCAATTCAAGGAGCCGCTCAAAGGCTGCAAAGTTAAAACAATGTCATTGGCTACAAGCCGGCAGGCAAGCCTCTATAAAAAGGGCTGCGCGGCTTGAGCCAATGTTTCGTTACTGTTGCTGTTAACTAATAGTTATTTGTTGGAACCCGGTCTACCGCGCGTCTTTTCCGGATGGAACAGATATTTATTGGTAAAGTGGATGATGTGTGTGTGTGTGAGGGGGAAAGGGGACAGAATTAACATATGCAAGGAATTCTTTTAGGTGACCAGAAAATGCAGTTTTAGGATTAAGACAATGTGGTAATAGAAGTGCTTCCTTCAGAAAAGAGTTTCCTTGAATCTAATGAATATACGTACACTATAAATGGATAGCCTGGTTGAGCCCTCTGGTTAGAGAGAGGAAGCATCAGACAAATGCAGAATGGGTTAAGGCTGCCACCCTGCCAACTGAATTGGTGGCACGTAAATCTTAATAAATTTTAAACAGCTTTAAGTGAACAATAGACACAACAGAAGCAATATTTCCCATGATAATAAAACCTCACCTCATTTGTACCCCAGTTTGCAGATTTTGAAAGGGTGCAAAAACCTTTGAACAGAAAAAAAAAAAACCCAGGATGGATGTGCTTCTCATAAAAAAACATACTGCTATCTGTAGAAGATGGTCAACTATTATCTCTAGGCTAGAAGTTACTGCAATGTACACATACTGTAATAGAACATTAAACAAAGCAAGTGCTTCTTCTTCACAATCTGTCTTTGAAAAGTCTTGAATAAATAAGTATGGGCTCTAATTAAAGGCTTCCTGAAAGACAAAAGGAGCACCTACTTTTCCCAGTTTTGTTTTTAATTGTTACCGTTTTTAGCAGAGAAACCTTATTAGAAACAAAGGTGAATATGTATGTGCCATGATAATGTTGCAGGATCCAATTTGGGTCAGTTACCAGGACCAGAGGTTTAATCTTCTGAGCTTTTGGACTCCTGCTGGAGTCCATCCTCAGGGAACTTCTCTCTAGCAGAGTGTCAAACCTGTGTTGTTATCTGCAATGACAAATTCAGGTAAAAATACCACCAGAATTATACCAGGAAGGGGAAGTGAACAGGGATGAGCTTCAAAATTTTTTAGCAAAGAGTTCTCTGTTTGGTTGCTGGTGTGATCATGGCGGATGTGGCTCAGTTGGCCTACCGCACCACAGTGGGGGGGAGGGCATTTTTACCCTCTTGGGCTCCAGAGACTTTGCTCTAGACGAGGGAGGGCAAAGACGGCCTCCGGGGGCTCCGGAGGCTCTCTGGAAGCCAGAAAGAGGCCCATTTCCAGACTTCCTGAACTTCCGGGAGGCCCGTTTTTTGCCCTCCCCAAGCCTCCGTGCATACCCTGCACTTGCCTGCATCCAAAATGGGCCATGTGGGGACTCCTGGGAGGGGCGAGACAGGCGGGGCCAGCCAGGAGTGGGATTTGGGGAATCTCCAAACTGCATGGAATCTTAGCTCGGTGCTCTCCTGTGAACTGCCAGCAGCCCACCCCTGGAAGTGAGCATGTGCTGAAACCTCATGCCAAACTGCCCTGTATATTTGGCTATCTAAGAGGACCTGTGTGCTCTCTGAGCTTGGTTGTTTTCTGACAGACATGTCATTACCCAAACTAGGTAACATCATCAGTGTTCGACAAGCACTGATGATGTTACCTAGTTTGGATAATAAAACAAGCACCAAGGTCCCTTCATGTCAATCCTGAGCTATAAATATTCCCCATTTTTGGTATTTGACCATCTGTATTGTGAAGATCTGGGCGTAGTGGAGGAGGAAACAATTTAAAAGTATTCCCAGCTTTCCCCACATCTAGCAATCCCAGCTGGGCCTGGACTTCCAAATTCCTTCCTCAGTTTAAGTCCTTAAGCTGTGTTCTGTGGAATGGCACTCACTGTTCTGACTCATAGCATAAATAATCCTAGGGTGACTGAAAGGAGGAATACAGCAGCACTGAAAAAAATATGACCATTTTTCATTCCCATGGTCATGTGATCAAAATTCAGACACTTGGCAAGTGACTCATATTTATGACGGTTACAGTGTCCTGGGGGTTAATCCCCTTTTTGCAATCTTCCAACAAGCAAAGTGAATGGGAAAGCCAGAGTTACTTAACAACTGTGTTCCTAAATTCTCAACTGCAGTGATTCATTTAACAATGGTGGGCAAGAAAGAAATAGGGCAAAACCTGCTTAACAGCTATCTCACTTAGCAGTAGACATTTTGGCCTCAATTGTGCCCGCAACTCAAGGACTATCTGTATGTGGTGGAATTTGCACCTGGAGGAGGGAGGGAGAGTTGTGACAACATAGAGCTTTCTCACAGAGATCTGGACTAAGAAACTGTGTAGTCCCAAGCTGTACTGGGGAGGGAGGAAGAAAAAAGCATATCGTAAAACTCTCAGGATATCCCTAGTAGGATAGCAAGTTATAGCTTTAGTTAGCAAGATTCTGTCCATCAGCTATAACCAAATAAAGGATATAACTCGATTGGATTTTGCTGTGTCATCTGTGGGCTTGTGCTTGACAGTGTATTACTGTTTTTATTTAGTGCCACATTTTCACATTCCCCCCCTTGCCTCCAGGAGCTCAAGGCATTATAACACATAAAAATAATTAGATTTTTGACTTTGTAGAAGTCAGCATCTGAGATACCCTTTAGCATTTGCTAAAATTGCTGCTTCAGCATTCAAATCCACACGTACTTCTTCCTCTTTCTTTTGTGTGATTTATAGGACTAAGAAAAAAGAAGAACTTTGAACACATAGAGCACTTTCAGATAGTGCCAAATTGCCCAAGAAAGGCCTAAAACTGGGATTTAATATTAGCAATTTGCGTGGTCATTGTTAGCAGGGTCTCCTGTCTATAATCCAATCAATTAGTCAGTCTTTGTTTCAGGCATAGAACAATATCAAATACATAGAATTACAATCATAGTAGGAATAAAAATTACTATAAGGAATAATATACTAATAATGTAAATATAAAGATTACTAAAAAAATAGAAAATATTACACCATTTAGATCTAATTATAGGAATTAGAATAGAATGGAATGGAATGGAATGGAATGGAATGGAATAGAATAGAATAGAATAGAATAGAATAGAATAGAATAGAATAGAATAATAGAGTTGGAAGTGACCTTGGAGGTCTTCCAGTCCAACCCCCTGCTTAGCCACTTCAGACAAATGGTTATCTAATCTCTTCTTAAAAACTTCCAGTGTTGGAGAATATTCAGAGTTTTGCAGCATTAATTCAGTGCCAGAAAAATAAACGCTGATGGCTGATGGTTCATTTAACATCTTTATAAACATAATAGATAGATTTTACAAATCAGTTGTAGATTTCTCCAACATGAGCAAATTCAGACAGAAACATATTGCAAGTAACTTCAGTAGTAAGCATTATACACAGCAGAAGAGAGAAGCAGTTTCATTTTCAACAGACTCCCAGCTCAATTTAGCTGCAGAGATTAATTTAGCTGCATGCCTAGGCTACTTCTAGTTTCAGTTTCCTAAACTACTTCTAGTTTCGGTTTCCTAAACTACTTCTAGTTTCAGTTTACAAACAGTTCTCATTGGCTGACTTAGTTGCTATGCCTATTCATTGGTTGACCTTGTTACCAAGCTCTATTCCAGTTCATGAATATACTCTGACAGAGAATTCACAACATCTGGAGGCAAGTTTTTCTGCTGATTAATTGTTCTAACTGTCAGGAAATTTTTCCTTAGTTCTAGATTGCTTCTCTCCTTGATTAGTTTATATACACTGCTCAAAAAAATAAAGGGAACACAAAAATAAGACATTCTAAATCTGAATGAATGAAATATTCTTATTACATACTTTATTCATTACATATTTGAATGTGCTGACAACAAAATCACACAAAAATTATTAATGGAAATCAAATTTAGCTGGATTTGGAGTTACATTCAAAATTAAAGTGGAAAAAAACACTACAGGCTGATCCAACTTTGATGTAATGTCCTTAAAACAAGTCAAAATGAGTCTCAGTAGTGTGTGTGGCCTCTATGTGCCTGTATGACCTCCCTACAATGCCTGGGCATGCTCCTGATGAGGTGGCAGATGGTCTTCTGAGGGATCTCCTCCCACACCTGGGAGAAACCATCCCCCAACTCCTGGACAGTCTGTGGCGCTACGTGGCATTGGTGGATGGAGCGAGACATGATGTCCCATATATGCTTAATTGGATTCAGGTTTGGGGAATGGGCGGGCCAGTCCATTGCATCAATGCCTTCACCTTGCAGTAACTGCTCACACACTCTAGCCACATGAGGTCTAGCATTGTCATACATTAGGAGGAATCTAGGGCCAACTGCACCAGCATATGGTCTCACAAGGGGTCAGAGGATCTCCTCTCGGTACCTAATGGCAATCGGGCTACCTCTGGTGAGTACATGGAGGACTGTGCAGCTCCCTAAAGAAATGCCACCCTACACTATTAGTGACGCACTGCCAAACCAGTCATGCTGGAGGATGTTGCAGGCAGCAGAATGTTCTCCACGGCATCTCCAGACCCTGTTACGTCTGTCACATGTGCTCAGTGTTAACCTGCTTTCATCTGTGAAGAGCACAGGGCGCCAGTGGCGAATTTGCCAATCTTGGTGTTCTCTGGCAAATGCCAAATGTCCTGCACGGTGTTGGACTGTAAGCACAACCCCCACCTGTGGACGTTGGGTCCTCATACCACCCATGGAGACAGACCATGGAGTCTGTTTCTGACCTTTTGAGCAGCCACATGCACATTTGTGGCCCACTGGAGGTCATTTTGCAGTGCTCTGGCAGTGCTCCTCCTGTCCCTCCTTGCACAAAGGTGGAGGTAGCGGTCCTGATTCTGGGTTGTTGCCCTCCTACGGCCTCCTCCACATCTCCTGGTGTACTGGCCTGTCTCCTGGTAGCGCCTCCATGCTCTGGACACTATGCTGACAGACACAGCAAACCTTCTTGCCACAGCTCGCATTGATGTGCCATCCTGGATGAGCTGCACTACCTGAGCCACTTGTGTGGGTTGTAGACTCCGTCTCATGCTATCACTAGAGTGAAAACACCACCAGCACTCAAAAGTGACCAAACCATCAGCCAGAAAGCATAGGAACTGAGAAGTGGTCTGTGGTCACCACCTGCAGAATCACTCCTTTATTGGGGATGTCTTGCTAACTGCCTCTGCTTTCCACCTGTTGTCTATTCCATTTGCACAACAGCATGTGAAATTGATTGTCAATCAGTGTTGCTACCTAAGTGGACAGTTTGATTTCACAGAAGTGTGATTGACTTGGAGTTACATTGTGTTGTTTAAGTGTTCCCTTTATTTTTTTGAGCAGTGTACTAGATCTTATATAGGATAGTACAATACGCTATGAACAATAAAGTAGACTAGTAACAAATCGATGAAGGAAAACAAAACTCATTCGGAACAGTTAGAAGATTAAAATAACTAGACTGTATTGTGATCTTCTCATAGATTTCGTGATGTAGGGAATTCACTGATAGTGGAAGTGTAACTGCAAGAATAGAACTTAAGATGTATATAAAAAGGTAATAATATCTGTACTGATATTGGTAAAAAAATGAGTGTAAATTCAGGATTACCTGTAATTTGTTCAGGCCTGTTCTCTCTCTCTCTCTCTCTCTCTCTGTATGGGTGTGTGCATTTGTGTATGTGTGAACAATCACTTACAAAACGCTCTTTTGAGATTTTCATGGAAAAAAAAGTAGTGGCAGGATAAGGGGCTGCTAAAATTGCTACCTCCCAATCAATAGTTATTTTGAAAAGTTCAATGGGACTGGATTATCTTGTTTTCTGTCATGGAATTGCAGGCATGACTAAAGGTTTGGTGAGCCTACACAGAATAAATTCACCTCTTCTATAAATTAAAATTTGGAGCTTGGCGCTTTTTATTCATTTGCTTGGCAGCCACAGAATTTCTCTTGTGATCCTAGGCAGCTGTGAGAGTTCTTTCTTAAAAGTGCCCTCGCATATGTCGCAAAAACATGAAGGATACTGTTAGCCTGTATTGATTTTTTTCCCCTCCTGTCAGCTTGAATTATTGTAACCTATCATGTGTCTATCTTCTCTACATAGGTTAAACTGGACCATTATAGCATTGTCCTATCTGGGTATCCCTTGAAGATATATTGCTAACCATAGCTTTGTGTGCTATGCCGCTATCTACAAGTGTTCTTTACTGGCACATAGATTCCTGAGATCATATTAATCCATTCTGAGCATCAACAACATGGATGACCACTAGATAGCAGCAAATTGATGCCTCTTTGTTGCCACCTGGTTATTCATCAGGTTTTTGCAGTCTAAATATGGGAGGTAACAGTGGTGGGATTCAAATATTTTTACTACCGGATCTGTGGGCATGGCTTGATGGGTGTGGCATGGCATGGCATGGCATGGCTTGGTGGGCATAGCATGGGAAGGATACCGTAAAATCTCCATTCCCATCCCACTTCTGGGGAAAATTTACTGCAAAATTTTATTCCCTCCCAACTCCACTAACCTGCTTTTCAGCTCCGTTCTCCTGTGCAGGGCAACAAAAGAAGACCCAACCAATCAGCTGGGACTCAGGAGGCATAGAACAGAAGGGGGCAGGGCCAGTCAGGGTGGTATTTACCGGTTCTCTGAACTACTCAAAATTTCCGCTACTAGTTCTCCAGAATTGGTCAGAACCTGCTGAATACCACTGGAGGTCCAGTTAGTTGTATGTGACTCCGAAATAAATTCCAAAGATCCCAGTGTAGTCTCTGAAATCTTTGATGTTAACTAATTAGTTACATTTTTAAAGAGAGAAAAACCAGCTCTATTGTGGGGGAAAGTAAAAAAAAATGACAGAGGTATTTATCCATAGTTTGCTAAGGAGATCAAGATCTTTCACAGTAATTTCCTTCTACCTATTGATTGCTCAGACTACTTGAGGTCCCATTAGCAGTATCAAACATGGAAACCTAAGTCCTGAAACAGGAAGATATAAATCTACTTATTTCACTCAAGAGGAAGAATCCAAACAGATCTCAATATAGCTCCCTTCCTTATGTACAGCATGCTAACCTAGAATATCTGCAGTTTAGTTTTACTTTCTCATTAAAAAAAAAACAACTTTCCATGAAAGTATAAAGGTTGGTAGGCTAGAAAGCCAAAGAAAACTGTCAGACTTCCTTCCATCTTGGGGAGATAGGAGGACTTCAGCTATAGTAGTAGAGCTACCACATTGCTTCCTCCTAATGACCCCAGGCTTATGCTGAAAATCTTGCATTGTTTGAAGAGAAGAAATTTTGGTACTGGTTTACTAGAAGAGGTATTTTTAAAAGGGAAGCAGCACAAGCACAGTTAACTGATGATGGTTGATTTCTAGAAAAATGAGCAGAGTCAGGTTTGATTCCTCCTTGTATTGGAGATGATTGTATTAGAGATTAGACAAAACCTTAGGCAGCAGTTCAATGTGATGAAAGATTAAAAGAAATATTGGGAAAAGCCACTGGTACTGTTGCTATGAAAACTGCATGGCAATGTTCATGTAGTCACCCAGACTCAAACTTAGCTCAAAGGACCTTTGATCTTTTCTTAAAATAAACAAAAAGGAAAAAGCCCAATAACAAATTCCTTAGGAGTTGAACATTCTTACAAAATGTTTACTATTTCCAAAATACTGTATTTTATATTTGTCCTGGGCATGCATTTAAGTCAATATAAAAATGTCATATTAAGATGAGGTAACTTTGAAATGATCCAATTCCATTCCTCTTTTCTTTCATTTTAGAATTTATATACAGGATATATTTTATATATTTTATTTTTATATCACTATCAATATTACACACACACACCTACACTGTTTAGGACAAACAAAGCACAGCAATGCATTTGATTGTTCCTTGGCTATTTTCATCAAATTAGAAATTTGGCTCCATTCTCTCAGCAGGTAAATAGACTGAAGCCTTTCATGGTTTTATTCAAGAAAAATGAAGCTGAGAAGCATTGCACACATTCCTAGTTACAAGAGGCAACTCTTGCTGTGTTTAAGTGGGTCTTTCCTTTCTCACTCTCTCTTCTCTTTCTCTCTTTTGTCTATATGCTTCCTATTAGGACTCAGATACAACGAGGCTTTAATCAGCTTCACTGATTTAAAGCTAATTTGTACTTGGCTTCAAGGCTAAAGTCCGTAGTACAAGTTGAAGGCTTTGCCAATAAGGAGTCAAAATTAGAAGCCTTGAGCAGATCACGTTATGTTGTGTGGGCAAAAGGAATGATAAATTCTGAAATTCTAAATTAATGAGGAGGAGATGAGAACAAAGCAATGTCTCTTATGCTATACTGGTTTACATTTTTGTTTTATCTTGTTTTTTAGTAAAAGATCATGGATATGCTAGATTTTTATTTTTATTATTTTTATCATGCCTCCAGGCCAGGCATTTTAATTAAATTTGCAAAAAAAAAAAAAAAATTGGGGGGGGGGGAATTCACAACAATGATATACTAAAAAAGGTTTCTTCGCCATATAGGGAAAAAGTGATTTTTTCCCATGCAGTAAATATTTAAGAAGTTAACTGGCATTGGCTATTAGAGCTGCTGATCTAGTTCTACAGAGGAATTATTGAGACTGTTATCTGTACCTCTATTACTATCTGGTTCAGTTCTGCAACCCAAAAAGACAGACACAGACTTCAGAGGATAATTAGGATTGCAGAAAAAACAATTACTACCCCCATGCCTTCAATTGAGGACCTATATACTGCACAAGTCAAAAAGAGGGCTGTGAAAATATTTATAGACCCCTCACATCCCGGACATAAACTGTTTCAACTCCTTCCCTCAAAATGACGCTATAGAGCACTTGCACACCAGAACAACTAGACACAAGAACAGCTTTTTCCTGAATGCCATCACTCTGCTAAACAAATAATTCCCTCAATACTGTTCAACTATTTACAAAATCTGCACGACTATTACTATTAATCTCATCACTCCTTAGACCCATCCCTTCCCATTTGTGACTGTATGACTGTAACTTTGTCACTTGTATCCTTAGGATTTATATTGATATATTGACTGTTTTCTAGTATGATTTGATTGCTTATTGTTCTCTATGACTATTATTAAATGTTGTACCTGATGATTCTTGACTCTTGACGAATGTTTCTTTTATGTACACTGAGAGCATTTGCACCAAGACAAGTTCCTTGTATGTCCAATCATTCTTGGCCAATAAAGAATTCTATTCTATTTTGATGGACGGTACATAGATCTCTCTTCTGAGTTTCATTTTTGTGTATTTGGGGATAAGCATATTGGTGACAAATGTCAATATATATCACAGTGGAGGCTTATGGTATCTTTATCAATTGCTGGCAGATCAATGTTGATCAGAATTTGCAGATGATTGATTAGCTAATGGTAAACTCCTACAAAGACATTATCAGATCAGAAGAAGGTTTTGTATTTCTGTTCACTTTTTCACAATTCCCAAGGGAGGGAATATAAAATCCTCTTTTTACAGCCTAGGACCTTGCAGTTTTACTGTTTGTTTATTATCATGTATTATAATTGCTTGTATGGGGCCAAGCCTAGATCATCTATAAACTACTTAATTTAAATATCAATAAAATCAGTAAAACATTAAACAAAATTTTAAAAAAATATAAACCTTATAAACACACCTTATTTATTGGTTTTGAAAATATGACACTAAAAAGTCATGCCATAGGAAAGGGAGCTTCAACATTTCTTCCAAATGAATGTAAGGATGGGGTTATCCTAACTACAGGAGAGTAAACACTTCCAGAGGAGAATAAGAGATTTGCTTTAAAGAATGGCATTTGCTGAATGTGTATCCTCTCTGATGTTTTTAGTGGTAGGAACTTCAGCATCTTCCCCCAGCCAGATCATGGAAGCTGAGCAAGTAATAAGCTTTATAGGTACCAACTGGCACTTGAATTGAACCTGAAGCCTACTGATAACCAATGAAGCTCACACAAGACAAGTACTATTCTGTCAATCCAACAAGCGCCAATTAGTAGACCAGCAGTTGCATTCTGTTCATCTTCAAGCCTCATTGAGAGGAAATTGCAGTAGTCTAACTGCCATATGACAGAGGTTGCTTTCTTCAAGATCTCTCAGTCCAGGAATGGGCAATACTAGGAGACCTGCTGGAGTTGGCCAAAGGTCCTCTTGTTCATTGCTTCCACACTTTCAGAGGAAGTGCAACCCTGTCAGCAGGACTGGATGGAAGCTTCATGGTGTCATGAATTGTGTCTCAACAATAACTTTATTTTGCTGGGATTCAATAAGTCTCTTTTGCCCCATGCTGTCCCTCACAGCTTTGATGACTCTGGTGTTGAAATATAGAAATGGATATCAACAATATCCTAGGCCCTGAACTGATAGATGGCCTCTCTCAGGGGTTTTGTGTAGATTGTAAATATGGTGGGAAGCAGGACTGGGTTCTGGGAGACTCCACATTGGAATGTGCAAATCAGAACAGGGGCCTCCAACCTTGGCAACTTTAAGCCCTGATCTGGAATACTGATTGGAAAGGCTCACTCAGGAAGGAGTGGCACATCTGCATTACAGTGCTTACAATTCCCCATATCTCAGAGATTCCCCCCCAAAAACAAAAACAAAAAGATGCTACTGTTGAGGGTATCAAATAATGCTGAGAGATCTAAAGGAGGAGAAGAGGAGCATGATACTTTCTTCCAAGATTAGCCACAGGTTCTCCACAAGAGTGACCCTGGCATTTCAGTCCCCTGCTCTAGCCTGAATCCTGACAGAAAGGGGGGGCAGGCAGCTGATCCTCTGCAGCTGAGTTTAACAACCTACAAAACAACCATACAGGGGACGTGGTGGCTCAGTGGCTAAGTTGCTCAGTTTGTCAATCAGAGGGGTCGGCAGTTCGAATCCCTAAACACCACATAGCAGAGTGAGCGCACATTACTTGTCCCAGCTTCTGCCAATCTAGCAGTTCGAAAGCATGTAAAAATGCTAGTAGAAAAATAGGGATCACTTTGGTTCCATGTGGTTTCAGCATTTAATCACACCAGCCACATGACTACAGAGACATCTTCGGACAGCGCTGGCTCTTCAGCTTTGTAATGGAGATGAGCACCGCCCCCTAGAGCTGGAAACAACTAGCACATATGTGCAATGGAAAGCTTTTTACCTTTACTTAAACAACCATACAAAAGAACACTAAGTCAATAGTTATCTAAGTTATCTAGATCAAGAAATGGCTTTTGGAGGAATGAGGGGCATGCCATCCCCCCTCCTCTCAAAGGTGCCATTATCCCCTCCCCTAAGAATCGATTTACAGTCTCTTGTACCCATACTATCGAACCTTCTTTGCCACTAGTACTACCCAAGAGGGGAAGGCTCTAATTTACAAGTGGCTTCATTAATACAACAGAGTATCCTGCCAGCTCCTTCAGGTATCACAGGCTTGAAAACATCGCAGATGATATTGCAAATCATGACTTCGCCCTTTGGGTGAGATCCTGCCCACTTTGTATCCCGCTGAGAGTGAATATAAGCAATTTTATCTGTAAAGTGCAGTGATTTTGTTCTGTAAAACTATCCCCACTGTGGAGCCTTGCAACTATGCTGGACTCGAGACTAGATTATACTCTGGAGGCTCAAGAGCTAAATTCTTATAGTCCTTACCCTAGATGGATGGATCTTATCCGTTTTGCCTTTCCACAGTTAGGTGATTGAAATCTCAAGGCTTTTCATATGCTTTATGTGAAAATCTGCAAACCAGAGAAGGTTTTTAACCTCTGAAACTTCATCACATTGTCCCCAGAAATTGAGATCCTGTATTAAATGTTCAGTTCTCACAGCAGGAAAACAGAGTGACAGGTGTTTTGGATTGTTACCTCAGGCTTTTCAATGTTCTGTTCTTGGTGGTATGTCAAAGCCTGAACAAGGAACATGGGTATCTTGGATAAGCATGTATTTTGTTTTCCCAGTATGGCTTAACATTAAATCTGAGAGGACTGGAAAATTACTGTGGATAATTTCCAGTTTGGTTTGCACCCAGCTCACTCCTTGTCAATGCTCTTATCCAGATCAGAACAAACACACACACCACTGAGCTCAGCCAGCAAGAATATAAAGTAGCTGGATGTTTATTTATTTATTTATTATTTATTTATTTATCATAAACCAAAGGGGTAACAAAAAAAAAGGTGGGGTAACAGAGTAGTCAATGCCTGGAATGCACTACGTGACTCTGTTGTTACTCCTCAAACCCCTACTCCTTTAACCTTAAACTATCTACTACTGACCTCACCCCATTCCTAAGAGGTCTGTAAGGGGTGTGCATAAGTATACCATCGTGCCTCCCGTCGCTGTCCTATTGTTCCCATTTATTTGTACCTATTTCCTGTATTCTTACTATGTTTATTCTTACATCTATTATCTTGTAAGTGATTGACAAATTAAATAAATAAATAAATAAAATAAAATAAATAAACAGGAGAAATGGAATAAGAGGCCCTTTATACACATACCAGTAACAGAATAGAGGTGGAAAGTAGGACACCAAAGTAGGATTCTTGTATTAAAGAAACAATTTGATGGACAGGCATAAGGCATCCAACAGACAGCAGGCTTTTATTAGCGTGTATAAGTGACTTTTTATTGAGGTGTGATGAGAAAAGACTTGGAAACAAGCATCCCGTGCTAAAGTTCTCCTCCTATGCAATCCGCTCCTCGAGCCTCATGAAATATAACTGGCATCCTTATTTTTGGCACTTAGAAAATTAGGGAATACTTGGCTATTTAAATCAGCATTGAGGGATGAAGGAAGTATTGACTGAGGATGTTTGCCTGGATCCTGCTAATGAGGTTGTCATCATACCATGATTTTGCAATGTTATTTATTCCTATTATATGGATTGTAGCATTTATTGAACCCTGCTTCCATAAGCTGTTTAGAGTGTGTGTGTGTGTGTGTGTGCGTGTGTGTGTGCGTGCAACAGGGAGAGAGAGAGAGAGAGAGAGAGGAAGGAAGAGGGAGGGATATATATATATATATGTGTGTGTGTTGTTTAGCTTCCTTCAGGTATTATCCCACGTCATTGTAGTTCTGTTAAAGTTGTAGCAACGTTTCAGCAGAATCTCATCTG
>BLBF01000002.1:78537026-78565725 GCA_015471245.1 Laticauda colubrina
TGGCACTGCTCCTGGTGCTGGTGCTTCTGCTGGTGCTTACTCTGCTGGCGCTGTTCCTGGTCCTGCTGGTGCTCCTGGTCCTGCTGGTGCTCCTGGTCCTGCTGGTGCTCCTGGTCCTGCTGGTCCTGCTCGTGCTCCTGGTACTGCTGGTGCTGCTGGCACTGCTGGTGCTTACTCGGCTACTGCTGATCCTGGTCTGGCTGGTGCTGCTGGTGCTGCTGGTGCTGCTGGTGCTGCTGCTGCTGCTGCTGCTGGTGGTGGTGGTGGTGTGGAGGAGCAGCCCCTACAACCTGGAAGCCCCTCTGATGAGGGCCCATGTGGTCCTACCAAAGGGAGGAAGAGGCAGACGCGAGAACGGGAGAGGAGGCAATACAACATCGAAGAGGAACATGAGGATGAGGTGCTGGAGTCGGTGAGAGAGAATGAGCATCTATGGCAGAAGGGACACAGGCTCTCTAGGGACACCAAAAGGAAGCAGGCTGCTTGGAGAGAGAAGGCAGAGAGCCTGGGCTACACTTCAGAGGTGCTCCTCGGCTGGTGGAGCACATGCACACCTGGTATGGGAAGCTGCACCTCAAGAAATCTGGCCAGGCCGCGGTCAAGCTGACGGACAGAGAGACCTACGTCATGGCCAAGTGCAGCTTCCTAGAGGGTGAGATCTGCCACCGAGGAGCAACCCCTCTCACAACCCTCTCTCTCAGGCAGCCTGCTGAGAGCCAGTCCTCTTCTGGCAGAGAGTCAGCGTAGATCTCCTCTCTCAGCTGGTACACACCGACTCCTCATCCTCCAACGACAAGCCCTTCCTCACCTATGTGAACCAGACCCTCAGGGACATGGCGGAACCCCAGTACCAGGTGGTGAAGGACAGGATCACCGATCTGCTTCACAACCCTCCAGACCCAGATGAACTTGCTCCCACCCAGTCCAGGTCTGCTCCTCCACCCCAGGTGATGTCACTCCCATTCCAAGGCTTTGCACAGGCCCTCACCTACCAAGGCTAAGGCTACCAGGAGGTCCAGCAGCACAGGCAGCAGCCCTTCCCAGTCCAGGCACAGGTTCATCGGATGCCACCGTTGCCACCGGTTCCACTGATGCCACCGATGCCACCCACGCCACCGATGCCACCGACACCAGTCCTCACCCAGCTGCAGACCAGACAGCCCCACTATACTGCTCCTTCCTCCCCCTCACAGCCAAGCCCGGCCTCAGTACATCTGTCCTCGATACTGGGGCTGACACCCCATGGCATGGAGGAAGGGGCTCTCAACATCATGGGGCTGAGCCAGCTGTCTGAGAGCTTCCTCAACACACCATCCCCTGTTGTCTTCTCAGGGCCAGGCACCCCAGTGGCGCTTCAGTCCAGCACTCCAGCAGCAGCCACCTCCACAGAACCTGGACCCTTCACCCCTGAGACTGGGCACACCTCCGAGTGACCAAGAGGAGTGCCAGAGACTGGGTGGCTACCTGTTGACTTTATTTTTGCTTTGGACAGTTGACTTGGGTTATTTTTCTTTTACAGCTTGTTATTAATAAAGATTATCTTTGCTTCACACACTTGTTTCATTTATTTTTTTCAATAAAGTCTTGGTGTAAACTTTTAGAAATGGTTTAAGCCTTTGCATGCTTGTGGGATGGGTTAAGATAGCAGTGGGATGGGCAGGGATACCTTTGGCATGGGTAATAGCTATGGGATGGGCAGGGATACCTTTGGTATGGGTTAAGATAGCAGTGGGATGGGCAGGGATACCTGTGGGATGGGCAGGGATACCTTTGGGATGGGTAATAGCTGTGGGATAGATAAACCTCCAGTGCAAGCATAGTGGGACTGCATGGTCCTCCCTCCCAGGTGCCACACCTATGGCCGTTCATGATCAAGAATAGTGTAATCATTCATCCACACATGTCAACACAAACACAACTCTTTATTAAATGCCCTGTTCATTGAAGGACCACCCAACATACATGGCTCAATCTCATCAGTGTGATGAGACAGGCTTAAGAAAGAATCCATTAATCATCTATCATCCTGTCTTGCCACTCCACTGCTCCAGCTGGGGAGTTGCACCAGGTTCTCAGGAGGTTGCGCTGCTTCTTCCTTTCATGTTTGGCTCTGTTGGGGCCTTGCACATCCTCAGTGTCTATCAGGTTTAGCCCTTGCCTCCATTCCCCAGGCTCCATGTCCCCATTGCCTTGTTGGACGTCCACGAGCCTGTTCTGCAAGACTGGGTAGCGGGTGCGCATGAGATTGTGCAGGACGCAGCAGGCTTCCACGATCCTCCTCACGGTCTCTGGGCGATGCTGCATGGTGGTGAGAAGTACCTGGAACCTGTTGGCCAGGATGCCAAAGGCGTTCTCCACCACCCGCCTTGGCCAGGACAGCCTGTAGTTGAAGATCCTCTCTTCACGGGTGAGGCATCTGGAAGTGTAGGGGTTCATGAGGTAGGTTCTGAGGGAGAAGGCGTCATGCCCCACGATGAAGTAGGGCACATCTTGCGTGTTGTTGGGCAGGAGGTCTGGATCTGGGAAACCCATGATGAGGTTGCATTCCAGCCCCTCCTTGAGTTCACTGTTGTTGTATACCTGGGCATCTGAAGCTGACCCGTAGCCTGAAGCATTGATGTACATGAACTTGTAGTCAGCATCAACCATGGTGAAGAGGATGATGCTGAAGAAGCCCTTGTAATTGAAATAAGTGGACCCCGACTTGGCTGGAGCTTTGCAGGCCACGTGCTTGCCATTGATGGCTCCAACGGTGTGGGGGAAGTTCCACTTCTGATACCACTGCTCTGCAACTTTCTTCCATCCTTCTTCAGTGGAGGGACACTGGAGGAGCTCCTCCAGGTATTCTTCGATGATGGCCTGCACCACTTCTCTGACCACAATGCTGATGGTGTTGTGTGGCATCCTCCAGCCGTACTGCATGCTGCTGTAGGTGGTCCCTGAGGCCAGGTGGCACAGAGTGAGTGCCACCTTGAGCCCAGGTTCCAGGCTGGGCCGGAAGTTGGTGCTCTGCTTGGTCAGCCTGGGTGTCAGCCGCTGCACAACTTCGTCAAACATGGCTGGAGGCATCCTCATGAAGTTCTGGAATGCACGAGGGTCTTCGTTCCTTAGCTCCACCATCAGTTTGTTGGACAGTCTGTACTCTGCTCTTCTCCCGATCCATCTTCGGACTCAGACGCTTCTTGGCCGCCTCCTTTTCTTCCCGTAGAACAGTTGAAAGAGCTTGTAGATGGCTTCGCATTGTTGCAGAACGATGGTGGCTACCAAAAGGAGTGTCTTACAATCCATGGTGGACATGACTGGATGCTGTGGAAGAGCAACAGCCAGATGAAGGCTGCAGAAGTCTGTACAGCAGGGCTGCTGGTCTGAAAGTGAGATCCAGGTGAGTTGCTCCCCCTTTTTATAGGCAATATAGGTTTTCCCCTAGGTGTCCCCTAGGTGTCCTTCTGCATCCTCTAGGCATCCTCTAGACATCCTTAACATCCGAGATACGTCCCCTCTGCGAACGTTTTTTCCATTTTCAATGCTTTGTTTGCGAGCTGCATCCGCTTTAATCCTTTCTCCATCCGTGCTACTAACGCTGCGTGTCCGTTCCGCATCCGTTTCGCTTCCTCCTTGTGTCCGCTTTCTGCTGGAGCGGATTTGTGTTGCGCGGATGTGCAGCGGATGCATAGCAGATATAGCGGACACGTAATGGATGATGACGGATGCAGAACGGATGTTCCCTGTATGCCTAGCGGATGCAGAACGGACGCGTTGGATACATTTTCTGCTCAAAAAGTTTTGAGCAGCTCAAAACTTTTTGAGCGGATGGAACCTTAGTCGACAGATGCTGGACGGATAGAGAGGAGGAACAATGGACGTAGTGAGTAAAGAACGGAAGCATCGCGTTAACCAACGGATGGCAAGTGTTTCTCTCCATTTTACATCCTCTTTCCATCCGTTGGTGCAGTGTGACATTGGCTTTCCTCCTTGTATTCTTCTTCACCACACAGAGTTCCTTCTGTAGAGGGCTGTTTATATAATGTTTAATTAAATACATAAATGTAGGTGGGGCTTTTGATCACATGGTCATGGTCACCATCTTGGCTTTCTTGATACCCATACCCTGTGGATAACCCGAATTCACCACATAAATGGGACTCCATATATACAAGGAATTGTGGGGATCTTTGGGAATTTGGCCTTGTCTCAGTATTTTGTATCTTTGCATCTGATATCTTCATGTCAGTTGGGTGGACATCTGCAAAACTCACTGCATTTCCCAGGGACTGTATTTATCCTTTGAATATCTTGCATGAGGCTACAGTTCAAAATGGAGGGAATAAACAGTGGAATCGGGACAAAAAGAAAAATAGATTTAATATTATTGAATTGTTTTTATTAAAAAAAAATAATATTAATAAATAAATAATAATAAATAATAATAATAATAACAAATAAATAATAATCATGTATTAAGCATGATTACTCTCCATTGTATTTTTATTTTGTCCCATTAAAATTATGAAAGTATAATGCTGGTGATCATATCCTGCCTTTATTTTGTCCAATCCTGACAACAACTACAACTATGATCAAGCCAACGAAGTTGATTGAGGAACTTTAAGGACCGAAAACTATGTGAAGAATGGTTGCAGGAATTGAGTATGTCCAGTCTGGAGAAAAGGACTGGGGTGACATGATAGCAGTATTCCAGTATTTGATGAGCTGCCACAAAGGAGAGGGGGTCAAATTATTTTCCAAAGCACCAGAAGACAATACAAGAAACAAGGGATGGAATTAAGGAGAAACTTCCCAAAAGTGAAGACAATTAACCAGTGGAATTGCTTGCCTTCAGGAGCTGTAGATGCTTCATCACTGGAGGTTTTAAAGAAAAGACCGGACATATAGGGTCTCCTGCTTGAGCTGGGAGTTGACTAGAAGACTTCCAAGGTCCCTTCCAGATCTATTTTTTTTAAAAAATTATTTCGGTTTTCACAAAGACAAAATACAAACAAAACATCTTTTTTGAAAATAGCATGGTCTCAGGTTATCACTTCTTCATACAAACACAAAACTCAATTTCATGCTCTTTTTTACATTCTATTCCATATCTTATTACCATTTTATATTTTCTATATAGTTTTTCCCCTCTTTTAATTTTCTCAACTTTGTTTTAATTATCTCATCTCAATTTAAATCAAATAGTTATACTTTTGTCTGTCCTGTTACAATTTCATGTTATCTTTTCTTATTAAGCAAATTTTTCCCTGTAGTTACCAATTAGAGTATGACGCCTTTATATCCTTTAATTTTATCCATGCAAACTCATATTTAAGCTTCAATGTATAGCTTTAAGATTATAGCATTCAATATAATACATAACTTCCAATCAGATTCTGCTTGGTACATTCTTAAAATAGACACTATATTCTTAAAAAGAAAAAATTATATATATATATATATGTAAATAAAACACACATTCCAATTCAATTCTATCATTAATATTCGTTAAAATCTTAACATCTTTTACATTTCTTTTCAACTGAATATCATACTTCCTTGGGAACAACTGATAAACTTTCCATGGTTAATTCTTTTTTTCCCATATTTCTTACTTATATTTTTATAAATCACTACTAATAATTAAAAATGTTCCCTTTTAATTCTCTCAATCATTTTAATTCATTTATTTATTAACAAACATCCCACTATATTACAATAAATATTTTATCCATCATCATATTTTCTGAAATTATTTCTATTTGTAATATAACAATGCTATCTTATGTACCTTTGCAAAATCCCCTTTACAATTAAATTTTCACCCATTATCTCTAAACAAGCTTATGGTTACAATCCTTATATCTTTTCCCTGTATCTCCATTTCATGTTTCTGTCTTTTACAACTTCTTTTCCTTGCCTTCTCCCCCCTCTTCTTCTCCCACCCCTGGAAAGAGGATGTAAAACGGAGAGAAACACTTGCCATCCGTTGGTTAACGCGATGCTTCCATTCTGTACTCACTGCATCCGTTTTTCTTCCTCTCTATCCGTCCAGCATCCATCGAGTAAGGTTCCATCCGCTCAAAAAGTTTTGAACTGCTCAAAACGTTTTGAGCAGAAAATGTATCCAACGCGTCCGTTCTGCATCTGCTATGCATACGGGGAACATCCGTTCTCCATCTATCGTCGTCTGTTACACATCCGCTACATCCGCTAGGCATCCACTGTGCATCCACGCAACTCAAATCCGCTCCAGCGGAAAGCGGACACAGGGTGGAAGTGAAACGGATGCGGAACGAATGCGCAGCATTACTAGCACGGAGGGAGAAAGAATGAAAGCGGATGCAGCTCGCAAAGAAAGCATTTAAAACAGAAAAAACATTCGCAGAGGGGACGTATCTCGGATATTAAGGATGTCTAGAGGATGCAGAAGGACACCTTGGGGAAAACCTATATTGCCTATAAAAAGGGGGAGCAACTCACCTGGATCTCACTTTCAGACCAGCAGCCCTGATGTGCAGACCTCTGCAGCCTTCATCTGGCTCTTGCTCTTCCACAGCATCCAGTCATGTCCACCATGGATCGTAACACACTCCTTTTGGTAGCCACCATTGTTCTGCAACAGTGCAAAGCCATCTACAAGCTCTTTCAACTGTTCTATGGGAAGAAAAGGAGGCGGCCAAGAAGCGTCTGGGTCCGAAGATGGATCGGGAGAAGAGCAGAGTACAGACTGTACAACAAGCTGATGGTGGAGCTGAGGAACGAAGACCCTCGTGCATTCCAGAACTTCATGAGGATGCCTCCATCCATGTTTGACAAAGTTGTGGAGCGGCTGACACCCAGGCTGACCAAGCAGAGCACCAACCTCTGGCCCAGCCTGGACACTGGGCTCAAGGTGGCACTGACTCTGCGCCACCTGGCCTCAGGGACCACCTACAGGAGCATGCAGTACAGTTGGAGGGTGCCACACAACACCATCAGCATTGTGGTCAGAGAAGTGGTGCAGGCCATCATCGAAGAATACCTGGAGGAGCTCCTCCAGTGCCCCTCCACTGAAGAAGGATGGAAGAAAGTTGCAGAGCAGTGGTATCAGAAGTGGAACTTCCCCCACACCGTTGGAGCCCCAGATGGAAAGCACGTGGCCTGCAAATCTCCAGCCAAGTCGGGGTCCATTTATTTCAACTACAAGGGCTTCTTCAGCAACATCCTCTTCACCATGGTTGATGCTGACTACAAATTCATGTACATCAATGTTTCAGGCAACGGGTCATGTTCAGATGCCCAGGTATACAATGCCAGTGACCTCAAGGAGGGGATGGAATGCAACCTCATCATGGGTTTCCCAGATCCAGACCCCTGCCCAATGACACACAAGATGTGCCCTACTTCATCGTGGGGGATGAAGCCTTCTCCCTCAGAACCTACCTCATGAAGCCCTACACTTCCAGACTCCTCACCCGTGAAGAGAGGATCTTCAACTACAGGCTGTCCAGGCCAAGGCATGTGGTGGAGAACGCCTTTGGCATCCTGGCCAACAGGTTCCAGGTACTTCTCACCACCATGCAGCATCGCCCAGAGACCGTGAGGAGGATCATGGAAGCTTGCTGCATCCTGCACAATCTCATGCGCACCCGCTACCCAGTGTTGCAGAACAGGCTCGTGGACGTCCAACAAGGCAATGGGGACATGGAGCCTGGGGAATGGAGGCAAGGGCTAAACCTGATAGACACTGAGGATGTGCAAGGCCCCAACAGAGTTTCACGTGAAGGGAAGAAACAGGGCAACCTCCTGAAACACTGGTGCAACTCCCCAGCTGGAGCAGTGGAGTGGCAAGACAGGATGATAGATGATTAATGGATGCTTCCTTCAGCCTGTCTCATCACACAGATGAGATTGGGCCATGTATGTTGGGTGGTCCTTCAATGAACAGGGCATTTAATAAAGAGTTGTGTTTATGTTGACATGTGTGGATGAATGATTACATTATTATTGATAATGAAAGGCCATAGGTGTGGCACCTGGGAGGGAGGACCATGCAGTCTCACTATGCTTGCACTGGAGGTTTATCTATCCCACAGCTATTACCCATCCCACAGGTATCCCTGCCCATCCCACAGGTATCTTAACCCATCCCAAAGGTATCCCTGCCCATCCCACTGCTATCTTAACCCATCCCTCAAGCATGCAAAGGTATCCCTGCCCATCCCACTGCTATCTTAACCCATCCCACAAGCATGCAAAGGCTTAAACCATTTCTAAAAGTTTCCACCAAGACTTTATTGAAAAAAATAAATGAAGCAAGTGTGTGAAGCAAAGATAATCTTTATTAATGACAAGCTGTAAAAGAAAAATGACCCAAGTCAAGTGTCCAAAGCAAAAATTAGGTCAACAGGTAGCCACCCAGTCTCTGGCACTCCTCTTGGTCACTCGGAGGTGTGCCCAGTCTCATGGGTGAAGGATCCAGGTGCTGTGGAGGTGGCTGCTGCTGGAGTGCTGGACTGAAGCACCACTGGGGTGCCTGGCCCTGAGAGGACAACAGGGGATGGTGTGTTGAGGAAGCTCTCAGACAGCTGGCTCAGCCCTGTGATGTTGAGAGCCTCTTCCTCCATGGCATGGGGTATCAGCCCCAGTACCGATGACAGATGTACTGAGGCCGGGCTTGGCTGTGGGGTGGAGGAAGGAGCAGTGTAGGGGGGCTGTCTGGTCTGCAGCTGGGTGAGGACTGGTGTTGGTGGCATCGGTGGCGTGGGTGGCATTGGTGGCATCAGTGGAACCGTGGCAATGATCGCGTCCGATGAACCTGTGCCTGGACTGGGAAGGGCTGCTGCCTGTGCTGCTGGACCTCCTGGTAGCCATAGCCTTGGTAGGTGAGGGCCTGTGGAAAGCCTTGGAATGGGAGTGACATCACCTGGGGTGGAGGAGCAGACCTGGACTGGGTGGGAGCAAGTTCATCTGGGTCTGGAGGGTTGTGAAGCAGATTGATGATCCTGTCCTTCACCACCTGGTACTGGGGTTCCGCCATGTCCCTGAGGGTCTGGTTCACATAGGTGAGGAAGGGTTTGCGGTTGGAGGATGAGGAGTCGGTGTGTACCAGCTGAGAGAGGAGATCTATGCTGCTCCTGCTGGTGTCTCTTATCTTCAGCAGGACATTGTGGCTCTGCCCCTCCTGTCTGGCTTTTGGCCTTTCTGTAGAGGTGGAGATGAGGGTGGATGAGGGTTGGGCTGTGGTGGAAGTGCCGTCTCCTTTCTCCCACTGCACCAGGGGGTCCTCCACATGCTCCGCCACGGGTACTACAGCTGTCGGGGGGGTCTGCGTCGTGGCATGCTCCACAGATACCTGCCTGGAGACAGGAGCTGACTCTCTGCTGGAAGAGGACTGGCTCTCAGCAGGCTGCCTGAGAGAGAGGGTTGTGAGAAGGGCTGCTCCTCGGTGGCAGATCTCACTTTCCAGGAAGTTGCACTTGGCCATGATGTAGGTCTCTCTGTCCGTCAGCTTGACCGCGGCCTGGTCAGATTTCTTGAGGTGCAGCTTCCCATACCAGGTGTGCATGTGCTTCCACCAGCCGAGGAGCACCTCCGAAGTGTAGCCCAGGCTCTCCGCCTTCTCTCTTCAAGCAGCCTGCTTCATTTTGGTGTCCCTAGAGAGCCTGTGTCCTTTCCGCCACAGATGCTCATTCTCTCTCAGCCACTCCAGGACCTCATCCTCATGTTCCTCTTCGATGTTGTATTGCCTCCTCTCCCGTTTTCGCGTCTGCCTCTTCCTCCCTTTGGCAGGACCACATGGGCCCTCATCAGAGGGGCTTCCAGGTTGTAGGGGCTGCTCCTCCACACCACCACCACCAGCAGCAGCAGCAAAAGCAGGACCAGCAGCACCAGCAGCACCAGCAGCACCAGGATCAGCAGCAGCAGAGTAAGTACCAGCATCGCCAGCAGCACCAGCAGGACCAGGATCATGAGCAGGACCAGGAACAAGAGCAGGACCAGGAGCACCAGCCAGACCAGCAGGACGAGGAGCAGCGCCAGCAGAGTAAGCACCAGCACAAGCACCAGCACCAGGAGCAGTGCCAGCAGAGTAAGCACCAGCAGAAGCACCACCGCCAGAAGCAGCTTCTGCAGAGTAAGCACCAGCAGAAGCACCACCGCCAGAAGCATCATCATCAGCTCCTGCAGAAGCAGAAGCAGCAGAAGCCCCAGCCCCAGAAGAGTGAGCCTGGGCTGCAGAAGCCCCAGCAGAAGCAGAGTGAGGGCCAGGGGGTGGGAGGGTGTTCCTGTCCCTCTTGCCAGGGCTGGCAGAAGATGGCACAGGCTTTCTCTTCTTCCCCATGGTTGTGGGGTTGCTGGCTGGCAGGCAGGCAGGCAGGCAGGCTGGCAGGTTGGCAGGCAGGTAGGCTGGCAGGCAGGCAGGCAGGCTGGCAGGCAGGCAGGCAGGCAGGCAAGCAGGCAGGCTGGCAGGCTGGCAGGCTGGCAGGCTGGCAAGCTTGTGTCTGGAAGCAAGTCTTTCCTCTGAATGGTGACCTGCTTGGGAGCTGCTTCCCTTTATATCCGCGGGGCTGACGCAATGCATCCTCCCCTCATGCACATTGAACACTAGGCATCCGCTAGGCATCCGCTAGGCTTCCGCTCTGCATCTGCTAGGCTTCCGCTCTGCATCCACTTCATTCGCTGAGCATCCGCTGTGCATCCGCTTCATCTACTCAGCGTCCGCTCTGCATCCGCTGTATCCGTTCCGCGTCTGCTTTGCTGCGGTCCCCCGGAAGCCTTGCAGATGTTCCATCCACTCCCATCCGCTTCCATCCGCTAGGCTTCTGTGGATCATCCTCTTTCCATCCGCCCTACGTCCTCCCCCCGTCCGTTCCTTTCCGTGTTGTCCGCTCTGGTTATGCAAATTCGGGGCACTTTTGAGAGCGGATAACAACGGATGGAACATTTTTCTCATCCGCTGTGTCCTTTTTACAAACGTTTTGCCTCCGTCGGCCAGTGTGACAGGGCCTTAAAATTTCACTGTGAGTTTTAATTACAGTTCCATTCCTTAATTCCAGGCAGTCTCCTCCATTTTTCCAGATCCTGCCCTTATATTCTTTTTTTCTCCTTTCCAGCTTTTAAAAACTTTTAAGTGTCCAGAAATCTTTATTATCCCTTTGACTTTTATTTTCAGCTTAGATGCCTATTAATGTCAAAGTGGATTTTTTTTTCCAATTTCTTGCTTAAGTCTCTTAGCTGTCAGTATAAGGAAGGGCAGAAAAAAAACACTAATCCTTTCCCTTCTCTCTCTCCTTCTCAGCTTCAAAATCTTCTTTGGGAAGAATGTTGTTAAGCTTAAATTCCAGGGTACCTTATTTGTTGCTTTTGCTGTTTGACCCAGTCAACTAAAACCTTTTCTTCTTATCTTCCTCCTGCACATTCTTTTCCAGTCTAGTTCTTCTTTGTGGTGGCCATTTCTGACCACCGCTGCAACCACCTTCAGGAAAGGGAATAATGGCCAGCTGGGGAGGAGAGATGCGGCTCTCCTCAACCCTGCAGGCAGTCTCCCCCTTCTTCACCACCTCTACAGGGTGGCTTAGCCCTGAAACCAGCTGGCTCAGGGTGCTCCAGCGATGAGCACAGATCAAAGCCTCGGACAGATGAGGTTTCAGTCTGTCGCCAAAGAAGCTCAAACCAGAAGCCCTCACCTTCCAGATCTATTCTGATTGACTGATAGAGCATTATGGAATGCTGCTGCCTCCTATAACTACATACAATTACAATTAATTGAGGTAGGTTGGGTTAAAAGAGACTGATTGGCCCAAAGTCAAAACTAGCTCTCAGACCATATTCAAGGCTTTGAAGGATAAATCCTTTCCTGAAGAATCCCTAAGGAAGAAATAGTCTTTATGCTCTTTGAATGATTATGTGTCATCAGGGCATTGTCAGTTTAGTAGTCACATAGACAGACCTTCTCCAGGATGATCTGTTCCCCCACCTGGCTCTTCAGGTCTTCCAGTCATGAACTCATCACTGACATAATTGCTTGTTGTTGGTCAACCTCTTCTTTTTAATATATTTTTCCAGCTTTATGGACTTCTGTAGTATAGATGAACTGATGATGATGATGATATTTAAAGGATGACTTATACGAATGAGGAAGTTGTTCCAAAGTTAGTGCAGCAGTTCAAAATCGAGATCATTGTTACTGTCTGTGCCTGTCTGGTGTACTGCAGCATCTTCGTCTGTTTCTTCTAAGCTCTATCTCTCTCGTGGCTTTGATACTGGCAGATTGTCATCATGTGGCAGTTGGTCTCATGACCAAAGGAAGATTGGGGCATTTGAATTTTTTATTTTTAGCAGAGAAACCAAGTGACATTAGTCAGACAGAAGTCATAGTCTGTGACATGATCATTCTGTTCTCACCGTATCATCGGGACAGCAAATGGCATTGATTTCCAAGTAGTTCTGAGGTCTTTTGCAACAAATGTGAGGAGCTCAGGCTTTGTGTTGATCACCAATCTTTCAGTCAAAGCACAATTCATGTTTTCTTTTAAAAAATGTATACTTGCGGCTTAAGCATGTACTCACTACAAAGGTAGTAATATGTATTGTGGCTGTTTTGACATTGATGAGACATTTCTGCTGACATCAATCATCCTGTAGCAAGTCTATAGCTGGCTTACTTGTTATGTAAATTACATGTGCACAGATAAGGCTATGCCTCGAAACAATGCCTCAAATACATGGAAATTGATGTCAATTAAATCAGTGGTCCAACCTTTTTTTTTTTTTTACCAGGGACCAGTTTCACGCAGAAACACTTTTTCAAGGACCAGCAAAATTAATTCTTCCCCAATAGTAAAGGGCTTCTTTACTATTTCTTTACTAAAAACATATTTTTATATATATTTTAATCACGATTATTCATTCTTTGCGGCCTGGTACAAAATGCTTCACAGACCGGTACCACTCCAGGGCCTGGTGGTTGGGGACCCCTGAATTAAATGAATAGCATCCGTGTATGTGAGCTGCTTTTATAGCCTTTCCAGACAGCATCCATCCACCCTAGACAGGTTTAGGCATGCCCAAACTGTACTGGTTCCACATATGCCAAGCAGTATGTGCTGAGTGCATGCCAGTACATGCATGAGCTATACAAAGCATCTTATAACGCAACCAAAAATGAGCAAATTTAAAATATGTATAAGAAGAAATTGCACAATCATAAGATTTTTATAAAATAGTACATGATAGGTAAAATTCTAGGATATTTTCATGATTAACAGTACAAAATCTATAAGATATACCCCTTCTTGTTGTTTAGGAAGCAAAATCTTTTTTTTCTGGTGTAATTTAAGCCCCTGTCACACTGCACCAACGGATGGAAAGAGGATGTAAAACGGAGAAAAACACTTGCCATCCGTTGGTTAACGCGATGCTTCCATTCTGTACTCAATGCCTCCATTTTGCTTCCTCTCTATCCCTCTAGCATCCGTCTACTGACATTTCATCCACTCAGAAGGTTTTGAGCTGCTCAAAACTTTTGAGCGGAAAATGTATCTAATGCATCCGTTCTGCATCCTCTAGGCATATGGGGGACATCCGTTCTGCATCCATTACGCATCTGCTATATCCTCTAGGCATCCGCTGCGCATCCGCGCAACTCAAATCCGTTCCAGCGGTAAACGGACTCAGGGAGGAAGCGGAATGGACGTGCAGCATTAGTAGCACGGACGGAGAAAGGATGAAAGCAGATGCAGCTACGCATCCACGTCATCCGCTACGCATCCGCTCTGCATCCGCTCTGCATCCGCTCTGCATCCGCTCTGCATCCGCTTCCATCCGCTAGGCTTCCGTTCCGCATCCGTTTTCCATCTGCCCTGCGTCCTCCCCCCGTCTGTTCCTTTCCGTGTTATCCGTTCTGCTTATGCAAATTTTTGCCCCTTTTGAGAGCGTATAACAACGGATGGAACATTTTTCTCGTCCGCTGTGTCCTTTTTACAAACGTTTTGCATCCATTGGGCAGTGTGACAGGGCCTTAAATAAACTAATGTGATCCCTCTCTCCCCAGCCCTAAAAAAAAAATCTCAAATCTGGGCCAAACATTTAGCCCTGTCTGCCCCAATGGCACTCTGAATGCTCCAGAGCTGCAGAAAGGGATATCAGACTGCATATGGTTCATAGTCAACTGGTTGCTGACTTCTCATTAAGTCAAAAGGAGAGTTGTAGCATGTAAGTACGGAAAGCTTGCAGTAGTTGTTCGAGACTAAAGAACTTGGACCAAGAACTGCAATGTCTTTGAATGGAAAATGCAATCATAGCTTGCTGAAAATTTTGTTTTCCATAAATAAGGGGAACATGAAATTTGTAAAGACTTTTTGCTATCCAGTTGGGCTTGAGCAGTCTCTCAATGTTTTTAAATTTTGTTCTTTCCTTTGGGGACCAGGGACACCCTGAAGGGTTTGTTTTAAATTGTGTCTGTCATTTATTTGAGTGTCATTGAGCAAATATCTTCTCCAAACATTTTTTATCTCTTTGGCAAACATCATTAGATAGAGCATCACCATTATTTCTAGTTCTAATTCACAACTGTACTTTTCTTTTCTGCTATTTTATTTATATCAGTGTATAATGCTGTATGAAGGTATATATACAAAAACAATAAAAAACACCAGTATTTGAAATAGTGGAAACTAGGAACTTAATCAGGCAATCATTTTATTTTGGTCATTGACCAGTAAAACAAAACTTTGAGGGAGAAAGTCACATTTAAATTTGTTGGGTATCAAGGCGGTTCTGTTTAGGAAGCTATTTCATAGATAAAGAGAACAAGATGCTATTTGGTTGATATTAAAAGTATTAGATAAATGATGGTACTAATAATAGATCCTTGCTGTGCTACCAAGGAGCTTGAAGTAACAAGACCCTTTTCCCTTTAAAAGTAAGAAGTTTGCATAACATAAAACCAAAGTTATTTGCAAAAATAAAGGAAATTAATTGAATGTGAAAGTTAAATATGATAGTTGGCCAGTGCCATTGGCAGTTTCAAATTACTACCAAATCAGCAAGAGAAACAACAATAGAAGAGATAGGGATCTGTTGTTTTGCCCTCTTTTCTCTTGATTGATCACTAAGGGAGATCATGTTCTGCTAAATGAAGAATTTTGCTTTGATTTTTCATTCAAAAGAGATCAGTCTCCACCTAATGTCTCCCTTTCTTTGGCTAATTCTTCCAAAATCTCCAGGTAAATTATTAAGAATTTCTAAATGTTTAATTTCCAACTTTGGTTAAAAACTCCTAATTATTAATTGTGGATACAGATATGTCACAGCTTCATAGAAGGCCAAACCTGATGTACATTTTTTTTAAAAATAAATAATCTAAATAGCTGGAAGAGAAATTTTGAAAAGGTTTGGGCAGGACCTTGTATAATCTTGGAAATCATGGTGGTGCCTGAATTGGGTACCAGAAGTCAGTATGTGTGGCAGGATTTCAACAGCAGAACCAAGGATTATTGTGTGGTGGTAATTCAGGATCTCAAAAGGTCACTTTTCTAGGATACGGTTTCTTCATTTGAAGATTATTTTATTATTAAATCTTGAAATGAAATCCAAGCAAGTTGGAAATTCAACATCCTGCCACTTTTCAAGGCAAATTTCTAAGGCAGCAACTATTCAGCAGTTTAAAACACTGAACGTAGTTTGAAAGAGGCAAAAACATTTTAATTCAAGACTGGAAGAGTAAAGGATGAACACAACATTTTAAAAATTATGGCAACAATGAAAAAGTGTTTACAAAACTAGCTTGGGAAGTTCATGATGAGCTGAAGAATCTGGCTCTAATAGTATGATTGTATTAAACATAGGAAATATAAGAATATCAAAGAAATCTTATACTTCATTTTCAGTTGCAATTTTCTGTTTAAAGTAATCCTATTTTTGCCTAAGTTTTGACTGGAGGCTTTTTCAATTCTTTACAGTATTATTTATTGGCATTAAAATTTTCATTCTTTAGGGAGCTCTCTGAATTTCTGGGATTTCTTTAACTTGTCATCTAAAGAGGTGTGTGTGTGTGTGTGTGTATGTGTGTGTGAGAGAGAGAGAGAGAGAGAGAGTGTGTTTCATATATATGTAATATTTTTGTACTTGCCTCCTTATGCTTTTCCTTTGTTCAGGAAATGGTACCAACTTCAGGTTGCTAGGAAGCTGCATTTATTGTGTGGTGGCAAACAGTCTGCTGTTCTTAACATCTGTATACCATTTCTTTCTTCCTGATTCTTTTTTATATTTTTTATACATTATAGCACGTTTTGTGACTTGCATTGCATAGCCATCATTCTTTCTATCTCAGTATTCTTTCTAATGGTTTAACATCTTTCCTGTTATGATGACAGAGCCACTTTCTTAAAGAGGCTGTCTTACAGAGGCACACACAGAGAGAGAGAGAGAGAGAGAGAGAACAAATAAAATGCAAAGCCTCCCTCAAGACAATCTTCCATTGTTTGGTACTTTGAAAGTAAAGTCAGAAATTTGGGGGATGGTAATAAGAAGAAGGACTAATGATATGACTGCCCTTAAATTAGAACAAGTGAGACATACCTCAAGATTTGCACTATACTGTATGGAGGTTTGGTTCAGTTCACATCTCCAAACAACCAATTCCTTTTTTTTAAATTTTTTTTTAAAAAAACTATTTTTATTCCCATAACCAGCAAGTGAGAGTTCCAGGCTTTGTTTGTTGGGAATGATAGAAATTGCAGCTAAAGAAACCTCTTGGGGAAAAGCAGATGAAGCATTACTTACTGGTTTTAAAACAGAAATAAAGAAGTAGAACTGAAGTTGCATTGTAAAGTATTAGCCTCCAAATAACAGATGGGCAACCTGTAGTTTCCAAACCCATTTTTATGGACATTTTTATGCATACATTTTTGGGTCATTATTGAAATAGAAAATGCAAGGAAACTCAATGTTATAAAAGAGGCTTAACGCAATTAAAAGCAAAGAAATAACTATAATTTTGGCCCAAATTAAAAGTCCCATTAAAACCCCACGTGTAACATGGTGTAACCTATCCCTTCCATCGCACCTCTTCCCAAAATGATTAAGAATGATCCTTGATCACAAGAAAAAGGTTACAGTTAGATGGAACCCTGCTCATCTCAATCAATTTTGTTAGTTTTAAAAATAATTTATTAAAAAAGATAAAATTGTTTTTTCCAAAGGAAGGACTAATTAAAATGTTGATAGATTGCATCTTTTATAAATCCATGGCTGTATGTCAGGCGTAAATTTGTCCTTCCAATATTGTAGAGTAATGTGGTAATCCTAGAACAAGTTTAGAACATGTTAGTTAATATTCTAACTTTTATACTGTATCTGGGAGGGCAAGAGGATCGAATCCAACATTTAATAACCTTTCTCAAAGTATCCAGCATATATTAAATTAAATTTCAGTCGAACTAACCTCACTTTAATATCAGAACAAATGGTTTTTTTACCTTCTTTAAGATGACTTTTCATTGCTTTGTAGAAGATTTAGGCTCATGATTCCACAATTTATGTAATTAGGATAATATCCATATCATAAACTTCTTTCAATTTCTTAACAAAATACCAGCATAGGTACTTGAACTAAATCCTCTGAAGTATTTTAATAACTATGTAACATCAGAGACAATAATAGAATCAAAGTTGAACAGTCTAAAATGTGTTTAAGTTAAACTAAGTGCCAAGAAATACTGATGACATCAAACTCTTATTCTTCGGAAGAGCAGTTATAGCAAAATTAAATCCAAATTAATGATATTTTCAAAGGTCCAAATGGCTTTTACTATTGATTTACCAGATATTTAATATTCCCATTATTTCATATTATAAGTTTTTCATGGGTACAAGGATAACAAGTATTTCTGTGACTCAATCTTTTTCTCATTGATCTTACACTATTAAGGTAGTCCCCAAAGAGGAACTAAAGTTCCCAACTGTAATCAATAAGCAAAATTAAAATGCTAACTAATAAGAAAATATGAAAAATGAAATCCCAGTTTTCCCATTGTAAATGTACACAGTCAATTGCAGAGAAAATTACCAGAGAAAACTATTATATGTTCACATAAAATAAAGTGAAATAATAAAAATAAGAACACTCTTTTTATGGGACTAAGGCAGTGCTGGATGTCCTGACTGATGGTCATTGTTGTGACCTGAATGGGGAAAGTACATCTCTCCTAATCCTGCTACAGCAGACTTTACTTCCATTGACCCTAATATCCTTCTGTACCCCCTCCAGGAGTTAAGAGTTGAATCTTTGTGTCCTACTTCCTCAGTGGCAAGTCCAGTGGATAGTTGTGGGGGATAGGAGCTGTTAAGTGGCTCCTTTCTTGGACTTACTGCAAGGCTCAGCCCTCTCTCTCCTACTCTATATGGGGCTAACCTTTGAAGACCACACAAACATTTCACCAAGTCTAGAATGCAGCAGCTCAGTTGATAGATATTTGGATCTGTACTGGCTTCCTAATAGGTTCATGTGCAATTCAAAGAACTGTTTTCTAGTTTTGAAACCCTCCATGGCTTCGTATCAAGACATCTCTAGTAATCTCCTCCACGAAGCTGGACAATGTCTGTTACAGAACTTCCAAGAGATTCTACTAATAATTAGTCTCCTATTCTCTTGAGATTCCTGCTAACCTTGTTTTTCAGTAACAGTCCTAAAATTATAGAGTTCCCTCTCTTCCAAAATCAGCTTGCATCTTGCTGAGATTCAGGAAGCTATTTAAAAATAAATATTTTTTTTTTTCAAAAGGCCTCTGTCCCATTGATTTTGATTGCTTTTAGATTATTATTTTTAACTGTAGTTTAAATTTTGGAGAACTATTCATTGATATGTAATTGTCTTGAACCATGGATAATTTGTGAAGAGTGTCTCTGGTGAGTCTCTTAATTGTAGCAGGCATTTAAAAATAATAATTAATACATCTTGGTATTAAATTTGGCTTGATCATATTTCTCTTATGCCTCATACTCAAAAGAGGAAAGGAATACTGTCTATATATTTTTCTGTCAAAGTGGGGATAATTTAAAATTTGCCCCTAATTCCTAATTCTGACATAAATAAAATGAGATAAACAAACGAGTCAGAATGCAACATATAGGAATTATTATTTGAATTAAACGGCATTAACTTCAACTTGTTCCAATTTGTTGAGTAAGCAATTTATAGAGATTAAGAGTGGATTGTTAATGAAATTTAACACAGTGCTCCAATGTATGATAATCTTATGCTCTGATTCTTCTAATCCAATCCCTTTCATGCTTTCAAAATTCTGAGCAGTCCAAGTAAGAGGTCCTGGAGCCATGTCATATGTAATTATCACATGCAATTCAAAGTTAAACCAGAAATCGACAAAATAATATAAATCTTACTTAGGAAGCATCATATTTGTTTCTTTGACACAAAGTGTTAGGCATCTACTTGTCAAGTGTTTTGATCTATATTTCAGATATACAGTAGCAGGGTAGAAGAACTCTATATAAGTTTGGCATTTATCAAATGAAAAATCATCAGGACCTTATCTTCGTTAGAAAAATCAGATTTTTAGCACCACTCTTGTTCTGTTGGCACCCAGCATATAAGGAAAACAGAAGCATTTGGCTTGGTGTCTTTATCAGATTCCCATTTGGCTAATTAAATTATGCTGATAGTAAATCTCCCCCTTATTTTGATTGGGTTGGATAGTTACTTTCACTCTTTGCCTTAAGGAAAGACTGCAGTGCTGCTGAATCAGTGGTGTTCCTAATGTATCCATAAAGCATGATTTGATGAAAAATGTTAAAGGGAATGTACAGTAACAGTACATCAAACCACTGCTCAAGGAATGTCCCAGTAAATGAAGGCTCCATTCACTAGATTAGAGCCTGCTAATAAGGTAGCTTACCTTCTCAGCAACTTTACAGGATTTATTCCCAGTAGCTCTTGCTTAAAACCTACCTTAACAGCAAGTCAATCAAAATAACATAAAACAGTGTTTGAATCCTCACATCTTCAGTAGAATGTAGATTCAGTTATGCATTATATGTGACATAACTTAGCAATATTGTGATTCCCTATGCTTTTATGTAGACAAAAGTGCACATTCCTGAAGGTTAACTGACTTTTGGTTTGTATGTTGGATGCAAAAATAGAGGAATTTACTTTCTGACACAGGGGAGTGAATTTGTCCTTCCTTCCTGGTGTAATTCGGGCATTAGTGAATCGCTTCAGGTGAGAATTGTGGCAAAGGAAAGGGACTCCAGTCTACTATCTACAATAATCTACCTCAGTTGGATTATGATGTTACTTTTTTTTTAAACAAACTTTATTGATTACAAAACCAAAACATCAAAAAAACACAACACAGAGAAGAAGAAAGAAAAGGAATAGAAAAAAAGAAAATGATTAAAAAAAAACCTTAACAATTGATGGTACTTTTAAAAGCCTATTCTTCTCCCTGTCTATTTAGTACAATATCATTTATCATTCTATTGGCATCAGATGCAATGCATTTGCAGTCTCAATGTTGTATTAAAAAAAACATTTGAATTAGTTTTTCTAAGTGTATTTCTGTAAGTGCGTAAAGAGAACACAAACAGCTGCAGGTGATTGGCTTGGGGCCATTTTTGTATTTTTCTTAGCAGAGAAGCATCCTCTTCATTTGTGGCTGTTCCAAAATGAGCTTTTGCCTTCTGGCAAAAGATACATCAGGAAAATCCAGAAGACAGAATCCTGTTGACATTGAGATAACACTGAATTCCCTCTTTGCTAAGATCACTTGGGAGACTTGAAGATGGAGTGAATGATTTGACCCTTTCTCAGAGTTTAATATCACTGAGTGTCATCTCTTCAATTCCTATAAAGCTGTCCCTCAACCCTCATACCAGCTTCTTTCCTGCTGTTCATGGCAGCATATGCTAAAAAAGGTATGCATATATTATTATTACCTTTATTGTCAGAGTGTGTACAATGAGACAGTGGTGGGATTCAGCCATTTTGCATCACTTTGGGAAAAACGCTTGTTAACTTTCTGAGAAGTTTTGTGAATTAGTTGTTGGAAAAAATCATTAGGGCAGAGAACCGGTTGTTAAATTATTTGAATCCCATCACTGGGCATAGAGCACATGGACATCCAGTGGTGCTGGGTGACTTCCTGAAAAAAAATAAGGTTGCTGTACCTCTGAAATATCTCTAAAAGGTAAGATCTTCTTCAAGTTGAGTTTGAATCTTGGTGTCATATGATATAAGTATTGCTGCCTTTGGAGAGCTTTACTCTAGCCCTCCATCTTGTGGTCCAACTCTCCTTAGATACTTAACAAAGTTGGCAAATCTCCATGGAGATTCACAATCAACCAGGTCATGGATGACCCAAAGGTGCTTTTTACAAAGAGCAACCAACTTCCTTTTTTTTTCTTTGAAAATGTTTCGCTTCTCATCCAAGAAGCTTCTTCAGTACTGAACTGAACTGATGAAGCTTCTTGGATGAGAAACAAAATGTTTTCAAAGGAAAAAAAAGAAAAACCAAGAAAGCCCAACTGCCTTTTGGAAAAAGTGCCTTTGGGACAAAGTTAGCAGGTGTTGTCACCTGCTGAGATTAACCAGTTTTAAAATTGAGAACATTCTTTTTTTATTCAAAATGCATACTTTGATGTCTGATTGTGAGTCTTTGCATCTACCATGCAAAGGATGATTTACAATATTTATAATATGTAAGCCTATATATCTTTGAAGTTCTGTTCTTTTAACTTATTTTCATGTAAGTTATTTCATGTAAGTCTTTTTTTTGGGTAGCATTAAGCTGTATTTTCAAAACTTTGGGTAACTTTTGGTACAACTTTTTATGAAACATATAAACCGTTTAAGTGCCATGTTAGGTAGTTGCTCCTAACTATTTCTCCCATTTTCCCATATCTTATATTGATAACAACGCATAACATGGATAAGAAAGCTTGAATCTCATTTGATGTTCAGAAGTTCTTTCAGTGCAAATAGTTTGTACCTCTTCTAAAATACATCTTCAGTATTCTGGAATCTGTCTACCTGTAATGTTCATACAGCTTCACTAATTTTGAAAAATTCAGAATAGAGTTTTGTCACTTTAGAGATAATCCATGAAAGCTCTCTTCCTGTAGCCCATAATAAATCATATCCTCCACTAAAAGCTTGGGTGTCATTGGAAATTTATTGCACGGAGCTGGTAGTGGAGTTAAAAGCTATTTCACATGTCTTATTACTCCAGTCATCTAATTTATGAGTTCAGCCACTATTGTAGTTGGGAAAGTGTTTTCCTTCATCAGAGTAATATGATCTTTGCACTTTCATTTCATTTTCTTTCTTCCTCGTGCTGGATCATTTACTTTTCTTTGGATAACTGCAACGGCATTTTTGGCATCGAGGTGGCACTTCAGAGCTGAAGCAAAAAAGAAAGGCCTCCCGCAGACAGGATGATGGAGATGAGAAAAAGGATGCAGGCATAATATTGCCAGCTTGGAGATGGGCTTGATGAAAGGCTCAGTTGTTACTGGGAAAGGCTCAGTTGTTACTCCTTTGCCTTGGGAAAGGAAAAGCTGCCAGGGGAGCCCTTATTTTCATGTAAAGGAGAAGTCAGGCAACGGGAGCCTCTGTGGCACAGTGGTTGGAGTGCAGGACTGCAAGCTACTTCTGCAGCCAGCTTTCTACAATTTGGTAGTTCAAATCCCATCAGACTCAAGGTTAACTCAGCCTTCCAAATTGTTGGGGGCAATATGCTGACTCTGTAAATTTCTTCAAGAGGGCTGTAAAGCACTCTAAAGCGGTATTTAAATCTTAGAGCTATTGTTATATGAAAACACAAATGAGGAAGTATGCTTATTCCAGGAGTGTCAAACTCAATTTCATTGAGGGCTGCATCAGGGTTGTTGGTTGACCTTGGGGGCTGGGCTGTGTGGCCAACTGGGTTGGTATTGCCAGCTTGACGCCACTCACTGGCCATGGCCGACTGGTGGGCATGGCCAACTGAAACTGCTGACATGTTTCCTCCTCGCATTGGGTACACCAGGCTGAAGCAAAACGAGCTGGCCTCTTACATTATCCAGGACAGCCCCACGGGCCAGATCCAGGGATGGGATTCAACCAGTTTACACCTATTCTCTAACATAACAGTTGTTAACATTCCAAGCAGTTTGGAGAACCGGTTGTTAGAAGAAATTACTGGCCTAATCCTGTAAGGAAGGCAGGAAGGAAACATTCTGGTGTTGCTTACAGAAACTGCCTCTCTATTAACCCTTATTATGTTCTTGGCAGGACTAGACTTCCTGTCTCAGGAACTTCCCTGGAGGTTTTTCCTCACCTTTGCTGGTACTTTCCTTGTGTGGAGTGACCATTCAAAGTTACAATGGCACTGAAAAAAGTGACTTATGACTATTTTTCACACTTATGACTGTTGCAGCATCCCCACAGTCACGAGAGGCCAGGTGAGGAGATGCATGGCTCGATGTGAGTGATGTTGAGTTTGCCATGCCCAGCCAGTAACATGACTACCAAACCATGTCCACTCAGTCATATGACCACCAAGCCATACCCACCAACTAAGCCACACCCACAGAATTGGTTGTTAAAAAATTTGAATCCCACCCCTGGTCAGATCTGACCACATCGCAGGCCAGATCTGGCCTGCAGGCCTTGTGTTTTACACCCCTGATTTATTCCAAATATAGATAGTCCTTGACATACATCAGTCCATTTAGTGACCACTCAAAGTTACAAGAGCACTGGAAAAAGTGACTCATAACCATTTTTCACATTTACGACCATTGCGGCATCCCCTTGGCCACATGATCAGAATTCAGATGCTTGGTAACTGACTCATACTTATGACAGTTGCAGTGTCCTGAGATCACGTGATCCCTTTCTGAGACTTTCTGACCAGCAAAATCAATGGGGAATCTTGAGTCATCTCACAACCATAAATTACCAACTTAGCAACTTTGGTGATTCACTTAACAAATGTGGCGAAAAAGGTCATAAAATGGGACAAAAACTCACTTACAAATGTCTCACTTAGCAACCAAAATTTGGAGCTCAATTGTGGTCATAAGTCGAGGACTGCCTGTTATAGATGGTAGTGCTTGTGACGCTGTGGCTGCTAAATTATGTTACGGACAACTCCTGAAAAACCAGTCTTGTTGATCTCTCAATTTTGAAAATTGTTGAAATGTCATATTGGAATAAAAGGAAAAACCAAATGGAGAGTCAGTATGGTATAGTGGAATAACACCCAGTTGGAATAAGATCCAGCTTCAGTCCCCTCTTAGCAATTTGGTAGACTTTAGAAGAAACCCTCCCAAACTACCATCTCTTACAACACTAGACAACACAGCATCAACAGTAGAGACCTTCAAATGTCTTGGTTCTATCATATCACAAGACCTAAAATGGCCACCTAACATCAAAAACGTCATCAAAAAAGCACAACAAAGAATGTTCTTTCTGCGCCAACTCAGAAAGCTCAAACTGCCCAAGGAGATGCTAATACAGTTCTACAGAGGAATGATTGAGTCTGTCATCTGCACCTCTATAACTGTCTGGTTTGGTTCTGCAGGTCAGACACAGACTTCAGAGGATAATTAGGCCTGCAGAAAATAGCAATTACTACCCACCTGCCTTCCATTGAGGACCTGTATACTGCATGAGTCAAAAAGAGGGCTGTGAAAATATTTACAGACCCCTCACATCCTGGACAAAAACTGTTTCAACTCCTTCCCTCAAAACAACACCATAGAGCACTGCACACAGAACAACTAGACACAAGAACAGTTTTTTCCCAAGTGCCATCACTCTGCTAAACAAATAATTCCCTCAACACTGTTCAACTATTACAAAGTCTGCACTACTATTACTGTTAATCTTCTCATCACTCCTTATCACCCATCCTCTCCCACTTGTGACTGTATGATTGTAACTTTGTTGCTTGTATCCTTACAATTTATATTGACTGTTTCTGAGTATGATTTGATTGCTTATTGTGCCCTATGACTATCATTAAGTGTTGTACCTTATGTTTCTTGACTCTTGATGAACATCTTTTTTCTTTTATGTACACTGAGAGCATTTGCACCAAGACAAATTCCTTGTGTGTCCAATCACACTTGGCCAATAAAGAATTCTATTCTATTCTATTTGAAGTTTTCTTAGTGACTTTGGGCCCATCTTAGTTCAACCTTTGTTACCTTATGGCAGAGCTCTTTAAACTTTCCAACTTTAACACTTGTGGACTTCAACCCATGCCGACTGAGGAATTCTGGGAGTTGAAGTCCACAAATCATAAAGTTGCTAAGTTTGGAGACCCCTGCTTCTTGGGGTTGCTTGCAATCTATTGTGAACACACAGAAGAAAGATGGTTGCAACTTTGACACCTCTGCTCTACTGTATGGGTGCCATTGGAGTCAATACTTTTCACCCTTTTAACATCTTCATTTCTTTTTGTTCTAAGTACATGTAAGTACAAAAAAACCATTATGTTGACACTAGTTTTAGGTTGCACGAGACAATGATGATGAAGGCAAAGAATGCAGATTTCATCCAAATAGGTTCTGAGAAAGATTGTCAGAGATTTCCAGATCTGCCATAACATTTAACCAGATGTCTTGATTTTGGACTTTACAAATCTGTGCCAGTATCAGCATATGCATCAGCACAAAATAACCATATGTTAGTGATTCTGCATTAGGATAGTCAGTATTACATCCAGTAAATAACTGAGGTTATTGAATAGCTGTATTGGAACTAACATGGATCATAACACAAATCACTTTTCTGCTCTCTTAATTCTGAATCAGCAGAATATGGCTAGATACGATCGTCAATTGCCAGGTATTACGGACCTTTTACGACTGTATCCAACACACACTACAAAAATTATTTATAATTTAAAATTATATGCTACCCAATCACAGTGTCCCTGGATGTTATAGAGGCCAAAGCAAAGCAAAATCAAATCTCATCCGTATTGTCATTTCCTTGTAACTCCCTGATTCCTTATCTTTGATTTCTCAAAAATGAAAAAAAAAAGGTAAATTCAAGTTGGCATTATTCAAACACCAAATCTATAGGAAATCCAAATTAAAAGTGTATCAGAATATTGAGAATTTTTCACGACAAAGTTGCCAGCCCATTCCGCTCTGAGTTAAGCAAGATTGTGCTCCACCTCTTGAACCTCAAATCAAACCCATTGCCTCCATGGATAACTACGTCTGTTTGCTAGACCACAAAAAGACTATCCGAATTTCAGTATATCAAGGGAATCTCAGATCAAAAGGTAGGGTTTCTCAGCAATATCAATGGAGCTAGTCAGATTTTTATTTCTACTTTTTGTGAAATTTAATACAGGGCAGAGCTTAGTCTACCTTTTCTTTTTCCTTGCTGGACTTTTTGTTTTTTGAATGGCATGCAGTTTCACTCTGCCATTTTTCCTGGATAGAAGTTTATCATCTCAGATGATCTTTCCAGAACTTCCATCTATTAGATAAAGTTTGGAGATTTTGCTGGGTAGGTATTCTGAGTAGATTCAGTTTGGCATAGTGGTTAAGGCATTGGGCTGGACTAAACTGGGAGACAGGGAGTTCTAGTCCTGCCTTGGTCACACAGTCAGCCGAGTGTCCTTGGGCCAATCCTTCCTTCTTAATCCTTGGAAGGGGGCAGTGGCAAATCATTTTTAACAAAAAACTTGCCAAGATACTGCAGGGACTTGTCTAGGCAGTTGCTAGGAGGTAAAAATTGACTAAAAAGCATCTCTCTGTGTGTGTGTTGCATACACATGTGGTATTCCAGAACTTTGAGATATGAATTTTAGAATTATTCCTATTTAAATAATACTGCTTTGTCTTCATATTTGGACTTGGAACTCAGAAAGAATCAAGATTATTATCTCTCTGTTTTCCTTGGGATCTGAGAAGGATGAAAAGGCACATTTCAGGATTTTTGATTGTTGTTTTTGTTTTGCCACACTCCTGTTCATAAATTGCCACAATGACTAAATCCTGGGAGACCTTTGAGTCTAATTTTAATTCCCTAAAACCTAGTTTTAAATGACAAATGTATTTTTATGATTTAAGGAGGTTAACTGGTTTCACTTCCTATATTTCTGTCATTAGACCTTGTGGGCTGGTGTCATTGACGTTACTTTGGTTTTTATTCTTGTTTCTATTATTATCCCTAATTACATCACTGTCCCTGGATGAGTGTTCTTTTCTGCCCAGCAACAGTAATTCTTTGCCATTCCTTTATAGGAATTAATGCAGTAGCAGAATCAAGAGGAGTAACTGATCATAGGTGTAAATAAATCTAATCTATCTGCCTTGCATCTTTCTTGGAACTGACATAAGCAAGGTGAGTTATGAAATGGGAAGAGTGGGTAAATAATCCAATATAGAAATTATAGCCAATGGCAGTAAGAGCAGACTCTTTATGAGCTGAATCTTTGACACTCAAGTTGCTATTGTGACAATATAAATATCCAGACCTGAAAGTTTGAACAACCACACTTACAAATGCTTCTTAACAAGTCCATATTAGAATCATAGAATATCCAATAACAAGTGTTTTATTTCGGATCTCCCAACTTCAAACCAATATCTAAATCCAAGATCTTCATAGCTTTCCCAACTGGACGTTATATAATGGCTTCCAGTTTTGATCCTGTCAGTCAGTTCCTGGTTGGCTTCAGTTTGGACTACAACTATTAATAGTATGTCTATATCTATATTTAGTGTTGCATTTTGCACAACATGGAGTGAATATTTTGAATAGACAACCACATTAATTTATACACTTATTGAAGAGGAAAAACAAGATCTTGGAGGGGTGTGTGGTTACGCTAAAAACAAACAAGGTACTTGTGAATGAAGAGTGAATCACTAATAACTAGCTGGTATTCAGAATTTACAGACATTTAAAAATAAGCGGGGAAATATAAGCTGCTAAGTGTTTTTTAGAATTACAGAAGAATTTGTTTAATTCTCCATTTGTATCCTATTCTTTATAAAAACAAAACAGAAATATCTAGGCTGATATTGAACAGTGTTGAAACATAACATCAACAATTGTTTCAAAACAATGGCCTGTTATTGAATTAAGCTGGTACACTTATTTATTGCTTTTATATTTTCTGGCCTTTTAAAATCTTGTTAATGAAGTCGTGTTAATTCAAATAAAATATATCAGTTTCTAACATATCCTCCTTGGTGCTTTCTTTCCATACCAAAAGTGCAATACCATTGGGGAAAAGAAGCGGAAAAATATCTTCAAGTAGTTTTGAATTTCAGACTTCCACAGGTTCTTAGTCCCTATGCAATTATATGGATGGCATCTTATTTACAAAAATGGTTAGGCCTCCCTGGAGAAATCCAGCTTTCCTTCATTTCTTTTACGCTTCTTCACTAGGATTAACTTCAGCTGATTTCTCTCACTGAGCACAATAGGGAAAAGTGAACTGCTCTTGGGAATTGCTGAACAAGGATTTGTTCAGTTGTTTGGTTCATTTACAAGTTTTTAGACAAACTGTTTTAGATATGAAAACTAATGCTGAGCCATTAGCTCTTTCTCCCTTCATGGTGGGAGGGGCCCGTCAGTCATAGGAACTACCAGTTCATCAAACCAGCCATAAAATTAGTTATGGGTTTGCCCGAACCTGGGTGAACTGGTAGCAGCCCACTCCTGTATCTATCTATCTATCTATCTATCTAT
>BLBF01000002.1:78565735-78580236 GCA_015471245.1 Laticauda colubrina
ATCTATCTATCTATCTATCTATCTATCTATCTATCTATCTATCATCTATCTATCATCTATCTGAGCAATTATCCACTTTATTTCCTTATCTTTTATGTCAATATGGTGGATGACATCTGCAAATCTATAATGTAAAGCTAAAAGTTTGTGTGCGAAGGTTCCCCAGTTAACTTTCCCTTTCCTGTTCCTGCCTCTTGTTATCTCCCTATTGTCCAGATACCTGCAAACGAATTGTTTTGGTAATGATTGCTACATAGTGAGCTACTGCATTCCCCTCCCAGGTCTCTGGCCTTGGGATGATAAGCCAATGTCTTGGGAAGGCACGATAAGTAACTTTGGTCTCCCATTTCCCAGCAGCTCCCTTCTCACATAGCCTATGGAAGACTAGTATCGAGCAAAGTGAGGCTGAAGCTCAGGATGGCAGTTCTAGACACATGTATTTGCCTAATCCCTTTCTGAAGCCTCCTTATTTGTATGATCAGCTGATTAAAATGTGATTACCTCCATATGATTTTCCCAGCATACCATTAAACCTCAGTGTTTACTAGATGAAGTTAGAGACTCTGAATGGACCTGCATGAAAATAAATTCAGCCATCTGTCACTGAAAATGATGGGGAGAATTGGCAATATGCTGGTTATGTGTCCCTTAATTGTTTCACTGATCAAACTATTATCTATCATCCCTGAGCTATTCTGCGCTTCCTAATTTTTGTTCAAAAGACAGCAGTAAATTTAAGCGAGATGTTCCTTTTAGGCTGGGCAGGAACTCCTATCTTTTTTCTTTATTTCCAGCCTTTTGCATATTTTGCAGCAGGTCAGAAGTCTTCTTGCAAGAACAAAATTTCAAATATGCAAGTAGTCCTCATTCAGCGATCACAACTGAGACCAGCAATTTGGTCATTAAGCAAAGTGCTTCCCTAAATGAAAGCATGACTGTGCTTGTGATCTTACTTCAGTTTTCCTCTGCTTTACAGACCTGTGAAGGCTATAAACGTAAAGATTGGTTGTACAGTCATAACTCTTTCATCACTGTTGTAACTGCAACAGTCACTACATTCACTAAATGAGGACTACTTGTAGTTCTAGCTTAGCTTCAGACTTTTGCACTATGCAGAACAGTGTACAGTAGATCAAACATTTTTCTTAATGTTGATTTTATTTAACATTTTCTGTGTGGAAAACTATTGTATTGCTTCTTTAATGTGTAATCCTACAATGGTTGTTGAGTTTGTTGCGGTATTAGATGATCTCACTTTTAATCTTAACACTTATTATTTTTGCAGTCTTCTATTTGTCATAAACTGCCAGTTTCTTCAATAGAAACAAAATGCAAACAATGTAATAATAATGGCTGACCATTAAACACCGTTCAATTGATTGTATTCTCCTATAATAATCTTTCCCGGATTCAGTGCACGAATTTAGGAAAGATTTTTGGGAATCCTGCAAAATGTAGTTCCAGCGCATCTAAAGGAGAGAAGGCTGGAGAAGACTGGCACCAATTCTTTCTAGATAATGATTTCTTCTCACATGTGAAACAGTGATCAAATCTCCAAAGGGATGAATGATCCTGTAGCATTTACTGAATAAGAAATTAATTTTCTATAACCTACAATTTTTCTTGAAGACTCAATGAGCTTTGCCGTTTTATCTTTGCAAATATCCCCATGGCAGCTTCTCATCATATAGATTTCATAGTGTTTTGAATATCTAGAGTCCCAGAGACTGTGATCAAATATCCAAATTATCTTCATTAATATCTGTTGGGAGGGCGAGTGTTTCTACTCTGGATTTCTGGTGACTTGACACCTTTTCTGGAAGTGGTTTGCCCATTGGCTCAGAGCTGGTGTTCAGCAGATTCTGACCAGTACTAGAGAACCAGTAGTAGAAATTTTAGGTAGTTCAGAGAACCAGCAAATGCCACCTCTGACTGGCCCCGCCCCCATCTAGTCTCTGCCTCCTGAGTTCCAGCTGATCAGCTGGGTCTTCCTTTGTTGCTCTACACAGGATAACAGAGATGGAAAGCAGGTTAGTGTGATGGAGAGGGAATGGGATTTTGCAGTAACCTTCCCCCAAGAGTGGGGTTGGACTGGATATTTTATAGTATTGTTCCCCTGCCAAGCCCACCAAGCCATGCCATGCCCACCAAACTATGCCATGCCCACCAAGCAGAACCACTAGTAAAAAAAAAATTGAATCCCCCACTGCATTGCATTCTTCTGAGGGTTTAGAGCAGGCCAGGGTCTCCAAGATTTGTGGACTTCAACTCCTAGAATTTTCCAACCAGCAAGGGGTTGGCTGAGGAATTCTGGGAGTTGAAGTCCACAAGATTTAAAATGCCAAATTTGGAGACCCCCCAATTTTGAGAAAATAACTGGCCCACTGTCACCCTGTTGACTTCTGCGCTTAAGGCAGAACAACTTTAACCACTACCCCAAAAAGCCAATGTAATATGATGCAATGTAATGTAACCTAACCACATAACACATAGGCTTGTAGCTCTAAACATCCCACCTACCAGTCCCTACAAATGGGGAGTCCCACCCCACCACAGTGCCCAACACAAAACAGATTGTAGCTTTCCTTGATTCTGATCCAGACACACTTTTTTTCAGTGGGATTTTGGGGAGGGTAGGAAAAGATGAAAGGCATGCTGCCTCCCCCCTCAGTTGTTGCCTCTGCCTAGAGAAGTAGCACAGGGAACATTTTGCATTCTCTGAATGTATCACACAGTAATTCTGCTGTCTGAAAACTCTGTAATGTCAATAATTGATGCACTTGAGAAGTGGTAATTAAATTAGTTAATTATGCTGGTAAAATTACATGCAATTATGTGACTGCAGGGTATGTTTAGTAAATTAGGCTTTCCCATACTCACTACATATTGTGGTGCCAATTTTGTTCCTTGATGATTAGGTAGCTTTTGATACTTCTTAATTGATTTAATACCTGGATCTTCATTAGCCCTCAATTGCTATGCAATGTACTTCAGGCTCCCCCCCCCCCATACTTTATAGTGTATCATTCATAAAAAGCTCCAACCTATACAACTGTGCATGCGCACGCGTGTACACACACACACACACACACACACACACACACACACAGCCCTTTGGAGGTATCCAAGCACTGAGAAAGTATCCGTTCCTCTAGTTGCACAGGCAAGCAGGCGCCAGCAATCGGAGACCTCTTCTGTGGTTTAAAAGTAAAATGGGCGTTTCCATTCATGTTCTTCTTAAGGGATCAAAATACCTAAACGTTTCCAAATCAAATCCTGGCATGGTGGCAGTAATTCAAATGAAAACAATCACATTGGGGAAGCTGTAAAAAAAGGTCATGTTCATTCCACAACTGACTCAAGAAGACAAAATGTTGGCAGGTACAGCACCCTGAGGGAGCCTTTGAGGAAAATGATAGTCAGAGCATTGTAGATGCTAGATCTTGGTTTAGACAAGCAATGGCTGCTTTGAGCTCAGCTATTATTCCACCCCTGGATTTCTGCTGTCTCCATGAGGCTTGTCTGATTGATAGACCCTCTTCTCTTTTACACAATATCAACTATGTTTAGTTTATGGGAACCTATAGGCGGCATCCAGTCCATGGTTTTCTTGTCCTCTCATGGCCTTCTGTCAGGAGCAGGAAATCAGGAGTCAAGATGGAGTTCAAAGGCACTATGAGTTTATTCCATGCACAAGAACCTGATCTACTGACAAGGCAAGTTGGCACCAGATAAGAGCCAAGGGCCTTCAAGTAGGGCCGGACTTAGGTCTGTTATGGGGGCCTAGGGATTCCATCATTAGACTAATGATGTTTTTGACACCGCCTGAGTCAAGCTCAGCTGGGTCATCTCCAACACCTCCTTTAAAAAGAATATTTTAAAATTATTATATTTTTGTGAATCATAACACACCTTTGTTTTTTTTGTTTGACTTCTCTTTTTATAAATGAGGTCTCTTACATTAAAAAAAAATAACATTTTAAATTCTTCCATTTGCTTAATGTAGGCAGACACCTTGATCAGGACTAGGGAGAACTCATAATACATTTCAGATTTGTGTCAGCCCTCCATTTAGCAAGATCAATAGAATTTAGACTTATACACAGTCCCTTAGTGTTTTTCATAACTTTCTGAGCAGTTTTAATGTCAGTCTATTTCCACAAGCAACAGTCAATAGATTCCAATAGAAGGTAGTATCTGTAATTCAGGGTTGTGAACTGGGTGCTTTCTGAGCTTGGTTGTGTGCTTGCAAACATTTCATTACAGGGTAAAGTGACATTATTAGTGCCACAGTCAATAGGATGGTTAAGGTCCTGTCACACTGCCCAACGGATGCAAAACGGACACAACGGACGAGCAAAATGTTCCACCCGTTGTTATCCGCCCTCAAAAGGGGCAAAAATTTGCATAACTGGAGCGGATAACACGGATGGGGGGAGGATGCAGGGCAGATGGAAAACGGATGCGGAACGGAAGCCAAGCGGATAGAAGTGGATGGGAGCGGATGGCACATCCGCTAGGCTTCCGGGGGGCTGCAGCAAAGCGGACACGGAATGGATGAAGTGGATGCACAGCGGACGCACAGCGGATAAAGCGGATGCACAGCGGAAGCCTAGCGGATGCACAGCAGAAGCCTAACGGATGCCTGGCGTTAATTGCGCATGCGGGGGGGATGCATTGCTTAAGCCACGTGGATATAAAGGGAAGCAGCTCGCACGTGGCCAGCATTCGGAGGAAAAACCTGCTGCAGGATACATCGAGTCCTTGCCTGCCCTGCCTGAATGCCTGCCTGCAAGCCTTGCTGCCAGCCTTCCTGCCAGCCTGCCTCCAAGCCTCCTGGCCAGCCTCCTTGACAGCCTTGCTGTCTGCCTGCCTGCCAGCCTCCCTGCCAGCTTGCCTTCCAGCCTCCCTGCCAGCCAGTTTGCCTGCCAGCCTTGGTGCCTGCCTGCCTGCCTGCCTTCCTGCCAGGCCTCCTGCCAGACTTCCTGCCAGCCTGCCTGCCAGCCTTGGTGCCTGCCAGCCTCCCTGCCAGCCAGCAACCCCACAACCATGGGGAGGAAGCGAAAGTCTCAGCAACCTGCCGCCATCCCTGGCAAGAGGGACAGGGCCACCCTCCCGCCCCCTGTCCCTGACTCTTGCTTCTGCTGGGGCTTCTGCTGCTCGGGCTCACTCTTCTGGTGCTGGAGCTTCTGCTGAAGCTGCTCCTGGCGGTGGTGCTTCTGCTGCTGCGTACTCTGCTGAAGCTGCTCCTGGTCCTGCTGGTCCTGATGGTGCTGCTGGTGCTCCTGGACTTGTTCGTACTGCTCGTACTGCTCGTGCTCCTGGTCTTGCTCGTCCTGCTCATCCTGCTCGTGTTCCTGGTCCTGCTGGTGCTGCTGGTCCTGCTGGTGCTGCTGGTCCAGCTGCTGCTGGTGCTGCTGGGACTCCTGGTGCTTACTCTGCTGCTGATGATCCTGGTCCTCCTGCTGCTGCTTCAGCTGCTGCTGCTGCTGCTGCTGATGATCCTGCTGCTGCTGCTGCTGCTGCTGCTGATGATGATGATGATCCTGCTGGTGCTGCCGGTCCTGCTGGTGGTGTGGAGGAGCAGCCCCTACCACCTGGGAGCCCCTCTGATGAGGACCCATCTGGTCCTGCCAAAGGGAGGAAGAGGCGTATGCAGGGATGGGAGAGGAGGCAATACTTCATTGAGGAGGAACACGAGGATGAGGTGCTGGAGTGGCTGAGAGAGAATGACTATCTGTGGCGGAAGGGACACCGGCTGTACAGGGACACCAAAAGGAAGCAGGCTGCTTGGAGAGAGAGGGCGGAGAGTATGGGTTACACTTCAGAGGTGCTCCTCGGCTGGTGGAAGCACATGCACACCTGGTACGGGAAGCTGCACCTCAATAAATCTGGCCAGGCCACGGTTAAGCTGACGGACAGAGAGACCTATGTCATGGCCAGGTGCAGCTTCCTGGAGGGTGAGATCCGCCACCAAGGAGCACCAGGAGCCCCTCTCACTACCCTCTCTCTCTGGCAGCCTGCTGAGAGCCAGTCCTCTTCCAGCCGAGAGTCAGTCCCTGTCTCCAGGCAGGTTTCTGTGGAGTGTGCCACGGCGGAGAACCCACGGACAGCTGTTGTAACCGTGGTGGAGTGCGTGGAGGACTCCCTGGTGCGGTGGGAGAAAGGAGACATCGAGTCCACCACAGTCGTAGCCACATCCACCACCCCCAGCTCCGCCTCCACAGAAAGTCAGAGAGCCAGACAGCAGGAGGGGCAGAGCCACACTGTCCTGCTGGAGATCAGGGACACCATCCGGAGCAGCATAGATCTCCTCTCTCAGCTGGTCCACACCGACTCCTCATCCTCCAACCGCAAGCCCTTCCTCACCTATGTCAACCAGACCGTCAAGAACATGGAGGAACCCCAGTACCAGGTGGTGAAGGACCGGATCACCAAGCTGCTTCACAACCCTCCAGATCCAGTGGAACCTGCTCCCACCCAGTCCAGGTCTGCTCCTCCACCTCCACCACAGGTGATGTCCCTCCCATTCCAAGGCTTCCCACAGCCCCTCACCTACCAGGGCTATGGCTACCAGGAGGTCCAGCAGCACAGGCAGCAGCCCTTCCCAGGCCAGGCACAGAATCATCGGATGACACCGTTGCCACCGGTTCCACTGATGCCACTGATGCCACCCACGACAATGATGCCACCGATGACAGCAATGCCACCCACGCCAGTCCTCTCCCAGCTGCAGACAAGACAGCCCCACTACACTACTCCTTCCTCCACCCCACAGCCAAGCCCGGCCTCAGTACATCTGTCATCACTACTGGGGCTGACACCCCATGGCATGGAGGAAGGACCTCTCAGCATCACGGGTCTGAGCCAGCTGTCTGAGAGTTTCCTCAACACACTGTCCCCTGTTGTCCTCTCGGGGCCAGGCACTCCAGTGGCGCTTCAGACCAGCACTCCAGCACCAGCCACCTCCACAGCACCTGGACCCTTCATCCCTGAGACTGGGCACACCTCTGAGTGACCAATAAGAGTGCCAGAGACTGGGTAGCTGGCTACTTGTGGACTTTATTTGGACACTTGACTTGGGTCATATTTTTTTTTACAGCTTGTTGTTCAATAAAGTTTATCTTTGATTCATGCACTTGCTTCATTTCTTTTTTTGTAATAAAGTCTTGGTGGAAACTTTTAGAATTGGCTTAAGCCTTTGCATGCTTGTGGGATGGGTTAAGATAGCAGTGGGGTGGGCAGGGATACCTTTGGGATGGGTTAAGATAGCTGTGGGATAGATAAACCTCCAGTGCAAGCATAGTGGGACTGTATGGTCCACCCTCCCAGGTGCCACACCTTTGGCCCTTCATTAGTAAGCATTGATCCACACATTTCAACATAAACACAACTCTTTATCAAATGCCCTGTTCATTGTAGGCCCACCCAACATACATGGCCCAATCTCATCTGTGTGATGAGACAGGCTGAAGGAAGAACCCATTAATCATCTATCATCCTGTCTTGCCACTCCACTGCTCCAGCTGGGGAGTTGCACCAGTGTCTCAGGAGGTTGCACTGCTTCTTCCCTTCACGTGAGGCTCTATTGGGGCCTTGCACATCCTGAGTGTCTATCAGGCTTTGCCCTTGCCTCCATTCCCCAGGCTCCATGTCCCCATTGCCTTGCTGGAGGTCCACGAGCCTGTTCTGCAACACTGGGTAGCGGGTGCGCAAGAGATTGTGCAGGATTCAGCAAGCTTCCACGATCCTCCTCACGGTCTCTGGGCGATGCTGCATGGTGGTGAGAAGTACCTGGAACCTGTTGGCCAGGATGCCAAAGGCGTTCTCCACCACCTGCCTTGGCCTGGACAGCCTGTAGTTGAAGATCCTCAGGCATCTGGAAGTATAGGGCTTCATGAGGTAGGTTCTGAGGGAGAAGGCGTCATCCCCCACGATGAAGTAGGGCACATCTTGCGTCTCGTTGGGCAGGGGGTCTGGATCTGGAAAGCCCATGATGAGGTTGCCTTCCACCCCCTCATTGAGGTCACTGGCATTGTATACCTGGGCATCTGAACATGAGCCGCTGCCTGAAGCATCGATGTACATGAACTTGTAGTCAGCATCGACCATGGCAAAGAGGACGATGCTGAAGAAGCCCTTGTAGTTGAAATAAGTGGACCCCGATTTGGGTGGTGCTTTGCAGGCCACGTGCTTGCCATCTATGGCTCCAACGGTGTGTGGGAAATTCCACCTATGATACCACTGCTCTGCAACTTTCTTCCATCCTTCTTCAGTGGAGGGGCACTGGAGGAGCTCCTGCAGGTATTCTTTGATGATGGCCTGCACCACTTCTCTGACCACAATGCTGATGGTGTTGTGTGGCACCCTCCAGCCATATTGCATGCTCCTGTAGGTGGTCCCTGAGGCCAGGTGGCGCAGAGTGAGTGTCACCTTGAGCCCAGGTTCCAGGCTGGGCCGGAAGTTGGTGTTTGCCTTGGTCAACTTGGGTGTCAGCCGCTCCACAACTTCATCAAACATGGCTGGAGGCATCCTCATGAAGTTCTGGAATGCACGATGGTCTTCGTTCCTCAGCTCCACCATCAGCTTGTTGTACAGTCCGTCCTCTGCTCTTCTCCCGATCCATCTTCGGACCCAGACGCTTCTTGGCCGCCTCCTTTTCTTCCCGTAGTAGAGTTCACAGAGCCTGTAGATGGCTTCACACTGTTGCAGAAGGATGGTGGCTGCCAAAAGGACTGTGTTACGATGCACGGTGGACATGACTGGATGCTGTGGAAGAGCAAGAGTCAGATGAAGGCTGCAGAGGTCTGCACAGCTGGGCTGCTGGTCTGAAAGTGAGATGCAGGTGAGTTGCTCCCCCTTTTTATAGGCAGTATAGGTGTCCCTTTGCATCCTCTAGGCATCCTCTAGGCATCCTCTAGGCATCCTCTAGGCATCCTCTAGACATCTTTAATATCCGAGATAGGTCTCCTCTGCGAACATTTTGTCCATTTTAAATGCTTTGTTTCTGTGCTGCATCCATTCTGCATCCGTTCTGCGTCCGTTCCGCTTCCTCCCTGCGTCCGAGAGGATGCGAGTTGCGCAGATGCGGAACGGATGCCTAGCGGATATAGCGGATGCGTAACGGATGCAGAATCGATGCGTAGCTGATGCGTAGCGGATGCAGAATGGACGAATTGGATACATTTTCCGCGCAAAAGTTTTGAGCAGCTCAAAACTTTCTGAGTGGATGAAACATCAATAAACGGATGCTGGACGGATAGAGAGGAAGCAAAATGGAGGCAGTGAGTACATCGCGTTTTCCAATGGATGGCAAGCTTTTTTGTCCGCTTTACATCCTCTTTGCATCCGTTGGTGCAGTGTGACACGGGCTTTAGTTATAGAAAATGTCATATGGAGATAGGTGAGAAACAGGGTACTACTAGTTCATGTGAAAAAAAAACCTGGTTGCTTGCAAACAAAGAGGTATACTGAAGCAAGATGATCAGTCTGTCCTCCGCCATGGATGTTCAATGGGTGACTTTAATCTAATTAACCTAAGTTGATTTCAGCTGAGCTCTTAGAGGAAAGATAGGATATAAGTCTAATCCAGTGGTCGCCAACCAGTGGGCCATGGCGATGTCACCCCCAGATCAGCCCCCAAAGCTATTAATCCAGGTTGTATGAGAACACAAGGCTGCGCTGCCCACATGGCCTGCAGGAACTCTTCCTGTCCACTCATTCCTTACCTGGCAAACTTGCCTGCTAAGTTGCTATTTTTCCTTTCTCTCCTCCAACCATCAGCTGTTCTGCTGTGCCAAAAGATTTAGATTAGCTAGAAAGCAGGAAACCATTGGATTTCTTGCTTTCTAGCTAACCTTTAGATCTTTGGCTTTGCTTTTGAGCAGAGCTGAACCTTCCTTCGGACTGAAGCTTCTATTATTCAGTGCAGACTCAGGTAGCCAATGGCAGAAAGATAGATCTCTGAATGAATCTGTGATTCTGTGAGCAACTAAATCAGCCTGCCTGCTTTGCCTGATTTTGGGTAAAACTTGCTCATTTTATTATAAAACATTCAATATTTACATAAATATTTATAATACTTACATACAAGCCATGCCCAGCCAGTCACATGGCCACCAAGCCACACCCACAAATTAGGCCACATCCACAGAACCAGTTGTTAAGAAATTTGAATCCCACCCCTGCGTGTGCGTGTGTGTGTGTGTTAGAGAGAGAGAGAGAGAGAGAGAGAGAGAGAGAGAGAGAGAGAGAGAGAGAGAGAGAGAGATATGGAGGGAGGGAGAGAGGTTAGATCAGATCTCTCTCTCTCTCCCACCAGCATCAGCAAGCCACCATAGTCAAAATTCATATTAGTGGTCCCTGGGGATTTAAAATTATTAGTTTGGTGGTCCCTGAGGTCCAAAATATTTGCAACCCTGGTCTAACCAATAAATTAATCCAGGAGTCTCCAAACCTAGCAACTTTAAAACTTGTGGACTTCAACTCCCAGAATTCCCCAGCCAGCATTTAATTCCATTAAATGTAATCACTGCATTAATGAACTCAATTAATTTGTGGATGAGTGTATATGCATATTCTGCACATCTGTGTGCCACTCAGTTCCAGAGGATGTATTTTAGGATGCCCTGGAAATAGTACTTCTAGTACAAGTCATCTCTCCCTGGCAGAAATTTTCTCATGGGAAAAGATATCCACCATCACTTTGTCTAGGAATAAATCTGCATCTCAGCTTATTTATTCAAGCAAAGCTGGCAAACTACCTTGTAAGCTGGCACCATGCCATCCAACCAGATGGGCAGTAAGTAGGCAGCCAAGAGACTATGTCTAAGTATCAGATAAGTGTGTCGAGGGCAACATTCCGATCTAGGAGATGCCGAAACAACTCAAAGTCCTGAGCAGGCGTACTTGGCAGAAGGGAAATGCACTGTAGCTATCCTAGCTGTGAAAATTAATAAATGAAGGCCTTCCCCCTCCTCCCCCCACCTTATCTGCAAGGTGGGGATTTTGCTATACAGAAGCATGATTAATATTTCAAGGAGGCAGAGAGAGCATGGGGCATCTCAAGGTAGACTTGGACATCTGTTACATCTTTATATGCATTTAATGAGTGCCTTTAAATATCTTAAGCTGAAAGCATGGGCAATATGGACATCCTAGAAGGCTTTTGACCTCTCTGTTGCAGGCTCGCCAGATAGATACTAAGGAGGTTTCAGATATTCAGGCTAGAAAACCAACTTAAATCCAAACTGGCCAAACCAACTTTGAATCTTGAGGAAAGGGGAGAAAAAGAAAACCCAAGAAGGAACACAAGCTGATTTATATGCCCCAACCTAGTGCTGCCTTAGTTTCATTAGTCCTCTTTAAGAACAAAATATTGTCAATGGTTAAATCATCACTGGATGAGTTTAAAAGTGAGGTATCTTCAAACATCTAGAATAAGGGAGTGAAAAATCATGGCTTAAAAGACCTTATGTCTTCATTTTTCACTTCCTATGCATGTGACATCTGTATGCCCAAATCATCTTGCTTTGTAGATAGTCTTTTTTGCAATTTTAACCCTTTGCACACTTGATTCTAACCAACTAGCTGGACTTGAAGCCAAACTATGATGGTACATCATATCCAAGATCAAACAGTTTTTTACTTGACCACATTCCCATTCATAAGTCACAGGCTCATAAAGAGAAGAAAGCTACGTGCATGGCTTCCATGCATTCATGAGCCCTAGAACAACTGGGTTTCCAGATCCTTCTAAAACTGATGGATATTGGATTTATTTCTTTAGTTGTTCACTGTCAGCTCTAGATGTCAAGAAGATAGGCTAAAAGGGTAGACAAAATCAGTTCTGAATCAAATTCAGAATCAACAGTACTAGCATAAAAGCTGATATCCTCAAGTTAGATTTTTCACTTGGACACTGAACTAAATGCTTTGTTAAATCGTGCATTACTTTGTTAAAATACTTCCCTATCACCCTCCCTAAAATTTTAAAAGACATTTTTTCCCCAATAAATTCAACCACTACCATGAAACACAGAGCAGTTGAAAGCCAAAGCAGTATTTACTTATGAAGCTAAATCTTCTAGGAGGTTATTGTTCCTGCTGATATATGTGGTATTGAACTACAAAGAAACACCTTTGAAGTAGCAGAAATGTGCCTTTATGGATAACAAACTTACAAGATACAAACTGTTGTTTACTTACCTCAAACTACCAGGTCAAAATGTTCCTACTCTTGCCTTGTGCTCCACTTTTGTTTTCTATGCTTCATCTGAAATTTTACAGTGGCAAATGGAGACTTTGTTCTCATTGCCTCAGAGGGCAGCTGGAAAAGAGATTGACACATATATGTGGGCCATTTTACCACTTGACATTAGTATTGGTTATGCTGCTCTTCAGTAACATGGACTTTTATATGTTGATGAAAACTACCAGATTTGTCATGACTGCTAAATTGGTGTCATGGTTTCCAGTGTCTAGCTCATTTATATCATCTCTGTGTCTAATTATTCTTAGTATCAAAAGGTTTCCATTTCTGATGGTCAATCATCTTGGTGATGAAAAAATACTGGCCATGCTTGCAATCGTAAATAAGTGATTAATTCTTGTAACACTCTTTCAGTTTCTAGACAATCATCTCCAACCAGGAATGCCCAGAAAACAGAATAAACCTTAATTTTCCTAATAAAATGGAGACCATAATCTTGGATTCTTCAGTGACCTCAAACTACACAAGGTTTGAGTGATCTGTTACAACTTCCTCACTTGCACAGGACAGGGCCATTGAATCCTTGGTCTCAAAGAAATTATATACATTCTCAGTACACAACTATGCCATTTATAGTCCTATCAGAGGCTGTTGAGATATTATAAAAAATTATCCCCATGTGTGAAAAAGGGGAATGTATGTGTTTATTTCCCAATGTGATCAGTATCTAAATCACATCCTCCTCAGGAATAGCTCAGGAAAGACAATCTGATTAGAATCAATGGGATTTTTGCCCTCTTAACTTTTTAGCCATGTAAGAATTCTAGTGATGTGGAAAGAGTAATGCCACAATGCCCTCTCCAATGCAAAGTTTCTGATAGTAATTCTCCCTCCATTCCACATGTTTGAAGTTACATTTTAAAAGTCCTCAATATGTACACATATCCTACCATATCTGCATTGTCCACCCACCCATCCCTTTTGAATAAACCTGCAGAGGGTTTATCTATTCATGATCCCCCTTGGGTCATGAACAATTGACTGCAGGCTAAACAGAAAAAGAAAGTGAAGAAAAGAACATTTCCTTGCATTAAGTAACTGTAGGCTACAATTCATCAAAAAGAGATAGCATAACCTCACAGGGGTGGATGTCCTAATCTGACACGTTAATCTCAACAGAATATGCACTCAACATAATAATCTGTTTGCACTTTAGAAAGATTTATACACACACAGCCATCTCTGGCAAATGAGCTTAAGTCTTTGTGCTTATTTAAAGAGGGAGCATTTTTGCTTCTTTATGTAAGGAATACTTTTATTTTCCAGCGTATCCAAAGTAACCCTAACTAAGCCATATAAAGGCAAATCACATCTTCAGACTTGGTGACTCACACTCATTTCTTGCTTGATTTGGTGCCAGGCAAAAAAAAATTCCAGTTCTTGTTTATAATAACATTAGAGTTTAATTCTACAGATTCAATCAAAGTTGCACTTAATATAAAGAAAACAAATTTGCCATTTTATAGCCACATAAATACTTTGCCTCCAATGCTTTTGGGGGCGTCTCTTTTATTTATAGTTTTTTCATAGTGCTATAGACTTGATTTTAGGACTGTGTATTTATTGTAGAAGAATAATTATTTTCTGGTTGGTTTCACACTGAGCCCTTTCAAAACTAGTTGTTATAGATTCGTGCACTTTAATTTTTTTCTCTCCTCTCTTTGCTGTTGCAATGTGTTACACTTTATATTGTTAAACTATAAAATCTTAGCTCACCTAATTATTTCTTGTATTTTTATGTACAGTCCTTTAAAAAGACACAACCTTATAAAAATAATTACAATTAAGATAAACAATGCTAACAATTATGGAAACAGAATAAAAATTGTCAGGAAAAGAAGAGAATAAAAGAAAAACTCGTGCATGAAATTGATAAGCAGGCACAGTTTGGAACACACTAACGGCCAGGCATCTTAAAATAAGGGTTGCCCATTGTTAATTATTATTTGTTCTTTCCAGTTAAGGAAGAAAGGAACAAGCCATTTTGCATTATTGGTCATTTTTTTGCTGGCATTTTAATACAGTTTTTTGTATATTGTATATTTCCTACAATACAATTTAGATTGCTTCAGAATCTTGTTTTTTCTGTTGTTCTTCATGGTATTGAAGTGAAGTGAAGTGAAGTGAAAAGAAAGGAAAGGAAAGGAAAGGAAAGGAAAGGAAAGGAAAGGAAAGGAAAGGAAAGGAAAGGAAAGGAAAGGAAAGGAAAGGAAAGGAAAGGAAAGGAAAG
>BLBF01000002.1:78580246-78600186 GCA_015471245.1 Laticauda colubrina
AGGAAAGGAAAGGAAAGGAAAGGAAAGGAAAGGAAAGGAAAGGAAAGATAGCCCTTAGACGTACATACCATTTCATGGTGCTTGTCAGTTCTCTCTAAGTGGTTTACAGAGTCAGCATATTGACCCCCAAAAGGCTCCTTATTTTACTGATCGTGGAAGGATGAAAGGCTGAATCAACCTTGAGCCAGTGAGAATCCAACTTCTGGCAGTCAGCAGAATTAGTGTGCAATACTGCTTTCTAACCGCTGCACCACCATGGCTCACCAAGGATGGATGGATAGAAGGAAGGAAAGAAGGAAGGAAGGAAGGGAGGAAGTTGCAGTAGTTACTAAAAAGAAAGTAAGCTCTAGCAATGCTTTTGCATGTATTTGCTAAGGAAACAAGGCACTCTATCCAAATCTTCTTTATTTTCTGCTTCCTCATTTGCAATGACTAATATACTGCCAAGAATTTTTTCCAGGTTCTTGAAAGTTTTATTTTCCTGTGTAAAAAGATTCTTGGTTTGTTTATAGATTTTAAATTTATACAACTGCATGACTCTGAGTGGCTAATATTAATTTTTTTTTAAAATCAACCCTACAAAAAAAATTCCAATTTTAAAAACCACCAAACAGAGTTTTTTTTTTTTACCTTTGGATAAATTTCAGTCAGGTTGGTATTTTTAGTTCACTTCCCACTGTCAGATGTAGAGAGGATGCTTTCTCTCATGCTCCTCTCTCCATCCTTCTGTAACCTTCCAGGCTGCTTCTCATCTGAGAAGTACACTTATGAGATGCCCAAGAGAACCATTATTCATGATGTGACACCTTGACCTTTAATTAAAGGCTTAAGAGTGGGAAGGTGAAGATGCTAAAGCTATGTTTGTTCAAAAAAACAGCCTTGTGTGAACAACACTCAGCTAATCTACTGTATATGGAGCAGTTGTAAGTATCCGGTTATGGATAAAACTTTATCTTTACTCCTTCGTCCTCTATTATTTTTCTATGAACAAGCACTAGTTTTACTAGTAACATGTGATAAAGTGTAAACTTCAAAAATTGTTTTTTTTTATTACTGTATTATTTTTTTCTTCTTTGGGAGATAACCTTTTTTTTTGTTCGGTGTTTTGTTTTGTTTTTCTGTTTCATTTCTTTATGTAAACATCTCATTTCTCTTATATTGGCTTTTCTTGTTTGATATAGTATATTGTTTGTTACTAATAACTTACTCATGCCAAAGGCATTTTTCCAAAAGGCAACTGACATCCTTGGTTGTCCCAAAAGTGTTTTTTTTTTTTAGAGGCAAAAAACACTTCCTTGTTTTTCTTTGAAGTTGTTTCACTTCTCATTCAAGAAGCTTCTTCAGCTCTGGCTGGATGGTGGGGAATGGAAAGAATTATGTTCCTTGCAGATAGCTGATCATTTTCATTCTTTTAGAGAGTCATTGATGCCACTTGGAGGTTCGCGTTCCCCACCATCCAGTCAGAGCAGAAGAGCTTCTTGGATGAGAAGCAAAATGTTGTCAAAGAAAAACAAGAAAGTCTAGCTGCCTCCTGAAAAATGCAACTTTGGGAAAACCATAACATGGATGACTGAAAATCTCCAGAGACATTCAAGTTGCTTGGTTGTTGTTGTTTTTCTTTGAAAACGTTTCATTTCTCATCCAAGAAGCTTCTTCAGTTTTGAAGTAAGCTGAACTGAAGAAACTTCTTGGATGAGAAGCAAAACATTTTCAAAGGAAAAAAACCCAAGAAAGTTCAGTTGCTATTTGGAAAAAAACATTTTGGGACAACCATGACCTGGATTGTTGAGAATCTGCATCGATACTAATTCACTCATTTGTATGTTTTAAACATTCAGTTAAAATGAATATGTAAATTACAAAAACTTTTGAAAATTCAAAACTCAAATTTCTCTTTGGTTCCCCTGTTTTTCTACTCTTCCATGTACTTCCGATCATCCCTATCATCAAAGCCTCATAGAGTCCCAGTCAAATTCACTCATAATAGCTGAGATCATTGGTGATTGCTGACTTGGCACACAGGATGAAGCCTGGATGGCAGAAAACTGCCCTGCAAAATATAATAGACTGAAGAGAAAGCAGATGACATTCCTTCACTACAGAACCAATCATATGGCAACAAGATATACAGAATGCAGGTATACTGCCTTTCTCTCTTTAATGAAGAAGCATAATTAGTAGATACTCACTGGAAAAGGGGATTTTTCATGGCTGCACATGCAGGATACAGCAATGAAAATCACAATGAATGAAGCCGGTTTGTGCTTCAAGAGTCGTCTCTTTTTGATGTGTTTTCACAGTCATTCCAAAAACAGGGACAAAACTTACAAAATGTCACCATGGTGGTGTTTTCAACACATGATGAAAGCATTTAGAAGTTGTAGTTGCCATTGCTTCCAAATAAAAGCCCGGGGAAATCTTCCACCAATCTTCCACAATGGGGTACCCTTCAGATATGTGTGTTCCCCCAACCAAAATCTTCAGAAATGGTCAGGCTGGATAAAAACTTCTGGTAGTTGAAGACTATCTGGAGAATTCCCAGGTGGGAAATATTAGCATCTGGTTTCAGGTGAATTTAAGTTGGAAAGATCTCTGTTAAGGAATGCTTTAAAAGAATCTGTATGTTTCTGTGTATACATTTTGGTCCAAGAAACAAGGGAGCATTTTATCTCACTGGACATGACCTCCCCATCACATGGCCCTCACCTGATGTGACCCACACCTGACCCATCACTAGACTCATCACAGGACCTTCAGCTGACATGACCCTCTCATCACAAGACCTACTGACCACACCTTACAAGCAGAAGAACACCAGCAATGACGTTCCCTAAATTCAGATTGAAGATGTGTCCTAGCCTGGTAACAAAACATTTGGAAATCAACATACCACAAGCTCAGGGAATGAACCTCCACTTTCATCCTACACTTGAGCTACAGATATTCACCAATATGCTAATGAGAACAGGACTCTCCCTTTCTATGGGATGTTCAAATCCCCATCCTTAATAGAAAAAATAATAGAAAGTGAAGAAGCTAAAGTGTGTTGGGTCTTTAGAAGTCAAACACCTGCCACATTACACCCCAGATATTGATGAGAAAGACAAAAAAGTATGGATAATGGAGGACCTCCGGTTTGGGTCTCTTCAGAAACAGACCAAAATGCGTGATCGTGCGCAGTTTTGATCTGTGCTTGCTGCTGGAGTGCCCCGATCCTTTGAATTCGGGGCTGAAGCCACCCTGTAGAGGTGGTGAAGAGGGGGGAGATTGCGAGCTGAGTGGAGGGGAGCTGCATCTCTCCTCCTTGGATGATCTAAACTCTCTTCCCCGAAGGCAGTTGCAGCGGTGGTCAGAAATGGCTACCTCAAAGCAGAACCCAATTGGATAAGATTATGCAGGAGGAAGACAAAGAGGAAAACAGGATAGACTGGGCTAAACAACACAGAACATCTAAGCAAGGTACCCTGAATCTAAAAGTACCAAGAGGGATACTTCTGAAAGAAGATATTTAAGCGGCGAAGGAGAGAGAAAAGGAGGTTAAAAACCCTTTTTTAACCTTTATATTGACAATTACAAATGGTATGGAAATAAATTTATATTAATTTATTTTGACACTATAGGCAACCTTAAGCTGAAATCTAAGTGTCAAAAGGAGAATAAAGATTTTTTCTTGGTCATTTTAAAGCCCTAAAAAGGAGAAGAGTAGAGGCAAAGGGTGGGACTTGGAATAATGGAAAAATGGAGTGCCACCTGGAAAAATAAAGAGGATTAACAGTGAAACTTTGAAAAGACTCCCGAGGATAAATTGTAACTGAAATCTTATTAAAAGATACAGTAACCCACAGAAAGGAAAAGTAAAGGAAAGAAACAAGAAGAAACAGTCTGGAATCATTTGGTGATTTAAAAAAAAGTTTTTGACATTGTTTTTTCTTTCATTTTCTGTTTTTACTTAAAATCAATTGGGTGGTTGTTCAAAAGTGCTTAAAATGACATCACTCCTGGAGGAATTGAAGATGAGTCTTAAAAAACAGAAAGAAGATGCAGAAAGGGGAGTAAGATCCGTTGTCTTCATATCTGAATTTTTTGAAATGGAGATCCTGAACTATGAAAAGCAAAAAGAAAAGCTTCAAGGGTAAGAAGAAAGGTGGGACAAAGAAGAAGCCATTTTCAATGATCAAATAATGCAAAGTGTGGTAATAAGGGGAAAAGGGAGGAAAGGAGTTAAAAGTTTGAGTCAAAGGGAACAGCCAAAAAGAAAAATAGTCTGAAAAAGAAGTATAACAGCAAGGAGAAGTAGAAAAGAAAACAACAGAAGGGAAAATTAGAGAGAAGGGTATAAAAAAAGGGATGAGAAAAAGGGGGGAAGATAGAAGGGGAAAGAATTTATGAGGGACAAAAACAAGAAATAAAGAAAAAGGGGAAACATACTAGGATTAAAGGTATTTGCTCAGCTAGAAAACACAGAGACAATGGTTAAATTAAGTTAAAAATGAGGATTCTGCAAAGGTACAAAAGATAATGTTGTGACAGTAAAATATTGTTATGAGTTAGAAATGAAATAAGTAAATCTATGAGATAAAACTGTATTGTTATATAATGGTATATTTATTTATAATTAATGCAACAATTAAGAAGAGAGGGAAACATTGCAATTGTTTCAAAAGATTGATAAAATATTGAAAAGAAATGTGAAAGATTTACAAGGTTCATACCAGTATTAGAATGATTTTGAATAACTATTTTGTTTACTAATGTATGTATATAGGTGTGTGTGTGTGTGTGTGTGTGTGTATGTGTGTGCTGTTCAGCTTCCTTTGGGTATTATCCCACGTCATTGTAGTTGTGCTTTTAAAGTTGTAGCAACGTTTCAGCAGAATCTCATCTGCCATCATCAGGCTTCTGTATTGAGTTCGTCTGCGGGTCAGGTTATCACAGCCGTCAGTTTTAAATTTGAGGTGTGCTGTGCCAGGATGGTTTTTTCTTCATCCTGATTGGTTGGGAGTCTTGGTCTGTGTTTATTGGTCTTGGAGTTTGTTTGATTGGTGTTTCTGGCAGATGGCAGATGAGATTCTGCCAAAACGTTGCTACAATTTTAAAAGCACAACTACAATGACGTGGGATAATACCCAAAGGAAGCTGAACAGCATACATGTAAGTACCCACGAAAACTCCGTCCCTTCACACGGAGCCAAGCTGCACTGAAAGCCTCCAACACAAGAACAGACTGTTGCCAGCCAATCAAAGCCACAAAACAGACAGAAGAAACCAGAAACACCAATCAATCAAACTCCAAGTCCAATGAACACAGATCCAGGCTCCCAGCCAATCAGAATGGACCAGCCTCAAATTTGAAACCAGGAACTAACTCTATACAGAAGCCTGAGGATGGCAGATGAGATTCTGCTGAAACGTTGCTATAACTTTAAAAGCACTACAGTGACGTGGGATAATACCTGAAGGAAGCTGAACTGCATTCATGTAAGTAGCTGCGAAAGCTTAAAATATATATATCTAAACATCTGCCTAACACCAATCTAAACATCTGCCTGACTGTGTGACCAACCATAATAATACCCCACAACCACAATTAGGTGAAGAAATATCAAAACACAACTGTTGAGGCTCCATATAAGAAGATTACAACATCTGTACTCTTAACTCCTTAACTCTGAAAAGACTTTTCTTTTTTCAGTTGGGCAACTCAGGCTTGCATGCTAAATCAAATCTGGAAGCAGAGTGGAGGATATCAATACCATCACAAAGGCTTTTGTAAGCTTTTTCTATGATCCCTCTGCAAAAGCTATCCTTGCTTGTTCACACCATCAGGAGGTTGCTCGATTTTCCTGTGAGTCTTCTTAGCAATATTTATACAGAAAAGCGGAGCACAATAGTTGCACAAAGGAAAACACTCTCCACAGTATGTTGTTTTTCCTTTTTATGGGTCCTGGAAAATTTGTTTATGGAGCACGCGAGGGCTTATTGTAAGCAGATATTTTAGGATCTTTCTTGTTTCTGTCTTTTTCCATGCACAAATAGGGCTCCTTGGTTCATTCTCAGTTATGGTTATATTTTCACTGGCATTTTCTGGAACCTGTGCTTTTTCACAGTGTGGTAAACATTTGAGGAAAAGTTCCTTGGTATTAAATTAATGCAGGAAAGCTCTTCTGCTTTGGTACAGAGTTATTCATGCACCAACACACTACAGCTCAAATCCTTTTCAGTGTCATAAAATGTAAGACCAGCTTGATTGGTCCAACTTCACTCTCACCTAGCCCAGCTTCTGTTCCCATGGAGGTTGACTAGATGCTTGTAGGAAGCTAACAAGCAGGTCATGAGTACAACTGCAGCTTCCTGCTCCTGTTTCCAAGCAACTGCTCTCAAGCAGCACTCTGTCTCTGATATCAGCAGTTATCTATAGCTATCAAGGCTAGTGGCATATAGATGAACAGAGATGACACTCCGCTTGTCAAAACCTCCTGTACGATAACATTTCTATCACTATGGCTTCCACTCATCCCTTCTGCAGATAGCAGTGATGCAACTAAAGAGTAGTGCAGGCCCTGCTCCCCTTTTTGTTCCCAGTGCCATCCCAAAATTTCCATTTGTGTCATTTCACCACCACCACCCCTTTTTTTTTTTTTTTTGCTAAGTTACATGATTACTTAGCTTGGTGATTTATATTTCTAAGTGCTTTAACTTTCACTGCTGGATCTTATAGCATCATTGTGAAGAGCCTTGCAAAATGTCAGGAGAATTGAGATATTCAATTGTAGAATAATAAATAGTCCCTTCCATGGGAAACCACCTACCCTTTCCAAAGTATAATACATGAACTGCATAATAAATAGCACAGCTTATCCTATTTCTATTACATTAGACAGTCAACTGGTTTTCTTGGAATTAGTATTGTTTTCAAGAGCCATTGAGAATTTTAGTCCTGTCTTAAAAACACCAACTGGAGGGCTTTGGACAGATCACTCTCTGAAACAGACAATGGCAACCTACCTCTGCAATCTCACCAAGAAACTTACAGGGACTGGACTAAGCAGACACCATGAATCACCACTGGTTTGGATGCATGCATACACACAAACAAACACACATAGCATTGCTTTCATTGATTTCTATAAGATGCTTTGCAGGGGAGGGAGGACATGTTAGATAGCAGTTCTATAGAAAAGGGACAAATACAGAATACTGTAATTTGGTGTATCATCATGAGAAAAAATGCCAAAGGGAAGAAGTTGGGCATTGCCCAAATAGATGCAAATAGTCGACATTTTGATCTAGACTGAAGATAATGAAGTTACATATTTTTTCTCTCATTGAATGTACAAATATCAATGTGATTGTAATTAGAAGGACTATGAGAATTTAAGGATGAAGAGCCCGTGGGTTGGTTTCTGAAGATTTCATTACCAGGCGAGGTAACATCTTCAGCAGAGTTTAGGAGATGTCAGTGTCAGTGATTCTTCTGTTCATAAGGGCTTCAGGTGTGGGTGTGTCAAGTAAGGATCTTGTGATGGGCCAGGTGTGAGTCATTGGTGACAATCTTTTGATAGGTCTTGTGATAGGGAGGTTACATCAGCTCAGGGTCATTGGGATATCCTTTATAACCTGGAAATAAGGAGAAACTTTCTGACTGTGGGAACAATCAACCAATGGAACAGCTTGCCCTCAGAAGTTGTGGAAGCATCATCACTTGAGACTTTTAAGAAGAGATTGGATTCCCATCTGTCAGAAATGGTTTAGAGTCTCCTGCTTGGGCAGGGGGTTGGACTGGATGACCTACAAGGTCCTTCCAACTCTGATTATCTGTTAACGGTTATCTGGTTGGCTGTGCAGTTGATTTGGATTCTGAGGGGTTTGTAGACTGATTGTAGGTCAATGTCTGTTGATGGAATTACTTGTGGAGTGCCAGGTTTCAATGAACTCACAAGCATGGTGTGTCATGCCCCTGTTGGAGACTGACTCTGAGGGAGAGGAGGAATAGCTGATAGGGAGTGGAGGTTGTGGAGGAGGCTGGGGAAGGGCAGAGGCTGGCTGGGCAGTGAAAGGAAGACTCAGGCCCATCCCCTCTCCATCCTAGGGCATGCACGGAGGAGACGATAAGGGAGAGATGTGAATGGCATGGTCTATGGGGGAGGAAAGGGCCTTGATCTTCTTCATGGACTGCAGCTGTGAGAACTGGTTAAAGGATGGACATGGTATGGACCAGTGCTTAAAACAAAGCATGGAAATATCTCTGTCATTCTGCTCTGAGTTTGGTGTTCTTCCCAGTGTGTGTTCCAATATCTGTGGACATTTTCAAGCCCTTATCTTGCCTGGTTCCCTTAATTGCTTCAGTGTGGTTTGTGTTGCTTTTACTCTTTATAATTTATAGGCATTTTTAGTTTAAACGGCATTTCCTCCTTTTCATAACTGCTTGTGGGGGAGGGTTTTTTTTTGTTTCCAGTCAAGGATATTTGGAGCTTTGAAGCAAAGTGAAGGAATAAAAGGGGCTTCACTTGTTTTTGTGACTGTGCTTGTTTTGTATCCCACCCTGGGTCATTACATGGTGGGTGGTTGCATGGCTGATGATTTTGGCATTGCTCCAATCGAACTGGTGCTGTTTGATGTCAGCATGGGTAGACATTAAGGATTTCATTACTAGCCTGGTAATGAAATGTTCAGAAACCAACCCACAAGCTTGGAGAATGAACCTTCACCCACATTTTACACTCGAGCTACATATATTCGCCATTACTACAAACTATAAGAATTTCTTTAAAAAATTTAAAAAAACACTATTTGATACAGGAAAAGCAAATTTGAAATGAGAATGAAGAAAAGCATAGGAAAGGCTTTGAAAGACTGTAGAAGGCTTTGAAGAGAAAGACTAGACGTGTAATAGAAGATGCAAGATACAGAGACAAAATATCAAGTAATAATTCAATGTGTACATGAAAGACAATTTAAATTTCTAGGAGTATGGGAAAAACATAATTGGTAATGACATCTGGAAGATGTGAAATGATGGTATAAAAATAATTTGTAAAATTTAATGTTCCTGAGATAATTTGTGTAAAATATTCAGTCACTTGAAACACCATTTTGGGACACACAGACTTATTATTTCATGATAATATAGGAAAGCAAAACATGGACTGGGGACATCTGTGACTCTTAGACACAAAAATGGAGTTCATGGAAACATATATAATGTCCTGTTGGTCAGTTGTTCATAAGGAAATTTATTAGCTGACTGGTTGACTCATTTGCTTAACTACGAAAGCAGAAGTGACATTATAAGCCCAATGCATTCACATAATTTTCACCTAACAACCATGGTGCTTAGCAACAGAATTGCTGGCTCCAATTGTGATCAGTAAGCGAGGACTACCTGCAACTGCAGACAATTACAGCAAAATCTGCTTTTTTCTTTGTAGCACATAATCATGCCACATTAAGAACCAAACTTGATTTTCCCTTAATAAACACTTTCCAATTATATATAATGTTTTTTTTCAATAATTAAAAAGATTAAGGAGAGAATCTTACTTGGCGTATCCTACATAGTGGGAAGCTTTAATTCTTTCCAGCCTAGCTTCATCAGAACATATCTATATGCACTAGAACACATTTTAAAAAAAACATTGGATGTTCCTGATTGCATTCCATGCTATTTTCCAAATAAGATTTGCTCCCTTCCATCTGTAATTAATTAAGGTAAAACTTGATATGCACTTAATTTAGCCTTTAATGACTACTGAAATACAACTGATATCCCCAAGAACAGTTTTTAGATTTCTTGCTTATAGCATTTAAGAAGCAGCCATGCATTTTAAGGCTTTTTGTGTCTAGAAAATCTAACATTTAACCCTTGGCATCTACAGTTAAATAGCAGATCATTTTAAAAAGACCCCTGTCTTTTATGAGATAGAGGCAGCCCACATAAATAAATTAGACTAAGTAGACAAATGGTAACAAGTGAGTCCCGACCTGAAATTCAGAAAGCCTTGTGTTAGAGCAACTGTCCATTCTATCCTCGAATTGTTCATGAAAACTGTGCATCACTTGGACAAAAAGCCTACAGCCCAAAGGCATGAATTTGAAATGGCATTCAGATCTATTATATCAGTATTTTTCCCCTACTATCATATGATACAATAATCAAAGCAAGGCATTTTAAAAAAGCCAATTGCATGTCATTCAGAGTCAAAATCAATATCTTTGCAGGAGTAAAGCCCATTGATTCTGTTTCCAAGAAAGAAAAAAGCTATCACCATGACAAACGTGGCTACTTTGATATTTGGTAATCAGAAAACAATTAAAATACATGTAAGGTATTCATAATTGTTCTAAATATGCCCTATTCTAAATGTGAAAAATTATATTCATGGCTTTTACTAAATACATCAAATAGAAGTAAAATAAAGTGTAACTTAGATCTTGAAATAGAAGGTTATATTCTGAGGGTTAAACATTACCAAAAGCAGAAGGGTAACCAGTTACATACAAATGACTTCTTATTTTTAAAAGAAGTTTCAGCAATTAATTTGCTTGATTTGTTAAGGAATCAGTTCCTTAGAACTAACTCTTAATCAGTTTATTAATGTTGAATTAGACAAATGTAGTATTTCTGTCACTTCTACACACTTTTTCGTATCCTTATTTAAAAATCTGATTTGAGTGTACTTTTTGGCATTGATTTATATTGTTTCAATGCATAAAATAAATTCTGATATGCATTTCCAAAGTTTGTGGGTCCCGGACTGTGGGTTGCTGGTAAAATCATGATCATCGTGATGCAGTGGTTAGAGTGCAGCACTGCAGGCTACTTCTGCTGACTGCCAGCTGCCTTCAATTTTGGCAGTTCAAATCCCACAAGGCTCAAAGTTGACTTAACCTTCCATCCTTCTGCGGTGGTAAAATGAGGACCCAGATTGGTGGAGGAAATATGCTTACTCCGTAAACCGTGTAGAGAGGGCTGGAGAGCACTGTAAAGCGGTATATAAGTCTAAGTGGTATTGCTATCACCCAAACCACATGACTGCAGAGATGCTACCAGGGATGGAACTTTGAGATGCTTTTCAAGTGTCATTCTTCAGTGCCATCATAAATTTGAATGGTCCTTGAATGAACAGTTGCTAAGCAAGGGCCATCGGAATATCATTTTGAAATAGAAATATTAATATTTAGAGTACTTGAGTCTTTTTTTTTTTGCTACCGTCCCTCTTGCCCCATGTTCTTATGCTAACAAAAATCTTAACTCACAGCTAATTTAGTCCATGAAGGTCTTCCCGTTCATATACAGGTGGAACCATGGACAGCTCCTTCTACTTCTATACCACTTGTTTATTTCAAAGTACCTCTGTTTTAGATTCTTGCTATAGCTGAGCAAGTTTGTATTTCTTTTTCCCAGATTCCCTAGCTGAATTCAGACAACTTAGAAGACAGTTTAGTTGTTTTCCTGTTGACCATATTTCAAGCAAAACAAAACAAGATAAGAGTTTTTCAGCTGCAAATAATATTGGAATAAGAAAAAGTTCTACATTTGGTACCACAACTGTATACTTCTATAGTGATAAGATTTTGGATCACAGAATGCAACATTTTAACATAGGATCACTGAACTGGAAAATGAAGCAAAGATTATCCACACAAAAGAGAAACAAGGATCAATTTCTCTCTCTCTCTCTCTCTCTCTCTCTCTCTCTCTCTCTCTCTCTCTCTCTCTCTCTCTCTTAAGGGCCTGTCACATAGGCCGACAGATGCAAAACGTATGTAAAAAGGACACAGCGGACGAGAAAATGTTCCATCCATTGTTATCCGCTCTCAAAAGTGCCCTGAATTTGCATAAGCAGAGCGGACAACAACGGAAAGGAACGGACGGGGGGAGGATGTAGCCAGGATGTAAAGCGGATGCTCCATGGAAGCTTAGAGGATGGAAGCGGATGGCACATCCGCAGGGCTTCCAGGGGAGCACAGCGAAGCGGACGCGCAACGGAAGGAACAGATGCAGAGCAGATGCCTAGCGGATGAAGTGGATGCAGAGAGGAAGCCTAGCGGAAGCCTAGCAGATGTCTAGTGGATGCAGAGCATTCACTGCACCTGCGGGGAGGATGCATTGCGTAAGCCCCGCGGATATAAAGGGAAGCAGCTCACAAGCAGGTCACCATTCAGAGGAAAGACCTGCTGCCAGACACAGCTCCAGCCAGCCAGCCAGCAAGCCAACAACCATGGGGAAGAAGAGAAAGCCTCTGCCATCTGCTGCCAGCCCTGGCAAGAAGGACAGGGCCATCACCCCACCCCCTGGCCCTGACTCTGCTTCTGCCAGGGCTTCTGCTGCTCGGGCTGACTCTTCTGGTGCTGGAGTTTCTGCTGGCACTGCTCCTGGTGCTGGTGCTTCTGCTGGTGCTAACTCTGCTGGTGTTGCTCCTGGTGCTGGTGCTTATGTTGGTGCTTACTCTGCTGGCGCTGCTCCTGGTCCTGCTGGTGCTCCTGGTGCTCCTGGTCCTGCTGGTGCTGCTGGTGCTCCTGGTCCTGCTGGTGCTGCTGGTCCTGCTGGTGCTGCTGGTCCTGCTGGTGCTTACTCTGCTGCTGCTGATCCTAGTCCTGCTGGTGCTCCTGGTGCTCCTGGTGCTCCTGGTGCTCCTGGTGCTCCTGGTTCTGCTGGTGCTGCTGGTGCTGCTGGTCCTGCTGGTGCTGCTGGTCCTGCTGGTCCTGCTGGTCCTGCTGGTGCTTACTCTGCTGCTGCTGATCCTGGTCCTGCTGGTGCTGCTGGTGCTGCTTTTGCTGCTACTGTTGTTGTTGTTGCTGCTGCTGCTGCTGGTGTGGTGTAGCAGCCACGACAACCTCGAAGCCCCTCTGATGAGGGCCCAGATGGCCCTGTCAGAGGGAGGAAGAGGCATACGCAAGAATGAAAACAGGAGAGGAGGCAATGCTCCATCAAAGAGGAACATGAGGATGAGGTGCTGGAATGACTGAGGGAGAACGAGTATCTTTGGCGGAAGAGACACAGGCTCTATCGAGACACTAAAAGGAAGCAGGCAGCTTGGAGAGAGAAGGCGGAGAGCCTGGTTACACTTCGGAGGTGCTCCTCGTCTGGTGGAAGAACATGCACACCTGGTACGGGAAGCTGCACCTCAAAAAATCTGGCCAGGCCACGGTCAAGCTGACGGACCGAGACACCTATGTGATGGCCAAGTGCAGTTTCTTGGAGGGTGAGATCCGCCACCGAGGAGCAGCCCCTCTCACAACCCTCTCTCTCAGGCAGCCCACAGAGAGCCAGTCCTCTTCTGGCCAAGAGTCAGCTCCTGTGTCCAGGTAGGTATCTGTCGAGCATGCCACAACAGAGAACCCCCCAACAGCTGCACTCCCCATGGCAGAGCGTGTGGAGGACCCCCTGACGCAGTGGGAGCAAGGAGAGGGCACTTCCACCAGAGCCCAACCCACATCCACCCCCAGCTCCACCTCCACAGAAAGCAGGCAGAGAGGCAGACCGGAGGGGCAGAGCCACACTGTCCTGCTGGAGATCAGGGACACCATCAGAAGCAGCGTAGATCTCCTCTCTCAGTTGGTACATACCACCATACCATCCTCAAACTGCAAGCCCTTCCTCACCTACGTCAACCAGACCCTCATGGACATGTCTGAATCACAGTACCAGGTGATCAAGGACAGGATCACCGGTCTTCTTCAGAACCTTCCAGACCCAGCTGAACCTGCTCCCACCCAGTCCATGTCTGCTCCTCCACCCCAGGTGATATCATTGCCCTTCCAAGGCTTTCCACAGGCCCTCACCTACCAAGGCTACAGCTACCAGGAGCTCCAGCAGCACAGGCAGCCCTTCCCAGTCCAGGTACAGGTACATCGAACACCACCGGTGCCACTGATGCCACTGATGCCATCAATGCCATCAATGGCACCAACGCCACCGATGCCACTGATGCCACCCATGCCACAGATGCCACCCATGCCACCAATGCCACCCATGCCACAGATGCCACCCATGCCACAGATGCCACCCACGCCTCACCTCATTCAGTTGCAGACCAGACATCCCCACTACACTGCTCCTTCCTCCACCCCACAGCCAAGCCCGGCCTCAGAACATCTGTCATCGGTATTGGGGCTGACACCCCATGTCCTGGAGGAAGGGGATCTCAACATCACAAGACTGAGCCAGCTCTCTGAGAGCTTCCTCCACACACTGTCCCCTCTTGTCCTCTCGGGGCCAGGCACCCCAATGGCGTCTCAGACCAGCACTCCAGCAGCAGCCACCTCCACAGCACCTGGACCCTTCACCCCTGAGACTGGGCACACCTCAGAGTGACTGAGAAGAGTGCCAGAGACTGGATGGCTACCTGTTGACTTTATTTTTGCTTGGGACACTTGGGTCATTTTGCTTTTACAGCTTGTTATTAATAAAGATTATCTTTGCTTCACACACTTGCTTCATTTATTTTATTAAACAAAGTCTTGGTGGAAACTTTTAGAAATGGTTTCTGCCTTTGCATGCTTGTGGGATGGGTAAGGATAGCAGTGGGATGGGCAGGGATACCTTTGGGATGGGTAATAGCTGTGGGATGGGCAGGGATACCTTTGGGATGGGTAATAGCCGTGGGATGGGCAGGGATACCTTTGGGAAGGGTAATAGCTGTGGGATAGATAAACCTCCAGTGCAAGCATAGTGAGACTGTATGGTCCACCCTCCCAGGTGCCACACATTTGGCCCTTTATTATCAATAACAATGTAATCATTGATCCACACATTTCAACATAAACACAACTCTTTATTAAATGCCCTGTTCATTGTAGGGCCACTCAACATACATGGCCCAATCTCATCAGTGTGATGAGACAGACTGAAGGAAGCATCTATTAATCATCTATCATCCTTGTCTTGCCACTCCACTGCTCCAGCTGGGGAGTTGCACTAGTGTCTCAGGAGGTTGCGCTGCTTCTTCCCTTCATGTGAAGCTCTGTTCGGGCCTTGCACATCCAGAGTATCTATCAGGTTTTGCCCTTGCCTCCATTCCCCAGGCTCCATGTCCCCATTGCCTTGTTGGAGGTCCACGAGCCTGTTCTGCAACACTGGGTAGCGGGTGCGCATGAGATTGTGCAGGATGCAGCAAGCTTCCACGATCCTCCTCACGGACTATGGGCGATGCTGCATGGTGGTGAGAAGTACCTGGAACCTGTTGGCCAGGATGCCAAAGGCGTTCTCCGCCACCCATCTTGCCCTGGACAGACTGTAGTTGAAGATCCTCTCTTCACGGGTGAGGCATCTGGAAGTGTAGGGCTTCATGAGGTAGGTTCTGAGGGAGAAGGCGTCATGCCCCACGATGAATTAGGGCACATCTTGTGTGTCGTTGGGCAGGGGGTCTGGATCTGGGAAGCCCATGATGAGGTTGCGTTCCAGCCCCTCCTTGAGGTGACTGGCGTTGTATACTTGGGCATCTGAAGATGAGCATCGATATACATGAACTTGTCATCAGCATCGACCATGGCAAAGAGGATGATGCTGAAGAAGCCCTTGTAGTTGTGATAAGTGGACCCTGACTTGGCTGGAGCTTTGCAGGCCACATGCTTTCCATCTATGGCTCCAACAGTGTGGGGGAAGTTCCACTTCTGGTACCACTGCTCTGCAACTTTCTTCCAGCCTTCTTCTGTGGAGGGGCACTGGAGGAGCTCCTCCAGGTATTTTTCGATGATGGCCTTCACCATTTCTCTGATCACAATGCTGATGGTGTTGTGTGGCACCCTCCAGGCTTACTGCATGTTCCTCTACGTGGTCTCGGAGGCCAGGTGGTGCAGAGTCAGTGCCACCTTGACTCCAGGGTCCAGGCTGGGCTGGAAGTTGGTGCTCTGCTTCGTCAACCTGGGTCTCAGCCGCTCCACAACTTCATCAAACATGGCTGGAGGCATCCTCATGAAGGTCTGGAATGCACGAAGGTCTTCGTTCCTCAGCTCCACCATCAGCTTGTTATACAGTCCGTACTCTGCTCTTCTGGCGATCCATCTTCGGACCCAGACACTTCTTGGCCACCTCCTTTTCTTCGTGTAGAACAGGTGAAAAAGCCTGTAGATGGCTTCGCACTGTTGAGAACAATGGTGGCTACCAAAAGGAGTGTGTGACGATCCATGGTGGAGATGGCTGGATGCTGTGGAAGAGCAAGAGCAAGATGAAGTCTGAAGAAGTCTGCACAGCAGGGCTGCTGGACTGAAAGTGAGATCCAGGTGAGTTCCTCCCCCTTTTTATAGGAAATATAGGTTTTCCGCTCGGTGTCCTTTTGCATCCTCTAGGCATCCTGCAGACATCCTAAATATCCAAGATACATCCCCTATGCGAACGTTTTTTCCGTTTTAATGCTTTCTATGCAAGCTGCATCTGCTTTCATTCTTTCTACGTCCATGCTACTAACGCTGCGTGTCCATTCCACGTCCGTTTCGCTTCCTCCCTGTGTCCATTTTCTGCTGGAGCAGATGTGAGTTGCGCAAATGTGCAGCGGATGCCTAGCTGATATAGCGGATGTGTAACGGATGACGACGGATGTAGAACGGATGTTCCCCATATGCGTTGCAGATGCAGGATGGATGCGTTGGATACATTTTCAGCTCAAAAAGTTTTGTGCAGCTCAAAACTTTTTGAGCGGATGAAATGTCAGTAGACAGATGCTGGACGGATAGAGAGTATGAAAAACAGACGCAGTGAGTACAGAACGGATGCATCGCATTAACCAACGGATGGCAAGTGTTTCTCTCCATTTTACATCCTCTTTCCATCCGTTGGTGCTGTGTGACAGGGGCTTTAACTAGCATTAGCTCTACAAATTTCCAAACTAAAATACCCGACATTTTTTTAGCATTGTTTTACACTATTCAATTCTTTATCACAATGTTTAAACCTTTTAAATATTCATCTTCAATTGGCTCTACAGTAACTTACCTAGTTTGATCCCATTTTCCTCTTCAACAAAACTGTAAAAACCTTCTTCAAGATTGTGAAAAATGTACTTTAACAAACTTAATATTTTATTAATAAATAAATAATAATAAATCACTGCATTGTCAGTAAATGATAGATTCAAAATTCTTTGCGTATATATTTAGTTAGAAATCAATTTTCAATTTTAACACCAGGAACAGACATATTGTACCACAATAAGGGAAAAAAATGAGACATATGAAATATAATATGACAAGATGATGATCATTTGAACTCTATAACCTTTTTAATCTTCAGGAAGTTATTTTTACACAAGGGAGTATGAAAAGATGTGAGCCTTAGTGGCAGTTGAAATGGGTACAGTCCTGGGAAAAGATTTGCCAGTTGATTATTTGGCCTACTGTATTCTATAACCGGTATTAAGAATTGTGCATATAGAACCAAGGAAGACCTCATACTCATGAGTTAACTTTGTTGTATTTTATTCTAATAGACTGTTTTCCCCAGCAATGAGTTATGTATAAACTATCTTCATGAACACTCCCTTGAAATTTTCTCCTGAAGAAGACAAATTAAAACTGAAAAAAATATTCTTGTGGAAATCTTTTTTTTTTTATTTCTTTGAAATTGCAAAGAGCATAGTTTATTTTTTTCATGCACTCTTACAATTATAATTGTATGGAATATACCTGTTTATAAAAGACTGCTAAAATAATATTTACAGTAAATGCCTTCTTTCACTTAAACATAAACTGTTAGCATGCAAGTAACATTACCAAATTGTAAGCCAGGGAAACTCATTCAGAAATATAGTTCTTGAGCAGTTTTGGTAAAGAAGGGACTTATAGTTGTTGGGAAGTTCCTGTACTGTAACATCTAGCTGTCAATAGAAGAAAATGTTTGCAGGTCAAGGTTCAATTATGGGGTCCTTGGTGGTTTCTGAGTTTCACAGAATTTAAGAAGCACTTCGAATGATACGAAAATTCACTGACTGGCTAACTAGGAGCAATATACATAGGTGATAGGACAAAGTGGGAGAATGATGGGTTGTGATTAAATGAATCTGCAAGCAGAATGGAGGTTGGTATAGCACATTTCCTCACAATGTTCATGGTCATTACGATAAACTCAATTAGGCTATGGAAAAACATTAAAAATATACAATAAACATGAACCACACACACTTCTTGTGTTGACTCTATGCTTCAATTCTAAGTATTTTGCTCCATTCATAAATCATGCAAGCAAGCACCTGATTAGAGATCAAGTATAGGAAATAACTCAGTCGCTTACTAAGCCACTCACTATTATTCTTTCGCCTTCTCTTCTTAATTACTCTTATTACATTCAGTATTATCCTTCTCAAGTGCCTTTATTTTATTATTTTATTTTATTATTTGCATGCAGATTTGTTGCACATGGGATTCTGTTATTAAATGGGATTCTGTTGTTTTCATTCTCTTCACATTTCTTTTATGACTTACTTTTGCATACTTTCTCAGTAAATTTAGCAATCCTGTTTTTTGTGTATGGAAAGGAAGGCAAACCAGAAATCTCTGGAAGACATACAGTTTTTTAGCTTCCTCCTTAGTGGATAAGCATATTTTGGAGCATCACCCAGATGAACAAGAAAGTTGCCTTTTCTTACATGGGACTTTATCTAGTTGTCTCTGGCTTCAAAAATTATTCCTTGGAATATGCTTTTCACTGGCCTCTCAGACAAAAAAAAAATCAAGTCACCATTAAAGAGATAGAGAGAGAAAGACAATAGTTATCACTTACAGAATATAAATATGATCATGCCAGCTGAATAATTAGAATTTGAGCCAAGTTAAACATCCACTGCTCACATGGAATTATGCAACAATTTTTAAAAGCCTAGAGCTCAAAACTGATCACATAAATTATCTTGTAAAATGGGCTGCTATCCCATATGGTAAAAAATTTCAAACATTATCAGAGAAAAGGAGGTATAAAAGCAAACACATTTTCTAAGTGGGCTGGAATTAATTTCTGGGGAAACAATTCCTAGTATCTTGAATTCTTTCTCAACTATAGAAGATTGGTTCTTTCTCTCTGACTTTTTTTGACTTTCAGCAAGCTAGAATTTTATCTGCTAATATTTTTTAGTTGGACAGAGGGTTTTCGCTGCTGTTGTGTAACAGCAATGAACTTTAATCAAAGTACTATTAGATAGCTTACCAACATTTATTTTATATCTACATCATCTATATATCTATATCTACATCTAATCTACACCTACAATTAATCTATACATTATACTTTAAAAACATTTCAGCTACTCCTTAATTAATTATAATGTAATCTAAGTAGCAATATAAAGATACAGCAATGATACTATTATATAAAAATAGAATACTTTGCAAAGGATCTCTGACCAAGTATATAAAAAGGGTTACAGTATATAGTGAGAAAGAAAAATATATTTATCTACTAAAAGAAAAAACAGCAAAAAAGCGCTAGAAAATAAAAAAAAAACCAAAAACCTTTGAATACCACCAATAACAAAACTAAAATCTCCAAAGAGAGAAAAATCCAAATGAAACCTATCTTTAAACATAAAGAGAAAAAAAATAAAGAGAAAAAGCACACTGCATGTTATATTATTAAAATATATAGTTTTCTTTAAATCTTAATTTTTGTATTTTTTTTAACCTAGATCATACAGGATCATATTGTCAGGTCTTTCTTCTCTTTTGTCACAGTGAAAACAAATTTTATTAAGTCAAGTTTTAGAATCCAGGGCCCATACATTGTATCTTTTTCTCAAAAGTCTAAAGCCCATGTCACACTGCACCAACGGATGCAAAGAGGATGTAAAACGGAGAAAAACGCTTGCCATCCGCTGGAAAACGCGATGCATCCATTGTGTACTCACTGTATACATCTTTCATACGCTCTATCCGTGAAATATCCATCTACTGCTATTTCATCCGCTCAAAAAGATTTGAGCTGCACAAAACTTTTTGAGCAGATGAACTTTCCG
>BLBF01000002.1:78600196-78647790 GCA_015471245.1 Laticauda colubrina
TACATCTGCAACACATACGGGCAACAAACGTTCTACGTCCGTTGTCATCCGTTACACATACGCTGTATCCTCTCGGCATCATCTGGGCATCCGCGCAACTCATATCTGCTCCAGTGAAAGCGGAAAGAGAGAGGAAACGAAAGGTACGCGGAACGTCCACACAGCATTAGTAGCACAGACATAGAAAAGATGAAAACGGATGCAGCTCGGATATAAAGCATTAAAACGGAAAAAACGTTTGCATAGGGGACGTATCTCGGATATTTAGGATGTCTGGAGGATGCCTAGAGTATGTGGAAGAACACCTAGTGGAAAACTGATATTTCCTATAAAAAGGGGGAGGAAATCACCTGGATCTCACTTTCAGTCCAGCAGCCCTGGTGTGCAGACCTCTTCAGCCTTGCTCTTGCTCTTCCACATCATCCATTGATCTCCACCATGGATCATCGCACAATCCTTTTGGTAGCCACCATCATTCAACACCAGAACCAAGCCCTCTTCAGACTGTTTCACCATTTCTACGCAAGGAGAAGTAGGAGACATCCAAGAGCTGTTTGGGTCTGAAGATGGATCAGGAGAAGAGTAGAGTTTGGATGCTTATGACAAGCTGATGGTGGAGCTGAAGAATGAAGACACTCGTGCACTGGAGGTTTATCTATCCCACAACTATCCTTACCCATCCCACAGCTATCTTTACCCATCCCACAGCTATCCTTACCAATCCCACAGCTATCCTTACCCATCCCACAGCTATCCATCCCACAGCTATCCTTACCAATCCCACAAACATGCAAAGGCTTAACCCTTTTTTCAAAGTTTTCACCAACACTTTCTTAAGTAAAAAAAATGGACCAAGTGTGTGAAGTAAAGAATAACAAACTGTATGACTTTATCAAAAAGCAAAATGACCCACGTAAAGTGTCTTCAGCAAAGATAAAGTGAACAGGTAACAACTCAGTCTCTGGCACTCTTCTCAGTCACTCTGAGGCGTGCCCATGGTCTCAGATGTAAAGGGGCCAGGGACTGTGGAGGTGGCTGTTGCTGGAGTGCTGGTCTGAGGTGTCATTGCGGTGCCTGGCCCTGAGAGTACAACAGGAGATGGTGTGTGCAGGAAGCTCTCGGAGAGCTGACTCAGTCCTGTGAGGTTGAGAGGCCCTTCATCAAGTACCTGAGATGTCAGGCACAAGACTGATGATAGATGTTCTGATGAAGGGCTTGGCTGTGGGGTGGAGGAAGGAGGAGTGTAGTGGGGCTGTCTGGTCTGCAGCTGGGTCAGTTGAGGCATCTATGGCATCTGTGGCATCCGAGAAACCTGGGCCTGGACTGGGAAGGGCTGCCTCTGCTGTGGGAAGTCCTGGTAGTGGTAGGCTTGGTAGGTGAGAGGCTGTTGAAATCCGTGGAAGGACTGTGACATCGCCTGGGGTGGAGGAGCAGACCTGGAGTGGGTAGGAGCAGGTTCAGCTGGGCCTGGAGGGTGGTGCAGAACAGCTGTGATCCTCTCCTTCATCACCTGGTACTGGGCCTCGGGCATGTCCATGAGGGTCTGGCTCACGTACGTGATAAAGGGCTTGCGGTTTGAGGATGGTATGTCAAAGTGGACCAGCTGGGAGAGGAGATCTGTGCTGGCTTTGATTGTGTCCCTGATCTCCAAGAGGACAGTGTGGTCTGCCTCTCTGCCTCCAGTCTGCCTCTCTGCCTGCTTTCTGTGGAGGTGGAGCCGGGGATGGGTGTGGGTTGGTTTCTGGTGGCTGCTTCTTCTTGCTCCATCTGAGACAGGGGATCCTCCACATCCTCTGGCATGGGGAGTGCAGCTGTTGGGGGGGTCTCTGTCGTGTGGCCCTCCAAAGACACCTGCCTGGACAAGGAAGCTATCTCCTGGCTGGAAGAGGAGTGGCTCTCTGTGGGTTGTCTGAGGGAGAGGGTTGACAGAGGGGCTGCTCCTTGGTGGTGGATCTCACCCTCCAGGAAGCTGAACCTGGCCATGACATAGGTCTCCCTGTCAGTGAGCTTGACATTGGCCTGCCCGGATTTGTTCAGGTGCAGCTTGCCATACCAGGTGTGCATGTGCTTCCACCATCCAAAGAGTACATCTGAAGTGTAGCCCAGGGTCTCCGCCTTTTCTCTCCAAGCTGCTTGCTTTCTCTTGGTGTCGCGATAGAGCCTGTGGCCCTTCCTCCACAGGTACTCGTTCTCCCTCAGCCATTCCAGAACCTCCTCCTCATGGTCTTCGGAAATGGAGGACTGTTTCCTCTCTCCCTTCTCCTTGCCTTGCTTCTTCCTCCCTCTGGCAGGGGCTTCAGGGCCTTCAGCAGCAGGGCTTTGAGGGCCTTGGGGCTGGTCCACCACAGCAGCAGCAGCAGGAAAAGCACCAGTAGCAGCAGGAGAAGCAGCAACACCAGCAGGAGAAGCACCAGCAGCACCAGCACCACCACCAGCAGCAGCACCACCAGCAGGAGAAGCACCACCACCAGCAGCAGCAGCAGCAGGAGAAGCACCAGCAGCACCAGCAGGAGAAGCACCAGCAGCAGCAACACCAGGAGCACCACCAGCAGCAGCAGAAGCACCAGCAGCTTCAGAGTCAGTGCCAGGGGGTGGGATGGTGGTTCTGTCCTTCTTGCCAGGGCTGGCAGGAGTAGGCACAGGGTTCCTCTTCTTCCCCACAGTGTTCTCTCAAGATGTCTCTGGCAGCAGGTCTTTCCTCTGAATGCTGACTGCTTGCGAGCTGCATCCTTTTATATCCATAGAGCTTCTGCAATTCATCCTCCCCGCATGCGCAGTGAACACTTTGCATCTGCTATGCATCCGCTAGACATCTGCTATGCATCCTATAAGCATACGTGAGGCATCCGTTTCATCCGCTATGCATCCACTCCTTCCACTTTGCGTCTGCTTTGCTATTCTCTCCTGGAAGCCCTGTGGATGTGTCATCCGCTTCCATCTGCTTCCATCCACTAAGCTTCCTACGAACATCCGCTTTACATCCCTGCTACATCCTCCCCATGTCCGTTCCTTTCCGTTCCTTTCCGTTCTGTTTATGCAAATTTGGGGCACTTTTGAGAGCGGATAACAATGGATGGAGCCACCCCTTAAATTTTGCTCGTCCGCTGTGTCCTTTTTGCATACGTTTTGCATCCGTTGGCCAGTGTGACCTAGCCTTAAGCTTGCTGTGTCCAAGTTCTTCCCAGACTGAAAAATGCTGCCTTCCAAGAATCTAATTCACAATTGTAATAATCAGAGTCATTTCAGGATCCACTGGTTTTTTCAAAATGACGCAAGCAGCATTGCATCAACCTTTTCCCTTTTGTGCAAGTGTGCAATATCATAATGCATATCCAACATGGACAGAACTTTCGTTACGGATTTAGATGTGTGCTGTCAAAATATGAAAGCTGCTGGCAGACAGACTGTGAACTCAACCCTCAGTAAAAGCTCATTTCTAAAAAGAGTTTCAGACAGAAATGTAAAAATAATAAAAACAACTTTTCTGAACAGGTCTTGACCTTGAGCATGTTCAAACTTCACCATTTCATGCTGGAAGGGTATGGATTTTATTAGCCTGATGTATGCTTTCATGCTGACCCAACTTTGTAGGAATGAAGTCCTTAGAATAAGACTTCAAGTTTTAAATAGGCAACTTAGGTATGTGTAATTATGACATTATGAGAATAAACTGTAAAGATACTCCTTGGATAGGTTGCAAGATGTTTCTGCATGTTACATATTTGAACGCCGTTAGGAAACCTAAAGAACTCAGTTTATCTTTTTATATGTTGCCAGCCTCAGAATTAAATACTGACTGCACTCATATCTAACATTGCATGGTCCTGCTACAGAGATATAAAAAACATATCCTATTTGGTTCAAAAAGATATATTCTGCCTAACAACCAGGTACCATATTTTTCATGATTTTACACTCAAACAATATTAAAGAACATATTCTAAGTAGTTACCATTTCCACAGCAAAAGTGATATCAAAATTAAAATATGTATTGTGGTTTATTTGTCTGAATGAAGTTTTGAAGCATTACCTGGAGTTTTGATCAAATTTCAGAAGTAGAGGTCAGATGTTTACACAATTCTCCAGTTTTCTTCCTGGTTTCACTTTTAGAATATAGCATAGCTAACACTGCTAAATCATTCTTTGGGAGAATAAATTGCTGGCCTCCTAATCAGAGGTGGTATTCAGCAGGTTCTGACCAGTTCTGGAGAACTGGTAGCAGAAATTTTGAGTAGTTCAGAGAACTGGAAAATGCCACCTCCGACTGGCCTCACCCCCACCTATTCTCTGCCTCCCGAGTCGCAACTGATCAGCTGGGTCTTCTTTGTTGCCCTGCACAGGAGAACAGAGCTGGAAAACAGGTTAGTGGGATGGGGAGAGAATGGGGATTTTGCAGTAACCTTCTCCCAGGAGTAGGGAGGGAATGGAGATTTTGCAGTAACCTTCCCCCCAGGAGTAGTGAGGGAATGGAGATTTTGCAGTAATCTTCCCCCTGGAGTGGGGTGGGAATGGGGGTTTTGCAGTATCCTTCCCCTGCCACACCACCATACCACACCCACCAAGCCATGCCACGCCCACAGAACTAATAGTAAAAAAAATTGAATCCCACCACTGGTCCTAATACTTCGATCCAGTTATAGAATGGAAGGCACCATATAAGACTTGGATGCCACTAAATCATTCCAGACAGATGGCTATCTAGCTTCCAGTGAAGGAGAGCTGACACAAAGGGGACAGTCAGATTCTTTCATTTCCAAACTGATCTAATTGATAGAAAAAAATTACTAACATTCAGTTGGAATGCCTTCCTGTCTTCCTATATTTAAACCCATTACATCAAAGTAAAAAGAAATTGATTTGTTTTGAGAGTTGAACCAAATTAAATTGTTTTTGTGAAAAGGAAAAGTCTCATCAACATGATTTTCATCTTCCAGGCTCTTGCCAAAGAATGTTGGAAGAACTGATGTTATCCAAGGGTATCCAACCATGGCAACTTTGAGACTTGTGGACTTCAACTCCAGAATTCCCTAGCCAGACACGCTGGCTGGGGAATTCTGGGAGTTAAAGTCCACAGGTCATCAAGTTGCTGAGGTTGGACACCTCTGATGTACTCAATCAGTGGCACCCTTAAAATATTAATGTATTAGATTACTCCACTGCCAGTAAATATTCAGATCTTCTAGCTTAACATTTGAAGGCCAAAAATAAAGAGGGACAAAAATGCAATAGGGGGAAGAACATTTGCAAATCCTTCCCCAGTCCATTTTTATTGCTCAGTGCTACAAATTGTTGCATATTTTCATATCAAGAGCTGTGAGTTTCAAGAAGTGCGTGGGAGAAATGGGAGACTGTATCCCACTTTTAAATATTGCATGAAACTTTCAGACTTTCACAGTGCAATTAGGGGACAAACAACACCAGCCGTTAAGTTTACTGTTTCTCATTAAAGCTATCATTTGCAAGTCATGTGCATTTTTCATGACAGATTTCCAGTGGAAAAAAATGACCTTACACTTCTAGTTTTGCATAGGGGATTCTTTACAGCCTCAATATAACAGAGATGTTGTGATTAGTGTTGCAACCAATTTATATAAATTGACAAGGTGAATCTGAAAATTTTGTAAAGACCAGTGAGTGATGTTTTGGCTGAACTTTCTTATAAGCAGAACCCAACATAAACTGATTGTGACACATCCTTATTATTACATTATACATTAATGTACTGTAACTCTTAATGTTATTGCTATTATTACTATTATTATAATCACTGTTACTATTTCTGCCAAACCTTATTCATATATGCCTCTGTTACCTGTCAGAATAAAATATATGACTATATGACAAGCAGGCATATTTACACCTAGCTCCAGCTATAACTGATGACCTTGTCTATGAGGATTAACCAGGTGAACAAACACACCTGAGAGGAAGTTAGACATTGGTCAGGTGACTTAATGGCTCAGATTAGAAGGAATCTGTGACAGTTACTGAAAAACTCTTGATAGATTTGATGTGTTCGGTACAGAAACAGGGTGTGGGAAAAAGTAGGTGACATTGCATACCAAAACTTGTACTGTTTAGTGAGATGAGGGGGAAATGTTTATTGATTTCAAAATCTGGACATAGAAGTAAAGCAGTGGAAAGTGAGTGAGGGAATCTGTTCTGGTTAATATCATAATTATTGCTCTCTAGATTTGTCGTGACACTCCTGCATTTGTTTTTGAAAAGGAAAGTTAAGATACGGTGCATCGACCTTCAGAATAAAACATATTGTGATTAAAATAGTTAATAGTTTGGAGAGCAATCTGAACCAATGTTATGTGGGTGGGGTATGTAAATTTTGTGAAATATGCAAACTATATGCATAAGTCTTTTGAATCTTGCAGTCTTGGTTTGCATTACTTAGGATTCCATGTACAGAAAAGATTGAGAGATAAAGATCAGTCCCAACCTAACTTAAAACATTAAAATGAAGGAAGGGAACCAAAGGGCAACATTCAAAGGGCTTATATTGCCCTTTAAAATGCAGACACATGACCTTGAGGGTGTATATCCTGTATACCTGTCCAGATTGTGTTGTAATGTACAAATATGGCTTTTTGGGTGTTCCTGATACATAGGTGAGGGAAGTGATGTAGCTATGGGTGCCAAATGAACCCTTTTTTAATTTATCCAAGCATACTCATTGCAATAGCATATATTTTAATGCTATTTACATAGCAGGGTTGAGTCTCCTGCACTGAGTAGTTGGACTCACTGGATAAGAGCCTAATGATGGGAACAATTGAGGGCAAAAGAAGAAGGGGACAACAGTAAATGAGGTGACTGGATGGAGTCACTGAAGCAATTTGCGTAAGCTTAAATGGACTCTTGGGGATGGTAGAAGACAGGAAGGCCTAGAGGAATGCTGTCCATGGGGTTATGATGGGTAGGTCACGACTTTGTGACTAACAACAACCAGGGGTGGGATTCTACCAGTTCGCACCTATTCGCTAGAACCAGTTGTTAACATTCTAAGCAGTTCGGAGAACCAGTTGTTAGAAGAAATTACTGGCCTAATCCTGTAAGGAAGGCAGGAAGGAAACATTTTGGTATTGCTTACAGAAGCTGCCTCTCCATTAAACCTTATTACATTCTTGGCAGGACTAGACTTCCTGTCTCAGGAACGTCTCTGGAGTCTTTTTCCCCTCCTTGCTGGTACTTTGCTTGTGTGGAGTGACTGTTCAAAGTTACAATGGCACTGAAAAAAGTGTCTTATAACCGTTTTTCACACTTACGGCTGTTGCAGCATTCCCACAGTCATGAGAGGCCAGGTGAGGAGATGCATGCCTCGATATAAGTGATATTGAGTTGGCCATGCCCAGCTAATAACATGACCACCAAGCCATGCCCACCACCTAAGCCACGCCCACAGAACCTATTGTTAAAGAATTTGAATCCCACCCTTGACAACAACGTGTGTGTGTTTGTGTGTGTGTGTGTGTATACATACATGTACACATACAGCCATTTTGTAACCAGGCAGGGATTTTTCCACGCAGCAATCTTAGAGAAATTGCTTTTGTTCCCACAGGTTGTTCAAACAGCTCAGTGCTTAAATATTCTATGTGGCGCAAATGAAACAGTCTGTCTTTGTTTGGCCTATAGTTTTTGTTATCCTTCAAAGAGCTTTCTACAACTGCTACAAAATCATTATTGTTTTGGCATTATTCCTGACACTTTTGCCTGACATTATTTATTTAGTGCGCTGCATATTATTGTCTCAGAACAAAGCTGAAGAATAGTCCCACAAATGCCATTTCAGGAGGGTGGAAAAAGCACTTTATCGTTTGCATGACTGTGGGTGTTGCCATGACTGTTTTCAGACCTTCAAGGCAATTTGTTAGCTGAATATAAAAAGTTAAAACATTATTCTTGTGTTATTAGATTTATTGACACAATTCTACACTATTGTAAGGCCTGTCATTCTAAATCATATATATTCCGAATTGCTTTGTGTGGAATATATGGGAAGAATGTTCATTCTCAGAATGAAATAACTGCAGATGAAATAATGTAATATTTAAAATCAGTGTATATTTTTTATTGTATTCATGTTTTTAAAAACCCTCATTTTTATGACCCTGTAATCTCTTAATCTGGGGTAAAATCAGGGCGACTAGATGGAGTTGAGCATTTACAACCTGGATGCCCTTCCTGACACCATGTGAAGCTTGCAGCAGATTTTTTTTTTTTTTTGGTGCCCTAGGAGAGAAACATTTGCCACTACTTAGGATTGAACTCTCAACCTCTGAATGGGAAACAAGCATCTTCACCACTAGACTGCTCAATATGTATCCATGTATGTATAGAGCTTGTTAATTGGTGTGAATTGTTGTTACATCTCCCATCTAGTTCCTAAGGCTTTTCTTTCCCTGAAGCCTCAGCTGCCATAGCACCCCACGGAAACCCTTTCTACCACAAAATAGTTAATTGTATGAGTTCCATGTTTCATCTACTAAAATAGTTGCTTCTCTCACCTTCCTTTCCCACTTAATTGGATAAAACTGGGCTGTAACACTACAGGCTTCCTGAGAGGAATATTTTGATATTATTAAAACAAACAGATAGAAATTCCCTAAAAGAGAAAAGAATAGAACAGCAAAGGACATATTTTGAATTATTGCTTTGTACTAAGAGTGACATTTAAAATGTTTCCGCCGAAGTCAGGGGTTTCAAGCTCAAGGCCCAGGGGCTAGATCTGGCCCATGGGGTGTTTAGATCTGGCCTGTGGGGCCACCCCAAACCCAGCAAAAGACCGGCCCTCAGTGCCTCTGTCAGCAAAACTGGACCTTGTGAACTCCATTTTTGCTGGCAGAGTGTTGCAGGAGACTGTCGCAGCCAAAAATAGAGTTTGGCAGTCTGTTTTTGCTGGCAGAGAAATTGGCCCACCACAGGATCCCCCCCCTTAACATAAGTGATGTCATGCTGGCCATGCCCCATCCTAGCCATGCCCACCCCAGTCCCCTGAGGTCAAATATAACCCTGATGTGGGCCTCAATGAAATCAAGTTTGACCCCCCCCCCCGGCCTAAGTGATAAGAATTGTGCTATCTGTATTGTAAGAAATAATTTTTATATCTCTTCCAGCACAGTTTTGTGGTTGTTCAGGAAACATGTTCTACGTGAATAGACATAGTTGACTTACAAGTGTGGATCAGCTGAAATTTAGCTAGGGAGACCTCAGCAGCAACGAGTGGGATGTTGCCCACCAGGCTAAACTCAATATGTGCTAATATGAACATAACTTGGATTGAGAAACAAATTATCAAAATCCACATTTCCATGCCACCTCATTGGAAAGCTTGGATGGTTTTAGTTGGATAGATTTATATTAGTCCTCCAGTCCACTGGCAAAGTTTTGAGTGAGTCATCCCAACAACTTCAGGCACTTTTTCCATTCCTGTCTCACTGGAATTCAGAAGCTTCATATAAAAATAACAGGATTTGGCCTCACAATAAGCTTAGTCACAACTGTCTTCATTCCCAGATTTAACAGCTGTTTAATTTCCCCTTCCCCATTTTATCACCAATAGATAAATCCTGCCAAAACAAGGAAGGGATTTGAACGAGGAGGCAATAAGCTTGAGCTGTCAGTCCCAACAAGAAGCACAAACAGGCTGGCTGGCAAGGGAGGACAAGTCCTTCGGCATCTGTTTCTTTAGTCCAAGTCTGCCTTGTGGCTACAGTTGTCCGTTTTGATTGATTTGAATCCCAAGCTAGTGGATTTATTTTTTTTTCACCATTACATTCAGCTTGTTCAGATGCCTGTGACATGCAGCACAGATGCAGCGAAGCTGAAAGACAATGTGAGGAGAACCAGACAGATGACAAGTTTTCCCATTTTCTCAGTCCTGATACAGGATGATCTGTTTGTTGATGATGGGCCAAACCCTGTCATTTATTTTCTTACAGCTGTAATGTAGGTAAAATAATGAAGGAGGAAGAAATGTGACACCATACAAGTAGAGAGGGTTGAAATATTTATAAATACACATTAAAAAAAAAACCTTCTGGGCACGTGTAATGTAATGTGGAATCCTTGTTGTGTAAAATAAGCACGAGCCTTGATGTCAGGGGATTCAACCTCATTAAGGTGCCTTCTTCCTTATCTAAGCATATAAAATGTTTGAGTGAGGAGTTGAATTCATGATGTAACATATATCAATGTAGCTCATCACCACATGGTTCTCCAAAAATTCATCCACAAGGGAGGAAGGAAGAGTCTACTGTACTTCCATCTTATGAGAATGCAGCATGGAGCTTGTTCAATCAAAACCCTAACATAAACTGACATTTATCAAGCAAGCAAGCAAACATTTGTGATTGACCTTTCACCTATTTGCCTTATGGTTAAGCCTTCTGAAATTTATGATTGCAAGAATTTAGCATCCCATTAACTTGTATTCTCAGATAGGAGCTTGTACCTTGGTGAAGAATTGTCTGCTGTCACTTTCCATTTTCCTTAGCTTTGGATAGAAATTATGGCCACAAGGAATTCTTAGGACATTTTAGCAGCCATTTAGCTTTGGACTGTGTTAACCCAACACATCCTTAAAATCTAGTATTTTCTTGCTCAGAGATTTCTTTCCTGCTTTGTATTTTGAAAGAGAAAAGTCATTTGGAAATACTGTAAAAAACAAAAGGTTTTGCTCTATATAGGTGCACAAAATGTGGCTAACATAAATCATTTTATTAGACTAACCTAAAACTGATGATGCAACCTAGTTTGGGGAATAAATGTCTGCAACAAAGCAACCAAGCTCAGAGAACACCAAGAACCTCTCATAGAAATGTCTCTATATTCTTAGAAAATAAAATAGTGCTTGGTTGCAGGCCAGTGCTTTACTGAAAGTGTGCCTGCCTTCCTCAACCTTCCCCATCTCCAAAATGATTAAGTTGGTTTGATGGAGACATCTGGTTGGAGTGGATAGTGAGCAAACCTCACTCAGTTTGCTTCCTGACAAGTAAATATTAAGTAGCAGGTTTGTAGAGTGTCAGGCTTGCTCTCAACATTCCAAATATGCTTACTCCTGAAAATGTTGCTTACGCCAAGATTACTCAATAATCACACCATCCAAGCTATGCAATATTATCCCAGTAGCATAAGGCATCTCATTTTAAGGGTTATAGAATCATCTTCTCTTGTGTCTTCCATACTGGTGAAGTAGACCAATAATGTGGATGATACAAGTCTAAGAATGGCTACTTTACAGGGGCTGGAACATAGATTACACAAATGTTATCTCATAAATTCCTAAAATATCTCCAATTAGTGCTCCTGAGTCTGAAAAAGGTAAAACTCAGAACCTACATATATGTTGAAATAGCAAGCTTGGAGTGAAAGGGAAGGGGAGAAAATTGCTCTCAAATAAAGGCAGCTTAGCAAAAAGCTCTCATTTCATTCCATAAGGAATCTCTTTGTAACATGTGCTTAGTTGTTTACTCATGAAAGCAAGAAGAAATTAGTAAACAGTCCAAATTTATCTATCCACCAAAAAGAAGACATTACTCTAGCTGAGGAGAAGTGGCCGACATCTAGAAGTTACCACTCTTTCTTTAAACAGGATTCCAAAGTAAGGTCATAGGTATACATCAGATTAAGGGATTGTCTGTCTATTACTACAATTTTCATTGCTTTGAAAAGTACAGATAGTCTTCTACTTACAACCATTCATTAGTGACCATTTGAAGTAACAATAGCATTAAAGCTGTGATCATTTATTGTAAGCATTGTAAAATATAAACTTCAGAGAGAAGTTTCCTGAAGACGGGTTCCAGCACAAGTCCGAAAGCTTGGAAGACTAAACCTCTGGTATCAGTGACTGACCCAGGTTGAATCTTGTACCCATTGTGTTTACTTAATGGAATTAATTTGCCTAGGGAGTTCTGATGTTCAAGTAATTATTGCAATTTGGGAAAAAAAAGATTTGGCTAGTTGGCATTGATCACATAAGTTGTCTAGTCTTAGTCTCTATTTTTATGAGTCTCTGTGGTGCAGTGGTTAGAGTGCAGTATTGCAAGCTACTTCTGCAGTCAGCTGCCTACAATTTGGGAGTTCAACTCCCACCAGGCTCAAGGTTGACTCATCCTTCCACCCTTCCGCGGTGGGTAAAATGAGAACCCAAATTGTAGGGGGCAATATGCTGACTCTGTAAACTGATTAGAGAGGGCTGTAAAGCACTATAAAACGGTATATAAGTCTAAGTGCTATTGCTATAAATAGTCGATGTAGTCCTAGAAGATGCTCAAAAATGGGTTGACTTATTTCTCACAAAATCAGCTTAGATTGGGACAGAAAGGGAATAGTTTTTTCATTGTATAGAAAGGAAATAGTTTTTTTCTAGTGAATGTTCTTGCCCACATTGAAAAAAGAGACTTAAAGCCATTAGTCCTCGCACTTACAACCATTGCAGATCCCTTCGGTTAGGTGATCCAAATTCAGGCGCTTGGCAACTGGCATGTATTTATGATAGCTGCAGCATCCTGGGGTCAGGTGATCACCCTTTGCAATTTCCCCCCCCCCAGCTTATTTCCAACAAGTGGAGTTAATGGGGGGAGCTGGATTTGCTTAACAACCAGTTAATTCATTTAGCAACTGTAGTGATAACCATGGCAAAAAAAAATGCCATAAAACTAGATGCAACACACTTAACTGCATTGCTTAGCAACAGAAATTCTGGTATAACTTGTGATGGTCGTAGGTTGAGGATTACCTGTAGGCAATATGTAACTATTTCCAGGAAATCCATGGCACCATGGCACCTTTTGATGTTGCCATTGTATCTACTGTTTGTGAATGTGTGAAGAAACAAAGTAAAGTGAGTTTAGTGAGCTGCATGAAAAAAACAACAACAGGGAAAACCAAACTCTAATCTAGTAAAATCAGTGGGCCTAGTAAGTGCTTAAATAGGGCTGGATGATTCTTAACATCAAAATAAATAAACAGCTTGTTGGTCCTGAGCTGAATTATAGGATCTTTGATATAGTCTATAGTTCCTATTGTTCCATATGTTCCTATGGAACAGTGGTCCTGCCCTACATAAGAGGTACTACAGACAAAATTAGTAAGATACTATACAGGCATCACATCAAAACTGCCTTCAAAACAGACAGAAAAATAGCAGCCATCCTAAGAAATCCCAAAGATAAAATTGACCTGGAAAATCAAGGCATGTATGAAGTCCCCTGTGCATCATGCCCTGCACATACATTGGGCAGACCAATAGAAGACTAAGTACCCACCCGGATGAACACAAAAATGCAGTAAAAAAGCTGGAACACACTTCCTCACTAGTCCAACACATGAAAGCCATAGGTCATAGCATCGACTTAAATGGCACCAAAATCCTAGCTACTATAGAAAACCCCAGCTACAGAATTATCAGAGAAGCCACAGAGATTGAAAAAATACCTGAAAGCATGAATAAAAGAAATGACTCCACTAGAATGTCAATTATCTGGAAGCCTGCACTCTCAAACAAAAAATATTTCACACCATAAGCCAGGCAAACACCTGGGCACAAACAGACTCCCCCTGATACCTCCAGCTCAAACACACCCCAGCCAGGCACCCAGATGAAACCTAGCTTCCTAATTAATGATAGCCGTCCGTTTACTTGGAACCAAGCTGCACTAAAAGCCTCCAATACAGGAAACACATTGTTGCCAGCCAGTCAAGACAAAAAAAGCTACAAAACAGACAGAAAATATTAGACACACCAATCAAGCAGAACACAGCAAACTCCAAGACCAATAAACACCAACCAAGACTCCCAACCAATCAGGATGAAGAAAAAACCATTCTGGCACAGCAGTAGGCTAGCCCCAAATTTAAAACTGAAACAACTGTAAAAGTCTGACTCACATATGAACACTATACAGAAGCCTGATGATGGCAGATGAGATTCTGCTGAAACGTTGCTACAACTTTAAAAGCATAACTATAATGATGTGGGAAAATACCCGAACAAAGCTGAACACCATACATATACGTGTGTATGTAGGTCTAGGTGTGTTTGGGTCTTTTTCCATGTAAGATTAAGAGTATCTTGGCGACGTTTCAGCGAATGGGACATCATGCTGGCCATGCCTACCCAGACCACACTCACCCTGGCCCCCAAAGTCAAATAGAATCCTGATGCATCCCTCAATGAAATCAAGTCTGCCACCCCTGCAATAGAGCTTCGTCCAAGTTCAACTCAGCTTCTAGCAAGTTTGTTTGTTTAAAAAATCTGTAGAATATTTCCAAGGACAGGACATCCTCTGGTAAATCTGGTCAGCACAGGTCCAACCTCTCTCATGTTTTTGGCATTCTACTCTATTTGAAAAATAATATTGGAACAGTTGAACTTCAGGTAGTCTTTGATTTACGACCACAATTGAGCCCCAAAATTTCTGTTGCTAAGTGTGATAACCCAGGGTCGGGCTACAAAACAAACATAGTCACAAAAACTCGGTGAAGCCCCTTTTATTTCTTCACTTTGCTCCAAATATCCTTGATGGAAGACAAAAAACTCTCACACAAGCAGTTACAAGAAGGAGAGGAAAAAACAATACAAACCAGGCAAGATAAAGGCTGGAGAACGTCTACAGATAACAGAACACATACTGGGAAGGACACCAAACTCAGAGAGGAACCATAAACTGGAGATATTTCCATGCTTTGCTTCCAGCGTTCGCCTGTACGCATATCCTTCCTCTTAGTCAGTTGTCACAGCTGCAACCCATGAAGAAGATCAAAGTCCTCTCCTCCCTGCATGCCCTAGGATGGAGATTGGATGGGCCTGGGTCCTCCTTTGACTGCTCAGCTGGCCACTGCCCTTCCCCAGCCTCCTCCACAATCTCTGGAGCCCACACTTCCATTGTTCCTCCTCTGACTCAGAGTCAGTCTCCACCAGGGGCATGACACTAAGTGAGACAGCTGTGAAGTAAATTTGCCCCATTTTACAACCTTTCTTCTCACAGTTGTTAAGAAAATCACTGCAATTTGTTAAGTTAGTAACACAATTGCCAGTGAATCTGATTTCCCCATTGACTTTGCTTGTCAAAAGGTCGCAAAAGATGGATCCCAGGATCGGTTCGAACAGTCACTAAATGAACTGTTGTAAGTCAAAGGCCACCTGTGTAGACTGTTATCAAGCCCATCTAGCAGGGCATAATCAGTGAAGCAGGAACACATGGATTTCAATACAGAGGGTGAAGGGAACTATTGGGGGTGTCCAATTTTGGAAACGGCAAATAAGCACCTCAGATTTCTTTTAATCAGGGAGTTAGTTAAGCACTGCCTCTTTGAAAACATTTTCAATCTCTTTTTTTAAGGATTTCAGCAGCCTGGACTGAGATAAGCTACTCATGAATTCCTATCTCATCTATGGGTTGTTCATGTCCAGCTGGATATTACTTCCTCAGTCTCCTCACATCAGTTCCCAATCAAAGATCAGCATTTATCATGTAAACATTGTTGTTTGCTGTTATTGTTCAGAGTTTTGAAAGTCTCTTGAGGATTTGGTGAGTGACTTGTACCACAATGTTTCCATCTCCCTCTGCCCACCTAGCACATTCTGCCCTAAATGAAAAACCCCTCTTGGTTAATTGACCTTGAATCCACTTTTAATTTAGAAGAAAATGTTTAAAGTAAACAAATATTAACTCTATCAAAGCTAAATAAAAAGAATATTCCTAATTGTTCTATCTTATTTAGAAACTAGTTAAAAGTGCTAATAACTGTAGACCTTTGAGTAACATGAGCAACCAACCATTTTCAGATTTGCAATGACTCACATCCCATGGACTGCCTCTCTGAGACCCATCACATTCTCTTTGATATGCCAAAATTATATCCTTAATCAACCTGTAGAAAAAGCAAGTAAAGAATTATATCTATGTTCCCCTTAGCCAACTTTAAGAGTACTATCTGTAAAATTTGTACTCTGTTATTCACAAAGTTTTCTAATAGATATGACCTGAAAGAATAAACAATGCCATAGTAAAGCTTTAATTCCTACCACTAAATTATATTTTCTCTTTTATATGAAGACTTCACTTACATTATTTTAATAAATTTATTATTGGATTCATTTACATAATAGGATGAAGTGCTATTTTTCAGATGGAAATATGAGATTTCTTAAGAATTCATCAGTTAAAGACATTACTAAGGATGTCAATAACTAAATATGGGATAGCTTTTTGTCAAAGTTGAGGTTTATCCCAACCAATACTAGAATAAATGAGATAAGACAGTCTTAATTTTGCCTCTTTTCTCCTTCTTCTGAATTTTAAAATGAGTCATTTGATTCAAGAACTACATGCTGAAATTCTCTCTGTCCCAATACCTAGCTTAAACCTTCCAATTTTAAAGATCTTAAAGCAACATTAATGGATAGTGTAGCCATGCAAAGGACATTTTTCATCAGTTTTATTCTAATTATATAGCAAGCAACATCCTTCCAGAGAAATTATATGAGTATTGAAAAAATTAAAGATGTAAAGATAAACAAATTACCAAGGATTTCAGAAGAACAGATACAGATTATGAATGGATCCATAATAATAAGGGAAAGTTTCTGAAGTATTAAAACAAGATTAAAACAGGAAAAGTGTCTGGACCATACGAAACATGAGGTTCTTATTATAAATATTTTGAGGATGAACTTTACAAAATATGATAAACTAACTTAGAGGAAGGAAAGATACCAGAGACTTAGAAATGTAGGTCAGTGTAGCACTAATAACTAAAGGTCCTATCCCACTGGCTGACGGATGCAAAACGTGTGCAAAAGGACACAGCGGATGAGCAAAATTTGGGGGGTGGCTTCATCCGTTGTCATCTGCTCCAAAAAGTGGCAAAAATTTGCATAAACAGAATGGAAAAGAACAGACGGGGTTAAGATGTAGCGGGGATGTTAAACGGATGTTTGTAGGAAGCCTAGCAGATGACAGAGGATGAAAGCAGATGATACATCCGCAGGGGTTCTGGGGGAGAATAGCGAAGCGGATGCATAGCAGAAGGGGCGGATGCGTAGCGTATGATGTGGATGCATCATGGACGGCTATAGGAAGCAAAGCAGATGCATAGCGGATGTATATCGGATGCAAAGCGGTCACTGCGCATGCGGGGAATATGAATTGCATCAGCTCCGTGGATATAAAAGGATGCAGCTCGCACGCAGTCAGCATTCAGAGGAAAGACGTGCTGCCACATACATCTTCAAAGAACACCATGGTTCGTCAGTCAGGGAAGAAGAGAAAGCCCGTACCTACTCATGCCAGCCCTGGCAAGAAGGACAGAACCACCATCCCACCCCGGCACTGACTCTGAAGCTGCTGGTGCTTCTCCTGCTGCTGCTACTGCTGGTGGTGCTTCTCCTGCTGCTGCTGCTGCTGGTGGTGGTGGTGGTGGTGCTGGTGGTGGTGGTGCTGCTGGTGCAGCTGGTGCTGCTGCTACTGCTACTGCTACTGCTGCTGTTGTGGTGGACCAGCCCCAAGGCCCTCAAAGCCCTGCTGCTGAAGGCCCTGCTGCTCAAGCCCCTGAAGGCCCTGCTGAAGGCCCTGCCAGAGGGAGGAAGAGGCAAGGGAAGGAGAAGGGAGAGAGGAAACAGTACTCCATTTCCGAGGACCATGAGGAGGAGGTGCTGGAATGGCTGAGGGAGAACGAGTACCTGTGGAGAAAGGGCCACAGACTCTATTGCGACACCAAGAAGAAAAAGGCAGCTTGAAGAGACAAGGCAGAGAGCCTGGGCTACACTGCAGATGTACTCCTGGGATGGTGGAAGCACATGCACACCTGGTATGGCAAGCTACACCTCAAAAAATCTGGCCAGGCCGCTGTCAAGCTCACTGACCGGGAGATGTACGTCATGGCCAAGTGCAGCTTCCTGGAGGGTGAGGTCTGCCATTGAGGAGCAGCCCCTCTGACACCCCTCTCCCTCAAACAGCCCACAGACAGCCAGTCCTCTTCCAGCCAGGAGCCAGCTGCCTTGTCCAGGCAGGTGTCTTCAGAGGGACCCACGGCAGAGACCCCCCTGACAGCTGCACTCCCCATGCCGGAGGACTTGGAGGATGATGCCCTGCTGTCACAAATGGAGGAAAAAGCGGCAGCCACCAGAGACCAACACACCCCCAACCTCACCCCCAGCTCCACAGGATGCAGGCAGAAAGGCAGACTGGAGGGCCAGAGCCACACTGTCCTGTTGGAGATCATGAGGACCAGAACAGAACTGCTCTCTCAGCTGGTCCACTTGGACAGAGGATCCTCCAGCCACCACACTTTCATCACCTACGTGAGCCACAACTTGAGGGATATGCCTGAGGCCCAGTACCAGGTGATGAAGGAAAAGATCACAGCACTTCTGCACAGGGCCCAGATGAAGCTGCTCCTACCCAGTCCAGGTCTGCTCCTCCACCCCAGTTGATGTCACAGCCCTTCCACGGCTTTCAACAGCCTCTCACCTACCAAGGCTATGACAACCAGGACTTCCCACAGCAAAAACAGACCTTCCCAGTCCAGGCCCAGGTTCATCGCACGCCACAGATGCCACACCTCACCCAGCTGCAGACCAGACAGCCCCACGACACTCCTCCTTCCTCCACCCCACAGCCAAGCCCGTCAATGGACAATCTGTCATCAGTCTTGTGCCTGACATCCCAGGTACTTGATGAAGGGCCTCTCAACCTCATGGGACTGAGTCAGCTCTCTGAGAGCTTCCTGAACACACCATCCCCTGTTGTACTCTCGGGGCCAAGCACCCCAATGGCACCTCAGACCAGGCACTCAAGCCACAGCCTCCTCCACAGTCCCTGGCCGCTTAACATCTGAGACCATGGACATGACTCAGAGTGACTGAGAATAGTGCCAGAGACTGAGTTGTTACTTGTTCACTTTATCTTTGCTGAAGACACTTTACTTGGTTCATTTTGCTTTTTTAATCAAGTCATACAGTTTACTTTAGACAGTTATGAAGAAAGGTTATTTTTGCTTAACACACTTGGTTCATTTTTTTTACTTAAGAAAGTGTTGGTGAAAACTTTGAAAAAATGGTTAAGCCTTTGCATGCTTGTGGGATAGGTAAGGATAGTTGTGGGTTAGATAAGGATAGTTGTGGGATGGGTAAGGATAGTTGTGGGATAGATAAACCTCCAGTGCAAGCCTAGTGGGACTGTATGGTCCACCCTCCCAGGTGCCACACATGTGGACCTTTTTTATCAACAACAATTTATTCATTGATCAACACATTTCAAAATAAACAAAGCTCTTTATTAATGCCCTATTCATTGTAGGGCCACTCAACATACATGGCACAACCTCATCAGTGTTATGCCACAGCTTCAAGGAAGCATCCATTAATCATCTACCATCCTGTCTTGCCACTCCCCTGCTCCAGCTGGGGAGTTGCATCAGTGTTTCAGGAGGTTGCGCTGCTTCTTCCCTTCACGTGAAGCTCTGTTGGGGTCTTGTACATCCACAATGTCTATCAGGTTTCATCCTTGCTTCCATTCACCAGGCTCCATGTCCCCATTCCCTTGTTGATGGTCCACAAGCCTGTTCTGCAACACTGGGTAGCGGGTGTGCATGAGATTTTGCAGGATGCAGCAAACTTCCACGATGCTCCTCACAGTCTGTGGGTGATGCTGCATGGTGGTGAGAAGTATCTGGAACCTGTTGGCCAGTATGCCAAAGGTGTTCTCCACCACCCGTCTTGCCCTGGACAGCCTGTAGTTGAAGATCCTCTCTTCACGGGTGAGGTATCTTAAAGTGTAGGGCTTCATGAGGTAGGTTGTGAGGGAGAAGGCGTCATCACCAATGATGAAGTAGGGCACATCTTGTGTGTCATTGGGTAGGGGATCTGGAATATGGAAAACCCATGATGAGGTTGCGTTCCAGCCCATCCTTGAGGTCACTGGCCTTGTATACCTGGCTATCTGAAGCTGACCCGTTGCCTGAAGCATCGATGTACATGAACCTGTAGTCAGCATCAACCATGGCAAAGAGGATGATACTGAAGAAGCCCTTGTAGTTGTGATAAGAGGACCCTGAGTTGGGTGGAGCTTTGCAGGCCATGTGCTTCCCATCTATGGCTCCAATGGTGTGGGGAAAGTTCCACCTCTGATACCACTCTTCTGCAACTTTCCTCCAGCCTTGTTCAGTGGTGGGCACTTGAGGAGCTCCTCCAGGTATTCTTCGATGATGGCCTGCACCACTTCTCTGACCACTTTGCTGATGGTGTTATGTGGCACCCTCCAGGCATACTGCATATTTTTGTATGTGGTTCCAGAGGCCAGGTGGCGCAGAGTCAGTGCCACCTTCAGTCCAGGGTCCAGGCTGGGATGGAAGTTGGTGCTCGGCTTGGTCAACCTGGGTCTCAGACGCTGTACAAGTTTGTCCAACATAGCTGGTGGCATCCTCATGAAGTGATGGAATGCACAAGGGTCTTCATTCCTCAGCTCCATCATCAACTGGTCATCGAGTCCAAACTCCATTCTTCTCCCGATCCATCCTCAGACCCACACAGCTCTTGGACATCTCCTTCTTATCCTTGCGTAGAAAAGGTGAAACAGTCTGTACAGGGTTTGGTTCTGGTGATGAATGATCGCAGCTACCATATGGATTGTGTCATGATCCATGGTGGAGAACAATGGATGATGTGGAAGAGCAAGACCATGGGTGAAGAAGTCTGTACACCACGGCTGCTGGACTCATACTGAGATCCAGGTGATTTTCTCCCCCTTTTAATAGGAAATATCAATTTTCCACTTGGTGTCCTTCTACATACTCTGGACATACTGCAGACATCCTAAATATCCAAGATACATCCCACATACAAACGTTTTGTCCATTTTAATCCTTTGTATACGAGATGCATATGCTTACATTCTTTCTATTTCCGTGCTACTAACGCTGCGTGGACATTCCGAGTACCTTTCGTTTCCTTCCTCTTTCCATTTTCAGCTGCAGTGGATGTGAGTTGCGAGGATGTCCAGAGGATGCAGAGAGGATACAGCGGATGTTTAACGGATGATAATGGACATAGAACGTTTGTTGCCTGTATATGTCACGGATGTACATCATACGCAGCGGAAAGTTCATCCGTTCACAAAGTTTTGTGCAGCTCAAAACTTCTTGGGCAGATGAAATCTCAGTGGACAGATGCTGGAGGGATAGAGCGTATGAAACACATATGCAGTGAGTACACAATGGATGCATCGCGTTTTCCAACGGATGGCAAGCTTTTTTTAACGTTTTACATCCTCTTTGCATCCATTGGTGCAGTGGGACAGGGGCTTAAGGAGGGACAAGATTTGACTTTAACAAGAAACTATAGGTCGATTTCATCATCATGAATCCTGCTTCAGCAATATTCTGCTTTCCTGTGTATCAGTAGCCTGAACTCTTCCAAGCAATAACAATAGGTTATTGCAGAGAAAGTTTAGAAAAGAATAAACTTGTGTAGACAGTTTAAATAAGTGGAAATATTCTTCTAGTGTTGTAATTTGGGATTGCCCAGCTTGATAGATCTGCATAAAACGATGTCTGATCTTTCAAGATTATACACACAGACACAAGCCATTAATCATAGTCATTGACAATAATCTAGTCCGTAATAGGAAAATATTACTGGAAAATTGGAAAATATCAGGGTTGCCAGCTGCTGGACACAAGCAGTTTGAGATGGTTATTTCCATCTTATTGTGTTTGTGGATTCCTTAGGGTTGCTTGGTTGAACCATTTTTTAGAGATGAACATATTGTGTCTGTCACAATATGTTCCAGAAAAGTTACATTTTTACAATTTTCTTCTTAGACTTCCTCAGAAATGATTGGGAATATTAGTCACTGTGTACGTATATGATAATTTTAGGTGGCAGATTCAGCATAGGTCAACTATTTATCCATGTATTTTATAAATAGTTATAAAAAAAACAAAGACTTACGAAAACAGTCATTCCAGGGTGTTTATTCAAAACTCACCCATTTTTCCCCCCACAAAACTCATGGATATATTTTTCAGAGGCAACTTTGGATCAGGAAACAGAAACATGGAGGATGCTTTGCATCTATTATATTAAATGCATTAAAAATCACCCCAGTTGCTAAGTGGCATTTTTAACAGAAGAATTCTAAAATGCGTATACAGATTATAAATGGCACACTATATCAGCATTGCTTCCCACGTGATTTCAATAGTTTTCTATTTATAGTTGAAATGAAACACTTGATAAGGAAAAAAAAACCAATCCAAAGAAATGCCCAGAAAGCTTATACAATTTTTCTTTTGTATACATCAATTAACAGCAGGGGTGGGATTCAAATTTTTTAACAACTAGTTCTGTGGGCATGGCTTATGAGGTGGGCATGGCTTGGTGGTCATGTGACTGGGTGGACATGGCTTGGTAATCATGTTATTGGCTGGGTGTGGCCAACTCAATATCACTCACATAGAGGCATGCCTCTCCTTGCCTGGCCTCTCATGACTGTGGGGATGCTGCAACAGTCATAAGTGTGAAAAATGGTCATAAGTCACTTTTTTCAGTGCCATTGTAACTTTGAATGGTTACTCCACACAAGCAAAGTACCAGCAAAGGAGGGGAAGAAGACTCCAGAGATATTCCTGAGACAGGAAGTCTAGTCCTGCCAAGTTAACGGAGAGGCAGTTTCTGTAAGCAACACCAGAATGTTTCCTTCCTGCCTTCCTTACAGGATTAAGCCAGTAATTTCTTCTAACAACTGGTTCTCTGAACTGCTTAGAATGTTAACAACCGGTTCTAAAGAATAGGTGTAAACTGGTAGAATCCCACCCCTGATTAACAGATTACCTTTTGCTGGTTTTTGCAGACACAAGGCTGAGTTGTGGGGGGAATGTTCCTATCATGACGCATAATACACCAATGTAATCTTCATCCCCTGCCATTAAATGCTACTACAAAGGGGGAAAATACATACATACGTACATATTTGTTTTCTTACATTTTCGTGGGTATTTATATGTATGGTATTCAGCTTTGTTCGGGTATTTTCCCACGTCATTATAGTTGTGCTTTTAAAGTTGTAGCAACAGATAAACTCTGTGGCCAAAACACTAACTGCCAGAATCAAATGACTGGCAGACAAGACACAATATAAAGACTGAACTATGCACCCTGACTAAAGTACTGAAAGCCAATGGCTTCCACAAAAGCAAAATCACTGGCTTGATCCACAAAAACACAATGAGACATAATGGAGACCTAGAAGATGAACAGAACTATGGAACAGCTGTCCTGCCCTACATAAGAAGTACTATAGACAAAATCAGTAAGATACTATACAGACATCACATCAAAACTGCCTTCAAAACAGACAAAAAAATAGCAGCCATCCTAAGAAATCCCAAAGATAAATTTGATCTGGTAAACCAAGACATATATGAAGTCCCCTGTGCATCATGCCCTGCCACATACATTGGGCAGACCAATAGAAGAATAAGTACCCACCTGGATGAACACAAAAATGCAGTAAAAAATCTGAAACACACTTCCTCACTAGTCCAACACATGAAAGCCACAGGTCATAGCATCGACTTAAATGGCACCAAAATCCTAGCTACCATAGAAAACCCAGCTACAGAATTATCAGAGAAGCCATAGAGATTGAAAAAATACCTGAAAGCATGAATAGAAGAGATGACTACATCAGAATGTCAATTATCTGGAAACCTGCACTCTCAAACAAAAAAAAATCTCCAATCCACAAGCCAGCCAAACACCTGGGCACAAACACATCCCCTCTGATACCTCCAGCTCAAACACCCCAGCCAGGCACCCAGATGAAACCTAGCTTCCTAATTAATGATAGCCGTCCGTTTACTTGGAACCAAGCTGCACTAAAAGCCTCCAATACAGGAAACACAATGTTGCCAGCCAATCAAGACAAAAAAAGCTACAAAACAGACAGAAGATATTAGAAACACCAATCAAGCAGAACAAAGCAAACTCCAAGACCAATAAACACAGACCAAGACTCCCAACCAATCAGGGTGAAGAAAAAACCATTCTGGCACAGCAGTTGGCTAGCCCCAAATTTAAAACTGAAACAACTGTAAAAGTCTGACTCACAGATGAACACAATACAGAAGCCTGATGATGGCAGAGGAGATTCTGCCAAAATGTTGCTACAACTTCATCTCTGTTGTTAAGCGAGAGAGTTGTTAAGGGAGTTTTGCCCCATTTTCTGACCTTTCTTGCTCCGATTGTTAGGCGAACCACTGCAGTTGTTCAGTTAGTGTGAAGTGAATCTGTCTTCTCCATTGGCCTTCCTTGTCAGAACGTCGCAAAAAATGATCACCTGACCTTGGGACATTGCAACCATCATAAATATGAACCAGTTGCCAAACATCTGAATTTTGATCACATGACCATGGGGATGCTGCAGTGGTCATAAGTGTGAAAAACAGTCACAAGTAAAAAAAATCAGTGCTATTGTAATTTCAAATGGTGTGCTCTCTTGCTAACTCTCACACACACATAACTGTGATTTAGTGAGTTTATTAATATTCCCAAGCAGTTCCCTTCATCAAAAACCTAGAACTGTCCCAGTAAAGTCCAGCTACAAGCAGATCAATGCTAGTCCACAGAGCAGTAGCCAAAGTTTCTCAATCAAAATAATCACCAGGAAAACTTATATCCAGAGCATAGAAGAATTCACGAGGCAGAAAAAAAGTCCTGATTTTCAAATCATGATCCAAATCAAGCCACTGTGTCAATCCAAAGTGAGGCAGAAGTCACAATGACTGGAAAACGCATAGCTAGGAAACAAACACATTGTTCCCAGCATCATCTCCATCTGTCTGCTGTGCCAAATAACCAGCTTCCAGTGCAACCCATCAATAAGGGTGAGGCTACCTCCTCACAAGTAATCTGGCTGACCTTCTCTGCTCCTGCCTTTTCTGGGTCCTATGTGTTCTTGGATCAGGTATAGAAGGCAGTTCTTCTTCCTCATCACCAACTGGCTGCAGCTGCATGCTTTCCCCACCTGGAGTCTCAGGATTGTTTTGCTGCAGCTGGGCTTCAGCCAACTGCCTCACAGATGGGCTTCTCAGAGCCATCAATCAACTCAGCTCTTGACGTGCCAGGAACTGATACATGAGCTGACATCCTCCCCTGATACATGAGCTGACATCCTCCCCTGAGCTGACATCAAGAGAGGTATCTGAGGAAACGTCCAGGGAGTCATCACAAATAGTCACTAAATAAACCTAAGTAAACCTGTAAGTCTAGCTGTAGTCCCCATATGTCTCTTGATTCCCTAACATATGTTTATACCATTTTAAAGTCACTTACTTATTAACACATTATATTTAAGAATTAGGCAAATGCAAGTCCTAAGGCAGATGTTATGGGACAGGAGCTCTTAAGGACTCCAACATCTTTGACTCCTGGAATCTTCTCTGACTTAAAGAGCATTGTGTGGGTGTGGTCCATTGATGTCATAATTACTGTTGCCATCATCTACCATTCAGACTAATGTCTTGAGCTGGGGTTCCATATGAAATAGAGAATATCTTCCAGCCTGTGTACTTACTGGAAAGTAAAAAGGAAACTGATGATGAACAAGAAATAAATCCTATAAGTCTACTCCTGAGGTTCAGTTCCTCAAGTAATCTGGTCACATGTCATGAAGGGCTTTAAAGATGATAATATGAATTGGACCCAGAAGCTAACTGGCACCCAATACGCCTTGCAACTCCAGAGGCAAGGAAAATTACTCAGGCCACTATATTCTGCCCTACTTGTAGCTTCCAGATATTCTTCAAGGTAGAGCATATTGCAGTAGTTCATAATGGAGGTGATCTCAGTCAAGGAAGGATGCAACTGACACACAACACAAAACTGAACCAAAGTCCTCTGAGATATGCTTGCCACCTGTGCCCTGACCAGCAATCATGAATCCAGGAGAAGCCCCCCCCCCCCAATTACACATTGGGTCTGTTTGGAGCAGTGCAATCCCATCTAGGACCAAAGATGGTAAACTCCAAGTTACGGAGAAACCTCCAGTACATAGTTACCCCAACTCACCAAGGTTTAATTGAAGCCAGCTGTTCCTCATCCAAACCCCCTACCACATCCAGGCCCCATGAAAGGAGTCCCACAGTATTATCTACTTTCCCCAGGACAAAAACATACATCTGAGTCTCATCAGCATGCTGATGATACTTCATGCCATGGCAATGGATGATCTCACCCAGCAGCTTCATGTAAATGTTTAAAAAGGAGCAGAGAGAGCACTGAAACATGTGGCACCACACAGGGCAGGCGCTGTGGACTGGACCTCTCACTCCTTATCAACACTGATTGGGACTGGTCCCAGAGGAAGAAGGTGAACCAGCACAAAACTCTGCCTACCACCCTCCCCCAATTCCCAAAGCCGGCCCAAAAAGAAATAAGCATTGATGGTATTTAAAGCTCCAAGAGGTCAAGAAGAACCATGGCGGATGCATTGCCCCCCCTGCTCTAATTAAAATCAAAGTGAGTATTTTTAATTTCCTGCTTCCAGACACCAGGTCAAGGGCAGGGAAGGGAGAAATGTGTGGAGATTGACTTGTCTGATCTCATTCACAGAAGAATGTAAGTACCGCCAATTACAGTGCAATGCTTAATTTTTGATGGCACAATTTTATTGAACTCTGTTCTTCTTTGTCTGTAAACAGAGAAAAGAGAACAGAGAGGAGGATGTCTCAAAATGAAGCAAGAGTTCAGCATTATTAGAATCATTTTTATCCCCCAAGCTGGGATTTATTTTAAATATTACTTTAGTGAGGATTGGGGGGGAGGGAATGCCATGAAGATGGCACTTAGCTTTTTCTAGAGGAGGTAATGGCATTAAAACAACTAATCTTCTCAATTTTTATGACACCCTATCTCAGAAAGATGTTCATTTCCAGTCTTCTAAAGAAGTAGCACCGAAAGGTAATTATACTGCAAAGTAATGGAGTTACAGAGAGAATTGCGAGTTTTGATGGAATAACAGGCTCCTGATAGAAGCCATTAGTCTACCAAGTAGAGAAAGTCTGCCACTAAGCAATGCATAACAGCTATTCCAGGTGTAGAAAACTATTTCAAATCATTATAATTCTATGAACAACCAAATTAAAGCAGTCATATGCAGAATTACAGATAGGTGAGTGTTTCTCTCTTTGGCCTGTTAGCTGCGGTTTGAGAGAAAAGGTCAACTCAAGGGGAAAATTCTTTTACGCACTTGTTGACTTGGGAAGCAGTCATCCGTATTTATCAGGCCCTATACAATGATCTCAGTGAGACAGAGTAACTGGACAACAGAACTAGAAAGGATCCTGAAGGTCTTTTAGTCCAACTCTATTCTCAAGCAGGACAATGTACCATGCCAAATGGCTAAGCAGTCTCTTCTTAAAAGCCTCCAATGACAGAGTACCCACAAATGTGAAGGTGAGCTGTTCTACTGTTGAATTGTTTTCCCTGGTAGGAAATTTCTCCTTAGTTTTAGGTTGCTTCTCCCCTTGGGTTAGTTTCCATCTGTTGTTTCTTGTCTTGCCTTCTGGTCCTTTGGAAAATAGCTTGACTCCCTCTTCTCTGTGGCAATCCCTCAAATATGGGAACATTGCGATCATGTCACTCCCTAGTCCAGTGATGGCTAATCTTTTTGGGCTCCTGTGCCAAAAATTGTGCATGCGCTTGCGCACTCACATTCACATGCCAGCACCCAGAGGGCAATGCGTGCCCCCCATGCCCCCTATGCATGTATGTGCAATTTTCAACCTTCAAAGCCTGCAAAAGCCTTCCTCAAGCCTTTGGGAGGCCGAAAAAGGCCTCAAACTGGCCAAAAATCAGCTGTGAGGTGCGCACACATGCAGTGAGATAAGTTTGCCTTGTGTGCCAGCACAAATGGCTCTGCATGCCATCTGTGATATGCATGCTATAGGTTTGCCATCACAGCCCTAGTCCTTCTTGTCATTAAACTAGACATACCCATGGTTCCTGCAACCGTTCTTCATATGTTTTAGCCTCCAGGCCTCTGATCATCTTTGTTGCTCTTTTCTGCACTCTTCCCAGAGTCCCAACATCTTTTTTTATAAGTTTTCATTTGGAGCTAGGTTTTCTTTTAAACTAGAGCTAGACAGTTTTCATTAAAGATAGGTACTGAAGGTTTTTAGGAAAAAAAATCTCTATTAAATAAGTGACAAATTGGATGAACATTTTCCTCAGGATTTTCTCATAATTTCTCCAAAGCCAGACTGCTGCTTAACAGTGATTGTAGCATCTCTATTGCAAAAATCCAGTCAGGGGAGTTTTTTCATAATATTTTCCATTGAGATTTAATTGATAATTGGGAAGTTCAAAGGGCTGGAGAAGACTGAAGAGATTATTACAGAATGTAAAATTAGTCTATTTTATGCTTGCCCAACTTCCTTTGCCACCTCATAAGTAGACCAATGCAAGAACACCAAAAGACAAAAATGAATCTTTCTCTTTGAAAAAAAAAAATAAAGTGTCAAAGTAATTTCCATCTGCCCACCTGTAGTTTTTACATACTGTGCAGTGTCATATATACAATAAACTATCTAATGAGAGAATTTGGGTCAAAAGAAGGGTGCTTTTAATACTCTTCGGCACATAGATGAATGTTGTCTAGTATATGATTCTAACCCTTGGTCAAAAGAAGGCTGCCATTATTTGCCTGAAATGGAATGCCATCAAAGATTTAGCTTTAAAATATAGTATTAGATATATTTGATACAATAAGGAGATTAGATATCCTTGCCTTCCCCAACCAGATATCCTTCAGGTTGTCAGATATGTCAAGTTCTATAATATTGGTGGTTTGTTTTCTGAGCTTGTTGTTTAGTTTAGTTCAGTTCATTGAAATCTGGTATTCAATGAATGGGTGACCAGCCAGGGTGACCTTACCACCAGATGACCTTCAGACCATTTGGTCACATGACCAACTGACCACATAAGACCTATAAAAGCAGAAGACAACGGAATCAAGAAAATTCAACCAAAGTTCCACTGCTGATGTTACCATGCCTTGGACACTCAACAACAAGCTCAGAGAACAAGCCACCACCCACCTCTACCACCTAAGCTACAAATATTTTCCACCATTTCTAAATCCAACAATTTCTCTCATGATGACTAGATTTGGGAAACACATTGGGAAATCACAAGGTTGGGAAAGGATGTTCAAAACATTTTGCGACCAGGTTGACATTTTCTATGTGTAAATCAATTGACCTGGTTTCTTTCTTTCTGAGGAAACATGTTGAATCTGAGTTGAATTGCAATCAATGCTTTTGGATGATGGCAGCTCCTAGATAGCCTAAACATCAGCTTTTTCACTAAGAAAGATTAAAATGTAGGCTCCCCTCCTTACAAAGAGATTAAAATGATCTCAGACAGACTGTGCAGACTAACAATATATTGAGTAATGTCAGCCTTAAAGGTCACCTCCCAGCTTACTCTCACACATTTTGTGGAGAGCATTCTGTGTTGTAACCAATGAATTCAGCTGTTGTTTCAGAAACGGAGAATATTTAAACCAAATATTTTTGATAAGAGATTTCCTGCATATTCAGATAATTATATATGAAGAACATTTCAACGTGCTACTTCCATAAGGCTAAATTTATGTGGCAATAAACGGAGCATATGATGACAAAGATGTACTATAAGGTTAAAAGCTTGTTCCCATATGTGTTTTCTTCATTTCATGACCGCAATCTTCAAGGATGAACTCACGGATTAAATAAAAGCAGCTTAATATCATGTTATCTTTATCATTGATCATTTGCCCTTTCCTTTCAGTTCTTAATTACTTTACTTGTTTGTCAGGTTTTGTGAAGCACAGAAGGGGTGCGTCAGTTGAAAGGAGATTCTGTTGAATCTTCAGATTAATTTGTGATGTTAAACAATGTCTTTGAACTGATGTAGAGAGAACTGGAGACTTTTGCAGATTTGATCTTCTTCCTCTTCCTCCTCCTCCCTTACTATTTCAGGTATTGAAGGAGGCACAAGAGTTCTGATTCTTGCTATTCTGACAGCCTCAATTATTGTTCATTTACAGTGTTTGACAGCCTCAATTATTGTTCATTTGCAGTGTTCATTTGCAGTCTTTCATGTTGTATCTCCATCTTCTTCTGGGTCTGTCTAATGTTCTTTGGTCTTCTCCTATTTTTGTATAGGTTTTATATGGTATGGAATCCCATGACATTGACATGACACGCAAAGATTTGATGGACTTTCTTCTCTTCTGCAGTATTCCTTCCATTTAGCCAATGTCAAATCTGTTTCAATCAAATAGTCTTGCCTTATTTTAAATGCCTCTTCTGAATCTTAAATCTCAATTCAATACAGATCTTGGCTGATTTGGTACTTGTTTGAGTATTTTTATCGATTCTACAGGCCAACATAGCTCCTACAAATACATTTTTGTAAACATATTATCATACATAGTTGTTATAAAACAAAAGAAAAAGAGATTGGAAATAAAGAGGAAAAAAGCAAACAGTGCCACTGATTCTTTCTTAATGTATTGCCAACATTATACATTCAATCACTTTTTTTTCCTTCCCAGGCTTCTGCTAATGTGACTTGGGGAAAATTCTTTAAAGTTATTTCTTGCAAACTATAATCCCATTGAAATGCCATGGTTTTTAGCAGTGACCCCCAAGGATCCTTATCAGAATCTGTTTTTTTATACAATATGAAAAGCCTTTTAATCTTAATTAATAGCTTCTGATTGCTGTATTTTACATAAATAGAGGAAATAGGGATTTATTCATTTTTTCACTGCCACTGGGAGAATCAGCTAGGGCAGCTGCAAGCTGCTGGGGAATTCTGGGAGCTGACGTCCATGCATCTTAAAATCGCCAAGGTTGAGAGACACACAAGTAGACACATATGGAACTTAATCTGCATGCATAATTTTGACTACAATGCATGTGTTGACATATGATTATTAAGCCTGTAATACTACTGGGAATTCGACACAGATTCATATATAAATAAACATGCATATATTATAACCTAATGAGCAACAAAGAACTATATAAGGGAAAGATGATATACAGTATAAATATTTTAAATAAAATAAATACAAATTACAAAGAAATGCTTATAGAATTTCATAATTTTGAAATAATGAAAAATATTTTTTCTGAATTATGGAAAAAACAACAATAGAAGCAACAATGAATTTTGTTTCAAACAACTACATTACAAGAATTTCACAAATGAATTAATAATTAAGTGAAATAAAGCACTATTTAGAACTTTATACAAAAATGTAGCAAACATTACAGCAAAGAGAAGTTATAGGCTGGAAGTACATGAAATGAGTTTGAAAATACAATTATTTAAATCTTCACACAATGTTGCATTAAAACCAACCTGAACTCTCACAGAAAAATGTTAAGCAGATAAATTAAAGTTCCCATATTATTTGTTTGCTTGTATCCTGCCTTTGTTATTATTACAAACAACCCAATGCAGTGTACTTATCCAACACATCTTCCTCCCTCTATTTTCCCCATAACAACAACCCTGTGAAGTGGGTTGGGCTGAGAGACAGTCATTGGCTCAAGGTCACCAACTTAGTGAAGTCCTCTAAGGAAAAATAATAACAATGAGTCTTCCTTCTCATCTCCTTTGGTGCCAAGGTTCAGATTTGTCCCTTTCCTCAGTCAGGACATAGATTAAAGCCTCCAAAACTTTATTAAGAATCTATACCATGCTGGTCAGACACGCAAAGGATACCTTAAGTAATTTTCCTAGTGGAAGATTCTGAATGGACAGACAAGTAAGCTTATATAGTCAGTTTCACATGAGGCACTTCAAACTGTGTGATGCCATTGGCTAATTCATGTTTGGTCTTGTTCAGATTTCTGAGCAAATGGAAACTCTGTCTCCAAAGTTTACCTATCCATATGCATAGAATAGTGGCATTATCATAATAACCCCTGAAAAAGTTTGTTCTGTTTTCTGTGGCAGCTGTTGTGACATAGCGTACGGTTCTACCACATCTGAACTGCACATTTCTAGCCATGTAAACACAACCACCACCATTCAGTATGGTGTCAGCTAATTTGCATCTTTATACTGAGGAATGGTTGGTTAAGGCTAAGCTTCTTTATTAACAGTAAATGCCTTATGTTTTTCCCCAAATTCCTCTGGGTTCATCCATCTCTTGCATGATCATATATTGCATCTCGCGAAAGAAATAGCTTTATCACATTTATTTTCCTTCAGTGGTTCTGGCAAGCAGAACAGAAAGGGCTCATAAACTGGGTCATCTTGCAAAACGTCTTAATTCTGTTTTTCCTTCTCCCATTCAATAGCATGGCATGTTTTTTTGAATAGTCTTCTCTCAGAATAGAAATTGAAACATTTAAAATTGCACAAAAGGCCATGCTTTATATCTGAAATAATCCCACAATTATACTTTAATAATCGAAATAAATTGCTCAGCAAATGCTAATTTTAACAAAACATTTATGAAAAGGAAAAGGAATGAGAAAGAGAATACAACAGTCCTACTACCTTCTACAGGTAAGGCTGTGTGGAAGCAGCTAGTTCTAGAAAAGTTCTGCTCTGATATAATATGTAAAAAACAATAGTAGGTTTCACTACAATACAGGCATTTCTCGACCTTCAACTTCAATTGAACCCCAAATTTCCATTGCTATGCAAGACATTGTTAAATAGGTTTTGGACTATTCTATGCTTTCTTGCCAGAGTTGTTAAGCAAATCACTGCTGTTGTTAAGTTATGCTTGTTAAGTGAACCTGCTTCCCCATTGATCTTCTTGGTCAGTAGGTCGCAAAAGATAGTCACATGATCCTGGGACACAATAACCATCACAAATATAACCAATTGCCAAGCACCTGAATTTTGATCGTGTGACAATGGAGATGCTGCAATGATTGTTAAATGTGAAAAACGGTCATAAGACACTTGTTCCATTGTAACTTTGGCCACACAACTAACAGTTACTAAATGAAGGGTTGTAAGCTGAGACTATGTCAACCTGTAAAGCTTCACTGCCCTGAATTGCCATGGACAGGGGGATGGGAAATCGCACCACGCAGCTACACTGAGGAATTTAATCCTCAGTCATAACACGACACAGTCTGGCCAAGCAAGTCAAGGCCATCTCCACGGATATCAGCAGTGACCAGGAGGGAGTGACTTCTACCACCTGCGAAATTACTTTGTTGGGTAATATGATGGGTGACACATTTTGGGGGGGAGTGGGAAACAGGATCAGAGACAAGGCGCAAAGGGAGTGAAGTCAGAGTTGGCTTCACCTAGGTAATGTTGACATGGTGCTCCTAATAAAAGACTGGATTTTTATTGCTGGATCAGTAGTGAAATGGTACCAGTTGGCTGAACAGGTTGTAAAAAAAGCTCCCTCCCACTCAACCCTGTGCTCTTCTGTTCTTTATCCTCTCAGCTGATTGGCACGGCAGAGCCTCAGCTACTGTTTGGAAAGCTGTGCATGCATGTTAGGTGAGTGCGCGCACATGCATGAAGTGCATGATCACCAAACTGGTACCAAGGAAACTGGAAGAATCCCAGATGGCTTGAGACTCTTAACTGTGTTAGTGCCCTGGTCAGATCCCTGACAGACTACCTGTATAGGCTATTTTCCAACTTACTTCTCCTCTCTCTCCTAATGTTTTCACCTATCTTTTCTCACTTCTTAACCACTTTCATACTTTCATATTTCCCCTTCTTTGTTTCTTTTTTTATTTTATTTTTATTCTTAAAACAAACAAACAGAAACAAAACATAAAAAACATAAAACCATCTTCCAGTTATATACATACAGTGTGTCAGTTGGTTACAAATCTTTTATGCTATCCTTTCATAGTCCTTTACATTTAATTTGTATAGATTCTCACATTATCAATCCAACATATATTTATACATTATCAGTTATTAATTGTTCATTTGACTAAACTATTATTCTATCATTTTATACAGAATATTCTAAATTTTATATAAATTTATATTATGCATTCATCCAATGGTTATATATTTTTATATTCTATTCTATATCATTCTACTGGTCTTATATCATGAAGTTTCCTAATTTATTTCATTACCATGTCTTTTTGTCTAACCATTAATAAAATAAATCCGATATTTTATAAAATAGTTTATCTTCTTGTTCTCTAATTTCAAATGTCAATTTATTCATTTCAGCACAATCCATAGTTTTCTCAATAACTTCCTCCTGCATAAGTTTTTTTCATTTTTCCAATTCTTAGCAAATGCAATTCTAGCTGCTGTCAAAACATTTACAATCAAATACTTCAATTCTTTATTATATATTTCCAGTATAATTCCTCCCTTTCTTTGTTTCTAACTCCATGAGAAGAGCCAGCTCTCTGGAAAAGGCTCTAATGTTGAGAAAGGTGGAAGAAAAGAGGAGTATAATAATCAGCAGCAAGGTGGATGAATTGTTACGGTGGCTATGGAGGTGCCATTGGGAAACCTGAAAGAACAGGGATAGGTCATGCTGGAGAATATCCATCTGTGGTCATTAGAAGTCAACAATGTTCTGACCCAAACCCTTTCCCAATAAAACAAACATGAACCAAAGGGAACAGAAACCTTTTAATGATTCATTTGAATCCCCGGTTAAAAGGCTTCTGCAAACTAATTAACTTTGATAAGCATAAGCTTCACCAAAACTGTGTGAGACTGCCAAGAATAACAGATAAGAAATAATTTACGACACAAATAATTTACAACACAAATCTTCAAATACCAAAATACTGCAATGTCCATGAGATTGGAGTTTCAAAACATTTTTGCTTCCTGCAAAGAACGTTTGCTTCACAGCTGGCTTTTATCTTTTTGAAGGATCCATGCTGCTGCAACTGCTTTTTCCTGCGAACAACCCTGCCAGCCCCCACAATCTCTGAAGATAGCAGTCCACTCCCAAATGGTCCTGGCCCCTTATCTAAGTCCTCGCTTTCCTCAGCTGTCCACATCTGCTGTCGGTAACCACAACAAACAATGGCTTGACAGCATATAGACAATCTATCAAAAGAGCAACACACATTTTTCAAACTTTAAATTTCAGATAGAGGAGACTGAGATTCCCCCCTCCCTTTGATAAATTAGTGTTATTTTGTGTAGTAGTCATTGGACATAGACTAAGAGCATACATAGACAAAGAGTATAGCAACGATGGACTTTAAAATGATTTACTGTTTTCCTGATGCAATGTATTTACAGAAATACATGTTAAGCATATAATCAGGGGATATATTCCTGGCTCATAAAAAGTACATAAAAAGTAACCAGAGATTTGACTGTAACCCAATGACCACATTTTCATTTTTTTTAATCCCCAGCTAGAGCCATACATTATCCTCAAAATAGTGAAATTATAACCTCAAGAATTATTTGGGTTTCCTCACATTGATTTGGTTACAGGGGCATGGATCATAAAAAACTGAAGAAAAAAAAAACCCTGAACACAGATGCAGTGATAAGTAAGTCGAAAAAAGATTGAAGTTAATCTTCTGTTCCCAAACCATTTGGAATCTTTCAAAGGGAAAAGGTCTGTAGGTGGTTCTATGGGAGATCTGCAGATAGAAAGGAGATCAGAGACTAAAATCCTTGTTGTGTAAAGGCAAGTTTCCCCATTCTGGACTGGAATGGAATCTTCAGCCCAAATTTAGAGACTTATAATCCAAGCATAATGGACATGGTGAGAAAACTTATATTCAGGTGACCCTTCAGAGGACCCAAGTCTGTCTTCTCATTCCAGCAATAACACAAGGAGCAATTTCCAAATTTGTCTCTTGCTGTTGCAATCCTTCGACATCCTCTTGTGCTGTATGCCAGCACAGCTGCATATTTTTTTTAGCTCAAGTCTGCTAGGGGTGTGGCTCATGCAAAACCAGTGCACCACTCATGCCAACACAGCTCTGCCTACTGGCTCAGAAAAGACTGAATTACGCCACCAAAGCAATTAAATATCCCAAGTACAAATTACTAAAAAAAAGGCATTGAAAACTACTAGTTGCCTTAGAGGAAATATCACCCAGTTAGTTCTTCTTTGTCTCTCTGATTGCACAAAAGCCATTTACTCACACAAAGGTAACAGCTGAATGTTTTTTCCCCCACTTGCTGTTCATGCAATTTCTTCCTTTAGTTGCTGGATCATCAAAAATTCTAATCAACCCTGATATAATGTAAAGCACTGTGTGGCATTTATCATCTGATTTAGTCTTTAATGCCCCATGCAGGGTTTAATCAAAGGTATCAAACCACTAACATACATACATGCACACACACACTCATACACACTTACACCAGGGAAAAAAAAGCCAAGAAGTAAAACTGTATGATTAGAAGTCCAGATAAGAGGCAGCACACATGCTTTCTATCATTGTGCACACCCCTGAATTGAAATTGAAATTCAGGGCTGTAAAGGAAGGTCTGGAGAGCTCAGATATTTCCATATTTCTACACTGATCATCTCTTGTTAGCTTGCAATACTGTTTTCCTGAACCAGGGGGTCTCCATATTTCTCATCCAGAAGTCTATAGAGTGCAGGAGAAGGGCAAACAATGGAGTCAGTTTTATTTTTTTAATTTTATTTTGATCCTGTACTGTCAGGTGCAGGAAATCAGGAACCAGAGTTAGATCCAAAATGTATACAAGTAGATTTTACCGTACTTCTAAACAAGAATTTGAACTACTAACAGTCAAAGCAAATTGGTGGTAGATAAAAGTCAATGGGATACAAGGTGGGCTGGACTTAGATCTCTTGGGGGTGCAAAGGGACTCTAGATTGTTAATATGCTTGACCCCTCTCTAGGACTCTGCCTGATTATTTCCTTCACGTATTTACATACAGTATATAAAAATATGTAAATAGTACACAACGTTTGTAATGAAGTGTTTTTTATCAGGGCAACCTGGTCTACCCAAATATGGGATGAAGCATACTGCTTCCGCTTTCGCTTTTCAGCCACAATCCAGGAGCCTTCACAGGCAGTCGCTTTCACGACAAACAATTTTTGTGTTCCCCTTTAGTTCTTTGTCAGTAAACAAACATTTAACACAATGTTTGTAATGCTGAAAAGAAGGTACATACAGTATTAATTAAACAAAAAATAAACAAACTGAGACTGTAATTTCCAGAAAGAATTTCACCCCCCATCTTGGAGACTAAGATCTTGGAACAACATCTTAGAAACTAAGGGGTTATTTTCTGTATTTCTTCAAGTTGGTAGTTTGAATGCTCTTGTGTTTGCATAATAGGTCAGACAGTTTGAAACAAGTTTGAAATCAAGGAGAATATATTTCTCTAGGATTTCTCCATCATATGAAAAAGAAAAAGATCGATAAAAGGGTAATGGCTATCTCCATGATGAACAGCGGAGATCTATGAACCTGGACAAGTCTAGTAAATCTTTGTGATGGACATACCTTTTCTTATGTGTCAAAGTTTAAAAGTTGAGGGTGAGAGAGAGAAAGAACACCTAGATGTTTTTATATATTTTCACCCAAACAATTGGCAGCTAAGCTTAAAGTTTTGTAATTACAGTCTACAATAGTAAATTTATCAAAGCTTTCCAATGCTCTGAATAATCTATTGTGTTGGATTATTTTCTCACCATAAAATGTTATAAAGATTTCTTTTTTTAATTTCCATTTATTTCACCAAAGTAGTTCACTAATTTCATCTTCCACATAAGTATTCAATTATTTCTTGTGAACCATTTGAGATCCCAAGAGGAACCCAAACTGTGGGATAATACATCAGAGATTTATTTCCAGGTCACAGGCAACTCATGAAAACAGCCGTTACAGAGAATTTGATTTACACATTGCAACGAGTACAGGAAAGCCTCTTTTGTGAGATGAAAACTCTCCCTCTAGGGACTGTAGCCTAACCTGTGAAAAAACATCCAACCTCCTGATGCTTCCAATGCCAATTAGACCAAAGCCTCTTATCATATAATGTAGGCTTCTTGTAATGATACTAGCTGGAATAATTATGTGAGCAAATTTCCAAACTGAGAAAGTTATTGATATGGCACAACTAATGGTTTCTTTCATCAGTAAAAGACAGAAGAAGAGGGAGAAGGAGAGGATCGGCCTTAACAGTCATTTTATTCAACAGAGTCCTGTGATGCTTGGTAGTTTTTTTTTCTTCCCCCTAGGGAAATAGGATAAAAATAAATTCATGATGTTTTAAATCGTATTATATGATTGCAAGCAAGCAAATAGTTTCACAATGTAGGGTGCAGCTCAATAAATATCTTACATTTTAATTGATCTCATTTTATACAGCTATAAAGCTTGCACACTTATTTTTTATTTTTATTTATTTTGATTTGTCAATCGCTTACAAGATAATAGGTATAAGCATAAACATAGTTATGAATACATGAAATGGATACATATAAGAAAAATAAAAAGAAACAATTGGACAGGGATGGTAGGCACATTGGTGTGCCTATGCACCAACTTAGGCATAGTATTTTGCGAGAAAAACATACTAATTAACATACAGCATGGCTATTTTTGGCAAAGAATGTAGAATATAAATCTATATTTCTATAGAGATCGAGCCAAATTATAACTGCCAGCAGACAAAATGGCCAAAAATGAAAAATGCAGGAAGCTTTAGATCAGTAACATTCAGAACTGGGGTGTGGGGTGTGGAACTGTGGCCATTTTATGACCTGTGGACTTCAACTCCCAGAATTCCTGAACCAGCATGGCTGGCTCAGGAATTCTGGGTGTTGTAGTCCACAGGTTATAAAAGGAACCACAGTTCCCACTCTTGAAGACCACAAATTTCTTATGAAATAATAGAACGGTAAAGTCTCTTATCAGGTATCTTTCATCTGTGTTTTCATAGCTTTCTGTTTAGTCTTTCAGATCATTTTTAAATTCTCCATGCCTCAATTGGCTAGAATCCTCCAGAAATAGCAATCTTAATAGTTAGTTACTACAACAACAACAACAACAACAACAACAACAACAACAACAACAACAACAACAACAATAATAATAATAATAATAATTCTCTTTCTATACATATAGAAAGAGAATAAGAAAAGTCCTGGCATTATGGGCAGAGAGGAGACACCATGGAGATAAAATAATGGCAGCACAATAAGGTAAAACTGAGAAAAGTGATAAGTATCACAAATAAATAAATCTTGAATTTTGTAAGAGAAATAAGGGTTTTCATTTGGCAGGTAGCATTTTACATTTGATAGCACTTTCTCTTGAATATTGTTTTCCTGTATTTATTCCTTTTATGCAGACTGCCTTGGGAAGGTTTTGCCCCCCAATGCAGCCTTGATAATCCTAGAATAAATACATATAAAATAAATATACAGTCGTTATGAACTCATCAACCCCAGGCATTGGGTGGTTATATGTTTTGATTCTGAGCAGCTCACAATATAAAGGGGTGGGGGAAGAGCAGTAATACAATCAAGTAAATACCAAAACAATAAAACAAACAAAATGGAAAAGCTGGCCAACCTACTTCCAAACAGATGCAGTGTATGCCAAACACATCTAAGGGGTACGTTGAGGCCTGGGACAACACCCAGAATGCCATCAGAGTGGGAACCCCATGGGCATCAGGGGGAGCCTCATTCCAGAGGGCAGATGCTAGAACAGAGAAAGCATGGTTCCGAGAAGGGACTGTTAAATTGTACTGATCAGGCAGAAACCAAGGCAGATAGATGATAATCCCTCAAATTATCAAGATTTATGTCCCCTTGGGCTCTACGGGTGATAAACAGCATTCTGAATCATGCCTGGATACACACTGACAACCTGAAGAAGCTGACAAGGCAGGGGATTCACACGGACCAATTAAAGCTTTCAAGGGCAGACTCATGTAGAATAGCTTGCAATAGCCAAACTGTGAGATAATGTAGGCAGGAGGGCCGCCTGATCCAGAATCCATGGGTGTATATACATGCTGATAGGTGGAGGTTTCCCTTGGTCAAAAAGCCCTACCTAATAAGATGGAAGAAGAAACTCTTGTTCAGAAAGCAAAGGAACAAACAAACCAACCCAAAGACAAGGTACCACTGTAAAGCAGACCAACAGCACTGGTTGTGAGGCCCAACCAATGAGTTATGTTATTATTGCCTCATGTTGTGAAATGATGGCTTCTATGTTGTATTTTGCAACATGAAAGGAAAGGGGAGAAAGGCTGAATGAAATCCCAGTCTTTGTATAATAATAGCAAAGCCCCATTGGAAGCTCTTCAATACTATACTTTTCAGTACGGAGAAGACATACGGCTCCGGAGATGGCACGGCTCCAGTTTCTAACTAGAATCGATTGCTCTGCCAACACCAAACACAAATGATGTTCATTGTTTGCAAACTGCATTGGACGCAGAGCTACCTTTTTTCTGGAATGCTTGCAAAATGGTCGAGAGGTGTGTGTGTGCGTGTGTGCATGCACACACACATGCACACACACACACACACACACACACACACACACACACACACAGAGGCATGCGAGCAAAGCTTTTCCTTCCTCCTGCTTTTCGAAATCTCCCACAGTGAATAAACTAGGCTGATCTGTGCTGCTTGTCCCAGAGGGCGGGAAAAGCTTTTCACTTCACAGTATGGTTTCCCCATAATAGCTGTGTGACAACTGCCTGCCAGTGTTTCTGAAAAGGCACTGGCCAAAATTATAATGAAATTACTTATGTTAAGAGCCTCGCTGGGGAGGCTTTTACAAGAAAAATGACTTCCTTTATAGCCTCCCATAAAATTCTTCAGGGCATGTCCAGTAACCCAAGCTTGAGAACGACAGGGTGGAAAAGCCAGGGGTTAGTTACCAGGTCCACTGACTGGGCCTATCAGATTCAGTATCACAAGGATTTGGACTTCACCCGAAATCAGCGGGTGTTTAACTTTGCAAAGTTGTGGTTTTGTTGCCAGCTGTACTCCCGTGGGGTCCATTGAAAAGGACTCCAAATTACAGAGAGTTGCTTTCCACTAAAGAGCCAGCTTTACGTGGTCTTTCGGAAACAATGCAAACAGCTGACATGAGACTATGAACGATCCAGCATTAGAGCATTAGTATGTATATACATGGATCTCTGAATTATAGCTCAGACAAGCATTGTGGCATGTTGGGCCTGCTTCTCGGCCTGCAGATTGCTTGCTTCCTTGAGAACTGGCTTCGGCTTGCACAGCTGTGCCCATTCTCCCAAAATTTATTTTTAAGTTTTTGCTTTTTTCCCCTTGCCATATTTCTGTCTAATAATAAAATATGCGGCTGATTGTTCCAATCGCTGCATAGAATCCAGCCCTGCCTTCCTCTCCCTCCTTCAACCTCTCTGCCATCTCCCAGGGCCATAGCTGTCAAAAGTCACAAGCGTTATTTTACAGAGCCTCCGCTTCACTGAGGCGGCTTCTGTGCTTTTCAGAGTCGCCTTCTCTTTCATTCATCCCTGCTGCTTTCTCACTCTATTTTCTGCTGGTTACACCTTTCTTCGGCTGCTCTGCTATTGAAATAGGGATTCACAGATCGGTAAAATTTAAAAAAAAAACTCATTTATTTTGCTGCTCATGTTAATAGGTTAATATTCCAGTCTGTGAAGGGAGGGAATGTGTTATAAATGCATTTAAAATTATCAGCAAAAGTTCGTCTATTTTCATTTCCACCTTTTCCTGTTGCCGTAACGTAAAGATGAGAACCTGTGGCCTACCAGAAGCTGCCGAGCAAAATGGCTACCATCTGGAGAGGCCCCAGTTCCCCCTCTGTGCCCTCCACATGTGAAATTTGTAACAGAAAGTTGCATAATATATCCTTTTTAAAAATGTACAAGCCTCTGATCCTGTTCTTTATGAATGCTAGCTGTAAGCATATTTTCAACATGATTGCACTTCTGTGTGGTTTTTTTTTTTTTCATTCACAATTCTAAAAATGGGGAGCAGAGGGAAGCTGTCTTATGGACCAAGAAAAATTATATTGTGTTTAGTGCTAAGATTATGTATGAGTTTGTCCTGTGTAGTGGACATTTTCACTTGACCCATAATAATTTGAGTGTATTTTGGTTTTTACGAAATTAAAAGGTTTCATTTTCCTCAACGTCAACACCTTGAGTTTGATTTGGTCAAACAACAACCTTGGTCTTTCTCTGATACAGTTTAAAGAAGTGCAAAGCCATTGACTCTTATTTAAATTGTTTGCTTTCAGGTGCCCTTCACTGTTGGTGGTTGGAGACAGCTCTCCTGCAATTGACGGTGTGGGAAATACATAATAGCAAAGACAAGAAATTACATACAGAGGAGTTCGTTCTGTCTCATCCCAAACTGGCATAGGAGCAGCTTAAATTTGTCCTTAGCTGTTCCATTTTTGACACTTTCGGTCTTTTCCACAGATGGTTGTGGAGAATGAATCATCTACAGTGCTTGATTCACGATATGGAGATGGCATGGTCAAGGGCTGGATTTTACTGAGTTCCTATTGGCCAGTTGAAGCTGCTTGGATATGCCCCTTCCTCTGGTCACTGTATTCTGTCTTCCATAGCCATTTTACCTTGAACTGCAGGGTTAAACAGGCAGCTGCCCATATAACAGAATAACAACAGAATAGCAGAATTGGAAAGGAGCTTGAGATCTTCTAGTCCAATCCCTTGCTCAAACAGGAGACCTAAAACCAGCGTTGGCAAACCTTTTCAGCACCCAGTGTTGAAATGGGAGCATATGCATGCAGGGGAGCGCCAGAAACCAGAAGAGTTCCCCAGCGTGCATGGGCGGGAGCACCGGAAGGGGAATTGCATTTCTGGTATTTGGCATTCCCATGCATGTGAAGACCAGCTGGCAGAACCCAAAAGAGCAATGGGGGATAGCTGGTGTGCTCAGAGAGTTGGCTCTGCATGCCAACTCCGGCATGCGTGCAATAGGTTCACCATCATGGCCTTATACCATGTGACTGTCCAGTCTCTGACCCATGCTTCACAAAGTGCCAGTCAAGCATTACAGAGGCTTCTTATAAACGCTATCATATCAGTCCTCTGGAAGACTACTAGACCAGTTATAAAATATACTAATCATGTTTGGAAAAAGCTTATTTGTAAAAATAAAACTAACTTCCTGGGAAAGAGATGTACGCCTGGTTCTGTTCCAAAGGAGCACATTAAAAGGTTTTGCAGCATTTACCAGTAAGGGATATTTGTGAGCTGGGCTAAAAATTGGTAAGAGATCCTGCCAGTTTCTCTTTTATCATTCTACTCTTGTTCTGGATCTGGAAAACCTCTGGCCAAAAAGAGCCTAATGGACCTATGGGCTGGATCAGGGGTCTCCAACCTTGGCAACTTGAAGACTTGTGGATAAACTGGCTGAGGAACTCTGGGAGTTGAAATCCAAGTCTTAAAGTTGCCAAGGTTGTAGACCCCTGGGCTGGATGAAGGAGGGCAGAGTTTTCTCAATAAGCTGAGAAGCGCCTTCCAGTGTCATCCTGCAGTGATCTATCAGCTACTTCATTTTTGAGATGGTTTTCCAGTCTTCCAAAAGATCAAGAGGCCGAGATTCAGAAAGAACCTTAGAAGGGGCCAAGTTATCTTCTAAAGCTTCTATAGGCCAGACAAGGAATAATGGATGAAAACTGAACAAGGAGAGATTTAACCTGGAACCAAGGAGAAACTTTCTGACAGTGAGAACAATCAACCAATGGAACAGCTTGCCCTCCGAAGTTGTGGGAGCGCCATCACACGAGACTTTCAAGAAGAGATTGGACTGCCATTTGTCAGAAATGGTGTCGGGTCTCCTGCTTGGTTGGGGGGTTGGACTAGATGATCTACAAGGTCCCTTCCAACTCTGATATCTGTTATCTGACAGGTTACTGATATGAAGCACAATTCATCAGCTGAAATTATAAAATTGTGTCTCACTTATTTTGGCCATGTCATGCAGGGGAATTCACTGGAGAAAGCGATTATGTTTGGAAGAGTTAGCGGTAAGAAGAAAGCAAGCCACTGAAGTACACGGTGGTTGGATACCATCAAGGCTGACACCAGCCAGAGCGTAGAACAACTCCAGAAATAGTGCAAGATCAGAAAACATAGAGACACATAGATTTGCCTAGAATCAGATATGACTGAATGGATGATACCATCATCATGATCATCGACATAGAACTTCTCTACATGGTATCATTTGGACAATTTGAAAAGCGGCTACATCTTAAGCCTCCACTCACCCTTTTGGCAGCCCATCGTTCCTACTTTCCTGAGAACAACTAAGAGTAATGTTTCACATTGTTGACATTGCGTTGGAAAGTAAATAAAGCTTGGGGGAATCTGTCAATTGTTTTCCTCAAGGACAAAGACAGTTTGCATGTTATTGAGCTGGATCTGAGCTTGGAATAAATTATGCCAGTATATTTTGGGCCTGATTCAAGGATTGGATGAATGCACATTAATGCAGCTCCTTATTTCTGTCCCCAGTTTCTACATATCAGTGATATATATTGGTTTGGGTGTCATCTCATTCCTTTTCATTTTGCTTGTTCCTCCCTCCCAGTTTTCTTTCTCTCGTCAGTTTTTCCCTTAAACTTTCATTTTTTTTATTATTTATACTCTTGGCCTGCTCTGTCCATGATAATTCATTCTCCCACAGCACTTGAATAATTAATAGTGGTTCTGATTTCCCCCATTCCTATGAACATTCTTTATTTTCATGGCTATCGGGGGGGGGGGGAAATGTTCTCATTTCAAAACAGATATTTTAATTTTCTGAGCAAAATGAACATTGTCAGTGAATTGTCAGCATCCTTTTCTTATTACATTTAGAATATCCATTAACACATTATGACATCAGAGTCGTTTAACCAATGGCTAAAGCTTGTAACTACAATAAAATAGTGATAAGGGCAGTGGTGGAATGCTGCTGGTGTAACATTTGGTGATCATGAGCTAAGCAGGTGTGAACAGCATTCTGAAAAAACTTACCTGCTATATTACTACTGGGGAGTAACACAGCTGAGAAGCGGCAGTCTGCTCTGCCGCGTGAATCAGCTGAGAAGATATAGGTATGTACAGTGCAGGGGCAGGTGGGTGGGCCCACATGATCATCAGAGCGAACCAGTTTGCTGCCAACTGAACACTGGAGCTAGGGTTCGCCCAAACCGATCCGAACTGGGAGAATCCCATCCCTGGATAGGGGGTGTTTTTGATCTATTGTAAGATTCCAATTTCACTAGTTATTCTTCAGTTTGGTTTGGTTTTATCACCAGCGTTACATTTCTAATTTCCCCTTTCTCAACAGCATTCCTGGAATAGTTTAAATTTTAATGAACTTGTTACTGTTGCAAACAGAATACTAGACTATGGGGACTTATCCTGATTCAAGAAAACATGTTCTTAAATTAAACTTCAAATTTGGATATCTTTTCAAGCCCTATTACCCTTAAAGATCAGCTATACTATCAAAAATCAGCTAATATTTATATATATATGAGTTCATCTGATGAACACAATACAGAACACAAGATGAATACAGATGAACACAATACAGAAGCCTGATGATGGCAGATGGGATTCTGTCGAAACGTTGCTACAACTTTAAAAGCACAACTACAAGGACATGGGAAAATACCCAAACAAAGCTGAACAGCATACGTGTAAGTACCCGCGAAAACGTAAGAATATATGTGTGTGTGTATGTATATATATGTATGTGTGTGTGTATGTATATATATGTATGTGTGTATATATATATATATATATATATATAAAACATCTTCAAGGATGTCAAAATATTGCATTGGCTCCAGTTTTTATAAGTCTCTAAAGGAAAAGAAATTTTGCAATTGTAGGGTAATATCCAAAATGCCTCTTTATGTGTTCTTGTGTACAAATGGGGTGCACAGATGGTATAATCAAGAAGGCATTCTCAGTTGATCTTCAGAATTGTAATGGGATATAGGGGAGAAGGAAAGCTCTTAAGTATGTTGGGCCCAAGCTGTTGAGGACATTATCGGTCAAGGTAAATATGGACATTTTTTTTCCCAAAAATATCCACTAATAAAAATAACATATATTACAAACAATACATTACTGTCAATATTCAAAATTTCTCTAGAGGATTGGGGGTGGAAAAGTGGTGGAAAGTAACCCCAAAACTCTATATTAGTTGAGGTACATAAAGGGACCTAAATCTGCAAAAAGACTAAAACTAACATCATGAACCATCTGCTGGGTAGCAAGCAACACACAACAATACACAGACTGCACACTGCTCCCTTCATATCTCTTTGGATCAGTGTCCTTGTAATTAAATTAATACACTGAGCAACACTTTAGAAAAATCTCTCTGATGACATTGGAAAACATATGAAAAATGTATAAAGCCCATAGAACTGTATTTTGTACTTATTTAATAGCAGTGTCAAGTTTTCAGCCTATTACTTTCTGCTGCTTCCTGATATAAAGGGCATCATCTTATTTGACTGAAGTGCAGTTATGTTTATTGCAAGAGGGCAAAACAAACAAGAAATCTAAAGAGAGCATTTAACATAAATGAAACTATAGCTAAACAAGTGTTCAGTTTGTTAGTTTAGCCTGAATACTCAAATTTGAGTTGCATTGAATTTAGGGACATGTCCTCCCAAGGAAATGGAATAGGACTGAAATCTTCAAGAGCAGACAAAAGTATAGAAAACTAGCGAGATACTTTGTGATTGGGCTATGCAACTCAGGCTTTCCTTCTTTCCTCCTTTCGTTTCCTTCTTTCCTCCTTTCCCTTTCCTTCTCCTTCCCTTCCTCTTTTCTTTTCTTTTCCTTTCCCCCTTTCTTTTCCCTTCCTTTCCTTTCTCTGTTCCATTCCTTTCAATCTCTCCTTCATCTATCTATCTATCTATCTATCTATCTATCTATCTATCTATCTATCTATCTATCTATCTATCTATCTATCTATCTATCTATCTATTCAGCAAAAGTGTTGTAAAATATGATCCTCCAACTGTTGTTCCAAAGGTGGTTTTTTCCAGGAGGCAACTGAACTCTCTCGTTTTTCTTTGAAGATGTTTTGCTTTTCATCCAATGATCTTCTTCAGCTCTGACTGGATGGTGGATAATAAAAATATTGCAACCTTTGATGCCAAAGTAGCTTCCTGTTTGGAAGTGTAGTTTGCATTCTTTTAGAGTGTTGTTGAGACAACTTGGAGGTTTGTCTGTGTCTTCCGGTCAACTGATTGGTGCAAATGGCTATGAAGTTACTAAGGTTATGGGATGTGAGGTAACTGGCAATTGGAACAGAGTTCTTTTCAGGTGGGGAAGGGGAGTAGAACTCCTTAGTATCAGAGCATGTTAATAATAATATACGAAATACTAATCCTGTGATGGTCATTTCAAAACATCCTTTCTTAGCAAGCACCTAGAAGCCAAGAGGAATATAAGTGCCAAATTTCAAGTTGGTAGGCTTTACAGTTCTGGAGATTTTGTAATACTGCACGAGTGGTATTTCACTTTTATCTATCTATCTATCTATCTATCTATCTATCTATCTATCTATCTAT
>BLBF01000002.1:78648796-78698893 GCA_015471245.1 Laticauda colubrina
CCTGCCAGCCTTGCTGCCAGCCTCCCTGCCAGCCTTGCTGCCAGCCTGCCTGCAAGCCTTGCTGCCAGCCAGTCTGCCTGCCAGCCTTGCTGCCTGCCTTCCTGCCAGCCTTGGTTCAGGTCTGCCTACCAGCCTTGGTGCCTGCCTGCCTGCAAGCCTTCCTGCAAGCCTTGGTGCCTGCCTGCCTGCCTGCCAGCCTTCCTGCCAGCCTTGGTGCCTGCCTTGGTGCCAGCCTCCCTGCCAGCCTTGGTTCCTGCCAGCCTCCCTGCCAGCCAGCAACCCCACAACCATGCGGAAGCACAGCAAGCCTCAGCCATCTGCTGCCAGCCCTGGCAAGAGGGACAGGGCTACCATCCCGCCCCCTGGCCCTCACTCTGGTTCTGCTGGGGCTTCTGCAGCACGGGCTCACTCTTCTGGGGCTGAGGCTTCTGCTGCTTCTGCTTCTGGAGGAGCTGATGACAAGCACTCCAGCACCAGCCACCTCCACAGCATCTGCACCCTTCACCCCTGAGACTGAGCGACCAAGAGGAGTGCCAGAGACTCATTTTTGTCTTATAGCTTCTTGTTAATAAAGTCTATTTTTGATTCACACACTTGCTTCATTTCTTTTTTTTAATAAAGTCTTGCTGGAAACTTTTAGAAATGGCTTAAGCCTTTGCATGCTTGTGGGATGGGTAATAGCTGTGGGATGAGTTAGGATAGCAGTGGGATAGATAAACCTCCAGTGCAAGCATAGTGGGACTGTATGGTCCACCTTCCCAGGTGCCACACCTATGGCCCTTTATTATCAATAATAATGTAATAATTATCCACACATGTCAACACAAACACAACTCTTTATTAAACTCCCTGTTCATTGTAGGCCAACCCAACATACATGGCCCAATCTCATCTGTGTGATGAGACAGGCTGAAGGAAGCATCCATTAAGCATCTACCATCCTGTCTTGCCACTCCACTGCTCCAGCTGGGGAGTTGCACCATTGTCTCAGGAGGTTGCGCTGCTTCTTCGCTTCATGTGAGGCTCTGTTGGGGCCTTGCACATTCTCAGTGTCGATCAGGTTTTGCCCTTGCCTCCATTCCCCAGCCTCCATGTCCCCATTGCTTTGCTGGAGGTCCACGAGCCTGTTCTGCAAGACTGGGTAGCGGGTGCGCATGAGATTGTACAGGATGCAGCAAGCTTCCATGATCCTCCTCATGGTCTCTGGGCAATGCTGCATGTTGGTGAGAAGTACCTGGAACCTGTTGGCCAGGATGCCAAAGGCGTTCTCCACCACCCGCCTTGCCCTGGACAGCCTGTAGTTGAAGATCCTCTCTTCACGGGTGAGGAGTCTGGAAGTGTAGGGCTTCATGAGGTAGGTTGTGAGGGAGAAGGCGTCATCCCCCACGATGAAGTAGGGCACATCTTGTGTGTCATTGGGCAGGGGTTCTGGATCTGGGAAGCCCACGATGAGGTTGCCTTCCAGCCCCTCCTTGAGGTGACTGGCGTTGTATTCCTGGGCATCTAAAGATGAGCCGTTGCCTGAAGCTTCGATGTACATGAACTTGTAGTCAGCATCAACCATGGTGAAGAGGATGATGCTGAAGAAGCCCTTGGAGTTGAAATAAGTGGACCCCAACTTGGCTGGAGATTTGCAGGCCACGTGCTTGCCATCTATGGCTCCAATGGTGTGTGGTAATTTCCACTTCTGATACCACTGCTCTGCAACTTTCTTCCAGCCTTCTTCAGTGGAAGGGCACTGGAGGAGCTCCTCCATGTATTCTTCGATGATGGCCTATATCACTTCTCTGACCACAATGCTGATGGTGTTGGATGGCACCCTCCAGCCGTACTGCATGCTCCTGTAGGAGGTCCCTGAGGCCAGGTGGTGCAGAGTGAGTGCCACCTTGAGCCCACGTTCCAGGCTGGGCTGGAAGCTGGTGTTTGTCTTGGTCAACCTGGGTGTCAGCTGCTACACAACTTCATCAAACATGGCTGGAGGCATCTTCATGAAGTTCTGGAATGCCCGAGTGTCTTCGTTCCTGAGCTCCACCATCAGCTTGTTGTACAGTCCGTCCTCTGCTCTTCTGGCGAACCATCTTCGGATCCAGACTCTTTTTGGGTGGCTCCTTTTCTTCTCGCAGTAGAGTTCACAGAGCCTGCAGATGGCTTCGCACTGTTGCAGAATGATGGTGGCTGCCGAAAGGACTTTGTTACAACCCACAGTGGACATGACTGGATGCTGTGGAAGAGGAAGAGCCAGATGAAGGGTGCAGAGGTCTGCACCGCTGGGCTGCTGTTCTGAAAGTGAGATGCAGGCGAGTTGCTCCCCCTTTTTATAGGCAGTATAGGTTTTCCGCTAGGCATCCTCTAGACATCCTTAATATCTGAGATAGGTCCCCTTTGCGAACGTTTTTTCTGTTTTAAATGCTTTGTTTCTGTTCTGCATCCACTAGGCATCCGTTCTGCATCCGTTCTGCATCCGTTCCACTTCCTCCCTGCGTCCGGGCAGATGCGAGTTGCGCAGATGCGTAGCGGATGCCTAGCGGATATAGCGGATGTGTAACGGATGCGTAACAGGTGCCTAGCAGATGTGTAGCGGATGCAGAATGGACGAACTGGATACATTTTCTGCGTAAAAGTTTTGGGCAGCCCAAAACTTTTGGAGCGGATGAAACGTCCATAAATGGATGCTGGATGGATAGAGAGGAAGCCAAGCGGAGGCAGTGAGTACATCGTGCTTTCGAACGGATGGCAAGGTTTTTTGTCCGTTTTACATCCTCTTTGCATCCGTTGGTTCAGTGTGACATGGGCTTTAATTTTTGGATTTCCACAATGGCAAGAGTAACAATGTGGTCACCTCCAAATATATTTCCTAGAATATTCAACCAGCATGATCAAAAGAAGTGCTGGTTAGGAAATTGGGGAGTTTTAGCCCCAACATGTGGACAATTTAATAATCACAATATATTGCATTACATCCCTTCTTCCATACAGAAATCCTTTATGTTCACAATAAAAGGGCATAAAATAAAATGATGAGTTGCAATTATTGTGGGCAACAAATCCCACGGTGTTTTCAAATCAACTTATTTTTCTTAATCGTACTCAGAAATATAGAAAATCCAATTAACTTCTTAACAAAGAAATTACAATAATTAAGGTGCCTAATAGTGGTGATTAAGGAGGAAACTGTGATGAGAGGTAAGGAAGGATAAGGCCAGGGAAGGCAAGAGGAGAAGGAATATAGAAGCAGCAGCAGCAGCAGATTTGCCTCTTAAAGAAATAAATCACAGAATATAGATCCATGGATGATTGCAACATGTGTTATTCTTAAGTGCTTCTCCTGTAAGAGGTAGGAAATCTTCCAAATTCCTGCTGTTCCAGTCAGTAGAAAAAGATTTTGATTAAGCCTGAAGGTTGTTTGTAGTTGTTCAAAAGTTGAATCATTGCAACTGGATTATTTTTTTGTTTAATTTTTATTTTATTTTCTTAACAAAAAATTAATCCAGTTGCAATGATTCAACCTTCAGACAATTTCAGACAATCTTCGGACAACTCTACCTGGATGGCCCCAAAACTGCTTTTTTAACAAGCAACTGGACTTTTTTTCTTTTTTTTTGAAGAAGTTTCATTTCTTATCCAAGAAGCTTCTTCAGCTTCTTCAGAGCGAAGAAGCTTCCTTGGATGAGAAGTGAAATGTTTTCAAAGAAAAACAAAAAAGTCCAGTTGCCTATTGAAAAAGCACCCTTGGGACAGCTATGACCTGGATTGACTGAGAATCTCCATAGACACTCTACCTGAATGCTTGAGAATCTTCATCAACAGATGTTGAGTAAGGGACTTGTCTAACGTCTAAGAGGAAAGAGGATTTAGTAAAGAGCTAGTTTGGTATAGTGGCTAAAGTGATGACCTACAGACCAGAAACTGTAAGTTTTAGTCCTGTCTTAGACATGAAAGCCAACTGGATGACTCTCTCAGCCCAACTCACCTTACATGGTTGTTGATGTGAAGAAAAAGAGGAGGACAAAAGAGTATGTATGGTTGCCACCTTAAGTTACTTGTACTAAAGGTGGGATAAAAATCTAATAAATTAAATAAAAAATAAGATTGTAATAAGGTTGAAAGTCACTGTATTTCATAACATTAGTTTCTTTTCCTTTCCTTTTTTCTTTTAGATTTTTTATTTAATGTAAATGCTTAACCAATAAATTTTAAAAAGAAAACAACATTGGGTGATGTTATCCTCTTAGCTCTATTGCTATAATATTTTAAAACCAAATGAATCTTACATTTCAAGGTTGAAATTTGGCCTATGCTGCCAAACACCTTATTGTGATCAGCTCTGTACTCTTTGAAGCAGTTGTCTACATTTTTGAAGATTTAATGCTTAATCTTTGCAAAGCTCAGGAGATAGATGTTCTGCTGAAGTTTTATTCCTTGAAAAGGGAATAATTTACCTTCTCCAAAGATCTCCTCATCTATATCTCCAAAGGTTGAGAATGTGCTCTAGAGACGTTACACAAGTCCCTTGTGAAGTGGTAGCTAAAAACATAGACAACATCTAAAAGCTGCTTCACGAGTTCCAACTCATTGGAAAAAATAATGGAAGAACGTGACTATAGAATTCTCGATGTAGGAAACAACTTTGTATCAGTTTTACTGTTTATTTATTTATTAGCTATATCTGCCTTATATTCAGGAGCTCAAGGTAATGCATATATGCTCTCTCCTCCCACTTCCCTTCTCCACTTTCCTAGCAACACGCTTTGAGATGTGTTGAGCTGAGATACAGTGACTGACCCAAAAACATAAAGTGAGTTTCCATGGCTGATGGTGGACCACAAACTGCAATAACAAGTCAGTACTCCACCAGTTTTTTGTTGTGTAGCCTAACAGTCTCAGAATTGACTGGAATGATTCTGATTTCATGCAGGAGGCAGTGCTATCTTTCTTTGAGATGTGAAAGCCTGAACTGAATTCACTTGTACACAATAACATTTCTATATATTTTGGGGACCGCATGGACTTACGGCGACTGCTTGATAAACAGTGGAGGTGTTGCCCAGAGGTAAAGCCTGGTGGCTCAGTGGTTAAGACTACCACCTCTTACAAAGCTAGGCAACACAGTATTAAGAGTAGAGACCTTCAAATTTCTAGGTTCTATTATATCACATAACCTAAAATGGATACCTAACATCAAAAACATCATCAAAAAAGCACAACAAAGAACGTTCTTTCTGCGCCAACTCAGAAAGCTCAAACTGCCCAAGGAGCTACTGATAGAGTTCTACAGAGGAATTATTGAGTCTATCATCTGCACCTCTATAACTGTCTGGTTTGATTCTGCAGGTCAGACACAGACTTCAGAGGATAATTAGGCCTGCAGAAAATAGCAATTACTACCCACCTGCCTTCCATTGAGGACCTGTATACTGCATGAGTCAAAAAGAGGGCTGTGAAAATATTTACAGACCCCTCACATCCCGGACAAAAACTGTTTCAACTCCTTCCCTCAAAACAACACCATAGAGCACTGCACACAGAACAACTAGACACAAGAACAGTTTTTTCCCAAGTGCCATCACTCTGCTAAACAAATAATTCCCTCAACACTGTTCAACTATTACAAAGTCTGCACTACTATTATTGTTAATCTTCTCATCAATCCTTATCACCCATCCTCTCCCACTTGTGACTGTAGGACTATAACTTTGTTATTTGTATCCTTATGATTTATATGAAGAAAGAGACTCCATTCAGACATTGCTAAACATTGGGAATTATAATAAAATTGCTCTCTCTTATTTTCCTGTTCTTATAGTTTCTTCTCTGTATCTATGCTGATCTCCTTAGCAAAGTCCATACAAAAAGGGAACTATTTGGCGGCAAGTAGCTTGTTCTGAAAGCTTCTTTCAATATATGCATTAATCATAATCGAACAATGAATAACTGTCTTAAATTAGTACTTCAGGCTGGAAAAAAAGGCAGTAGGCTTTAACATTGCCAAGACATCCCAAAGTTGTAAACAGAGAAGACCTTTATATAGATTACAATTGAAGGAATCCTTAAACACTTGTTTTCACCATTTTCCATGCCTTTCTGTTGTGCACCATCTTCAGATGCTCCATGGTCATCCCAGATTCATTTTTTATAGTGTCCAGCCAGTGAAAACCAGGGTGGTCCCTTCTCCTTTTCCCACTGATCACCCTCAGAGTGATTGACTTTTCAAGGGACTCAGCTCTCATGACATGACCAATGTAGGATAGCCTCCGTTTAGTGGAAATCTTGGCTTCAAGTGATATTTTTGGTGAGGTTCAGTCGAGGATTTTTTTGGTGTTTTTACAATCCATGGGATGCGTAATAGTTGACTCCAACACCACAATTCAAAGGCATCCATTCTTCCCCTATCTGCCTTTTTCAGAGCCCAAGTTTCATAGTCATAAGTAACATCTGGAGAAATTATTGCATTAACTAATGTGCAATTGGTTGTGAGGCTGATGTATTTACACTTCCAGATATTACTCATGCCAGATACTGCATGTGTTTGTTTTATTTTGCCATTTTAATAGCCAACATGTTCTCCTTTTTTTTTCCCAACAGGATCAGTGTTCTATCATGCACTTGGTTCTGTACAAATAAATAAATAAATAAAAATTACCCCTACAACTTCAGCAGAAGGGTGCTGGGACTTCAGAGATGTCAGCAATGTAACTGGGCCTCTAACCATTTGGCATAACCATGAGAGAAGTGAATGTTAGTGATGCAGTGTTCTAGATCAACAGTTCCTCCGACTGAGACATCTTAATTGAGCAATTAGATAACTTTCTGTTGTCATCCTTTAGCATTTCCCAGATTGGAGAAGGGAACAGATTTGCTGCTTTGCTCCAATGGCTGCCAGCAGCAGTGTTTGTTGTTAACAAAGATATTTACACCTAACCAACAGTTGGCAGGTGTTAACACTTTGTTACTTGCTATTCCCACATGCTGAGAGTTGTGGGAAGGCTGCCAAGCCTTTCGTCTTGATCAACACTTGAGTTTTACAACAGGAACACAAGAAGGAAAGCAATAATATTTTTTTAAAAAAAAAATGAATAGAAGCAATGGAAATGCCACGTTTCAGGTTTGGGGTTTTTACCTGAAGGAAGTATTAAGCTTTATGGAGTTTGGCATTTCTTTCTTTTGGGGGAAGGGATGAAAGCAGCTGGCCTGGGAGGATGTCAGCCTTAACATGTACTGTAGTGCGTACATAATGTGCTCACCAATCAGGCTTGACATTTGCGTCAAGAGGAGGACATTAAAGTGTGTTTTGTCAGCACGGTCTTCCATAATGCAGCTTTGCCACGCATGAAAACATTATAAAGAAACAGACATTTTTATACAATTCTTCTCCCACCTGGTTGGAGATGATTTTCCATCTGTTTTGATCTTTAAGTAGTAACAATTTTTGCTGGCCATGAGAACTGAAATCCAACAAATTTAAGAAGCAGACAATGTTTCACGCCTTTCTGGGGAATGGCTTTGGGAATTGGGAAATATATTTTCCCCCCCCCCCAAAGTATAAAGTATCTTAATTGTCCTATATAAAAAGCTTAGAATCAAACCTTGGGAATGCTTAAAATAGTGTAATAAGTATCTGTTTTGGCTGGCAAGTTAACAAGTTAACATGAAAGTCCCTGGCTTCCTCAATTGGGGACACTGTCCGACATGGGATGGAAGCAGAGGTGGGCTGCTGGGGATTCGCAGGGGTTTGGGAGAGCCCCCAGCTAAGATTCTGTGCAGTTTGGAGAACCCCCAAATCCCACTCCTGGCTGGCCCCACCCACCCCACTCCCAGCAGTCCCCATGCGGCCCATTTTGGATGCAAGAAAGTGCAGGGTATGCACAGAGGCTCAGGGAGGCTGAAAATGGGCCTGTTTCTGGCTTTCAGAGAGCCTGCGGAGCCCAGGGAGGCCATTTTTGCCCTCCTGGAGGCTCAAAGAAAATCTTTGAAGACTAGGGAAGGCAAAAACACCCCCCTGCTGTGGTGCAGGAGGCTGACTAGGCCACGCCCACAATGGCCATGCCCACCCAGCAACCAAGCAGAGAACGCTTTGCTAAAATTGTTGAAGCTCACCCCTGGGTGGAAGAAGCGGGTGTGGCTGGCTTTTTTCTCTGGCGCAGCTTCTCCAAACTTGGCAATTTTAAGACTTGTAAACTTCAACTTTCACAATTCCCCAGCCAGCCATGCTTTATTTGTTTCTTCCACTCCATGTCGGAAAGAGTCCCCAACCAAGGAAGCCAGGGAATTCCACCTTGCTGTTACATAGCAAGCTAAGGAATTCTGGGAGTTGAAGTCCAAAAGTCTTAAAGTTGCCAAGTTTGAAGACTCCATCCCCCTCCCCTCTCTAATAGCACAGCCAAGATTAAAGATGTCCAAGCAACAGCACCACTATATTGGTTGATCTGTAGCCACTTTGAATGGCAGCCTGGTCATGTGAGATAAGCTACCATAGCTAGGAGAAGCTTGAAAACTTTTTTTAAGCCATGGAATTAGTGAAAAAAATATAAATTTCCAGTCCTCTGATCAAGAGGCAAAGCTGTCATTGTTGCAAATTGGCAATAAAGTGAATTATTCATTGCCACTAATTGTTGCTGGTGCATAACAAAAGCACTCATTAGAAATTCCCGCCTGGAGTTAAATTTCTGTCCTGTGCACCCAAATCCTCCTGTTTGACCTTGATGAGGGAGCAGGATGTCTTGGAAGAAGGGAAGACAGGCATCCAGAAAATGATGGCCAAGGCCATTTTCACAGGTGAATGCCACTCAGCTAAGACATTTTCCTTGATATTGATAAGAGTCACCACTCCTCCCATTCTGCAATACCTAAGAAATATTGAAAGAATTATGCTTGGTGCATTTGAGTTGTGGGTTTGTTTGTTTTTTGTTTTTGCTTTCAGTCTCTCCAGGTAGAATTTTGTGGGTCATATTGGAAATGGCTCGCTGTGAAGACTGAAGGGATTAAGGTTGTTGTTTTTTTAGAAGAACAGGATGTTGTTTGTTCCTTCTAGCAAATGTCTAGTGTTGGAGACAGGTGGAAGAATAATGCACTTTTGTTAAACTACAAAAATCCAATTATAGTAGGGCTGGAGGAAAGAATTACTTAGACTTAGTCAGCAATGATTATTTTTTAAAGTGGTTCACAATTTCTCTTTTTCCAATTCAGAAGAAATATTTTTAATTACTTGAATTATATAAATGCATCATTCCTTGTCCTCACTAAAGAAGAGTTCAAGAGAAACTGCTAATAGTCTTCCCCTCCCTAGGTAAATACTACAGGCCTAGCAGAAGAAAATGTCTGTTTTCAGCACAACAAAGATAGTTGGATAATAGCAGATGCTAATGAGAAAACTGTATGTAGGGAGTTCCTTTAGTCTGTTCTATGCTGTCTTGTAGGGAAAATGAGCTTCATCCAAGGACATTGCCTTGAAGGAAATCCTCATTCCCAGCATTGATTAAGCAGAGATTCTATTCTCTGCTTTTTGATTTAATGTTGATAAAACCCATTGAGCAAGTTCACTTCAGATTTATATAGCGAACTGAAATAATGGCCAAGCATTTTTTTTTAAAAGAAAAGTATTTGAAGACCTTCTCTTAAAGGTTTTATTTCATTCAGAAAACATCTTTGAAAACAACTATCTTACAAGCAATATTCCCTGCTGATATAAACAAGGTATCAATGCTCCTAAGATTTTGAACCCAAGGGAAGAATTGAAACTTACCTAAAGCCTCTGTGGGTTGTTTTTGCCAAGAACTGACAGCTGTATGAAAAATTTTGCATGGAAACCACATCTCTTCCAAGTTGGTGCGCATGAAGTACTAATGCTGGTGTGTGAAAGGACATGCCGTGACAATGCCAGGTACTTAGCTGCCAATGACTGCAGGACAGCTTTTTAAAACTGTATGTAACAGGCTATAAACCAAGAGTAAATAAAATACAGTATGACTTTAGTAATATGACAGAACACTGAAAATGGATTCATTTTTGCTGGGACTTGAGCACTGCATGACTTTATTTGTGAATGCAATGTTTTAACTATGAATAGACTTCAACATCAAAGACAGGTAGTCCTCAACTTACAACAGTTCATTTAGTAACTATTCAATGTTACAACAGCATTTTAAAAAGTGACCTATAATTGTTTTTCACACTTATGACCACTGCAGCATCCCTATGGTCATGTCATCAAAATTCAGACACTTCCCTCTCCTCTTATTATTTTTACAAATACAAGGTGGCAAACATATCCAACATGGCTTCCTCCTGTTTTCCCCACAACTGTTTTCACCTTGTGGGGTGGGTTGGACTGAGAGAGAGTGACTGGCCCAAAGTCACCCAGCTGGCTTTCCTGGTTAAAGCAGGACTTGAACTCTGAGTTTCTAGCCTGGTGCCAGATCCACTAGACTTAATTGGCTATGACCTGATATGCTGAATACACCACAGTTTTTGGTTTTATAAATCCCATAAGCCATAAGTCATAATTTATAACCCATAATAGCTGTATGTAACCTAGGTATTGCTATGCTTGGTGCATGAATTCAGCCTAGACATAAGATGCATTATCCATATTTCTAAATGGCTTCTATATACCAACTATATATTATCACACCAGATGAAATAAAGGAGTATCTTTTTTAAAAAAATCCACCCTTGGAATGTTAATGGTTCATTCAACTTAGAACATTCTTTCCTTTTCTCTTAATAATCAATTGGTTAATCTAAACCTTCGCTTTATTCTTTTTACACCCATGTTAGACATCATGTTTTTGATGTATTAAATGTACTAAAAGAATGTCCCAACAAGATACTCATTTCCTTTGTCTTATGAAAGAGAAAAGATATATTTGCTGACAGAGTCCACCCACATTTGGTTTTTCATAGGACAAGTTAAAATGATAAAATGCATTTGTGAAAAACTGTCAGCTGTCATTTCTCATCATGTTTATTCTTGTCTCTTTCTCAGATCTCTCTCTCTCTTTCTCTCTGTAACATTTCAACAGTTATAACAAACAGCAAGACATAAGGATCAAACTATTGTTTAGCATGGAACTTCATTTAGTTTTATATTTCATGTCCTTAGCTCCAGTGTGTCTTTGGAGCAATTGGGTATCTATCTGTCCAGAGATAAGGCATTGCTCCAATTTCTGAAAAATAAAAGTTATATATCTTCTTTATTATCTGCTCCTTATATGGGGCATTTCTTTTAAAAGAGTTGTCTATGATTTTTTTTTCCCCTTGAAGAAGCAATCATGTTTCCAGTCCACTAGCACAGAAGCATGTGAGAAAGATGGTTATGCTTTACCTATGTTAAAGCTCATGATCACAACTATAACAGCTACGTACTTGTATCTGAGAAATGAATTCATTACATGCTGCATCACATTCGCTGCCGTTTCTCTACTAGCATAAAGTATGGATAACGTAAAGCATTTTTGTTTTGCACTTGCAATAGTTTTCTTACAAGGATTATCTAGGCTTGCTATGATTCACTCTCCCATGTTCTAAAGGAAAAAGCATTCCCAACTCATATTTAAACTACCAGATGCTATTGCTGGAAATTCTGGGTTTTGTTTTTTCTCCAGTGAAAGCTTGGTTGGCAGTTGTGATACTAGTTTTATGTACTAACTCGGCACCCCAATCATGATTGACTGTGAGCAGTGTACAACACTTTGAAACCAGGTTAAATATGTAAATGTATAAAATGAAGACTATGAAGACTATATCAGTACCATGGACAACTCAGTGGTATTACTTCACAAGTCTTATTTAGTTTCTGGGGTCTCTGATCTCTGTGGTATATCTAGGACATACTACAAAAGTTCTCTGATTTAAATTCTGGCATCTCAGTCATGCCAATTGGACACCAACTACCCATCAGAGAAGGAAATAGTGTTTGTATACAGCTTTCAATGTATCCAACAAAAATACACATGTGCATACAAATGATGCATACAAATGGCCACACAAACTTTCTCCCACATAGGACACAGATTGGTAAGATTATGAACAGGAATAAGGCTAGCCTTGCATTCTGCCATTCTTTGTATATGTAAAATTATTACAGACATTGTTAAGGGAAGGAAAATCAAACCCATGAGAAATATTGCCTAGGAAAAGAGCCTCCATTATTATTTGATGGGTCTTGATAAGGTCTCTTATCAAGACCTGTAATATGAAATTTCAATACAGAGTAGTAATTACAGGTGAAACTCAAAAAATTAGAATATTGTGCAAAAGTTCATTTATTTCAGTAATGCAACTTAAAAGGTGAACCTAATATATGAGATAGACTCATTACATGCAAAGCAAGATAGTTCAAGCCATGATGTGTCATAATTGAGATGATTATGGTTTACAGCTCATGAGAATCCCAAATCCACAATCTCAGAAAATTAGAATATTGTGAAAAGGTTCAATATTCTAGGCTCAAAGTGTCCCACTCTAATCAGATAATTAAGCCATAACACCTGCAAAGGGTTCCTGAGCCTTTAAATGGTTTCTCAGTCTGGTTCCGAAGGAATCACAATCATGGGAAAAATTGCTGACCTGACAGTTGTGCAGAAAACCATCATTGACACCCTCCATTAGGAGAGAAAGCCTCAAAAGGTAATTGCAAACAAAGTTGGATGTTCCCAAAGTGCTGTATCGAAGCACATTAATAGAAAGTTATGTGGAAGGGAAAAGTGTAGAAGAAAAAGGTGCACAAGGAGCAGGAATGACTGCAGCCTTCAACAACATTCAAAAGTATTGGGGACTTTCCCAAGGAGTAGACTGAGGTTGAAGTCATATTCCTCTGGAGACATATTCCTCTTGTCAAGCCGCTCCTGAACAACAAAAACGTCAGAAGCATCTTACCTGGGCTGAAGAAAAACAGACTTGGTCTGTTGCTCAGTGGTCCAAAGTCCTCTTTTCTGATGAGAGCAACTTTTGCATCTCATTTGGAAACCAAGAACCCAGAGTCTTGAAGAAGAATGGAGGGGAATGGATGCAAGATGCTTGAAGTCTAGTGTGAAGTTTCTACAGTCTGTGTTGATTTGGGGAGCCATGTCATCTGCTGCTGTTTGTCCACCGTGCTTCATTAAGTCCAGGGTCAACACAGCCATCTACCAGGAGACTTTGGAGCACTTCATGCTTCCTTCTGCAGACAAGCTTTATGGGGATGCTGACTTCATTTTCCAGCAGGACTTGGCACCTGCCCACACTGCCAAAAGCACCAAAACCTGGTTCAATGATCATGGGATCCCTGTGCTTGATTGGCCAGCAAACTCACCTGACCTGAACCCCATGGAGAATCTATGGGGCATTTCCAAGAGAAAGATGAGAGACATGAGACCGAACAATGCAAAAGAGTTGAAGGCTGCTATTGAAGCATCCTGGTCTTCCATAACACCTCAGCAGTGCCACAGGCTGATAGCTTCCATGCCACGCCGCACTGAGACAGTAATTGCTACAAAAGGGGCCCAAACCAAGTACTCAGTACATATGCATGCTTATACTTTTCAGTGGTCTGATATTGTTCTATGTACAATCCTTGTTTTATTGTTTGCATGTAATATTCTAATTTTCTGAGATTGTGGATTTGGGGTTTTCATGAGCTGTAAGCCATCATCATCTCAGTTATGACAAATCACGGCTTGAACTATCTTGCTTTGCATGTAATGAGTCTATCTCATATATTAGGTTCACCTTTTAAGTTGCATTACTGCAATAAATGAACTTTTGCACGATATTCTAATTTTTTGAGTTTCACCTATAGAGTAGAGCACAGGCGCTCCCAATAATAACCCAAAATGATGGGAAAATGACATGCACAATGGGAATTTCAGAATGTATCTTGCCCTTACAAACTTGACACTGGATGCAAATATCTAAATTGTGGAATTTGCATGCCACGTTATGACACGCTTCATCATTTGCCTCCCTTGCAGATACTAATGAAGAGAAGAACAAAATACTAAAGACTCAAGAACTGTACTTGATCTTTTGAGTGTTATGCTGGAGTTATTCCAAAACTAGGCAAGATCAGGACAAAATGAAATTTAAATTGAGTGTAAATTAAATTAAATTTACATTGTTGTGATGGGATGTCGGTTTTTACTCAGAAAAGAGGGAGGGGGCACGCTAAGCCATTACAGAAAAGACGTGTCTTTTCCATTGTACCCCTGAATTCAAGAGCTTTTAAAGGGTGAGGTTTATGAATTAGAGGTGGTGGGCATGCCTAGGGAGCCTGCTCCGGAATGGGCAGGGACTTCCTAATATGTGGCTAATTTAACCCCCCCTTTTTTTTAATTAATACCAATTAAGGCCAAATATGATACCAAATTAAAGATACACTGTGACCTCCCCAGAGTAGGATCTGACAATCTATATAACACTGGGGCTCAAACAGCTTTAATGCACAGGTGGTCATGGTCCTGCGTGTTAGCTATTGTACTGCTGACTGCATCCAGCTGTGGGGGGGGGGGGGGTTTGCCAATAAATATCCTTCAGCAATATTATTCCTTGATATATGAGCCACTGCTGAAGGTCCTGTTAGGCTGTCGGGGATCAGCCCTGTTAGGAATAAGCCCTCACAAAAGCTAATTAACAAGGCGAATAACAGCCATTTTTAATTGTGATGCAAGTTTGCGAGAAGCTAATATAAAGGGGAAAACAAGATGGCACCAGCCATTACTTTTGGCCCGTAAATCCCTCCATCAGTAGTGAAACCCAGCTGGAGCTGAGGAAGACAAAGGTGCTCCAAATAATGCTGCTGGGTCAGGGTGGTAGCGCTGATGCCTCCCCCCTGGGTCAGGTGTTCTTTGAGGGAAAATTAAAGCCTTGGATTGTTTTTGCAGTGGTGCGATTGTGAGCCTGCACTTGGAGCACCGCAACCAGGGGTAGGATTCTACCAGTTCACAACTATTCACTAGAACTGGTTGTTGATATTCTAAGCAGTTCGGAGAACTGGTTGTTAGAAGAAATTACTGGCCTAATCCTGTAAGGAAGGCAGGAAGGAAACATTCTGGTGTTGCTTACAGAAACTGCCTTCCCATTAAACCTTATTACATTCTTGGCAGGACTAGACTTCCTGTCTCAGGAACGTCTCTGGAATTTTTTCCCTTCCTTTGCTGGTACTTTGCTTGTGTGGAGTGACCATTCAAAGTTACAATGGCACTGAAAAAAGTGACTTACAACCATTTTTCCCACTTACAACCATTGCAGCATCCCCACAGTCATGAGAGGCCAGGCAAGGAGATGCATGACTTGATGTGAGTAATGTTGAGTTGGCCACACCCAACCAGTCACTTGACCACCAAGCCATGCCCACCAAGTAAGCCATGCCCACAAAACCAGTTGTTAAAAAAATTGAATCCCACCCCTGGCCACAACGCCCCCTCACTGAGGTAGTTAGAGTCTGGTAGTCTCCTGATTTAATGATGGCTGAGCAGGGGGAAAGATCCAATGTCCCTCTTAAAATTGGATGATTCCTGTGGAAATAAGGCCATTGATGCTGGCTATGGTGTGATCTTGAGCCTCCACTCAGAGTGCCGTTACGGCCGTCGCTGAGGGCTCTGACAGCCAACTGATGGTAAAAATGGTGTCAGAAACTCTCTTAAGTATTTCTAGATTGCAATGATCATGAGTTAAAATTGTTTTGTTTTCCAATTTCTGTTCTGACAATCCAGCTAAGGGGAAAAGTTGTCTTGCTCAAATGAAGGCTGAGCAAAACTGGGGACACTAAGGAGGAACCTCAAGTAGGAGTGTCCTCAGAAATCAGCTCAACCTATCAAACAACAGACAGAAGCACCTCCCATGCCTGGATGCTCAGAACAGCTCATCAGGAGAAAGCATTGGGGGGAAATTCATGCCAACTCTGCCTTGATTGCATCAGATAGAAGTCAAAGCAGAGATGAGATTTAAAAGGTTTTCAAGATTCTGTGCAATAGCTTAATCACATTAAACAATCTAAGACCCATAACCATGCCTATCTGAAAAAGCTGACAAAGGTAGAATTAGCATAATAATTTATTATGTTTGTAATGAAGTTTCCACCAAGTCTGGGTACAGCATTTTGTTTTGCTGTTGCTTTATTGTCAGTAGAAGTTTGTAATCAAATGAGAGATGTTTCTTGTGTTTATATTCTACTTTTTCTCAAGGAGCTCAAGGATGTGAACATGCCAACCCTTTCAGTTTTGTTTTTACAACCATTTTGTGAAGGAATTTCGATTGTTCAGGGAATTTGGATCTCCCCGATTAATTCAATACTTTCGTCTAGGAATGTGCAATCTTAGCTAGATCTTGTATTAGGATAATAACAGCCCTAGATTGGATTTTGATACCAAACTTCCTCTGAAAATAAAGTCACAGCAAAACAAAACTCTGTATCCAGACAACTCACCTCTGAAAAATAATGTTCTACTTAGCAGATCTAAATGAAAGCTGCCCCAAGTGCTTAGGGGTCTACAGAGACTGCCTAGCACACCTGCTCATTTTGTTCTCTCCTGTTCTGCCAGCCAGCAACTTTTTTTTAAAAATGAGCCAAATGCAGTGGAGTTAAGCAGGCCATCAAAATCTTATGATATCCTTCAGGACTGTCTTCTTGTGAAGCCAGAATGATATTTAGGAACGGCAGCTAGAGAGCTCCATCCAGGGTGGAATTCTACAGGTTCGGCCCAGTTTGGTCCAGTTAACTCCAAAGATCATTTGGGAGCAAACCAGTTCACTCTGACAATCAGTTGTTTTATACACAGGGCTTGCAGCAGTAGGTGAGTTGCAAATGCTGCATGCGCACACAAAGTGCGTATTCACCGAACTGGTTGTTACATCGGTTGAATCCCACCCTTGCCTCCATCCAAAGTGGAATGATTGCCATCTGCTCTCTGATCAGAAGGAGCCACAGAAAGGACACATCCTGATGTTTCCTCTTATTACAGGAGGAAAATCTTCAGTATTATTTGTGTAATAATATCTCAGAAGCCCTGCATGGCTTGAGATCTGGTTACCTTAGAGATCATGTATCTCTAGACAGAGTTCTCCATGAGAATATTGAGATCAGCTGGGCCAATCTTTCTAATCGCTTAAAATTCTCTGTGGAGAACCTGCACCTTGGCAATTACTAGCCTACTTTCAGTGCCTGCAGAAATAATCACTCCTCAGCCCAATAATGGGGAATATTGGTAGCTCAGAGTTGAAGTGAGGGATCCTTGATGCTTTTCTGAGCTTGGTTGTTTTCTCACAGACGTTTCATTACCCAAACTAGATAACATCATCACTGATGCTGGGGAGGGGGAGGGAAGATATTTTGGGAGTTGAAGTTACAAGTCTTAAAGTTGTCAAGATTGGACAACCCTGTTCTAAGGGGGGAGGGGATTAAATGGTTGAGGTGTGCCTCAAATTTCCTCAAAGGTGAGAAAGGGAGCAGGATCATTTTGAGCACAGAATTCTGTAATATCACTGAGTGTTGATTGTTCTATGTAACCTGGGACCTGTTTATTTAAAATCTATTCCAAGTGAACATTTGGAAAGGGCAACATTAGAGGAACACTGAATCTGAGAAATTCAACCCAAAGCAGTCCAGAATAAATATTTCTGTTGCAAACATTATTGTGTAATTTTATTTAGAAGATTGATTAGGAGATAATCTTTCTTTTTTAAACGTAATCTTAACCTTGAGTAACTACAGATAGTCAACTTGACATGTAACCCAGCCAAAATTCTGAAATAAGTATTAAGCAGTTAGTTTGTGAACCATTGAATGGAAAAAGCATTGCTTTGCAGGAGTTAGCAGGAGTTTATTAAGAATAAAAGCAATGACACTTATATAGCAGCCCATTGTGCTTTACAGCACTCTTTGAGCAGTTTACAATCTTAGCATCTTGCCCCCAACAATGTAGGTTCTCATTTTACTGACTTTGGAAGGATGGAAGGCTAAATCAACCTTGAGCCAATCAAGAAAATTCCTGCAGAATTTGCCTGCAATACTGTATTCTAGTCACTGCGCCACCATGGCTTAATAGTGCCACCATGGTTCATTAGGGCTTGCTAAACCATGATTATCCAATCAACTTTGGCTAAACCATGCTAAACCAATCCACTTTATTTATAGTAATAGTTGTCCCCAGGATTACAGTGTGTATCATGACTTCAGCAAAGTACCGAATAAAAAGTATCCTGTAAAATTTTAGTGCAAAAAAGATTGCTTGGATTATGCTTGTGTACAGAACTAGTTGAACAGTTATATCCAATGAGTCTATGTCAATGGCTCCACATCAACCTGGATAGAAGTACCCATTCTTGACTTTGTTATTGCTCAGCATATTTATGAATAATGTGGATACAAGGTTAAAAATATTATCAAATTTGTAGACATCACAAAAACAGAGAGAACAGTAAAACCCTTAGAGTATCAAGATTCCAAAACCCTTGAAATTGGAACATTAGTGGAAAACTAAGATGGATTTCTACATGGATAAATGTCAAGCCTCAAATTTAGGTAGGAAAAAAAACCACATAAGTAAATGATGGCATGGAAACTCTACTAGGCAGGAGTTATGCATGAAAGGTTCTTGGTGAATACTAAGAAAGTCCACTTGCCCTTTGGAAAAAGCATCTTTTTGGGGCAACATGAATTGGATAATTGAGAATCTCCACAGACAAAAGCCAGGAGAGCGATGCAGCTGCAAAAAAAGCAAAATAATCCTAGACTGAATCAGCAGAAATATAATGTCAACTTCTTTCTCTCCTACTCTGAGTTGGTGAGATCACACCTAGATATGGGCAAATAATTTTGATGGGCAATTGACAAACTGGAACATGCCCAAAGGAAAACTACCAATAGAAGCACATATTGGAATGAAAAACAATAGCAACATTTGGCATTGTTGAATATGAGTTAGCCTGGAAAAGACTGTAGGGATACATGAAAACTGTCTTAAATATCTAACAAGGTATTGTGTAGAAGAATATTGGAACTGTTTTAGGAGAAAAGATCAGAAGCAATGGGTTTAATTTGTTCCGAAGTAGATTTCAGTTGCACGTCAGAAAATTGTTCAACAGTCAAACAGACTATCTTGTAAGGTGATGAATTCTTCTTCAATTTTTAAACAGAGGTGGATGTCCGTCCAGTAGTTGTAGTAAAGAATTCCTGTGCCGGGCAAGAGGGTAGATTAAATTATTTCTAGGATTTCCTATATTCTGTGTTTTTATTAGTATCTGGATTGAGAACTAAACATACACCAGAGCATTTCATTTCTATTAAAATTATAGTCATTATTTCTAACTTTGCACATCTACATATAAATCAGCACATGCAAATGCTATGCAAATTACATTTTCCATTGTCTTCTTGTTGGGGATGGGGGCACTTCAGTTTGTCTGTAGCTAAAGAAGGGTCACCTCAGTTGCTACTGCTAGACTGCAGGATGAATTTTTAGGTGTCAATTCATTTTGTGCACAATGCACAGTTATCCTAAAACCATGTAAAACAAAACCCACCTTTGTTAGAAAGATATTTGGAAGCTAATGTAGTACTGGCTGATTATGACCTTGCTTTAATTGGATGTGTTTGCATTGCAATTTTAGTGAAACGATGTGTAGTTTCATTTTTAATTGGATTTTATTATTGTATTTTATTAATTTTCCAAGCTGCCTCAACATGGGAGAAGCAGTGTAGCAATAAAAGAGAGTAGAATTAGACATTTCCATTTTATTATTTATAATTTATTTATAGACCTGTTTATGAATTGCCCATCCATCTACCAGATGCTCAAGTGGCTACACAACTGACTAAATAATCAATAAAAATAAAAAACCTGCATATTTCACAAATAAATTCACACAGCAGCAAATATATCCAGGGTAACTAAAGAACCATATTGAAAACATTTGAAATTCACTAAAAAACAGAATTCTTTTCACTGACTGCCTAAAATGTAGGGAAGAGGACCAATTTAATCACCTTAGGGAAGAAGTTTCATAATAAATGAGACCATGTAGATAAGACCCTGTCTCAGCGACGTACAGATCTAATGTCAGTAGGTGGGGAAATATATAAAGAAATCAGGTAACAGCTACATATTATAAATGGCTTGAAAAATGGAAAAAATAATTTTGCTTGGCTTAACTATATTACTCCTTCATATTTCATCTTCTTTTAATACTTGGGGATGGGATAGCTTTATAGCATTTAGCACTAGCACTTAGACTTATATACCACTTCACATTGCTTTACAGCCCTCTCTAAGTGGTTTACAGAGTTCGCATACTGCCCCCAACAACAATCTGGTTCTTCATTTTATCTACCTCAGAAGGATGGAAGGCCAAGTCAACCTTCAGCCAGTGAGAATCAAATTGCTGGCAGCCGGCAGTCAGCCGAAGTAATTATACCATTTCTGACAATCAGAATTGAGTTAATGGTATAATCTTCCTCTATACCCCGGAATACAGTTTACCTAGTTTTCCTAGGGCAAACTTTATCTAGGTAATATCCTCAAATCTTACTACAGTAATTCCTCCAGTGGTATTCACTTCATCTGGTACAAAGAAGATCTGAATAAATTGCCTTTATTTAAGGCACCAGAATCTGCACTATAAATATGTAGATGGACCATTATATAGCAGCACAGAAATCTCTTTGATGCTTTCTAGTGATCTTCTCTATTTTCATGTTCTTTTTTTTTTAAAAAAAGAAACCTGATCTTGCCTTAAAATATGTACAGTTTAAAATCTTTGGTTAACTCCTGAAAATAAGAAGGCTTCCTTGAAAATGTTTGACAAATACATATGAGGTCCATCTAATGGATTAATTAGTCCTGTCTATTCAACTGACAAAGTAAGGGGAGGAGAAATTGTTCAAAAAGGCTTGTGTTTCGTTACTTCTTTTTTCCACCATCCTTTATGCCAAGAACACTTTGCAGATCCATTGGTGTGTATCTTTAGGAGACAGGAGAGAAATTCAAAGGAATCTATTAGAAATTGCTTCTGCTGGCTCATTAATCTTTTACAGCAAATAATATATGCACAACATAAGTTTGGAGACGGTCTCCAAAGAATAATATTTTTGTAAGGTTAGAAAACAAATTATACTAAATTACTGGAGCATTAGAGACATTTGAAAAATGTTGAAACTTCTTCGGTCTTGCTATTGATCTAAAAATAAGCATGTGAATGTCTGTGCATCTTGGTATGTGTATGGGGGTTAGAAGAAGGGGGAAACATTCCATTGAAAATAATATTTATTCAAAATTATGCTGTTTAATTTTGCTTCTGTGTCGCATTTCATAACTGCCAGAAACTTTTGCCCTCCACAGATGAAAGTTTGTAAGGAACCCAGGGAAGGAAATAAATCAAATCTACTGGTGAGTTTGTAGATGAAAAAAAGCTCCATGGCTCTGATTCAGTTAAGGAAAATTTGCAGATCTATGCATTGCTCAAACCCAATTCCAATTAATTCAATAGGACTTGAGCCCAGGTAAATGCATTATAGAATTTCAGTCCAGCTCAATTAATCATATAAGTTTTAATCAATTAAAATATCTGATCTACATAAATTTACATATCAATAAATAATTGTTCTGAACAAAAGTTGTTTTAGATGATTGATAGTTTTCTTTAAAGAAAGAACAACATCTTCCAAAAAGCTGCTTGCGCCTTGAATTCATAACTATTTACATAAAAAACAATTCGTTGCTTATAGGATTGCTGCCTAATTAAACCGAGGACAATTTATTTGATTAAATTATGTTAATCAAGTAGGCTAGGACGGTCTTAGGCAATAGAGCAAATCTGCAATGAATGTAGATGCCCAACCTCTCCAGTAAAAGGCCCAGGTGAAGAACTGCTGAGAAAAACTGTTCTTGCAATTCAGATCAGTAAGTACTTGGTTAGTTGGATAAGTAGACAGACAAAACATAAAGTAGCATTCCCTAGTCCTCAAATACAATAATCTGACTATCCAATCCATTTTCTCATCACTATTTTCAGAACCATTTCTATATACCAGGTTTGTCTCAGTAAATAGCCTCTGTACCATAATGTTACCAACTTTGTCACAAAGTTTACCAGAGTGTGTTCTCCTGTACTTTTCTCCCTTCTCCCTTCTTGAACTCCTAGTTGCCTTTTTCCATTTCTCCTTTTTCCAGTCCACTTTTTCTGCACTCCCCCGAAGGCCAAATCCAAACAGTTTTAAGACTCCTTAAGTATAATGCTGTCAGAAATAGGAAGATAGGTCTTCTCACAACTCTGCAGCACTTGTCTGAGTATTAGACAAGTATCAGGGCATGAAGAAAGAACTAGAGGATATGGGATGAAAAAGCCAAAGTAATCCCAGTGATGAAAGGAACATTCCCCCAACAGACCCCAGGAACAAGACGAGAGCTCTCTGCCCAGAATAGTGCAGTGCTAAGAAGAGCTAAGATTGTGTGCAAAACCCTCAAACTCTCAGGTAGAAGACCTGAGATAGAGGAAGACACCGACACCCAGGGGTGGGATTCAAATTTTTTAACAACCAGTTCTGTGGGCGTGGCTTAGGTGGTGGGCATGGCTTGGTGGTCATGTGACTGGGTGGACATGGTTTGGTGGTCATGTTATTGGCTGGGTGTGGCCAACTCAATATCATTCACATCGAGGCACGTATCTCCTCACCTGGCCTCTCGTGACTGTAGGGATGCTGCAACAGTTGAAAATGTAAAAATGGTCATAATTTTTTTTATGACACTCCACTTTTTTCAGTGCCATTGTAACTTTGAAGGGTCACTCCACACAAGCAAAGAATCAGTAGAGGAGGGGAAAAAAAACTCCAGAGACCTTCCTGAGACAAGAAGTCTAGTCCTGTGAAGAATGTAATAAGGCTTAACAGAGAGGCAGTTTCTGTAAGCAACACCAGAATGTTTCCTTCCTGCCTTCCTTACAGGATTAGGCCAGTAATTTCTTCTAACAACCAGTTCTCTGAACTGCTTTGAATGTTAACAACCAGTTCTAGTAAATAGTTGTGAACTGGTAGAATCCCACCCCTGCCTATATCCATAGGGGTGAGAAGGGATTTACACACATACACATATACACAGAGACATTCAAATACATACATACTAAGTGTGTATACATGGATGTACAGTAAGTATGTGTGAGTGTGTGTATGTGTACACACAATCACACTCTATATACTGTGTTTCTCACAAAATAAGGCCGGGCCTTATTTTTTTTTGACCCCTGAAAAAACAGCTCGGCTGTCTTTTGGGGGGTGACTTAATTTCCTCCCCCACCTAGAGCAGCCCATACGCACGTACCTTGCTGCAAGGCCGCTTCTATCGGCCGACCAAAGCTCCCCGAAGGCAGAGTCCCCAGCTGCTTCAGGGCATGGCGTGGCTACCCTTGTCCCCTCATTTTTAGGCAGTCTCTTTCAGGTGATGGAAGTTCCCCAAATGCAGTCACCAGCCACTTCAATCGGCTGGTAGAAGCGGCCTCGGGGCGAGCACACACACACACTCCCCTTGCCGCGAGGCCACTTCTATCACCAGACGAAAGCTCCCCGAAGGCAGAGTCCCCAGCTGCTTCAGAGTGTGGCATAACTATCTGTGTCCCCTCACCTTTAGGCAGTCTCTTTCGGGTGATGGAAGCTCCCCAAATGCAGTCACCAGCCACTTCAATGGGCCAGTAGAAGCTGCCTTGGGGCAAGTGCACACACATACACTCCCCTCGCCATGAGGCTGCTTCTATCGGCAGATGAAAGCTCCCTTGAAGGCAGGGTTCCCAGCCACTTCAGGGAGAGGCGTGGCTGCCCATGTCCCCTTGCCTTTAGGCAGTCTCTTTCAGGCGGTGGAAGCTCCCCAAATGCAGTCACCAGCCACTTCGATCGGCCGGTAGAAGCAGCCTCGTGGTGAGGGGAGTGTGTGTGTGTGTGTGTGTGTGTGCATGCTTGCCCCGAGGCCGCTTCTACGGCCGATTGAAGTGGCTGGTGACTGCACTTGGGGAGCTTCCATTGCCCGAAAGAGACTGTCTAAAGGCGAGGGGACAAGGGGAGCCACGGCACATCCTGAAGTGGCTGGGGACTCTGCCTTCAGGGAGCTTCCATCGGCTATCGGGATATTCTAGCCTAGGCTACCTGCAGGGCACTCACATATTTGTAGGCTAGTTTTCTCCCCATCCCCCCACCCTTCCCCCGCCTATTTCTGTTCACCTCATGTAGTTCTAACGAACGATGTGAGAAATGGCAGGGAAAAGCATGGTTTAAATAGGCCTAAATTTTAGGGGCAGGGCTTAATTTCACCTCATGCCTAGAAATCATGCTGGGCCTTCCTTCCATGGTGGGGGCCGCATTGTTGGAGAAACACGGTATATATATTAGTGTATAATAATAAATGATAATAATAGTCCTGCAGTGAACAGGGAATTTGCCCTTTGTTTCTTCGTGCATTACTTCTAAAGACAAGAAAGTAGTCTTTGACTTACAGCCATAATTTTATTCACTAAACAATGCAGTTGGTTGGTGAGTCTTTACATAATTGGCCCATAAAATTATGTCCATTTTATGTCCATTTTATAGGTTGTTAACACCATGATTGTTAAACAAATCATGGGGTCCTTAGGTGAATCAAACAATCATGAAGTGATTCCAGCTTAATTTACTGACTTTACTTATCAGAAGCCAGACAGTTGCAAATTACAACCATGTGACTACAGGGATGGTGTGGTGGTCATAACTTTGAGGACAGGTCATAGGTCACTTGTTCCGAGCCCAACATAACTTCATTAAACAATCATTAAATGAACAACCCCAAGTCAAGGACTATCTGTATAGATTACTGGGTCAGTTCAAACCCTTTCACACCTTCCAAGACAAACCCAGTCTCCTCCCCAAGAATTCCCCAATTCTCGTACATGAAGCTTAATTTTTATCCTGCCCTCAGGACTGCAGCTTTGCATCCATGATGATACTTCACAAGAAAACCGACAGCTTGAAGACCAACTACTACTGTGAAACATCAGGATTAAAAATAAGAATCTGGTAACATTAAATCCCTTTTAGAGTTTTGTGGAGATCAGCAGTGTTTGTGTCCTGCAAAATATATGAAAACTGAGATATATGTAGAAAGATACCATATATGAATTTTAAAGCCATCATCTGAAGAAAATATTCCTAGCTAATGAATCACATGAGATTTAATTGATTCATTACTTGACTGAGGCAATATAAACTTTTGGATTGGACTAGAACAACAACAAAAGAAAATTTTCCAGGAGATTCCCATAGATATATGGATACTTAGTGCAAAGGCTAAACTAGATATGCCTTTGATGTCCTCTTTTATTTATTAGTTATCTGGGTAGATGATATAGAAAGTATATTAATCTGTCTTCCCCTGTCTAACAGAGAAGTTTGATTAAAACTGCCACTATTTATATAAGAGAAAGCAAAATAATTTTAAAAATGATAACATGATAGGACACTTTTTAACAAGGAAAGTATAACAATGCTAACTAAAAATACACAATGCTAACTCTGCTTTTCATGTTTCTCTATGAAGTTAAAGTTACCATAACTGGTAACAAAAATCTGGATGGCCATTAGATGGTAATAGAAATATACAGAAAACTTTAATGCCTTGCTGCCATCCAGTATCTCTCAGGATTTTACAGCCCAGATCTACAAAGATCAGTAGCCTGAAATGCCCTTGAACTGAAATTGGCTCTTGATTATTACATATGTAGGCTGACTCTGAAAAACACTTAGAGAGAGCTTAAAGCACTATGAAGCAGTATATAAGTCTAAGTGTTATTGCTATTGCAATATCCAATCTGAAAGCCAGATAGATAAATACTGAATATTTGAATATTTGAATACTGAAAGCTTTGCTGTCAAGTTGAAAGAATAGAGAGATGAAGAGAGGTTGAAAGCAGAGTGGACTTTACAAAAGAGGCCACCAGCAGATAGAGAGAGCTGTTTACCTGGAAGAAGACATATTAGAATTGAAAATCACTTTTCACTAGAAACTGAAATATGAGATGGAATAGTTGGCCAGGCTCAGGTGAAACACCAACTGGATTCTTTTAAACAGTTGAGGAAAAGGGACAAAGAAAGGGCTGACAGTTCTATCTCAACAAATAAGGAAGAAGTCTGCACCACTTATAAGATTGGGGAAAAAATGTGTTCATCCTGTACCAAAGAGAGAGAGAAATTACAAGAAATATGGAAAATTATTAAAATACTCCACTACTTCCTTATACCAGCAAAGTTTTGCTTAAAAGATTACAAAGAAAAACGGTATATGTGGAAATGGAAATTCTAAATGAATAAGTACATTTCAGAAAAAAGAGGAATCTAAGACTATACAGTTAATATCAGGGTAGACTACAGAAAATTTAAGGTTTACTCTTATTTTGTTGACTAGATCAAGGCTTTTGATTATTATAATCATGCCAGAATATGTAACATATTGTAGTGGGCCAGTACACCTGATTATTCTTTAGAGGAACATCCATATTGAATAAGAACCTACTTTAAGAACTGAATTAAGAGAAACTGTGATTCACTCTTCCAAGCCAGCTATTTTTCTAATAGATTAGATAACTGGTAGCTTCTATCTAATAGGAAAAGGAGAGATGCTACAGTTATCTAATATATTAGAAAAATAGCTGGACTGAAAGAGTTGCTAACTGAAATAGAAATTGGAAATCCAAATAGTGACAACATACAGACACAATGTTGTTTGTTGAAAATAAAAAGAGACCTAAAAAATCATTTTTGGGAAAATAAAAAAAGATAGAGCTGATTTAATGTTAAATGTTAAGAAGGCAAAGGCAATGACAATCACTAACATACTCTGATGTAACAAAGTGAAGGTCGATAGTTATATTTTCTGGGATAAAGAGACAGTAGGAAGAAAGACAATGAAAAGGTAGAAAAGATCATGAAGAAAAAGGATTTTTGTTGAAACAAAAATCAGACTAAGACTAAATTCCCAGTCTGAGTTATCAGGAGCTCCATTTAGGGTATTGCCAATATACCAGGGGATAATCTTGCCCCCTACTGTAATTATTTGCCTCAGTTTTCAGTAATTAATAGGAATGTGTATTATTAGAGTTTGCAGAAGAAATTCAAATCCAGAAAATACACAGATGACTGATTCAGCAGGATCATTAACTTCTTTATAAACATAATAATATGAGTAAAGTTTACAATACCATTTGTAGATTCTTTCAATGTAAAGGCTAGGTCACACTAGCCGATGGATGCAAAACGTATGCAAAAAGGACACAGTGGACAAGCAAAATTTCAGGGGTGACTCCATCCATTGTTATTCGCTCTCAAAAGTGCCCAAATTTGCATAAATAGAACAGAAAACAACAGAAAGGAACGGACGTGGGGAGGATATAGCGGGGATGTCAAGCGGATGTTCGCAGGAAGTCTAGCGGATGGAAGCGGATGGAAGCAGATGACACATCTGCAGGGCTTCTGGGGGAGAATAGCAAAGAGGATGCGTAGCGGAAGGAGCGGATGCATAGCGGATGAAGCGGATGCATCACGGACGCCTATAGGATACATAGTGGATGCATAGCAGATGCAAAGCATTCACTGCGCATGCGGGGAGGATGAATTGCATCAGCTCTGTGGATATAAAAGGATGCAGCTCGCAAGCAGTCAGCATTCAGAGGAAAGACCTGCTGCCAGAGACATCTTGAAAGAACACCATGGGGAAGAAGAGGAAGCCTGTGTCTATTCCTGCCAGCCCTGGCAAGAAGGACAGAACCACCATCCCACCCCCTGGCGCTAACTCTGAAGCCTCTGGTGCTTCTGCTGCTGGTAGTGCTTCTCCTGCTGCTGGTGCTGCTGGTGCTTCTCCTGCTGGTGCTTCTCCTGCTGCTGCTGCTGCTGCTGGTGGTGCTTCTGCTGGTGCTGCTGGTGCTTCTCCTGTTGGTGCTGCTGGTGCTTCTCCTGCTGCTGGTGGTGTTTCTCCTTCTGCTGGTGGTGCTTCTCCTGCTGCTGCTTTTCCTGCTGCTGCTGCTGTGATAGACCAGCCCCAAGGCCCTCAAAGCCCTGCTGCTGAAGGCCCTGAAGCCCCTGCCAGAGGGAGGAAGAGGCAAGGCAAGGAGAAGGGAGAGAGGAAACAGTACTCCATTTCCGAAGAACATGAGGAGGAGGTGCTGGAATGGCTGAGGGAGAACAAGTACCTGTGGAGGAAGGGCCACAGGCTCTATAGCAACACCAAGATAAAGTAGGCAGCTTGGAGAGAGAAGGCATAGAGCCTGGCCGACACTTCAGATGTACTCCTTGGATGGTGGAAGCACATGCACACCTGGTATGGCAAGCTGCACTTGAAGAAATCTGGACAGGCTGCTGTCAAGCTCACTGACCGGAAGACCTATGTCATGGCCTGGTGCAGCTTCCTGGAGGGTGAGATCCACCACCAAGGAGCAGCCCCTCTGTCAACCCTCTCCCTCAGACAGCCCACAAAGAGCCACTCCTCTTCCAGCCAGGAGACAGCTACCTTGTCCAGGCAGGTGTCTTTGAAGGGCCCCACGACAGAGACCCCCCCCGACAGCTGCACTCCCTGTGCCGGAGGACATGGAGGATCCCCTGTCTCAGATGGAGCAAGAAGAAGCAGCCACCAGAGACCAACACACACCCATCCCCAGCTCCACCTCCACAGAAAACAGGCAGAGAGGCAGACTGGAGGGACAGAGCCACACTATCCTCTTGGAGATCAGGGACACAATCAAAGTCAGCACAGATCTCCTCTCCCAGCTGATCGACTTCAACATACCATCCTCTAACCGCAAGCCCTTCATCACGTACGTGAGCCAGACCCTCATGGACATGCCTGAAGCCCAGTACCAGGTGATGAAGGAGAGGATCACAGCTCTTCTGCACCACCCTCCAGGCCCAGCTGAACCTGTTCCTACCCACTCCAGGTCTGCTCCTCCACCCCAGGCGATGTCACAGCCACAGATTTCAACACCCCCTCGCCTACCAAGCCTACCACTACCAGGACTTCCCACAGCAGAGGCAGCCCTTCCCAGTCCAGGCCCAGGTACATCGCATGCCACAGATGCCTCACCTGACCCAGCTGCAGACCAGACAGCCCCACTACACTCCTCCTTCCTCCATCCCACAGCCAAGCCCTTTGTAAGAACATCTGTCATCAGTGTTGGGCCTCACATCACAGATACTTGATGAAGGGCCCCTCAACCTCACGGGACTGAGTCAGCTGTCCGAGAGCTTCCTGCACACACCATCTCCTGTTGTACTCTCAGGGCCAGGCACCCCAATGGTGCCTCAGACCAGCACTCCAGCAACAGCCATCTCCACAGTCCCTGGCTGCTTTACATCTAAGACCATGGGCACGCCTCAGAGTGACTGAGAAGAATGCCAGAGACTGAGTTGTTGCCTGTTCACTTTATCTTTGCTTAAGACACTTTACTTGGGTCATTTTGCTTTTTAATAAAGTCATACAGTTTGTTATTAATAAAGGTTATCTTTGCTTCACACACATGGTTCATTTTTTTGACTTAATAAAGTGTTGGGGAAAACTTTGAAAAAAGGATTAAGCCTTTGCGTGCTTGTGGGATGGGTAAGGATAGCTGTGGGATGGATAGCTGTGGGATGGGTAAGGATAGCTGTGGGATTGGTAAGGATAGCTCTGGGATGGATAGCTGTGGGATGGGTAAGGATAGCTGTGGGATTGGTAAGGATAGCTTTGGGATGGGTAAGGATAGTTGTGGGATAGATAAACCTCCAGTGCAAGCATAGTGGGACTATATGGTCCATCCTCCCAGCTGCCACACAAATGGCCCTTTATTATCAATAACAATTTATTCATTGATCAACACATTTCAACATAAACAAAACTATTTATTAATGCCCTGTTCATTGTAGGGCACTCAACATACATGGCACAATGTCATCAGTGTGATGAGACAGGCTCAAGGAAGCATCCATTAAGCATCTACCATCCTGTCTTGCCAGTCCACTGCTCCAGCTGGGGAGTTGCACCAGTGTTTCAGGAGGTTGCACTGCTTCTTCCCTTCACGTGAAGCTCTGTTGGGGCCTTGAACATCCACAGTGCCTATAAGGTTTTGTCCTTGCCTCCATTCACCAGGCTCCATGTCCCCATTCCCTTGTTGACGGTCCACAAGCCTGTTCTGCCACACTGGGTATCGGATGTGCATGAGATTGTGCAGGATGCAGCAAGCTTCCATGATGCTCCTCACGGTCCCTGGGTGATTCTGTATGGTGGTGAGAAGTACCTGGAACCTGTTGGCCAGGATGCCAAAGGTGTTCTCCATCACCCGTCTTGATCTGGACAGCCTGTAGCTGAAGATCCTCTCTTCACGGGTGAGGTATTTGAAGTGTTGGGCTTCATGAGGTGGGTTCTGAGGGAGAAGGCGTCATCCCCCACGATGAAGTAGGGCACATATTGTGTGTCATTGGGTAGGGGATCTGGATTTGGAAAACCCATGATGAGGTTGCATTCCAGCCCCTCCTTGAGGTCACTGGTGTTGTATACCTGGGCATCTGAAGCTGACCCGTTGCCTGAAGCATCGATGTACATGAACTTGTAGTCAGCATCAACCATGGCAAAGAGGATAATGCTGAAGAAGCCCTTGTAGTTGAAATAATTGGACCCTGAGTTGGGTTGAGCTTTGCAGGCCACGTGCTTCCCATCTATGGTTCCAATGGTGTGGGGAAAATTCCACTTCTGATACCACTGCTCTGCAACTTTCTTCCAGCCTTCTTCAGTGGAGGGGCACTGGAGGAGCTCCTCCACGTATTCTTCAAAAATGGCCTGCACAACTTCTCTGACAATGCTGATGGTGTTGTGTGGCACCCTCCAGGCATACTGCATGCTCCTGTACGTGGTCCCAGAGGCCAGGTGGCGCAGAGTCAGTGCCACCTTCAATCCAGGGTCCAGGCTGGGACGGAGTTTGGTGCTTGGCTTGGTCAACCTGGGTTTCAGCCACTCCACAACTTTGTCAAACATGGCTGGTGGCATCCTCATTAAGTGATGGAATGCACGAGGGTCTTCATTCCTCAGCTCCACCATCAGCTTGTCATTGACTCCAAACTCCACTCTTCTCCCAATCCATCTTCGGACCCAGACAGCTCTTGGACGTCTCCTTCTTCTCCTTGCGTAGAAAAAGGAAAACAGTCGGAAGAGGACTTGGTTCTGATGTTGAATGATGGCGGCTACCAAAAGGAGTGTGTGATGATCCATGGTGGAGATAAGTGGATGATGTGGAAGAGCAAGACCAAGGCTGAAGAGGTCTGCACACCACAGCTGCTGGACTGATGGTGAGATCCAGGTGATTTCCTCCCCTTTTTTATAGGAAATGTCAGTTTTCCGCTAGGTGTCCTTCCACATACTCTAGGCATCCTCCAGACATCCTAAATATCCGAGATACGTCCCATATACGAACGTTTTTTCCATTTTAATGCTTTACATTCGAGCTGCATCTGCTTTCATCCTTTCTTTGTCTGTGCTACTCACGCTGTGTGGACGTTCTACGTACCTTTCACTTCCTCCCTCTTTCCGCTTTCCTCTGGAGCGGATGTGAGTTGAACGGATGCCCAGAGGATGCCAAGAGGATACATCGGACGTGTAATGGATGACAACAGCCGTAGAACGTTTGTTGCCTGGATGTGACATGGATGTAGATCGTACGCGGCGGAAAGTTCATCTGCTCAAAAAGTTTTGTGCAGCTCAAAACTTTTTGAGCGGATTAAATAGCAGTAGATGGATTTTTGAAGGATAGAGCGTATGAAAAACGTATGCAGTGAGTACACAACGGATGCATCACATTTTCCAACGGATGGCAAGCTTTTTTGTCCATTTTACATCCTCTTTGCATCCGTTGGTGCAGTGTGACATGGGCTTAACATAAGCAAAAACACAAGCAGCAGCAGCTCAGAGCAGATATCAGTTTCAGCAAGCAAGCAAGTTAAGCCCATGTCACACTGCACCAACGGATGGAAAGAGGATGTAAAATGGAGAGAAACACTTGCCATCCGTTGGTTAATGCGATGCTTCCGTTCTGTACTCACTGCCTCCATTTTTCATCCTCTCTATCCATCCAGCATCCGTCGACTGAGATTCCATCCGCTCAAAAAGTTTTGAGCTGCTCAAAACTTTTTGAGCTGAGAATGTATCCAACGCGTCCGTTCTGCATCCGCAACGCATACGGGGAACATCTGTTCTACATCTGTCGTCATCCCTTATGCATCCGCTATATCCGCTAGGCTTCCACTCTGCATCGGCGCAACTTGCATCCGCTCCAGTGGAAAACAGACACAGGGAGGAAGCGGAACGGACGTGGAACGGACACAAAGTGTTAGTAGCACAGAGTAAAGAAGAAAAGGATGAAGAATCCTGAAGAAAGGATGAAAGCAGATGCAGCTCGCATACAAAGCATTTAAAATGGAAAAAATGTTCGGAGAGGGGACCTATCTCGAATATTTAGGATGTCTGCAGGATGTCTAGAGGATGCAAAAGGACATCTAGTGGAAAACCTATATTTCCTATAAAAAGGGGGAGGAACTCACCTGGATCTCACTTTCAGTCCAACAGCCCTGCGGTGTAGACCTCTTCAGCCTTCATCTGGTTCTTGCTCTTGCACAGCATCCAGTCATCTCCACCATGGATCATCACACACTCTTTTTGGTAGCCACCATCGTTCTACAACAGTGCGAAGCCATCTACAGGCTCTTTCACCTGTTCTACATCAAGAAAAGGAGGTGGCCAAGAAGTTTCTCAGTCCGAAGATGGATCGGAAGAAGAGCAGAGTACCGATTGTATAACAAGCTGATGGTGGAGCTGAGGAACGAAGACCCTCATGCATTCCAGAACTTCATGAGGATGCCTCCAGCCATGTTTGATGAAGTTGTGCAGCGGCTGACACCCAGGTTGACCAAGCAGAGCACCAACTTCTGGCCCAGCCTGGACCCTGGACTGAAGGTGGCACTGACTCTGTGCCATCTGGCCTCAGGGACCATGTACAGGAGCATGCAGTACGGCTGGAGGGTGCCACACACACCATCAGCATTGTGGTCAAAGAAGTGGTGCAGGCCATCATCGAAGAATACGTGGAGGAGCTCCTCCAGTGCCCCTCCACTGAAGAAGGATGGAAGAAAGTTGCAGAGCAGTGGTATCAGAAGTGGAACTTTCCCCACACCGTTGGAGCCATAGATGAGAAGCACATGGCCTGCAAAGCTCCAGCCAAGTCAGGGTCCACTTATTTCAACTACAAGGGCATCTTCTGCATCATCCTCTTTGCCATGGTTGATGCTGACTACAAGTTCATGTACATCGATGCTTCAGGCAATGGGTCATCTTCAGATGCCCAGGAAAACAACACCAGTCACCTCAAGGAGGGGCTGGAACGCAACCTCATCATGGGTTTCCCAGATCCAGACCCCCTGCCCAACGACACACAAGATGTGCTGTACTTCATTGTGGGGGATGACGCCTTCTCCCTCAGAACCTACCTCATGAAGCCCTACACCTCCAGATGCCTCACCCGTGAAGAGAGGATCTTCAACTACAGGCTGTCCAGGGCAAGGCGGGTGGCTGAGAACACCTTTGGCATCCTGGCCAACAGGTTCCAGGTGGTACTTCTCACCACCATGCAGCATCACCCAGAGACCGTGAGGAGGATCGTGGAAGCTTGCTGCATCCTGCACAATCTCATGCGCACCCGCTACCCAGTGTAGCAGAACAGGCTCATGGACCTCCAACAAGGCAATGGGGACATGGAGCCTGGTGAATGGATAGATACTCTGGATGTTCAAGGTCCCAACAGAGCTTCACATGAAGGGAAGAATCAGTGCAACCTCCTGAAACACTGGTGCAACTCGCCAGATGGAGCAGTGGAGTGGCAAGACAGGATGGTAGATGCTTAATGGATGCTTCCTTCAGCCTGTCTCATCACACTGATGAGATTGGGTCATGTATGTTGAGTGGTCCTATAATGAACAGGGCATTTAATAAAGAGTTGTGTTTATGTTAAAATGTGTGGATCAATGATTACATTGTTATTGATAATAAAGGGCCATAGGTGTGGCATCCGGGAGGGTGGACCATACAGTCCCACTATGCTTGCATTGGAGGCTTAACTATCCCACAGCTATTACCCATCCCAATGGTATCCCTGCCCATCCCACAGCTGTTACCCATTCCAAAAGTATCCCTGCCCATCCCACAGCTATTACCCATCCCAAAGGTATCCCTGCCCATCCCACAGCTATTAACCATACCAAAGGTATCCCTGCCCATCCCACAGCTATTACCCATCCCACAGCTATCTTAACCCATCCCACAAGCATGCAAAGGCTTAAATCATTTCTAAAAATTTCCACAAAGACTTCATTTCATAAAATAAATGAAGCAAGTGTGTGAAGCAAAGATAATATATATTAATAACAAGCTGTAAAAGCAAAATGACCCAAGTCAAGTGTCCAAAGCAAAGAAAAAGTCAACAGGTAGCCACTCTTCTTAGTCACTCTGAGGCGTGCCCAGTCTCAGGGGTGAAGGGTTCAGGTGCTGTGGAGGTGGCTGCTGCTGGAGTGCTGGTCTGAGGCGTCATTGGGGTGCCTGGCCCCGAGAGGACAACAGGGGACGGTGAGTGGAGGAAGCTCTCAGAGAGCTGGCTCAGTCCTGTGATGTTGAGATCCCCTTCCTCCAGGACATGGGGTGTCAGCCCTAATTCCAATGACAGATGTTCTGAGGCCGGGCTTGGCTGTGGGGTGGAGGAAGGAGCAGTGTAGTGGGGATGTCTGGTCTGCAACTGAATGAGGTGAGGCGTGGGTGGCATCTGTGGCATGGGTGGCATCTGTGGCATGGGTGGCATCAGTGGCCTGGGTGGCATTGGTGGCATCAGTGGCATCAGTGGCATTGGTGGCACCGGTGGCGTACGATGTACCTGTACCTGGACTGGGAAGGGCTGCCTGTGCTGCTGGAGCTCCTGGTAGCCATAGCCTTGGTAGGGGAGGGGCTGTGGAAAGCCTTGGAAGGGAAGTGACATCACCTGGGGTGGAGGAGCAGGCCTGGACTGGGTGGGAGCAGGTTCAGCTAGATCTGGAGGGTTGTGAAGAAGACCGGTGTTCCTGTCCTTTACCACCTGGTACTGTGATTCCGACATGTTCATGAGGGTCTGGTTGACGTAGGTGAGGAAGGGCTTGTAGTTGGAGGATGGGACGTCGGTGTGTGCCAGCTGAGAGTGGAGATGTACGCTGCTTCTGATGGTGTCCCTGATCTCCAGCAGGACAGTGTGGCTCTTCCCCTCCGGTCTGCCTCTCTGCCTTTCTGTGGAGGTGGAGCTGGGGGTGGATGTGGGTTGGCCTGTGATGGAAGTGCCCTCTCCTTGCTCCCACTGCATTAGGGGGTCCTCCACGCGCTCCACCATGGGGAGTGCAGCTGTCAGGGGGGTTCTCCATCGTGGCATGCTCCACAGATACCTGCTTGGACACAGGAGCTGACTCTTGGCCAGAAGAGGACTGGCTTTCAGCGGGCTGCCTGAGAGAGAGGGTTGTGAGAGGGGCTGCTCCTCGGTGGCGGATCTCACCCTCCAAGAAGCTGCACTTGGCCATCACGTAGGTCTCTCGGTCCGTCAGCTTGACCGTGGCCTGGCCAGATTTCTTGAGGTGCAGCTTCCCGTACCAGGTGTGCATGTGCTTCCACCAGACGAGGACACCTCCGAAGTGTAGCCCAGGCTCTCCGCCTTCTCTCTCCAAGCAGCCTGCTTCCTTTTGGTGTCTTGATAGAGCCTGTGTTCCTTCCGCCATAGATATTCGTTCTCCCTCAGCCATTCCAGCACTTCATCCTCATGTTTCTCTTCAATGGAGTATTGCCTCCTCTCCTGTTCATGCTTCTGCCTCTTCCTCCCTCTGGTAGGGCCATCTGGGCCCTCATCAAAGGGGCTTCGAGGTTGTAGGGTCTGCTCCTCCACACCACCACCACCAGCAGCAGCAACAACAACAGTAGCAGCAAAAGCAGGACCAACAGGACCAGCAGCACCAGCAGCACCAGCAGCACCAGCAACACCAGCAGCACCAGCAGCACCAGCAGCAGAATAAGCGCCAGCAGTGCCAGCAGCGCCAGCAGCGCCAGCAGCGCCAGCAGGACCAGCAGGACCAGGATCAGCAGCAGCAGAGTAAGCACCAGCAGCGCCAGCAGCACCAGCATGACCAGCAGGACCAGGAGCACCAGCAGGACCAGGAGCACCAGCAGCACCAGCAGGACCAGGAGCAGCACCAGTAGAGTAAGCACCAGCATAAGCACCAGCACCAGGAGCAGCGCCAGCAGAGTAAGCACCAGCAGAAGCCCCAGCACCAGGAGCAGCACCAGCAGAGTAAGCACCAGCAGAGTAAGCACCAGCAGAAACACCAGCACCAGGAGCAGCGCCAGCAGAAGCTCCATCACCAGATGAGTCAGCCCCAGCAGCAGAAGCCCCAGCAGAAGCAGAGCCAGGGCCAGGGGGTGGGATGGTGGCCCTGTCCCTCTTGCCAGGGCTGGCAGCAGATGGCAGAGGCTTTCTCTTCTTCCCCATGGTTGTTGGGTTGTTGGCTTGCTGGCTGGAGCTGTGTCTGGCATCAGGTCTTTCCTCTGAATGGTGACCTGCTTGCAAGCTGCTTCCCTTTATATCTGCGGGGCTGACGCAATGCATCCTCCCTGCATGCGCAGTGAACGCTGTGCATCCGCTAGGTTTCCGCTAGGTTTCCGCTCTGCATCCACTTCATCCACTCGGCATCCACTTTGCATCCGCTCTTTCCGCTGCGCGTCCGCTTCGCTGTGCTCCCCCAGTAGCCCCGCAGATGTGCCATCCGCTCCCATCCGCTTCCATCCGCTAGGCTTCTGTGGAGCATCTGCTTTCCATCCCCTCTACATCCTCCCCCCGCCCGTTCCTTTCTGTTGTTGTCCACTCTGGTTATGCAAATTCGGGGCATTTTTGAGAGCGGATAACAACGGATGGAACATTTTCTCGTCCGCTGTGTCCTTTTTACAAACGTTTTGCATTCGTCAGCCAATGTGACAGGCCCTTTAGTTTTAGTTTCAGAATTGAAAGCAGGGAGTTAAGTCATGCCCAGATTCTCAGCTCCCAATTCAGCTCCCATTGGCTGACCTTTTACTAAGCTCTATTCCAGTTCATGAATATACTCTGACATGTATATGTATTAATGTGTGTCTACGTGTATTGTGTGTATACATGCATGTATTCCCATCTTATGAGGATGGACAGGTTTAAAGGGCTGTGTTCTATATGGAAGCAGATATTATAGCCAGCCAGAGTCACCATGTATTTTCCTACATAGTGTCTCTGGCTGGCTATATTGTCTCCTAGTATTAACAGAATATCTGTTTCTGTGCTAAACACAGTCATTTAAACCTGTCCATCTTTATAAGAGACATATTTATGCACCAGTGGTGGGATTCAATTTTTTTTATTACTGGTTCTGTGGGTGAGGCTTGGTGGCCGTGGCCGGGAAGGATACTGTAAAATCTCCAGTCAGAGGTGGTATTTGCCAGTTCTCTGAACTACTCAAAATTTCCACTACTAGTTCTCCAGAACTGGTCAAAACCTGCTGAATACCACTTCTAGTATGCACCTTTTGAATCATGATTTCAGTAACCAGAAACAATATCCGTACTCCTTTTTGAATTTAATTACATATCATCTTGCACAAGTTCCCCACTTGACTACTGTTTACAGTGAGTGAATAATTGTTGGTGCGTTCTCATCACTTTTGTATACTCTGAAGAGAAATCTCCATTCTTAGTTTCACCCGAAGGTTACTAAAAATAGTATACTTCCCTGGTGTAGAGAAATTAAATTCTGTCAAATAGAAATGGAGGTTAGGACAAAGTGACCTACTTGCAATCAGACAGTCTTTGGAAAAGTTAAATACTTCTATCTCCATTTGACCTAGTTTCCTGGATTTGTATAAATGGGAGTAAAACCCTACTCCCTACATGTGGTACTTAATGTAAGGAATAGCTGGAAAGAACAAACCAAACAACCAATCAAGAAATGTCTACTCAGATTTCATAATTGACTACAGTAGGTGGCTTCATCTGAGGTATGAGATGGATTAAGTAGGACTGTACAAAGTCATCCCAAGGCAAGGATAGGAAGCTTTTTTTTGTTTTTTGGCCCCATAGTAGACCATATTTCCACCCAAAATATCTCTGTGGACTGGACACCAGTGGGTGAGGTATTTTCTTTATACTTCTCCTTTCTAACTCCTGTATTTGAAACTTTCAAAATCAGCAATGGGCAGTAGAGAAACAGACAGATAGAGCCTACATGGTAACTTTTGTGTATGGGTCATGACATCATTTGCATCTACAAAATGGACAGAGCTTTCACGATGGCATGATGCTGCTTTTGTCATTTGAATTAAAAGTGATGGATTGTATGAATGGGCCTGAGGGTTGAATTTCCCAGAGCAAGATTCAAGGGACAGTATTTTTCTCTGTGCACTAAGCATAGAACTATCTGACTAAAGCAGGGGTTGGCAACCTTAAACAGTCAAAGAGCCATTTCAACCCATATCCTACAGAAAAGAAAACACTGGGGGCCACAAAATCCTTCCCACACCTGACTATTTCCTGAGTGGCCACAAAACTAGCATATGTAGTTGAATTAAATATTCTGTTTTCTTCTGAAACTTTTCTTTTCTTGGATTTACCCATGGTTGGCCTACTAGAAGTTGAAAAGCTCAATAAATTGCATGTCAGCAGGTGTCACACATTGTCAGTTGTGACATATTTTGAGTGACAGGGAGTGCAGCAGAGAGATGAAAGAGCCACATGTGGCTCCAGAGCTGTGGGTTGCTGACCCCTGAACTAAAGGAATGGTTGTAAGTTGGGAACTACCTTAAGTGAAAATGTTGGAAGTGTATATAGGGCTCTGTAATTTAAATATACTTGCCTTGCTTTTAGCTGTGCTAGACTACCATATCTTGCATAATATAATGACACTGCTTCACATTTATATACAACTTTCAAGCATTCAAAGCACTTCATTTAGTATTAATTGGTTACTGTCCTTAAAAGATTCGTGATTGTGAGGCCATCCCACCTGCTCTTCTCTCCCTAAAACCTCCATTAAAACCTTCATTTTCATGCTAGGTGAAGTTCTATGAATGTTTGAAAACTATGTATAAATGTGAAGCAGTGTTATTATATAATGCAATATATGGCATTCTAACACAGCGAAAAGTAAGGCAAGTATATTTAGATTACAGAGCTCTATATGCACTTCCAACATTTTCATTTAAGGTAGTTCTCAACTTACAAACATCCAAACTTTGATCATAGGCATTCATTCAGTGGCTGTTCAAAGTTACAACAACGCTGAAAAAAAAGCCACATTTACAACTGTTGCACCATGCCTATGATCAAAGTTTGGATGTTTGGCAACTGTCTTATATTTATGACAGTTGCACTGTCCTATGGTCATGTGATCATCTTTTGAGACTTTTTGACAAGCAAAATGAAAGAGAAAGCTAGATTCTCTTAACAACCATGTTACTAACTTAATAACTGCAGCAGTGCACTTAAAAACTGTGCCAAGAAAGGTTGTAAAATGAGGCAAACTCACTTAACAACTGTTTCACTTAACAACAGAAATGTGAGTGGGAGTCAATTGTGGTCGTAAGTTGAGGACTGCCTGTACTGATTTTTCTATTTTGTGGCCGGGTTCACACATTGGTCTATCCAGGGATGGGATTCAAATGTTTAACAATTGGTTATGTGGGCGTGGCTTAATTGGTGGGTGTGGCTTGGTAGTCATGTGACTGGGTGGGCATGGCCAACTCAATGTCACTCACGTCAAGGGGCGCTTCTCCTTGCCTGGCCTCTTGTGACAGTGGGGATGCTGCAACAGTCGTAAATGTGAAAAACGATCATAAGTCACTTTTTTCAGTGCCATTGTAACTTTGAATGGTCACTAAATGAATTGATGAAAGTCAAGGATTACCTGTACAAAAATACAAAAAGATTCTTTGCTTGCAGAAAGCTGCCCTAAATACCAATCATTGGGTTAAAAATATCTGCAAGTCAGAGTTACAAATCAGGCAGGGTGTCAGCTTTGGAATCTTTATTCATGTCTGCCACATAGCTTGAGAAAGTGGGAGGGGGGTGGTTTTTATTTAGTAGCTCTAAGTAGATAAAATAGAATTCTGTTGTTAGTTCAAGGTCATAGTGTGTGGAACAGAAACAAAAAGGAACTTACTTTGGAATTGGTTCATGTGATGTGATGATGAGTGAAAAGGGGATGGTTTGTAGTTTGGGACATTGTGAGAAGTTTGGGAAACTTTTAGTTTCAAAATTCCACAGATGTGCCAGGTGCTATTATAATAAAGGTACTTTTGAGATTATGCTTGTCTCGGAGTTACTGATTGGAATGGAGTTTCCTTGGAACACTGACACAGGGTACCATAGCATCTTGAGGAATTAAAATAGTTAAAATGCAATGATAACTATCAGCAGCCAACTCTTGCTCATAAAGTGAAACCTTTTAGCAGAGAGGTCATTTAAGCTCTCCAGAAAAATCACACCCAGGAAAAGCAATCCTTAGATCCATTTGCACCACTTAAAGATACCAGCTAGTCTCACTCACCTCACAAGATATCCTAAGGAAAGCATCCAAATTTAACGAAACTTCACATGCCCCTCCGAAAGGTAGTAAAAAGAAAATCAGTGCCAAGCTTGCATCTTGCCTCTTGGAAATATACCCCAAAAAGACAGTGCCAAATACCACTAAAGCAGTGAAGGAAGATCCCCTCCCCAGATTGAAAAAGAAACCATGAGGCATGAAAAAATTCAAACACAATACAAATAATTAAATCACAACAATAGCTGTTGCTTGTTCAACCAATTACCAGAACAAATAGACACAGGAACTAACCAGATTTCTCAACCCAATTTCTTTTCAGGAATAAAGATTAACCTTTTCCATTCAGCGGACCTTACTCCCACACTGAAAAACAATTAATGCAAGCTTAATTTCAGTTAGGTCCTTCGTGGTCACATTACAGATCTTTGTACATTCCCTATATACATGTTTGTCTTCCATCTGCAACATTCCTAACTAATTTGCTTTATTTGTATAATGGGTTGTTCTGTTGTATTTCAGCACACCCCCCCCCTCAAAAAAAAATTATTGGTGAGATTTTCAGGATAACATGTGCACTACAAAACAGTTAAACAAAATTAACAAATTTAAATCAAATCACTTCAGCTATGAAGTGTGAAATTATATGGAAAAAGCTCTACAGATGGGAAAGATGGAAAGAAAGAGAAAAGAATGAGCAGAACCAGCAGCAAAATGAATAGACACTGTTTACAGTGGCAAGGACACAATTTTGGAAGATCTATGTGGTTGCTAGGAGTCAAAAATGATGAGATGCCAGATAATCGATCAATCTATCAACTTAAATTACTATGCAAAAACTCTTAAGATAGAAACATTAAGTTGCAAGATAATGGGTACTAAGGAATAGTTTTATGGATGGTAGAGTTAAATGGCCATACCTTGAAGTCCAGATTTATTCCAGAACTGACAGAAAATGAGATAAAAACATAACTGATCAAGAAGGACTTTTCAGAATTCTTCCCAGACAAGTTGATCTTTATGTTTTTATAATGATTAGTTCCAACATCAACTCATAATCAGGGAAAGATCTCCTAAAACGTGCAGCAGCAGTTGCTTTCCAATACAGTATCTATGGCCTCTGTCACAGCAGTAATTATGGTCAGCCCTGGCAGCCATTTCCACCAGACTCTGCCTGCCAGATGTTTTGGGCTGCAGTTCCCATATTTTCCCATTTGGATGGCCATTGGCTGGAAATGTTCCTGTGTTCCAGTTCCTGTGACAGATGCTGGAGTCAGGGAAGGCTGCCCAGTGATATCCTTTTCAATTACAAGAGTTGCCAGATTTCATCAAAAGTGAACTTGAAGCAAATTTGGATGCTGGTGTTTCTGTCACCACTCGTGAATACTGTAGCAATTAGGAAGGGTACCCATATGCGGGAGAGGAATACAATTTCTTGGGAAATTCTTCATGGGATTTCACTAAATGTGAAACCTGAAGAGGCTTTGAGATTTCAGTGATTGTATATTTCAAGCAAAGGAAACAAAAATATTACTCAGCAAGTTCCCTTTCTTCTACTTTATGGAATCTCCCATCTGGACTTGGGAGGGTCTCTCCATATACGGTGCAGATGTTCCTGTATACACGATGCCAGGTACTTGGTTGGGCCAAACAGCTTTTTCATACTCTTTCTTCCTGAGGGCCAAAGTGGTCCTAGTGGTGATAGGAGTACTCTGAACTGTGACTCCTAAGCTGAGAGAGTGGCTCCAACATGAGAACTCTCTGTCCAGAAGAGTGCAGTGTTAGGAACCACTAAAGGCTAGGTCACACTGGCCTACGGATGCAAAATGTATGCAAAAAGGACACAGCAGACGAGTAAAATTTCCGGGGTGGCTCCATCCTTTGTTATCCGCTCTCAAAAGTGCCCCAAATTTGCATAAACAGAACGGAAAGGAACAGAAAGGAATGGATGGGGGTAGTACATAGCGAGGATGATAAGCAGATGTTCGTAGGAAGCCTAACGGATGGAAGTGGATGGAAGTGGATGATACATCCGAAGGGCTTCCAGGGGAGAATAGCGAAGCGGACACGTAGCAGAAGGAGTGGATGTGTAGCGGATGACGCGAATGCATCACGGACGCCTATAGGATGCATAGCGGATGCATAGCGGATGCATAGAGGATGCATGGCAGATGCATAGCGGATGCGTAGTGGATGCAAAGCAGTCACTGGGCATGTGGGGAGGGTGAATTGCATCAGCTCCACGGATATAAAAGGATGCAGCTCGCAAGCAGTCAGCATTCAGAGGAAAGACCTGCTGCCAGAGACATCTTGAAAGAACACAATGGTTCGACAGTCAGAGAAGAAGAGAAAGCCTGTGCCTACTCCTGCCAGCCCTGGCAAGAAGGACAGAACCACCATCCCACCCCCTGGCGCTGACTCTGAAGCTGCTGGTGCTTCTGCTGCTGCTGCTGGTGCTCCTGGTGTTGCTGCTACTGGTGCTTCAACTGCTGGTGCTGCTGGTGCTTCTCCTGCTGGTGCTGCTGGTGCTTCTCCTGCTGGTGGTGGTGCTCCTGGTGTTGCTGCTACTGGTGCTTCTCCTGCTGGTGCTGCTGGTGCTTCTCCTGCTGGTGCTGCTGGTGGTGCTTCTCCTGCTGGTGCTGCTGGTGCTGCTGCTGCTTCTCCTGCTGCTGCTGCTGTGATGGACCAGCCCCAAGGCCCTCAAATCCCTGCTGCTGAAGGCCCTGAAGCCCCTGCCAGAGGGAGGAAGAGGCAAGGCAAGGAGAAGGGAGAGAGGAAACAGTACTCCATTTCCGAGGACCATGAGGAGGAGGTGCTGGAATGGCTGAGGGAGAATGAGTACCTGTGGAAAAAGGGCCAAAGGCTCTATTGCGACACCAAGAGGAAGCAGGCAGTTTGGAGAGACAAGGCAGAGAGCCTGGCCTACACTTCAGACGTACTCCTGGGATGGTGGAAGCACATGCACACCTGGTATGGCAAGCTGCACCTGAAGAAATCTGGCCAGGCTGCTGTCAAGCTGACTGACCAGGAGATGTACGTCATCGCCAAGTGCAGCTTCCTGGAGAGTAAGAATCGGCACTGAGGAGCAGCACCTCTGTCAACCCTCTCCCTCAGACAGCCCACAGAGAGCCACTCCTCTTCCAGCCAGGAGACAGCTACCATGTCCAGGCAGGTGTCTTTGAAGGGCCCCACGGCAGAGACCCCCCCAACAGCTGCACTCCCCATGCCAGAGGACGTGGAGGATCCCCTGTCTCAAATGGAGCAAGAAGAAGCAGCAGCCAGAGACCAACCCACACCCACACCCAGCTCCACCTCCACAGAAAGCAGGCAGAGAGGCAGACTGGAGGGCCAGAGCCACACTGTCCTGCTGGAGATCAGGGAAACCATCAAGACCAACACAGATCTTCTCTCTCAGCTGGTCCACAGTGATATGCCATCCTCTCACTGCAAGCCCTTCATCACGTACGTGAGCCAGACCCTCATGGACCTGCCCGAGGCCCAGTACCAGGTGATGAAGGAGAAAATCACAGAACTGCTGCACCACCCTCCAGGCCCAGCTGAACCTCCTCTGACCCACTCCAGGTCTGTTCCTCCACCCCAGGTGATCTCACAGCCCTTCCATATCTTTCACCAGCCCCTCACCTACCAAAGCTACAAGTACCAGGACTTCCCACACCAGAGGCATCCCTTCCCAGTCCAGGCCCAGGTACATCACACACCACAGATGCCTCACCTGACCCAGCTGCAGACCAGACAGCCCCACTACACTCTTCCTTCCTCCACCCCACAGCCAAGCCTGTCAACAGAAAATCTGTCTTCATTACTGTGCCTGACATCCCAGGTCCTTGAGGAAGGGCCTCTCAACCTCACAGGACTGAGTCAGCTCTATGAGAGCTTCCTGAACACACCATCCCCTGTTGTACTCTCGGGACCAGGCACCGCAATGACACCTCAGACCAGCACTCCAGCAACAGCCACCTCCACAGTCCCTGGCCGCTCAACAGCTGAGGCAATGGACATGCCTCAGAGTGACTGAGAAGAGTGCCAGAGACTGAGTTGTTACCTGTTCACCTTTTGCTTAAAGACATTTTACTTGGGTCATTTTGCTTTTTTAACAAAGTCATACAATTTACTTAAGACAGTTGTTAATAAAGGTTATCTTTGCTTCACACACTGGGTTCATTTTATTTACTAAATAAAGTGTTGGTGAAAACTTTCAAAAAAGGGTTAAGCTTTGCATGCTTGTGGGATAGGAAAGGATAGTTGTGGGATGGGTAAGGATAGCTGTGGGATTGGTAAGGATAGTTGTGGGATGGGTAAGGATAGTTGTGGGATAGATAAACCTCCAGTGCAAGCCTAGTGGGACTGTATGGTCCACCCTCCCAGCTGTCACACGTATGGCCCTTTATTATCAATAACAATTTATTCATTGATCAACACATTTCAAAATAAACAAAACTCTTTATTAATGCCCTATTCATTGTAAGGCCACTCAACATACATGGCACAATCTCATCAGTGTGATGAGACAGGCTCAAGGAAGCATCCATTAAGCATCTACCATCCTGTCTTGCCACTCCACTGCTCCAGCTGGGGAGTTGCACCAGTGTTTCAGGAGGTTGCACTGCTTCTTCCCTTCACGTGAAGCTCTGTTGGGGCCTTGAACATCCACAGTGCCTATAAGGTTTCATCCTTGCCTCCATTCACCAGGCTCCATGTCCCCATTGCCTTGTTGACGATCCACAAGCCTGTTCTGCAACACTGGGTAGCGGGTGTGCATGAGATTGTGCAGGATGCAGCAAGCTTCCACAATGCTCCTCACAGTCCCTGTGTGATGCTGCATGGTGGTGAGAAGTACCTGGAACCTGTTGGCCAGGATGCCAAAGGCGTTCTCCAAAACCCGTCTTTCCCTGGACAGCCTGTAGTTGAAGATCCTCTCTTCACGGGTGAGGTATCTGGAACTGGAGGGCTTCATGAGGTAGGTTCTGAGAGAGAAGGCGTCATCACCCATGATGAAGTAGGGCACAACTTGTGTGTCATTGGGTAGGGGGTCTGGATCTGGAAAACCCATGATGAGGTTGCGTTCCAGCCCATCCTTGAGGTCACTGGCCTTGTATACCTGGCTATCTGAAGCTGACCCGTTGCCTGAAGCATCGATGTACATGAACCTGTAGTCAGCATCAACCATGGCAAAGAGGATGATACTGAAGAAGCCCTTGTAGTTGTGATAAGAGGACCCTGAGTTGGGTGGAGCTTTGCAGGCCACGTGCTTCCCATCTATGGCTCCAACAGTGTGGGGAAAGTTTCACCTCTGATACCACTGTTATGCAACTTTCTTCCAGCCTTGTTCAGTGGAGGGACACTGGAGGAGCTCCTCCACGTATTCTTCAATGATGGCCTGAAGCACTTCTCTGACCACTTTGCTGATGGTGTTGTGTGGCACCCTCCAGGCATACTGCATGTTTCTGTACATGGTTCCAGGGGCCAGGTGGCACAGAGTCAGTGCCACCTTCAGTCCAGGGTCCAGGCTGGGATGGAAGTTGTTCCTTGGCTTGGTCAACCTGGCTCTCAGACGCTCCACAATTTCATCAAACATGGCTGGTGGCATCCTCATGAAGTGCTGGAATGCACGAGTGTCTTCATTACTCAGCTCCACCATCAGCTTGTCATAGAGTCCAAACTCCACTCTTCTCCTGATCCATCTTCGGACCCAGACAGCTCTTGAATGTCTCCTCCTTCTCCTTGCATAGAAAAGGTGAAACAGTCTGAAGAGGGCTTGGTTCTGGTGTTGAATGATGGCGGCTACCATAAGGAGTATGTGATGTTCCATGGTGGAGATAAGTGGATGATGTGGAAGAGCAAGACCAAGGGTGAAGAGGTCTGTACACCACGGCTGCTGGACTGATGGTGAGATCCAGGTGATTTCCTCCCCCTTTTTATAGGAAATGTCGGTTTTCCACTAGGTGTCCTTCCACATACTCTAGGCATACTCCAGATATCCTAAATATCTGAGATACGTCCCATATACGAATGTTTTGTCCGTTTTAATGCTTTATATACGAGATGCATCCACTTACATCCTTTCTATTTCCGTGCTACTAACGCTGTGTGGACGTTCCGTGTACCTTTTGCTTCATCCCTCTTTCTGCTTTCAGCTGCAGTGGATGTGAGTTGCTCAGATGCCCAGAGTATGCCAAGAGGATACAGCGGACGTGTAATGGATGACAACGGACGTAGAACGTTTGTTGCCCATATGTGTCGTGCATGTAGATCGTACGCGGCAGAAAGTTCATCCGCTCAAAAAGTTTTGTGCAGCTCAAAAATTTTGAGTGGATGAAATAGCAGTAGACAGATGTTTGACGGATAGAGCGTATGAATCATGTACGCAGTGAGTACACAACAGATGCATTGCGTTTTCCAACGGATGGCAAGCTTTTTTGTCCATTTTACATTATCCTTGCATCCATTGGTGCAGTGGGACATGGGCTTAAGAGTGCAAGTAATGCACTGCAGAGACAACAATTGAACACCAACCTGCTTCAAATTAACATTTCATCACAGCACAGCAGCTACTAAACGTATCCTGAAAAGAACTGAAATGGCTCTTCTCAGGAACGAGGTCCACAGTAAGAGATTCCAATTGGATCAGTTAAACAAAGATTTGCTAGCACTACACCTGGAATTGAGCAGCAAAATCCACCCTCTACTTTGGGATAAGATAAAACTACTTTCAACTTGGAGAGCTGAAACTGAAACCACTAACAAAAATGAAAAACTCTTGAAGAAACTAATGAAATTAGAACATGACAACAAACCCCACAACAACTCACAACAACACCTGAAACAATTAGAATATAACATTTCCAACAGGGAAATCACCAAAACAGAAACAGATGTCTAACCAAAGGATTCAATTATGCCATAGCACCCAAAAAAATCCCCACAGAATCTATCATATGTGCAGTAGAATCCAACCTAACCAAATTAAATACAGATGAAGCTGACAGAATAAGACACCAGGTTACAAACATCTTATGCAAAAGCAAACCACCCAAAAGCAACTTGCAAAAAGATGAATTCAAAGTGCTACAAACCCTGAAAAATGATAACAGCATAATCATACTCCCAGCAGTTAAAGGGAATGCCACAGTAGTAATGGACAGAAAAGACTACGAAACAAAATTGACAGACCTACTCCAAGACTCCACATACAAACCTATAAACACAGACCCAGCCACATATCTGGAAAAATTAACCAAGAAGAAAATTATAACCAGCCACATAAGCAAAGAAATCCAACAGACAATCATCCCAAGAGAAAAATCTTCCAGATGCCCCAAACTATACGGCCTCCCAAAAATACACAAAGAAGGCATACCTCTCAGACCCATAGTCAGCTCCAAAGGAGCACCATTACAAAACCTAGCTAACCACTTAGCAAAACAACTACAGCCCCATGCTGAAACTGCAGCTTCATATGTACAAAGCTCATACCACTTCTTAGAAATGATCAAAGATCTACACGTGGAACAAGAAGATCTGCTTGTAAGTTTCGACGTGGTTTCACTATTCACTCAAGTCCTGACAAAAGAAACTCTTGAAATCATCAAAAATAAATACCAACCAGCTAAAGACCTCATGGAACTAACAGAACACTGCCTAACCAACACATATTTCATATACAAAGGACAAAGATCCAAGCAAATTGAAGGAGCCCCTATGGGATCACCACTGTCACCTGTCATTGCAAACCTGTTCATGGAAGAATTCGAATCCAGAGCCCTGGCTAATGCCACCCACAAACCCAAACTATGGCTAAGATACATCGATGACACATTTGTGATTTGGCCCCATGGAAAAGAAAACCTAAACAATTTCCTAACACACCTAAACAGCACACACCCCAAAATCAAGTTCACCATGGAAACGGAAATAAACAAACAACTACCATTCCTAGATGTACTAATCGACAAAAGAACAGATGGCACACTGGGACACACCGTATACCAGAAGAAAACACACACCAACCGCTACCTCAACGCCCAATCCCACCACCACCCAGCACAGATAAATTCCGTGGCTAAAACACTAATTACCAGAACCAAACGCCTGGCAGACAAGACACATATAAAGACTGAACTATGCACCCTGACTAAAGTATTGACAGCCAATGGCTTCCACAAAAACAAAATCACCAGTTTGATCTACAAAAACACACCAAGATATAACAGAGACCTAGAAGATCAACAGACCTATGGAACAGCTGTCCTGCCCTACATAAGAGGTACTACAGATAAAATCAGTAAGATACTACACAGGCATCACATCAAGACTGCCTTCAAAACAGACAAAAAAATAGCAGCCATCCTTAAAAACCCCAAAGACAAAATTGACCTGGAAAACCAAGGCATATAGGAAGTTCCCTGTGCATCATGCCCGGCCACATACATTGGACAGACTAATAGAAGAATAAGTACCCGCCTGGATGAACGCAAAAATGCAGTAAAAAAGCTGGAACACACCTCCTCACTAGTCCAACACATGAAAGCCACAGATCACAACATCAACTTCAATGGCACCAAAACCCTAGCCGCTATAGAAAACCCCAGCCACAGAATCATCAGAGAAGCCATAGAGATTGAAGAAAGACCTGAAAGCATGTATAGAAGAGATGATTCCACCAGACTTTCAATCATTTGGAAGCCTGCACTCTCAAATAGAAAGATCTCCACACCACAAGCCAGGCGAACACCTGGGCACAAACAGACTCCCTCTGATACCTCCAGCTCAAACATCCCCCCACCAGGCACCCAGATGAAACCTAGCTTCCTAATAGATAATAGCCGTCCTTTCACACAAAGCCAAGCTGCACTGAAAGCCTCCAGTGCAGGAGCAGAGTGTTGCCAGCCAATCAAAGCCACAAAACAGACAGAAGAAACCAGAAACACCAATCAATCAAACTCCAAGTCCAATAAACACAGACCAAGACTCCCAACCAATCAGGATGAAGAAAAAAACCATCCAGGCACAGCATAGGCTAGCCTCAAATTTAAAACCAAAGACTGTGAGACTCTGACCCACATACAAACTCTATACAGAAGCCTGATGACGGCAGATGAGATTCTGCTGAAACGTTGCTACAACTTTAAAAGCACTACAATGACGTGGGATAATACCCGAAGGAAGCTGAACAGCACACATGTAAGTACCTGCAAAAATTTAAAAAAAGTTTTTGTGGGTTCTTACATGTATGCTGTTCAGCTTCGTTCAGGTATTATCCCATGTCATTGTAGTCGTTCGTCGTTCATTTGACGAACTCAATACAGAAGCCTGATGATGGCAGATGAGATTCTGCCGAAACGTTGCACCAACTTTAAAAGCACAACTACCATGACGTGGGATAATACCCGAACGAAGCTGAACAGCATATATATATATATATGAATAGAGATAGATAGATAGATAGATAGATAGATAGATAGATAGATAGATAGA
>BLBF01000002.1:78712092-78732032 GCA_015471245.1 Laticauda colubrina
AAGAGCAGAGGACGGACTGTACAACAAGCTGATGGTGGAGCTCAGGAGCGAAGACACTCGGGCATTCCAGAACTTCATGAGGATGCCTCCAGCCACGTTTGACGAAGTTGTGCAGCGCCTGACACCCAGGTTGACCAAGACAAACACCAGCTTCCAGCCCAGGCTGGAACCTGGGCTCAAGGTGGCACTCACTCTGCACCACCTGGCCCCAGGGACCACCTACAGGAGCATGCAGTACAGCTGGAGGGTGCCATCCAACACCATCAGCATTGTGTACCATCAACAAGCCAATGGGGACATGGAGCCTGGGGAATGGAGGCAAGGGCAAAACCTGATAGACACTGAGGATGTGCAAGGCCTCAACAGAGCCTCACATGAAGTGAAGAAGCAGCGCAACCTCCTGAGACAATGGTGCAACTCCTCAGATGGAGCAGTGGAGTGGCAAGACAGGATGGTAGATGCTTAATGGATGCTTCCTTCAGCCTGTCTCATCACACGGATGAGATTGGGCCATGTATGTTGGGTTGGCCTACAATGAACAGGGCGTTTAATAAAGAGTTGTGTTTATGTTGACATGTGTGGATAATTATTACATTATTATTGATAATAAAGGGCCGTAGGTGTGGCACCTGGGAGGGTGGACCATACAGTCCCACTATGCTTGCACTGGAGGTTTATCTATCCCACTGCTATCCTTACCCATCCCACAGCTATTACCCATCCCACAGGTATCCTAACCCATCCCAAAGCTATCCTTACCCATCCCACAAGCATGCAAAGGCTTAAACCATTTCTAAAAGTTTCCACCAAGACTTTATTAAAAAAAAGAAATAAAGCAAGTGTGTGAATCAAAAAATAGACTTTATTAACAAGAAGCTATAAGACAAAAATGAGTCCCTGGCACTCCTCTTGGTCGCTCAGTCTCAGGGGTGAAGGGTACAGGTGCTGTGGAGGTGGCTGGTGCTGCAGTGCTTGTCATCAGCTCCTCCAGAAGCAGAAGCAGCAGAAGCCCCAGCCACAGAAGAGCGAGCCCATGCTGCAGAAGCCCCAGCAGAACCATTGTGAGGGCCAGGGGGCAGGATGGTAGCCCTGTCCCTCTTGCCAGGGCTGGCAGCAGATGACTGAGGCTTGCTGTGCTTCCGCATGGTTGTGGGATTGCTGGCTGGCAGGGAGGCTGGCAGGAACCAAGGCTGGCAGGAAGGCTGGCAGGCAGGCTGGCACCAAGGCTGGCAGGAAGGCTGGCAGGGAGGCAGGCACCAAGACTGGCAGGCAGGCTGGCAGGCAGGCTGGCACCAAGGCTGGCAGGCAGACATGAACCAAGGCTGTCAGGAAGGCAGGCAGCAAGGCTGGCAGGCAGACCGGCTGGCAGCAAGGCTGGCAGGGAGGCTGGCAGCAAGGCTGGCAGCAAGGCTGGTAGCAAGGCTGGCAGCGAGGCTGGCAGGCAGACATGCAGGCAGGGCAGGCAAGGCAGTCGATGTGTCCGGCAGCAGGTCTTTCCTCTGAATGGCGACCTGCTTCCAAGCTGCTTCCGTTATATCCGCGGGGCTGACACAATGCATCCTCCCCGCATGTGCAGTGAATGCCAGGCATTCATTAGGCTTCCGTTGTGCATCCGCTAGGCTTCTGCTCTGCATCCGCTTCATCCGTTCGGCGTCTGCTCTGCATCCGCTCTTTCCGTTCCGCGTCCGCTTCGTTGAGGCCCCCCGGAAGCCCTGCGGATGTGCCACCCACTCCCATCCGCTTCCATCCGCTTCCATCCGCTAGGCTTCCATTCCGCATCCGCTTTGCATCCGCCCTGCGTCCTCCCCGCGTCCGTGTTATCCGCTCCGGTTATGCAAATTTTTGCCCCTTTTGAGAGCGGATAACAACGGATGGAACATTTTGCTCGTCTGCTGTGTCCTTTTTGCATCCGTTGGCCAGTGTGACATGGGCTTTAACTGTAACAATAATTGTCTAACTTGGTATTCAGTTTTATATCTAAGTAGCCAAGCTTCTTGGTAGTTTACATTGATGAAAACATAAAAACAAATTACTTTTGGTAATAATTACAATTATATAATTGCAAAATCAATAAAACAATGCTTAAAATTGTCAGTCGTAAGTATCTCAAACAACTTTTTCAATAATTTCTGGAAGACCAAAATTTGGTGGTCAAATTTTGACTCAGCACTCATTCTGAATGTGAAGAAGCTGCTCCAGCATAACCTGTGGAATGTCAGCCTTAGGAGACACAAAAACAAAAATCATTCCAAGATCAATTAAACACAGACACCACAATTGAAGCAGTCAGAACATGGTGACATAATGCTGCCCAGTACCCACGAGTAGCATGAAGATCAGAACAGAGACATTCTATGAAGCTCCTTGCCAAACATGGGAATCTGACTGCAGCCTAATTTAAGAGACAGTTTTGATTCATGATCCTTCATTGGAATAAACCATCTGATCTCTGGCTCTTGAATAATGTTTATTTGTTTATGGAATTCTGACCTTTGGATTGGCTGACTAACCTGACTTGACTTGCAGAACCTTGGCCTGAATTTTTACTATTCTTCTGCATGCCCCTGTTAAAGCAGTCATTTAGGCAAGATCTTTTCAGATATTCTATTCTGGTTTACATTCCTATATATAGAAAAAATAACTAGAAATCAGAAAAAAAAAAGTAGGCAAATTTATCAAGTGTCTACAAAGTGGTTAGATTTTTAACTAACCTGGTTAGATGTGTTGTCTGGACACTGCCAGTATATAGCAAAGTAGGTGGGAAAGATATTTTATTTTAATCTAACCTTGTTGGTCACATGACAAGGATGACTTACAACAATTAAAATACAAAGCATAAATGGAAACCAATTCTATTAGAAGCAGAAGTAAAATTGAGTTCAGTTAACAATTAAAGGTTGATGGAAGATATGGGTATTTGCCATTTCACTACATATTGAAAGAGTAGAAGCTAAATGCGTCTTCTCATATAAGAGAAGGCCTCTTCCACATGCCAGATAGACAAGTTTCTAGCAGAGGGCGAATCTTCAAAAGGGTCTCTCCAATGGCTTCAGTAATTGGGCAAGTTCATCCTTCAGATATTCATCAGTTATATTTCCATAAGACAGGTGCACATGCATGCATGTAAGTGCAAACACACATTCATTTCATTGTTCCTGTTATAATTTTCAGATGAGCTTAGATAGGAAAATTATTTCTGATGATAATTCATAATTTATATTTCCATAAGCCAAGTGCCCAAGCACACACACACACACACACACACACACACACACACAAGCACATTCATGTATTTCATTATTCCTCTTATAGTTTCTGATGAGGTTACATCAGAACATTATTACTGATTATTGTTCATTCAATAATTGATCTGGTTCACCAATTTGTCTAGTTCCAACAATATTAGAGCTATAGATTCTCCTCACCCTTACACTGCACTGTTTCAAATTCATAGATTAGTCAGCAATTGAACAAAATTACTCTAAATCTTTTCAGGGTTTTACTTTTACCTCCAATTAGTAATCCCATCATTTTAGCATTCTGGCGAGGCTGTATGTATAATATTTGAGATGGTGATCATTTAGTAATGGTATATGTCATAGAAGCAAGTTAAAGACTTGTAATAAACATGACAATGCTGAAAAAGATTTCTGGCTTTGAAACAGAAGATCTGTTTGAATTTAAATTGGCTTCCAATAGTGAAGCAGCTCTTTCCTTTCTCCTCTCAAGTAAGTGAAACAGTTGTATTGCTTGTCTCAATAGCTAACAGCATGAATGACCTTTGGTGTTACCACTGAATGGTGACATAAGATTATCTCACTGCTTATCCATATTAGATAAAAACTTTCCATCCTTCTAGTGATTCTATCATCCTCAAACACATATACTGAAACAAACAGGGAACTGGAATTTTCTGCACAAAAATTGACAGCAAGATCTTTTCCCCCTCACTTCCTTCTCTGATTTTCCTCTTTGATTAACTTTGGACCAGATGGCCAGTCCCCAGTCTCTCAGCATGCCTTTGACTGACAGGAGCCTTTGATAAACCTCAGAAGAATGGAGTCATCTCCAGGTCACCTCCTCTGCTTAGCCTTTAACATGCAAGCACATCCCACCATTATCTGCTGAATAGGAGACAAAGGAAATTAGCTGCTATTCCCTATCATTCCCATTATTTCTACACTTAAACAAGGAAGTAATGAGATGCCCTTCACTTTCCTTGGAAAGATACAAATGTCAGCTGTTCAGAAATGCAAACAAATAGTTTCTCATGTTAGTGGATGGGCTTCTATTGTAAAGACACAAAGTGGCAAAACTAGATTTGGTCTGTGCCTGTCTGAGAAAAAAAAATACTTAGCATGCTTGGAAATGTGTTCTCCACTTTTTATTTTTGGAGGGAAAGAAGCATCTGAAAAAAAACCCAATGAGACCTGTGCTTTGCTTAGTAAATAACTCCTGATGCAAAATATAGATGAGCACAAATGAAAATCTTGGATCCAAGTATCACCAAAATGTTCAGACTAATAGTATTTTTCCATTTGTTCTTACAGCTGAGTCTAAGATAGGAATATACTTAAATGGGCTTCTTTATCAAACAGTTGGGAGGTATGATTCAACTTTGTTGGCATGGTCTTTCCACGCAGTTTTATCAGAGTTGATGGCCATATCAGAGTTTGACCTTGGGGGGAGGGGGCAGATGGGCATGACCAGGGTGGACATGGCCAGACTGGGTGTGATCAGCTTGATATCACTCGTGTCAGGGAGCACCTGTGAAACTCCCTGCCAGCAAAAACAGAACCTTGGAGTGACCTTCCCAAGCTCCATTTTCACTGGAAGAGGCACCACTGGGCAGAAAACAGCAATCATGGCTGACAACACAGAAATAATTTGGCCTGACTGGATTATTTTACAGCTGTTTAGAAAAATAATTGGGAGGCCTGGTGAGATCTGCCCATTCAATAAATTCAGCTTTGCCTTTTTTCTAAACTTGTACGTATCGTAGTCTGATTATTGAAATGAAAGGACATGAAAAGAAGTGATTTTACATCTTTTAAAAAAAGGGGTGGGGGAGCGGTGGAAGTTTGTTTCTAAATCAAGCTGTTTCCTTTTTTTAGAAATGCATATTTTGGTCAAGAGATGATACTATCTTAATCTGCCTGATTAAAATAATTCAATAATTTATTTGCAAAGGCATAGCCCTCCCTTCAGTTACAACCCATCTTTTAAGAGAGATTGAGTGGAATCCTTCCTACAATACCAGATGACACCTGTTGATCATTATCTATTGCCAGTCTAGTACTGAAGAAGGAGCAGAAACTAACAGGCTGTTGCTGACGAGGATCTTATGGTTGTCCAGTTCAGGATAAATGATAAGGCATTTAGTATCGTATCATCTGCAGTTTTCTGTCACACAAATGATGCTGGCTGTAGCACTTGAAGGAAAGGCCCTCAATCCATTTCCTCAACATGTCACTGCCTCAGTCCACCCACCCAGCACCCAGATCTACCATCCATATTTTCTAAGGGAAGGAAATCTATACTACTTTGCATTAAAATCTGGATTTTCCATGCCCATATAAATGTAGTATATAATGCACAGTGAAATCCAAATCTTCATCTTCTTACATCACATCTTTATCTCCTGAGGAACTTTCTCCAAACAGGAATCAAGTCTAGTAACATAAAATCTCTCTTTATGGAAGAGGGGATATTTGCATGGAGGTGAACCAAAGGAAAGGACTCATCCTCCTGGTGTTCTTGACTCCCTGGCTGACCATCTCATTTTGCTTTACAATTGTGGCAATATATTAATTGAAATACGTTATGCTGCTGTATGTATATCTCCTCGAGATGAATATGAACAGCAGAGGACAAACAGATTAAATTTAACATGCATGTTGCCATTCATAATGTTTTCAAACAGATGCCAAACTGGATAATTTGGAAGCACAACTACAGATAATCTTCTCTTTATCCTTTAGGAAAAAAGGGTTATGGTGATAGAAAATAGTACTGACTTCTTCTACAAAGGTGGATTCCTTTCCAGTCCTATAAGACTCTGAGTGGTACACCACAAATGAAAACAGTAACAAAGATATGTCAGTCTCAATAAAAACATAATAAAAATAAAACCCATTGGTTCCCCCACTCATCCTAAAGGATCATTAAAGAGTCTTCAGGGTTTTTCAGTATAAAAGGAAAATTGGGGCCAGACAACTTCGCTGGGGAAAGTATTCTGAAGTGTGAGTACCATCACAAAAATGTACCAATGCCCCATGCTCAGTTTATCATCAAAACTCAGTTCATCAGTTCTAATACAGGTAGTCCTCAAGCTACAACCACAATTGAGCCCAAAATTTATGTTGCTAAGTGAGACATTTGTTAAGTGAGTTTGTCCCATTTTATGCCTTTCCTGCCACCGTTGTAAAGTGAATCAATGCAATTGTTAAGTTAGTATAAAGGTTGTTAAGTGAGTCTGGTTTACCCATTGAGTTTGCTTGTCAGAAAGTTGTAAAAGAGGTTTACTTGACCCCCAGGACACAGCAACCATCATAAATATGGGTCAGTTGCCAGGCATCTACTTTTTGATCACATGATCATGAGGATGCTGCAAAGGTCATAACTGTGAAAAATGGTCATGTCATTTTTTTCAGGGCAGTTGTAACTTTGAACAGTCACTGAATGAACTGTTGTAAAGGATTACCTGCAGTTGGAATTGAAACACAAAACATGCAGAGTAAGGTGATCTTTGGTGTATTCTTGTGCCATGTCATACACAACTTTAGAGTAATAATCAGCTGGCTATTGAATTGGTCCGATGTGTAGTGGAAGCTTATGCAGTGCCTTTAAGATGAGCATAACTCTACAGTGGCAGGTTTCTTCTTCTAACAGACCTGCTTCCATGTTTTACATCAGTTGTAGCTTCCATGTCATTTGCAAAGGCAGCCTACAGAGAATTGTTGCAATAGGCCAATTGTAAGGTGATCAGAGCACAAAAGCTACCTAGTCCAGCATCCGTCTGCTGCTTCAGATGGAGCCATGAATTTTTTTCAGGCAAGTGTGACTCTGTTAAGAGTTGGACTGATGTTCTCAGATGGCTATTTATGTAAGGAGACTAGCTCCATTTTGATAAAATTTAATATATATTCTTAGCCTCTGATATTCCCCAAGAAACTGTTTCAAGACTTCCAACTTGGCCTGGATAGCTATTTGTTTCATCAGTTGCAGTGGAACCAAATCTCACTCCAAACCAGTAGATGACTTCTCTCAAGTGAAAGGACCGAGCTATTCCAATGCTATTCCTCTCATTGGAATAGCTTGACCGCTGATTCTTTAAGAATACCAATTGCCTGCTCATAAGTGAAACCATCATATTACATTGCTGTCTGTTTCTAGTTCTTAGAGGCACTCCAGTTGAACACCATGATTTTTAACACCTCCAAGAAACCTAGTAGAACCAGTAGGGCAGAGGTGATATTCAGCAGGTTCTGACCAGTTCTGGAGAACTGGCAGTAGACATTTTGAATAGTTCAGAGAATCAGCAAATACCACCTCTGACTGGAGATTTTACAGAATCCTTCCCCTGCCATGCCCACCAAGCCATGCCCACAGAACCAGTAGTAAAAAAAAATGGAATTTCACCGCTGCAGTAGAGACCTTTCCAAATTACAGAGAAAGTCATCCATTAGAGTGACTGGGCTTAAAACATTTCCTCTAGAAGAGCAAACATTGTCAAATACAACCGGATTAGAATGATGGAAGACCTATGAATCTCTGACACATTAGATTCTCTTGAAGTATCTCAATTAGACAGTAATTGATAATCCAGCCATATTTTTAGATGACATGCAAAAAAATCAGCTTAATTTTCACGAAAAGTCAGTAAATCATTAGCTACATAAAAATATTGTATCCTATGACTATCATTAAGTGTTGCATGTTATGATTCTTGATTCTTAACAAATGTATCTTTTCTTTTATGTATCCTGAGAGTATTTACACCAAGACAAATTCCTCCTTGTGTCCAATCACACTTGGCGAATAAAGTATTCTATTCTATTCTAAAAATGTACAGTCACTGCATTTTTGTTTAATAGGCAGGAAACAGCTTCTTGTGGAATTTAAACCTCTGATCCTATCAGAGCTGAGGTATGATGGCTGTGCACAGTGGCTTGGGAAAGTAAGAAAGACACTCCTATTGTCTCTCAAACAGCAAAACATCTTTCCGGGTGACGCCAATAGGGACAATAGCACAATTAGAATAACTGGACATTTTGCTGGAAGGAGATAATCTCCTTGACTACACCAAACAGCAAAGCGCACAGGCACTTCAGCCTTCCTTGTTGCCCTGAACCGATTTCGCATCCTTTGTGGAGTTCTGCATGGAGTGGGGAAAGCCATTTTCACATCCGATGCCAAAATGGTCTCTAACACCAGAAGAACTAGCTGTAATTTCAAGGTTTATTATTAAAACAAAAGGGACCCTAGACATAGCGACGATCTGCAATTTTTAACGCACAGGCATTTTGTCACTTCCTCTTGTGCTCTCTTAAAGTTGGTCACAACACAGTATGTGATTAAATCACTGGAACAATGCTGACTTTGAGAAAGACAAAGGTTTGTCAGAGTACTCCGAAGGGAACAAGAAGGGGAAGGGAGGAAAAAAAAAAGATTGGCATTAGATTTTTAAAGGTATATTTGAAAGAGTGATTATTTTATTTTATTTTAAATCTGCTTTCAAGTCCCCAGAGATGTTCCACTTTATCAAGAGAGACACATTCTTCCTAATGAAAGGTTACTGACCTTCATGAATGTGACAGTTCAATTACAGCCCATTCATATGCAGAATGGCCGTTGATAAAAGGATTTAGAAAATGTGACTTGCATAGCAAAAGAGAGAGGAAAAGAAGAAGAAAGGTGCCTGGGAATGTATTTTCATAGAGTGAATTAAGAATTATAAATAAGATTCACTCAGGTGGTGGGGGACCTTTTTTTTTTCTTCCCCTTTTCCTCTGGCCCAGCAAACCATTAGATTTGCTTCAGTGAATACATTGACTTTTCTCTTTCTCTCTCTTTTTTTTATCCTGCTAATATTTCTGTCTTTTTAATCCCATGACTATTAAACCTAACAAATCATAAAGCCCTTTGGCTGCTTAGATGCAGGATTTCATACCTTTTTCTCCCCTCCATTCTGGCTGGCAGTAAGGCAATATTTTTCTCATTTTTAGCAGCTTAAATGGGTAGAAACTGTCCATAAAATAGTGATGATTGAGCTAATATAAATGGAAAGTTATTGTCCTAATTGCCTTGTATTAACATCTCCATCATGTTGGACCAAGTTCTGTTTTTTTCAGCTTTCTTTAATATTCAAGTTAGATTTTAGCCAGATTTGCCAATGTAAGGAGGATGCATCCCTTCCTCAGAACATTCGAGGCATGGGAAAGTTGAAGTACAAAACTGTGGGTCTCTCAAATAAGCCACAAACACCCACCCACACAGACACCCTAGAACAATTTACTGTACCTGTTCCTGCAAATGAAATGCCCTTATGAAGTTGCCTATGTTTTTGTGAAATGATTTCATTTTCCTATACAATGTGTGTGCTTAAAAGGGTACAAATATATTTTCAGATAGACGGTATTTTTCTCTGAAGTCATTGTTTTCACTGTTAATATAAAAATTGAAACTTGGGGAGAAAATACTATCTTACAAAGGTTTTATTTAGCAATATTTCTTGAGACTTAATGATCTTCCTCAAATTCATCTTCTGTGCAGGGCTCATCCAGTTGTGAATAGGACAGTCGACAATAACTTAACACTGCATGATACAAAGCTACAAAGCTAAAGCAAAGCTGCCTAGCCATGATTCACCCTAGTCCTTAAGATCTGAAGGTCACACATATTGGAGAGGAAGAGAAGGAAGGAAGGAAAGAAGGAAGGAAGGAGGGAGGGAGGAAAGAAGGAAGGAAGGAAGGAAGGATACGTATGAATCCAATTAGAAACAGACTTACCATACAGCAAAAGAAAATTCTTCAACCGGCAGTGCTTTCCTACTCCTATTTCAAGTCACTTTCACCCTTCCTTCTCCTGATGGTTGAATTTATACAATACACGTCAATTAACATAAGGTTAGTAGCTTGTAAATTCACCATGTTGTGGGAAATCTATCTTCCTCTTAGCATGGCCATTACATTAAGGCATAATATAGTTTATCAGCTTAGGCATATCATATTGTAGAGCTAAAGAAAATGTAAGATTACATAGTAAAATCATCAAAAGGTAGTTTTTACTTTGATTTCCCATCATGTAATATTGATATTGTCAACTTTTCTTTCAGAGGAATGTACTGTGGCATCCACATCAACCATCTGGGGCTATATGGGAACAGGCAAATGGTAGCAGCATTTGAGTAAAAGAGGCATTTTATTTATCACCCTAGACCATTAATTGAGCTCAGTGATTCTATACTTCTCATGGTAGTCTGTAGAGATTCTCAGTCATCCAGGTCATGGTTGTCCCAAAAGTGCTTTTTCAGGAGGCAGCTAGACTTTCTTGTTTTTTCTTTGAAGATGTTTCACTTCTCATCCAAGAGACTTCTTCAGCTCTGACAGGATTGTGGGGAATGGAAGGATCTGAAGAAGCTTCTTGGATGAGAAGTGAAGTGTCTTCAAAGAAAGAACAAGTCCAGCTGCTTCCTGAAAAAGCACCTTTAGGATTCTCATGGTAGGTTTTGGACTAGGCAGCTTGGAAAACTGGGAGTCAAGGGAAGAATGGATTAAAAAGGCAAAGAGTTGGAAATGAGGAAGAGGAATAGCTAAAATGAACAAAACCACCTTTATTCTATGTCTTTGGTATAGTCGGCAGCAATTATTATATGAACGTTGGTATAAAAATTGTTGCCATTTATACACACATATTGTTGACAGTTCAAAAATGAAAACAGACTTCAGCAAAACTGGTTTTCAAATAAGAAATGTTTTTTTTCCTTCTAATAGCCTATTATTTGCTTTTGTGTTTTTTAAATAGTACTATTTTATTTTTGCCCTCTCCAAAATGCAGGTGATAGGAAAGGATGAGAGACAGCAATTTGTCCAAAACAAATCCAGTCTCCCCTGCATTGAGTACAAATTCAATAAATTATAAACACAATACAGAATAATACAATGAACGGTAAGAGTGAATAGGGATTTAAGCCTGATTCTCTTTTACCAAGCCCATCTATTGCAGTGCATATTAAAGTAACCACAATGAACTTGTTTAAAAATATAAAAAAGTAATATTATACACGGAGCTTGATTAAACCTTTTGAAAATATAATATGTTTTTGTTCATATCCTTTGTGGACAGGGAGCTTTAAAGTTTACTGTTCCCCAGCAGGGTTAAGAGTGCAGCCAGGCATGTAATTAAGAGCAATTCTGATGTGCACACTGGCAGAGGCAAAAGTAGCTAAAGGTTGAAGACCATGAGGGGTTTGTTCACTATGGGGAAAACACAAATGAAGATGAACTTTACATACTGTTGGCCTTGCTGCTTGATTAAAAATGCATTATCCTTTGAGGCAAATCACCCCATGACTTATAATAAGACATAGTTACAAAGATATATTTGCTCAACAGACTCTTCCTCGGAGGAAAGCAAGAGAAAGAATTGGGCACGGCCAAACAAACTGGTGGAGGCAAGTTCTTGTGAGATAATTCAAAAGCACTGAGTGATGGGCATCGAAGTTCCTTCCCAATTTGCCAGCACAAAGAAGATTCTAGGTAACCTGGCTTCTTAAAACAGTAAACTCATGTTCACATTACAGTTACATGAACAACCTGTGTCTGAACTAACTCTATGTCTCTAGGGATCTATTTCCCTTTCATCCACTATCTCCTCAGCTATACTATTTCTCTATCTATCTGTCTATTCGTCCATCCATCCATCTATATTTATATATTTATTTGCAGAGGGCAAGACATTAGCTAAAATGGCTGTTATCCTAAAACAGGGGTCCCAACCACAATCTGTGGATCGGCACTTAGCCATGGCTTGCCAGAAACCAGCAAAGCAGCAAAGCCCTGCAGGGTGCAGGCAGCATGTGAAACCATGTGCCTCTCCAGTCCGTGGAAAAACCTCTCTCCATGGAACTGGTCCCTAGTGCCCAGAAGGTTGAGGACCACTGTCCTAGAAAATGAGAAAGAAAATTAAGAAATGATTGTAATAGCTTTAGAGGATTTCAAGAAGTGAATGAAATATAAGAGAGAGTAAGAGAGAGAGAGGGAGAGGGAAAGGGAGGGAGGGAGAGAGAGACATGCAAAGCTAGTAATTGAGGGGCCAGGGGAAGGCCCAACCTTAGCTCATTAAGGAAATCATTGAAGACCTGGTTGTTCTCCCCAGCCTCTGGGGCAGGGTGATTGTAGAGTTCCCTTTTGTTTAAGCTTATGTGGATTTTATGTGGTTCTATTGGCTGGATTGTGTGGCTCTATTTTGTTCCTCTGGTTGATTTTCTTATTTATATGGTTAGCTTTATTTAATCATAAGCTTTCAAGAGTTGCTGGGAAGTAAGGTGGCCTTGTAATTTGATACATGGATAAATCAATCAATCAATAAATAAAGAGCAAAGTTATAGGATATGGCAAACTGCCTCACACTGTGAGATGAGCCTCATATAAATCTGATGAATAAAATAAAGTAAAACCAAGCTTGGAAGTAATACAATACTTCTGAAAAAGAATCTTGGAAATGTAATTGAATATGAGTCTGCAATGTGACATTGTTCCCCCCCCCCCAAAAAAAGAAAGAAAGTAAATGCAGTTTTAAACAATATTAATAGTAGGATGATTTCTAAATCATGGAGAAGTCCACTTCCATTCTGTTAAGCACTGATTAGATGCCAACAAGCATATTATTATTCCACTTCCAGCTCACCAAGAACTAACACAAAGTAAAACAGCTTCAGAGAAGGTCGCAAGAATGAAAGAACCAAAAAATGAGTTCCTCTGAGGAAACAGTTAAGGAATAGAGACTCCCCATGCAGGGGTGAGCAGTGATTTGTTTTGCCATACCAAGAAGCATTGGTGGAAGTGACACAATCAACCCTCCAGAAGCAAAGCAAAGACAGTTTTGTTCCCAGATTGGCCAGCTAGTAGCCAGACAAATCCACTGACCTTTGGGGTTGTGGCTCTCCTGGGGTCAGTCCCAAAATTCAAAAGCAGATTGTCATCTGGGGTCCAAGGTCCAATAAGTGAGGACATATTACAAAAGAGAGGGATTTTGTGGTGAGGCAGACCTACTTAGCATCATGGCCTGGACTTAATGAGGAAGGACAGACTTCAGACCTTCCCAATACACTATGAGAAGGTCTGAAATACAAGGAGAGAGAAAGAAAAGAGAAAGGAAGGTCTTTGTTGAGATCTGTCTGAATCATGAAAGGTATGACAAGGTTAATGTGTGTTGAGATCATAATTTTAAACAGAAGGCAGGTCAGATTAGAGAGCCAGACATCAGTACAGATGCCTCAAGCAATTGTAAAGACACAATTTCCTATCCATCTGAATTCTCGTCACAGGTTCCTATAAATTCTAGCTCACTAAATCCCTCTAGAGGCATTAAAACCTTTCTAAAAATATTATTTTTCAAAGAGGCCAAAGCACGTTTCCTGCACAGGAGCTCAGATTGAAGTCAAAGAAAGCTACTTTATATCGAGTCACATGTTGCTAACTTTAATATTGTTAAAATATTGAATTATACCATTGGGGTCTGCAGATGGAAAGGGCATGGGAGGAAATGCTGAAATGTGGGTTATAGTCAGCCAGTTTGCACCAATTCAGGAAAACTGGTTTTTAAATTTCTAAGCAGTTTGGTGAACTGGTTGTTGGAAGAAATTATTAGGGCAGAGAACCGGTTGTTAAATTATTTGAATCCCACCATTGGTTATAGTCAGTGATGTGGGATTCATTTTCTTTTTTTTTTACTACCAGTTCTGTGAACGTGACAAGGGAAGGATACTGTAAAATCTCCAGCCAGAGGTGGTATTTTCTGGTTCTCTGAACTACTCAAAATTTCTGCTACCGGTTCTCCAAAACTGGTCAGAACCTGCTGAATACCACTTCTGGTTATCGTAGTGTGATACATGTTGTATCTCTTAAGTCCCTGTCACACTGCACCAACGGATGGAAAGAGGATGTAAAATGGAGAAAAACACTTGCCATCCGTTGGTTAACGCGATGCTTCCGTTCTGTACTCACTGCCTCTGATTTGCTTCCTCTCTATCCGTCCAGCATCCGTCGACTGAGGTTCCATCCGCTCAAAAAGTTTTGAGCTGCTCAAAACTTTTGAGCAGAAAATGTATCCAATGTGTCCGTTCTGCATCCGCTAGGCATATGGGGGGACATCCGTTATGCATCCGTTATGCCTCCGCTATATCCGCTAGGCATCCGCTGCGCATCTGCACAACTCAAATCCACTCGGACGCAGGGAGGAAGCGGAACGGACATGGAACGGACGCGCAGCATTAGTAGCACGGACGGAGAAAGGATGAAAGCAGATGCAGCATGCAAAGAAAGCATTTAAAATGGAAAAAACATTCGCAGAGGGGACCTATCTCGGATATTAAGGATGTCTAGAGGATGCCTAGAGGATGCAAAGGGACACATAATGGAAAACCTATTTTACCTATAAAAAGGGGGAGCAACTCACCTGGATCTCACTTTCAGACCAGCAGCCCTGCTGTGCAGACCTCTGCAGCCTTCATCTGACTCTTGCTCTTCCACAGCATCCAGTCATGTCCACCATGGATCGTAACAAACTCCTTTTGGTAGCCACCATTGTTCTCAAACAGTGTGAAGCCATCTACAGGCTCTGTGAACTCTACTACGGGAAGAAAAGGAGGCGGCCAAGAAGCATCTGGGTCCGAAGATGGATCAGGAGAAGAGCAGAGTACGGACTGTACAACAAGCTGATGGTGGGGCTCAGGAACGAAGACCCTCGTGCATTCCAGAACTTCATGAGGATGCCACCAGCCATGTTTGATGAAGTTGTGCAGCGGCTGACACCCAGGTTGACCAAGGCAAACACCAACTTCCGGCCAAGCCTGGACCCTGGGCTCAAGGTGGCACTCACTCTGCGCCACCTGGCCTCCAGGACCACCTACAGGAGCATGCAGTATGGCTGGAGGGTGCCACACAACACCATCAGCATTGTGGTCAGAGAAGTGGTGCAGGCTATCATCGAAGAATACATGGAGGAGCTCCTCCAGTGCCCCACCACTGAACAAGGCTGGAAGAAAGTTGCAGAGCAGTGGTATCAGAGGTGGAACTTCCCACACACCGTTGGAGCCATAGATGGCAAGCACGTGGCCTGCAAAGCACCAGCCAACTCGGGGTCCACTTATTTCAACTACAAGGGCTTCTTCAGCATCGTCCTCTTTGCCATGGTCGATGCTGACTACAAGTTCATGTACATCGATGCTTCAGGCAACGGGTCATGTTCAGATGCCCAGGTATACAATGCCAGTCACCTCAAGGAGGGGCTGGAACGCAACCTCATCGTGGACTTCCCAGATCCAGAACCCCTGCCCAACGACACACAAGATGTGCCCTAATTCATCGTGGGGCATGACGCCTTCTCCCTCAGAACCTACCTCATGAAGCCCTACACTTCCAGACGCCTCACCCGTGAACTACAGGCTGTCCAGGGCAAGGCGGGTGGTGGAGAACGCCTTTGGCATCCTGGCCAATAGGTTCCAGGTACTTTTTACCACCATGCAGCATCGCCCACAGAGTGTGAGGAGGATCGTGGAAGCTTGCTGCATCCTGCACAATCTCATGCGCACCCACTACCCAGGCTTGCAGAACAGGCTCGTGGACCTCCAACAAGGCAATGGGGACATGGAGCCTGGGAAATGGAGGCAAGGGCTAAACCTGATAAACACTCAGGATGTGCAAGGCCCCAACAGAGCCTCACGTGAAGGGATGAAGCAGAGCAACCTCCTGAAACACGAGTGCAACTCCCCAGATGGAGCAGTGGAGTGGCAAGACAGGATGGTAGATGATTAATGGGTGCTTCCTTCAGCCTGTCTCATCACACTGATGAGATTGGGCCATGTATGTTGGGTGGGCCTACAATGAACAGGGCATTTAATGAAGAGTTGTGTTTATGTTCAAATGTGTGGATCAATGCTTATATTAGTATTGATAATGAAGGGCCATAGGTGTGGCAGCTGGAAGGGTGGACCATACAGTCCCACTATGCTTGCACTGGAGGTTTATCTATCCCCAGAGCTATCTCAACCCATCCCACAGCTATCTTAACCCATCCCAAAGGTATCCCTGCCCACCCCACTGCTATCCTTACCCATCCCAAAGGTATCCCTGCCCACCCCACTGCTATCCTTACCCATCCCACAAGCATGCAAAGGCTTAAACCATTTCTAAAAGTTTCCACCAAGACTTTATTAAAAAAAATAAATGAAGCAAGTGTGTGAAGCCAAGATAAACTTTATTAATAATAAGCTGTAAAAGAAAAATTACCCAAGTCAAGTGTCCAAATAAAGGCTACAGGTTGCCACCCAGTCTCTGGCACTCTTCTTGGTCACTCGGAGGTGTGTCCAGTCTCAGGGGTGAAGGGTCCAGGTGCTGTGGAGGTGGCTGGTGCTGGAGTGCTGGTCTGAAGCCCCACTGGGGTGCCTGGCCCCGAGAGGACAACAGGTGACAGTGTCTTGAGGAAGCTCTCGGACAGCTGGCTCAGCCCTGTGATGTTGAGAGCTCCTTCCTCCATGCCATGGGGTGTCAGCCCCAGTACCGAGGACAGATGTACTGAGGCCGGGTTTGGCTGTGGGGTGGAGGAAGGAGCAGTGTAGTGGGGCTGTCTGGTCTGCAGCTGGGTGAGGACTGGCGTGGGTGGAATCAGTGTCATGGGTGGCATCGGTGGCATCGGTGGCATCAGTGTCGTGGGTGGCATCAGTGGCATCAGTGGAACCAGTGGCAACGGTGTTGTCTGATGAGCCTGTGCCTGGACTGGGAAGGACTGCTGCCTGTGCTGCTGGACCTCCTGGTAGCCGTAGCCTTGGTAGGTGAGGGCCTGTTGAAAGCCTTGTGATGGGAGGGGCATCATCTGGGGGTGGAGGAGTACACCTGGACGGGGTGGTAGCAGGTTCCTCTGGGTCTGGAGGGTTGTGAAGCAGCTCAGTGATCCAGTCCTTCACCACCTGGTACTGGGGTTCTGCCATGTCTGTGAGGGTCTGGTTGACATAGGTGAGGAAGGGCTTGCGGTTGGAGGATGAGGAGTCGATGTGGACCAGCTGAGAGAGGAGATCTATGCTGGTGCGGATAGTGTCCCTGATCTCCAGCAGGACAATGTGGCTCTGCCCCTCCTGCTGTCTGGCTCTCTGCCTTTCTGTGGAGGTGGAGCTGGGGGTGGATGCGGGTAGGGCTGTGGTGGACGTGCTGTCTCCTTTCTCCCACTGCACCAGGGAGTCCTCCACATGCTCCACCACGGTTAAAACAGCTGTCCGCAGGTTCTCTGCTGTGGGACGCTCCACAGAAACCTGCCTGGAGACAGGAACTGACTCTCGGCCGGAAGAGGACTGGCTCTCAGCAAGCTGCCGGAGAGAGAGGGTCGTGAGAGGGGCTGCTGGTGCTCCTCAGTGGCGGATCTCACCCTCCAGGAAGCTGCACCTGGCCATGACGTAGGTCTCTCTGTCCGTCAGCTTAACCCTGGCCTGGCCAGATTTCTTGAGGTGCAGCTTCCCATACCAGGTGTGCATGTGCTTCCACCAGCCGAGGAGCACATCCGATGTGTAGCCCAGGCTCTCCGCCTTCTCTCTCCAAGCAGCCTGCTTTCTTTTGGTGTCTCTGTAGAGACGGTGTCCCTTCCGCCACAGATAGTCATTCTCTCTCAGCCACTCCAGCACTTCATCCTCGTGTTCCTCCTCAATGGAGTATTGCTTCCTCTCCCTATCACGCTTCTGCCTCTTCCTCCCTCTGGCAGGGCCATATGGGCCCTCATCAGAGGGACTTCGAGGTTGTAGGGGCTGCTCCTCCACACCACCACTACCAGCAGCAGCAGCAGGATCATCATCATCATCAGCAGCAGCAGCAGCACCAGCACCAGCAGCACCAGAAGGACCAGGAGCATGAGCAGGACCAGGAGCACAAGCAGGACCAGCAGGACGAGCAAAACCAGGACCATGAGCAGGACCAGCAGGACGAGCAAGTCCAGGAGCACGAGCTGGATGAGCAGGACCAGCAGGACGAGGAGCAGCTTCAGCAGAGTAAGCACCAGCAGAAGCACCACCGCCAGGAGCAGCATCAGCAGAGTAAGTACCAGCAGAAGCACCACTGCCAGAAGCAGCATCAGCAGAGTAAGCACCAACAGAAGCACCTCCACCAGAAGCAGCATCAGCAGAGTAAGCACGAGCAGAAGCACCACCGCCATAAGCATCATCATCAGCTCCTCCAGAAGCAGAAGCAGCAGAAGCCCCAGCCACAGAAGAGCGAGCCCGTGCTACGGAAGCCCCAGCAGAAGCAGAGTGAGGGCCAGGGGGCGGGAGGGTGGCCCTGTCCCTCTTGCCAGGGCTGGCAGCAGATGGCTGAGGCTTCCTCTTCTTCCCCATGGTTGTGGGGTTCCGGGCTGGCAGGGAGGCTGGCAGGGAGGCTGGCAGGCAGGCAGGCACCAAGGCTGGCAGGCAGGCTGGCAGGCAGGCTGGCAGGCAGGCACCAAGGCTGGCAGGCAGGAAGGCACCAAGGCAGGCAGTCAGGCACCAAGGCTGGCAGACAGCAAGGCTGGCAGAGAGGCTGGCAGGCAGGCAGACAGCAAGGCTGGCAGGGAGGCTGGCAGGATGGCAGGCAGCAAGGGAGGCAGCAAGGCTGGCAGCAAGGCATGCAGGCACGGCAGACTGGCAAGGCACTCGATGTGTCTGGATGCAGGTCTTTCCTCTGAATGGTGACCTGCTTCCGAGCTGCTTCCCTTTATATCTGCGGGGCTGACGCAATAAATCCCCCCCCGCATGCGCAGTGAACGCTAGGCATCCGCTAGGCTTCTGCTGTGCATCCGCGAGGCTTCCGCTCTGCATCCGCTTCATCCGCTCAGCGTCCGCTCTGCATCCACTGTATCCATTCCGCGTCTGCTTTGCTGAGGTCCCCCGGAAGCCTAGCGGATGTGCCATCCGCTCCCATCCGTTCCCATCCGCTAGGCTTCTGCTCTGCATCCGTTTTCCATCCGCTCTGCGTCCTCCCCCCTTCCGTTCCTTTCCATTTTATGCAAATTTTTGCCCCTTTTGAGAGCGGATAACAATGGATGGAACATTTTTCTCATCCGCTGTGTCCTTTTTACAAACATTTTGCATCCTTTGGGCAGTGTGACAGGGCCTTTATATACATGTGTTTGATGTCATGATGTTATTATTGGTAATCTTCAGCATATGACTGTAACAGAGCCCTGCCCATTAAGGTAATATATTGTGACAGTTTTAAATTGAGTCAGGCACATGACCGACCCAATTTATGACCTTTTTTGTAGCAGTAATTAAACAAATGCCCACAGTCCTTAAGTGAAGCCACTACTATGTGATCAGTTGTAAATTGGGGAGAAGCTTGTGTCATGATCAACCACTCATGTTTTGCAATTTTGTTGTCACTGTGGCTATGAATTATATCGGCAGTACTTTCTATGATTGCAGATTAAAGTGTTTCCCAACCATTTCTAGAGATAACACATGGAATATTGTCTGTGCAAGGCAGCATCATCATTAATAACCTGCTTCATACATAATAAGATACAAATTTTATTCACTGGAAATTAACTGGAATTCATTCACTAGAAATTATATGACAAAATTATATCATTGTTCCATATGCTTATTTCATGTGTTTTTCTAAACCTCTCAGTAGATATTTGTACATGCACTCATACACACACACACACACACACACACACACACACACACACACACACACACA
>BLBF01000002.1:78773264-78833965 GCA_015471245.1 Laticauda colubrina
AGAATAGAATAGAATAGAATAGAATAGAATAGAATAGAATAGAATAGAATAGAATAGAATAGAATAGCTTCATTGGCCAAGTGTGATTGGATAAAAAAGGAATTTGTCTTGGTGCAAATGTTCTCAGTGTACATAAAAGACAAGATACATTCATCAAGAGTCAAGAATCATAAGGTACAACACTTAATGATAATCATAGAGCAATCACATCATGCTAGGAAACAGTCAATAAAAATCATTAGGATACAAGCAACAAGGTTACAGTCATAGTCATACAGTGTCATCAGACAGCTATTTTACACTGAACTGTGCAGCACATTATATCTACTTCTGATTTTAAATTTAAATCATGCATCTTTATGATCATTTAAAACAGTCCCAAAAATACAGGAAAAAATGCCAAAGAAAATAAGCTTTCTGCAACTTGAGGGCTCAAGCAAGAATTCTCCTTATGGTCAGTGTTCACAAGAAAAATGCTAAAGTACAATCTTGTCACTTGCTAACAAATCTAAATGTTCCTTCATTCCTCCTTCAAAATTGTCATCTACGTGAGGTCTATTCTGAAAAACTACAGAAAACTAAGATCAATATTTCTCTTTTAGAATCCTTTAATATATATTTTTTTCCTGCAACTAAGCTATTTATATGTTTATATTTCATGTAATTCTCCAATGTCAGATGAGATAGCGAAGATTATCCTCCTAGAGGATTTGAGTTAAACTACCTCTTTCACCTGCTTATCATATCTCGTGACTTGAAAAGTCTTTGAGTAATAACAGGAAAGTGAAATGTAACCCTGTCCATCAAGTTGTGACAATAAAAACTTAAAAGGCACACATGAAATATCAATCTGTTGGGATTTAATCTTGTATTCCTTAGCGACTAGGTTTCATTGAGATGTGCTATGACCCTCAAAACAATCAGATCTATATATTATTTATTGTTATTTGCATTGATAATGTTTTAAAATAGAAGGTAATTCTAGTCACTTGTAGAAGGAATTTTAATCTATAAAATAGTTTAAGGGCGATGAGCAATATATTTTATATAGGTCTCTTCTTTGTAAGAAGTCAATTCATTATGTCATTCTTTCAACCAGATCAGAGAAGCTATGGCCCTTCAGAAATAGAGCTCTTAGACATTGTGACTTAGCAAAGTCTAGAGAATATCTGCCTAAGACAAAATGGTGAATGAATTCGTTGCTTCAAATTTTAGACTATATTATTAGCATTTTAAAAGGTGACATTAGCACTTTTTACATGACAGGCTTGTTTTTAAATTCTGGAAAGTTTGTTTTTTTCCCCTTCTTCTTGTTGTCAAGGCCATTTCATTTGATATGGGAGAACCCATTTTGAACAGTAAACAGAGTGCCTATTCTGGAATTCCCTCAACACATTTGCAGGTTTTAAGAAAGATACAAACCCAGCTGGGAAAGAGTCAGGAAACCCATAAATTTGCCAGTTGTGGAATGTTACGTAGAATCCATGTTTTCTACTGTTCAAGTCTCACATGGAATCAATCAGTGACTTTGTTTGATCATTTTTTCACTGACGTATCACATGTATGGATTCTCTCAAATTCAGGGTTCAAGCTTTTATCAGCTTCCCATCAAATTTGGGGTGCTTCAGTTTGGGTGCAACAAATTCATGCACTCACCAAACAGTTATTCAGAAAGAAATGGAACCAATTCTCACATTCTCAACTGATTTTTATGGGAAAGCCCTCCCCAATTTGCACCACCTCGTCAATCTGTTCATTTCTCCCCAGAAAGTGTTACCCAGAGCTCAAGAACCTCTGCCTCAGAGAACTCTGCATGTTTAATCCAAGGATCCTCAGGTGTGAGGTATTGCTATTTCTGTTGGCCTCTTATACTTCAACTAGCTTGTCTTTGGTTATGACATACCCTTGATCTGGCAAGACCTGATAGGATGCCAGAGAAGGTCTGTCATCTCTTTGGGAATTCTGATGGCTTTATGACTTCATCCTTCCTTAACTGACAGGCTAAACTGTCAGTTATGTCAGTTATCAGAGTGAAGATGGCACCTAAGTGGTCATTTGGTCTTCAGAAAGGCTAATGGACTCTGGGGAACCTTCCCTCTTTTTTCTAACCAATTATTGGGGTAAGTGGTGGTGAGAGTTTTGATTGTGATTAGAATTAGGTTTAAGATGAGGATGAGGGTGAAAGATAGAATGAGAGTGAAGTTGAGAATCAGGATCAGGATAAAAGTTTGGGAGGTGGAAGTAATGGAAGACAAAGATGGAAGGGGACAGGAACAGGAATATGCAGAGGGAAAGGGAAAGGAAGGGGGCAGAGAAGTAGAAGATGGGGTAGGAAGGGTGCTCCATATTAGTGGAAGGAGTTGACCACCCCCATTCTGAATGCCGGTTCTTAGATGCTTTGTGCCAGTACTGCGAGAGACAGGGTCACATCGCAAGAGTATGCCAAAACCGTAAGAGCTACAGCCCCCGATGTAGAGAAAAAACACCACCAAGAACCAAAGATAGACAAACGTGGAGCCATGAGAGTCGCGAAAGCAAGGGGAAGCAGTTAAATGAGAACTTCAGAAAAGAAGAAACACACCAAACCATCATCATCAATCACTCTAATGCAACAAGTGGCTGAAAAGTACATGTGGCAGTCAGGATCATGGGCCAAGAATGTAAAATGGAGGTGGATTCCGGATCATATCTATCAATGGTATCATGGGATACCATCAAAAGACTGGTACCACACCTTGGCAGAACTGAACTAGAACACCAATCGCTAGTTCTAAAGGACTACCAAGGAAACAGAATACCAGTAGACTTGGACATTTCCAAATAACTTTCAAAAACGTAAGAAAATCTTGCCTCTAACCATCAGACTGAAACCAGCCAAGCCTGTTGGGACTCGGGTGGTTCGAACCTCTAGGAATCGGTGTGACCGGCATTAACAGCATCGCCGAGACAGACTGGGAGGAGAACCTAATGAGGGAGTTCCAGGACGTCTTCGATGGAAAATTAGGCAAGTACCGAGTGTCCCCTATATCATTTAACTTAGATCCAACAATAGCTCCTATTAGGCTAAAAGTGAGGTGAGTCCCCTTCACACTAAAACCAAAGATTGATGAGGAGCTTAACAAACTCATAGCACAAGGCATCTTGGAACCAATTGACCACGCCAAATGGGAAACCCCAATCGTGACCCCAGTCAAGCCAAATGGGTCCGTGAGAATCTGTGGTGACAATAAGGCCACTCTAAACCATGCACTACAGCAAAGTACGTATCCTGTTCCGGTAGTGAAACACCTACTACACTCACTGGGGAGAGGCAAAGTCTTCGCAAAGCTCGACCTTGCCCAAGCATACCAACAATTACCAGTCAACCCCGAGACAGCAGAGGCACAAGCAATCGTGACTCATAGGGGAGCCTTCAAATGCAAAAGACTGCAATTTGGAGTCAGCGTGGCCCCAGTGGTGTTCCAAAGCCTAATGGAGCAGTTATTACAGGGGATAAAAGGATAGTCCCTTACTTTGATGATGTGCTGGTGTCAGCCAGCGATGTGAGACAACTAGAAGCCCATCTCAGAGTAGTCTTACAAAGGTTCCAGAAGGCGGGACTCAAGGTCAAAAAAGAAAAGTGCCAATTAGCCAGCTCAAAAGTCAAGTTCCTGGGGTATCAAATTGATAAAAAGGGCATCCACCCCACAGAGAAAAAAATTAAAGCAATCAAAGAAGCGCCGAGACCAAAAAACAAAGTAGAGTTGCAAGCATTCTTGGGACTTATAAATTTCTACAATGTTTTTCTGCCACAGAAGGCAACAACAACGGAACCACTACATAGGCTGCTGAACAAGGCAGCCACCTGGACCTGGGGACAACGTGAAGAGACAGCGTTCCAGAGGGTAAAAGACTTAATCACATGCGACTCTGTATTAATGCAATACAGCGAGACACGACCATTGACAGTCACCTGCGATGTGTCACCGTTCGGCATCGGAGCAATACTGAGCCACATTCTGCCTGACAGGAGAGAAGCACCAATTGCGTTCAACTTCAAAACACTATCAAAAACTGAACGTAACTACAGTCAATTGGACAGAGAGGTATTAGCACCAATATCCGGTGTCAAATGGTTCCATGAATACCTTTACGGTAGGACTTTTACCCTTATTACAGACCACAAACCTCTATTGGGAATACTAGCAGGGAACAAGGCCACCCCAAATATACTATCCCCACAAATGACAAGGTGGTCCAAGTTCCTTGCAGCCTACAATTATAAACTGATTCACCGACCAGGCAAAGACAATTCCCATGCTGATGCATTGAGCCGTACTCCCCTACTAGAACTAGGAACTGACTTGACACCAACCACATCCACCCTACAGATTGAGACACTGTCAAACCTACCTGTAACTGCAGCGGACATTGCAAGAATGACGACAAGAGACAAAACTTTGTCACAAGTTTTAAACTGGGTAGGAAAAGGGCGGCTGGAAAAGGAGACAGATGTTAAATTTAAACCATTCAAGCATAGGCAAACTGAACTGTCATTGTTAAAAGGTTGCATCTTATGGGGGGATTGGGGGGGTAATACTGGAACCGTTACAAGAACAAGTATTGAGAATGTTGCATGAAGGACAACCAGGCATTGTATGGATGAAATCCTTGTCCACGAGCTATGTTTGGTGGCCAGGGATGGATAAGGATATTGAGAAATGGGTAGAAACCTGTGGGAAATGCCAAAGACCCCACCTGCACCCCCTTCAGTGCCTATAATAGACTGGGAAACACCAAGGGGCCCTTGGTCAAGAATCCACATAGATTTTGCGGGGCCAACAAAAGGACATACATTTTTAATCATAGTAGACGCTTACTCCAATTGGCTAGAAGTAAGCATCATGAACTCTACCAGCACAGAAGCAGTTATTAAACAACTACGGAAACTGTTCACCACACATGGGTTACTGGACTTGCTCGTCTCAGTTTACGGCCCACAGTTTACTGCACTAACATTTGAAAAATTCCTCGCCGAACATGGCATAAGACATGCTTTGACAGTGCCGGGCCGACCGGCTATGAATGGGAGGGCAGAACACATGATCCGGTATACCAAAGAAACTTTACAAAAATTAGACTCAGATCACAATTGGATAGGTTACTCCCAACATACAGCTCTGAAAAACCAATGGACTCTTCCAGCAGACACCACACGTTCAAACCAGGAAACTTAGTATATGCAAAAAATCTCACCGGACACCCACTGTGGGTACCGGCAAAAATAAAAAAAATTATGGGACCCCAGTCCTATAGACTAGAGACAAACGATGGCAGAAGCTGGAGGAGACACATTGATCAGTTATGATCACGAACACTGGAACGCACCACTGACACACCCAGACATGAAGAACAACACACACACACACCAGAACCAGAACAAACATTAAACAAAAATATTAATAGACCAACTAGAGAGGGGGAAAACCCCTCAAACACAAATAAGGGGGGAGGGGGAAACCCTCCGGCAGAACAAGAAACCCCGCAAAATCAAAATATAAACAATAAACAACATTCGCAAATAAATTCAGATAGAAACAATGTCTTACTCGCAGAAGACTTCGGCGAAGAGGAACAGGAGGCACAAGAAGACCTAGAAGCCATTCTGGAAGGGAGCAGCAGAGCCGACTCTACCAGCCCGGGTAGGCTGGGCGGGAGCAGCATGGCTGACTCCACCTTCCAGGAGGTTCCACAGAGAAGGAACAGTGATCCCATCTGAACCCACTGACGACGACAACACAACTAAACTGCGCAGGTCAACTAGGCAACAAAAAAACCCCGCCTACTTATGTGACTACGTAAGGTAGGACCATACCAAGAGGGGAGGGGTGTTCCATATTAACTTACTCCAAATAGTCTATTCCTATTGGTTAATAAATACTGGAAGCTGATTGGTTCCCTATTCGATGCTGATTGGCCAATGATAGCAAGCCTATGATGGGCCAGCTCAGTGGCGGGAAAATCAAGAAGCCGTCATTGGTCACTAGCCGCGAGCAGCCTCTCTATAAAAAGAGCTGCTGTGGCTCCTGGTTCAGACGGATTTTCATAGCTAAATAAAAGAGCTGAAGTTACATTGGTCTCCAGTCTCATTCTTCGCGAACACTACAAAGGGAATGGGGAGGAAGGGGACAGAAAGGAAAGAGGGAGTGAGAGAATGAGAGAGAAAGAGAGATTCATAGGGGATAGATGTGGAAGAGGGAGAAGGAGTGAGGGGGAGCTAGAGTAGGAGAAAAGGAAAGAGCAGGTGGACAAAGAAGGGGAAATAGACTATGAGGAGGTTAGGGAGAAGAGAGACAAAGGAATGGAGAGGGGAGGGAAAGCAAACAGGAAAATAACAGAGAGGGAGGGCAAGAGGGAGAGGTGAGGGGGAAAGACAGGAGAAATGGTGAGGAAAGATGGAGAGGGACAGAAAGAATGGGAAGGGAATGTGAGGGAGAGGGATGGGAATGGAGAGGAGAGAGGAGAGGAATGAGAAAGTGGAGAGTGAATGAGGTGTGGAAGGAACATAGGACAGGGAAGGGAATGGGAGAGGGAGGTTAGTGAGGGTGATATGGGAAGGAAGAGGGGCCAAGAGGGAAGGAGAAAAGGATTTGGAGGGGGAGGAACCTTGATGGGGAGAGGAGAGGGCAGTGGGAATGAAGGGACAGGGAAGGGGAGGAGAGTAATGACAGGTAGGGGAGGGGGCAAGGGATGGAGTGGGAGAGGAATGTGGTGGGGGAAATGAGGGAATGGGGGCATGAGAGAAGGAAAAGGAGCGGGAGCGGTATAGTGATGGAGAGATTGACCATGAGGTGTTTGGTGAAAGAAGGGAAGGGAGGGGAGAGTGGAAGGGGGAGCATGGGGGTGGTGGTGGAGAGGAGGACAAGAAATGGAGAACAATGAGAACAGGGACCGAATGCAGGATAGGAAAGGGAAGAGAGAAAAAGGGGGAAAGAGACTCTGGGAGAAAAAAGGGCAGGAAAGGAGGAGAGGAATGGGGAGGGGAAGGGAAGGGTAGGGGATAAAGAAGGTGGAGACAAGGGGGAGGGGAGATGATAAGAAAAGTGGAGAGTAAAATAGATATGAAAGGGAAGTGTGATGGAAGGGGAGGAGAGGGGGAGAGATGGTAAGGCCAAGGGGTAAGAGCATGAGGAGGGGGGCTGATAGACCATGATAGTTTTGGGAAGAGGAGAGAGGGAGGAAAGAAGGGGAGAGAGATGGGAAGGAGGAGGGGCAAGGGAAAAAGTAAGGGGGAGGGATGACTAGGGAAGAAGAGCAGAAAATAGAAGAGGGGGAGGGGGAAAAGGGATGGGAAGAGGGAGAGAGGTAAAGAAAACAGGAGTAGAATTGGGATGAGGATTTGTTAGCGGACAGAGCTATAAGCAGAGTATATTAAGAGTATGGGAAAAGATTAAATGAAAGAGGAAGAAGCACTTAAGGGCACAGATAAAATGATAGGGATAAAACCTCAAGTCATGGAGAGCAAAGAAATAAAAATAAGGAAGAAAGTCAAGATTGCTATTGCTCTGAAGTCAACTAGAATCGATCTTGAAGTTAAATGGTTCCTACCGTACATATCCTCAAAGTTTGGTGTCCCTGGATCCTCATTTATTAATACCAATTTAATATTTCTATGCATTTTTGCAGCCTTATCATAGTTATAGCAGTTAGTCTTGTTTGAGTTGGTGTTTACAGGACTGTTGGCAGTGATATACAAGTGGCATGTTTGTTTCCTAAGCACCGTGCAGCATGTTTCCAATATCAATGACACCCAGTTGTATGATACAATGTTTACACAAAAGCATATCCTGCTTAACAGACATTGAATATTCACTGGCATAATACGGCTCATGATGAATTCAGGTGACATTACCACATGTGTCACATACAATGTATTATTGTGAAATTATTAATGTATTTACATTCTATTGAACCCTGCAACGATCTTTTTAAATTTCCTTTCCTGTGAGAATAACCAGTACAGCAGTTAAAATATATGTGTTTGCTCTTTTTAAATGACACTCACAGATCTGTATAGAAAGGGGGTGGGGAAGAATCGGTGTTCTCTAACCTATTTGGAGCTGATGTATTTTCTGCTTCAATTCAGTTGGTGAATGGAAAAACAACTCTGCTAATACTCGCACTATAATAAGCAAAATGTTTTGTGCACACTGCAGATTAGATAAAGTAAGACTCAGCCTATTTTTTTAAAAAAACATTCTTTTTGGCAATGTTTTAGTGAGTCCTTCAAAAGAGGTTGAAATATTTTAGTTATTCAGGATGTGCTTTCACAAAGACCCATTTAAAATAAGTTGTTCTGAACTTCCTGTAGACTAGAGATAACATATCAAATAAGTGAGGCTGAAGGGTTTTTTTTTCTCTTCTGAAGAAAGTCTAACTTGCATGATTTAGCTGAGCATAATAAAAAGGTTGTTATAATACTGAGCAGGATTAACTTTATATGGTTGTATCTATTGGTGATCTCCGACTGTAAATAAAGAATTTCAGATTTAATTTGATCAGGATCATAATGCTACAATCCATTAAGGTCAGACTTCATTTTTTTTGTCTTCTGTCTCAGAAAAGCATTGAAAATGGTACTGCAGCACATAGCTTTGTTTGGAATTTATTTTGTACAAAAATTTGGCAAACCTCAAACAGAGCCCCCTATTATGACTTGTGATTAGGCTGTAAAGTTGGAGAGATATTTCATCCCAGCATCAAATTACAGCTGGGTGCCTCCCTGTGAGTGTGTGCATTTTAGGAGGACATTGGATTGTGAAGAGAGGACAATGTTGACCAGAGCCATGGTAGGATCCTAACTGAGTATTGATTCTTAGAACTAAATCTGGAGGTTGTCCCTGGAAATCATGAGCCTAGCTGTAAGGGATTTGTAGCCTAGCTGTAAAGGATAAAGAGAAGGGCCTTGAAGAACAGAAGGAAGATCTGCTACCAAAGCAGCAGTCAGATACATTTGATCTTAGCCCAAAACTGTAAATTGTGAAAATGCCTCCAGTAGCACCTGCCCTCCCAATTCTCATGAAGATAAAAGAAGGAGGAAAGGTAGCACTTTGAGACTTCCAAGATTGGAAGACTTGGAAGACTTCCAAGATTATCGAAGTTAATTTTGTTAATGAGGCTATAGGAACAGAAAATTACGTATCTGGATGTGCAACCTTTCCTTTCTTTTTTTATCTTCATGAAATTTGGATGGGGAATTGTCTGAAGCATTTCAAATGACTTTCCTGGCTCAAGTTTCATTAGTTTGATTGCTTCCTTGGTAGTAGATCTTCCCTCTTTCCATGAAGGAAGTCCTCTGTATCCGCTACTATAGTCTTCTATGTGATTTGTTCTGTTTTACCACATCTGATAGAAATGTGGTATGGGATTAATGTTATAATTATGGCAGATGGTATTAGATTCCTTTTTAATTTCTAGTCTACTTTAATTGAAATATCTCATTTGCAGGTAGCGGTTCCCCCCCCCCCCCATTTCTTATCTGTTCTTGGATTTATTTATTTTTAACATTGCCCGAGTAGAGAAAAAAATATTACGGATTTCATATTTTTTCTCTATCTATACGGTATTTATCTAGACAGACATACACACTTTTCAAGTATATTCTAGCTAATGGCCAAATGAGGCTACCCTAAAAGCTATCTGTCAATATGTCTATCCAAATTATTTTTAGGAAGAGCTGCATTTGAGAATTACCCACCCATATGAATAGACTGAAACCAAAACCCTAATTCTCTTCCCTTGGTCTGAATAATTCATAGGCATACTTCATCGCAACTCTTCTGTTTTCTGTGCTCTCTCTCCTTATTTACTTTGTCTGAATTCCTGCTGCCTATGACTGTCTGATCTACACTCAGTCTGAATATTGAACAGAAAATGTGAATATTTTCAGAATTGTTCTGGGCATGGATGAAGCTACAATGTTTATACATGTTATTCATTTACAATAGCATATTGTGTGTTTCTTAGTGTGTTGCCTAATTATATGTGTCTATGTGTGTGAGAGAGATGTAATTTATTTCTATAATAAATTTGCTGCTCACATTTATGGTATTTCTAGTATACAAGCTCATTAGTCTTATTATCTCTGTTCTAGGATCTAAATATGGATTTTGGGTATCATAATATTGATATATAATGTGCCTCACATCAATGATTCCACATCTAAGTGTGTTAAAAGAGGCTTGTCACATTATCTACAACATTCATATTTACCAGAATTCATATGCATTCATATAAAAAAGTACATGAATTTCCCATATACATACAGTTTCCCACTTCATAGGTACTCCAATTATAGTGATTACAGTAATGTGTTCCCATTGTGGCAATGGCTCCACAGTTATCTGGTTGATAAAGGGAAGAAGTGCAAGCAGGATCTAAAATGAAACACACAGCAGTGTAATTCAATGGGACCGATGTAGTTTGAGCATGGCAATTCCAATGTTTATTTATTTTATTTATTTATTTTACCATTAGACTATTATGTAGCTGTGATCTCTTGGTCTAGTCTATCTGCTACCCACATTATGAACAGATTTTTTTTTTAAAAAGAATCAAAGCAGAAGGCAACAAATATCCAACAGACAGTGAGACAGTCAGATAGATAGACAGACAGACAGACAGACAGACAGAGAGAAGTGTGTGGCAGTTGCCAAAAAAGTCAGTGCAGTCCTAGGCTGCATTAATAGGGAAGTATAATCAAGATCACTTAAAGTGTTAATACCACTTTATAATGCCTTGGTAAGACCACCGTAGGAACATTGCAACCAGTTTTTTTTTTATTTTACATTGCCACAATATAAAATAGATGTTGAAACTCTAAAAAGAGTGCAGAGAAGAGCAACAAAAATGACTGGGGGATTGAAGACTAAAAAATACAAAGAGAGGTTTCTGAATTGGCTATGGCTTGTTTAGCAAAAAGGACTAGGAGTGATGTGAAAGCAGTGTTTCAAAATGTAAGAGGCTGTCAAAAAACAAGAAGGAGTCAAACTATAGAATAGAACAGAATAGAATAGAATAGAATAGAACACTTTATTGGCCAAGTGTGATTGGACACACAAGGAATTTGTCTTAGTGTAAATACTCTCAGTATACATAAAGAAAAGATACATACATTTAGAATCAAGAATCATTTTTATTTATTTTTATTTCATTTCATTTGTCAATTGCTTACAAGATAATAGGTATAAGTAAAAATATAGTTATGAATACATGGATACATATAAGAAAAATAAAAGAAACAATAGGACAGGGATGGTAGGTACATTGGTGCGCTTATGCACGCCCCCTACAGACCTCTTAGGAAAGGAGTGAGGTCAATAGTGGAAAGTCTAAGGTTAAAGTTTTTGAGGTTTGGGGAAAAAACCGCAGTCAGATAGAGTATTCCAGACATTGACCACTCTGTTGCTGAAGTCGTATTTCCTGCAATCAAGTTTGTTACGATTAACCTTGAGTTTGTATCTATTGATTGCTCTTGTATTGTTATGGTTGAAGCTGAAGTATTTATTGACAGGTAGGACATTGCAATGTATGATTTTATATACTATACTTAGATTGGACCGAAGGTGGCATAGTTCTAGATTTTCTAGGTCTAGAATTTTGAGTCTGGTGGCATAAGGTATTCTGCAACGAGTAGAGGAGTGGAGAACTCTTCTTGTGAAATATTTCTGGACTTTCTCAACTGTGTTATAACAGATATGTAATGTGGCTTCCAGACTGATGAGCTGTATTCAAGTATCGGTCTAGCAAATGTTTTGTATGCTCTAGTTAGTAGTGTAATATTACCAGAGAAAAAGCTATGTAAGAGTAGGTTAACAACTCTTAATGCCTTTTTGGCAAAGTAATTACAGTGGGCTCTAGCACTTAGATCACTAGAGATGAGTACTCCAAGATCCTTGACAGAGTTTGGATCATCAACAAGATCTTGACTATTCAGCCTATATTTTATTTTCTGAATTTTTTTGCCAATATGTAAGACAGAGCATTTATTTGCTAAGATTTGAAATTGCTATTTGTTTAATCATTCTGATACATAGTCGAGGTATTTTTGAAGGGTAGCAGTATTGTCTGTGGTGTTGAATAGCTTTACATCGTCAGCAGAGAACGCAGTTGCTCTTAATATGATCCCAGAGATCGTTTATGTAGAGTATGAAGAGAGTTGGTCCTAGAACACTGCCTTGGAGGACACCACTGTTGAGAGGTACAGAATTTGATAGGACGCTCCCAATGTTGACCATTTGTTGTCTGTTTGACAGGAATGATTCTATCCAGTTGTGCAGGTGTCCAGAGATAACATAAGATGTTAGTTTTAGGAGTAGTTTTGTCGTGTACCACTGAATCAAAGGCTTTACAGAAGTCCATGTAGATTGCATCTGTTGTTTTGCCCTGATCGAGTTGTGTAGTTCATATGTTTTTGCAGTGTAAGAGTTGCAGATTACATGATAGTTTTTTTCTGAAACCAAATTGTTTGTTAGAGAGTAGGTTGCTTGTTTCTAAGTGGAGGATAATGGATTGGTTAATAATTGATTCCATGACTTCACAGGTGACGCAGCATAAAGAAATTGATCTGCAATTTTCAACTAGTCTGGGGTCTCCCTTTTTGAAGATGGGGATGGCCATGGCTTGTGACCATAGTTTTGGCAAGGAGCTGGTCCTGAAAGACTTTTCAAAGATTATGCTCAGAGGTTTGGCTATGGCAGTGGATAGCTTTTTTAAGAAATAGGCACATATTCTGTCCGGTCCAATAGACAGAGATGGTTTTAGATTGCATAGTGCTTTTTCAACATTGTCTTCTGTAAAATCAACATGTATTAGTTCATTGTAGTTTTCTGTGATTCAACTAGGAAATACTGGGCATGATCCATTGCTATTTACAAATACTGAGCCAAACAATGTGTTAAAGAGGTTGGCTTTAATGGTGTCATCATTGCAGTCTTTACCATAAGGTCCTTTCAGGGGTTGGGATGGATCTTGAGTCTTTTAGATTGTTGTTTACAAAATTGTAGAAAGTGCGGGTGGAATTGGTGCACAGAAGATTTTCTTCTTGTTTAATGTGATAATTGGTGCATTCAGTTTTTATCTGGTGGCATAAATTTTTGTATTGGCTTTTGAAGTTGGCAACGTGACTAGATTTGTTTTTCCGTCAAAATGATCTCTTTTTGGATTGAAGCTTCCTTATTGTTATGGGTAATTTGTTTTTTCTGGTTTTTGGAGTTGTTATTGGTACATATAGTTTGATGACTCTTTTGACTTTCAGTAAAAATATGTTGTAATGATCTTCAGTAGTATTGCATCCAGTGAATAGAAACTGCCAATCAAGGGATGAGAGATCATTGTCATAGTTGCCTTTTTTGAAATTATAATTGGGGATCACATCATTGTGTTGATTTTTGTGTGGACGTATGTTGAGACAAAAGTAAATCATGATGTGATCACTGTTTGAAAAGGGTCCTTTAATTTGTATTCCATAAATTGAATTCAAACTATTGCAGAAGATGAGATCGAGGCAGTTGTTAAGTCTAGTATTGTTGGTTACTTGTTGTTCCAGTCCCAGGTTTGTTAAAGCATTGTAGAAGGTTGCATGCTTGGGTTTAGTTTTACATTCATTTAGGGTCCAATTAATGTGAGGTAGATTGAAGTCACCAAGAAAGAAAAAAGTGTGTGGGCAGGATGTATCCCATGCTAGTAGTGAATTTAGCTTGTTTACATGTTCAATGTCATAATCAAGGGCTCTGTAACATAGTAAGAATTGAAATGTGATATTTAAGGACAATTCACAGACAATGGTTTTGGGAAGAGCAAGCTCTTGGGTAACTTGGATGTTTTTTAGATGTAAGGACTTTTTATAGATGATAGCAACACCACCTCCTCTACGGATTTCATGATCTGATTGGTAAACATGATAGTCTCTTACTGTGGTAATGGAGTCAAGGAGAGATGCATTGAGCCATGTATCACAGACAAGTATGTTGTCGAATTTAGCCATATTTGGTTAGAGGAGAAATTCAGGTATTTTATTCACAAGGCTTCTTGCATTGAGTAGCTTGCATTTAAGGTCAGTTGTAGTTGGAATTGAGGTAGTTAGGGGTGTGCATGCCTAGTTTTGAGTGATGGTGGGTTGGATGAGGTAGGGTTGGATGTGGAGTTGTGGGTTGTGTGACTTACTTTTGATCCAATCAGCATGGTATCAATGTACAGATCCTTCACTCCATTGTCTAGATGTCTTCTGAGTTCATCGTGGAGTTCATAATGTACGGCACTTAATGATAGTCATAGGGTACAATCAACAATCAAATCATACTGGGAAAAAGTCAAAATAAAGCTCCTGTCACAAAGCACCAACGGATGGAAAGAGGATGTAAAATGGAGAGAAACACTTGCCATCCATTGGTTAACGTGATGCATCCGTTCTGTACTCACTGTGTCCGTTTTTCATACTCTCTATCTGTCCAGCATCCGTCGACTGACATTTCATCCACCCAAAAAGTTTTGAGCTGCACAAAACTTTTTCAGCGGAAAATCCAACGCGTCCATTCTGCATCCGCTATGCATACGGGGAACATCCATTCTACATCCGTCGTCATCCATTACGGATCCGCTATATCCGCTAGGCATCCACTGTGCATCCGCACAACTTGCATCCGCTCCAGCGGAAAACAGACACAGGGAGGAAGCAAAACGGACGCGGAATGGACAAAAAGCATTAGTATCATGGACGGAGAAAGGATGAAAGCGGATGCAGCTCGCATACAAAGCATTAAAACGGAAAAAACGTTCTCAGAGGGGACGTATCTTGGATATTTAGGATGTATGCAGGATGCCTAGAGGATGCAAAAGGACACCGAGTGGAAAATCTAAATTTCCTATAAAAAGGGGGAGGAACTCACCTGGATCTCACCATCAGTCCAGCAGCCCTGCGGTGCAGACCTCTTCAGCCTTCATCTGGCTCTTGCTCTTCCACAGCATCCAGTCATCTCCACCATGGATCATCACACACTCCTTTTGGTAGCCACCATCATTCTACAACAGTGCGAAGCTATCTACAGGCTCTTTCACCTGTTCTACGTGAAGAAAAGGAGGTGGCTAAGAAGTGTCAGGGTCCGAAGATGGATCGCCAGAAGAACAGAGTATGGACTGTATAACAAGCTGATGGTGGAGCTGAGGAACGAAGACCCTCGTGCATTCCAGAACTTCATGAGGATGCCTCCAGCCACGTTTGATTAAGTTGTGGAGCGGTTGAGACCCAGGTTGACCAAGCAGAGCACCAACTTCCAGCCCAGCCTGGACCCTGGGCTCAAGGTGGCACTGACTCTGTGCCACCTGGCCTCAGGAACCACGTAAAGGAGCATGCAGTGTGGCTGGAGGGTGCCACACAACACCATCAGCATTGTGGTCAGAGAAGTGGTGCAGGCCATCATCGAAGAATACAAGGAGGAGCTCCTCCAGTGCCCCTCCACTGAAGAAGGCTGGAAGAAAGTTGCAGAGCAGTGGTACCAGAAGTGGAACTTCCCCCACACCGTTGGAGCCATAGATGGGAAGAACGTGGCCTGCAAAGTGCCAGCCAATTCAGGGTCCACTTATTTCAACTACAAGGGCTTCTTCAGCATCATCCTCTTCACCATGGTCGATGCTGACTACAAGTTCATGTACATCGATGCTTCAGGCAACGGGTAATCTTCAGATGCCCAGGTATACAACGCCAGTCACCTCAAGGAGGGGCTGGAACGCAACCTCATGGTGGGCTTCCCAGATCCAGACGCCCTGCCCAACGACATACAAGATGTGCCCTATTTCATCGTGAGGGATGAGGTCTTCTCCCTCAGACACTACCTCATGAAGCCCTACACCTCCAGATGCCTCACCCATGAAGAGAGGATCTTCAACTACAGGCTGTCCAGGGCAAGGCAGGTGGCGGAGAACGCCTTTGGCATCCTGGCCAACAGGTTCCAGGTACTTCTCACCACCATGCAGCATTGCCCAGAGACCATGAGGAGGATCATGGAAGCTTGCTGCATCCTGCACAATCTCATGCGCACCCGCTACCCAGTGTTGCAGAACAGGCTCGTGGACCTCCAACAAGGCAGTGGGGACATGGAGCCTGGTGAATGGAGGCAAGGGTGTAACCTGATAGACACTGAGGATGTGCCAGGCCCCAACAGAGCTTCACATGAAGGGAAGAAGCAGCAACCTCCTGAAACACTGGTGCAACTCCCCAGCTGGAGCAGTGGAGTGGCTAGACAGGATGATAGATGCTTAATGGATGCTTCCTTCAGCCTGTCTCATCACACTGATGAGATTGGGCCATGTATGTTGAGTGGCCCTACAATGAACAGGGTTTTTAATAAAGAGTTGTGTTTATGTTGAAATGTGTGGATCAATGATTACATTGTTATTGATAATAAAGGGCCATAGGTATGGCACCTGGGAGGGTGGACCATACAGTCCCACAATGCTTGCACTGGAGGTTTATCTATCCCACAGCTATTACCCATCCCAAAATAAATGAAGCAAGTGTGTGAAGCAAAGATAATCTTTATTAATAACAAGCTGTAAAAGCAAAATGACCCAAGTCAAGTATCCAAAGCAAAGATAAAGTCAACAGGTAGCCACCCAGTCTCTGGCACTCTTCTTAGTCACTCTGAGGTGTGCCCAGTCTCAGGGGTGAAGTGTCCAGGTGCTGTGGAGGTGGCTGCTGCTGGAGTGCTGGTCTGAGGCGTCATTGGGGTGCCTGTCCCCGAGAAGACAACAGGGAACGGTGTGTGGAGGAAGCTCTCAGAGAGCTGGCTCAGTCCTGTGATGTTGAGATCCCCTTCCTCCAGGACATGGGGTATCAGCCCCAATACCGATGACAGATGTTCTGAGGCCGGGCTTGGCTGTGGGATGGAGGAAGGAGCAGTGTAGTGGGGCTGTCTGGTCTGCAGCTGAGCGAGGTGAGGCATGGGCGGCATCTGTGGCATCAGTGGCATCTGTGGTGTGGGTGGCATCTGTGGTGTGGGTGGCATCAGTGGCGTGGGTTGCATCGGTGGCATCAGTGGCATCGGTGGCATTCGATGTACCTGTGGCTGGACTGGGAAGGGCTGCCTGTGCTTCTGGAGCTCCTGGTAGCCGTAGCCTTGGTAGGTGAGGGGCTGTGGAAAGCCTTGGAAGGGCAGTGACATCACCTGGGTTGGAGGAGCAGACCTGGACTGGGTGGGAGCAGGTTCAGCTGGGTCTGGAGGGTTGTAAAGAAGACCGGTGATCCTGTCCTTCATCAACTGGTACTGTGATTCCAACATGTTCATGAGGGTCTGGTTGACGTTGGTGAGGAAGGGCTTGTGGTTGGAAGATGGGACGTTGGTGTGTACCAGCTGAGAGAGGAGATCTACGCTGCTTCTGATGGTGTCCCTGATCTCCAGCAGGACAGTGTGGCTCTGCCTCTCCATTCTGCCTCTCTGCCTGCTTTCTGTGGAGGTGGAGCTGGGGGTGGATGTGGGTTGTTCTCTGGTGGAAGTGCCCTCTCCTTGCTCCCACTGCATCAGGGGGTCCTCCACATGCTCCACCACGGGGAGTGCAGCTGTCGGGGGGGGGTCTCCGTCGTGGCACGCTCCACGGATACCTGCCTGGACACAGGAGCTGACTCTTGGCCAGAAGAGGACTGGCTCTCTGCGGGCTGCCTGAGAGAGAGGGTTGTGAGAGGGGCTGCTCCTCGGTGGCAGATCTCCCCCTCCAAGAAGCTGCACTTGGCCCTCACGTAGGTTTCTCTGTCCATCAGCTTGATCGTGGCCTGGCCAGGCTTCTTGAGGTGCAGCTTCCCGTACCAGGTGTGCATGTGCTTCCACCAGCCGAGGAGCACCTCCGAAGTGTAGCCCAGGCTCTCTGCCTTCTCTCTCCAAGCAGCCTGCTTCCTTTGGGTGTCTCGATAGAGCCTGTGTCCCTTCTGCCAAAGATACTCATTCTCCCTCAGCCATTCCAGCACCTCATCCTCATGTTCCTCTTCGGTGTAGTACTGCCTCCTCTCCCGTTCTCATTCTCGTGTATGCCTCTTCCTCCCTCTGGCAGGGCCATCTGGGCCCTCATCAGAGGGGCTTTGAGGTTGTAGGGGCTGCTCCTCCACACTGCCAGCAGCAGCAGCAGCAGCAACAACAACAACAGTAGCAGCAAAAGCAGGACCAGCAATAGCAGCAGCACCAGCAGCACTAGCAACACCAGCAGCGCCAGCAGCGCCAGCAGCACCAGCAGCGCCAGCAGCACCAGGATCAGCAGCAGCAGAGTAAGCACCAGCAGCACCAGCAGGACCAGGAGCATCAGCAGGACCAGGAGCACCAGGAGCACCAGAAGGACCAGCAGGACCAGGAGCAGCGCCAGCAGAGTAAGCCCCAGCAGAAGCCCCAGCATCAGGAGCAGCACCAGCAGAGTAAGCACCAGCAGAAGCACCAGCACCAGCAGAGTTAGCACCAGCAGAAACACCAGCACCAGGAGCAGCGCCAGCAGAAGCTCCAGCACCAGAAGAGTCAGCCCGAGCAGCAGAAGCCCCAGCAGAAACAGAGTCAGAGCCAGGGGGTTGGATGGTGGCTCTGTCCCTCTTGCCAGGGCTGGCAGCAGATGGCAGAGGCTTTCTCTTCTTCCCCATGGTTGTTGGCTGGCTGGCTGGCTGGCTGGCTGGAGCTGTGTCTGGCAGCAGGTCTTTCCTCTGAATGGTGACCTGCTTGCGAGCTGCTTCCCTTTATATCCATGGGGCTGACACAATGCATCCTCCCCGCATGCGCAGTGAACGCTTTGCATCCGCTCTGCATCCGCTCTGCATCCGCTCTGCATCCGCTCTGCATCCTCTCTGCATCCGCTCTGCATCCACTCTGCATCCGCTAGGGTTCCGCTAGGGTTCCGCTCTGCATCCGCTTCATCCGCTCGATATCCGCTCTGCATCCGCTCCTTCCGCTGCGCGTCTGCTTTGCTGTGCTCCCCCGGGAGCCCTATGGATGTGCCATCCACTCCCATCCGCTTCCATCTGCTAGGCTTCCATGGAGCATCTGCTTTACATCCTGGCTACGTCCTCCCCCTATCCGTTCCTTTCCGTTGTTGTCCGCTCTGGTTATGCAAATTCAGGGCACTTTTGAGAGCGGATAACAATGGATGGAACATTTTCTCGTCTGCTGTGTCCTTTTTACAAATGTTTTGCACCCATCGGCCAATGTGACAGACCCTTAAATTGTAAGGTTACAAGCAACAAAGTTACGGTTCTACAATCACAAGTGGGAGGGGATGGGTGATAAGGAGTGATGAGAAGATTAACAGTAATAGCAGTGCACACTTTGTAAATAGTTGAACAGTGTTGAGGGAATTATTTGTTTAGCAGAATGATGGCTTTCGGGAAAAAAATGTTCTTCTATCTAGTTGTTCTGGTGTGCAGTGCTCTATAGCATCGTTTTGAGGGAAGAAGTTGAAACAGTTTATGTCCAGGATGTGAGGGGTCTGTAAATATTTTCACAGCCCTCTTTTTGACTCCTGCAGTATACAGGTCCTCAATGGAAGGCAGGTTGGTAGTAATTGTTTTTTCTGCAATCTTAATTATCCTCTGAAGTCTGTGTCTGTCCTGTTGGGTTGCAGAACCAAACCAGACAGTTATAGAGGTGCACATGATAGACTCAATAATTCCTCTGTAGAACTGTATCAGCAGCTCCTTGGGCAGTTCGAGCTTTCTGAGTTGGCGTAGAAAGAACATTCACTGTTGTGCTTTTTTGATGACGTTTTTGATGTTAGGTGTCCATTTTAGGTTATGTGATATAGTAGAACCTAGAAATTTGAAGGTCTCTACTGTTGATACTGTGTTGTCTAGTTTTGTAAGAGGTGGTAGTATGGGAGGGTTTTTTCTAAAGTCTACCACCATTTCTACGGTTTTGAGTGTGTTCAGTTCCAGATTATTCTGGTTGCAAGTTGTATAACCTCCTGTCTGTATGCAGATTCATAGTTGTCTCGAATGAGACCAATCATTGTGTCATCAGCAAACTTCAGTATTTTAACAGATGGATCGTTTGAGATCCAGTCATTGGTATATAGGGAAAATAGAAGTGGAGATAGCACACAGCCTTGGGGGGGGGGGGGCTGTGCTGATTGTACAGGTGGATGTGATTCCGCCTAGCTTCACCTGCTGTTTCCTGTCTGTTAGGAAGCTTATCATCCACTTACAAGTTTGTTCAGGTACCACTAGTTGGTTTAATTTACTGAGAAGTGTGTCTGGAATGATGATATTGAATGCTGAACTGAAGTCTACAAAGAGGAACCTTGCATAGGTATTTGGAGATTCAAGGTGTTGTAGGATGTAATGCAGAGCCATGTTAACAGTATCATCTGTCAATCTATTTGCTCAGTATGCAAACTGCGTGGGATATAACAGCAGATCCGTGATGGTTTTCAGGTGGGACAGCACAAGCCTTTCAAAGATTTTCATAACTACAGATGTTAGAGCAACTGGTCTGTAGTCATTCAGTTCCTTGATGGAGGGCTTCTTTGGCACTGGGATGATGGTAGAACATTTGAAGCAGGAAGGAATATAGCACATCTCTAGTGGTCTATTGAAGATTCAGGTGAAGATGGGGGACAATTGCTCAGCACAGGCTTTAAAGCAAGAAGGAATTATCTTGTCTGTTCCTGGTATTTTTCCTGGCTTCTGTCTGTGTAATAGATCTTGCACTTCTTTTTCTGTGATCACCAGAGGTTGTGAGCCCAATGGATTGGGGCCAGTTGTAGGAGGCTTGGCTGTTGTTGGTGTGTTTGAGATGTGGGTTGTGGAGATAGGTGGATGTAGTTTCTTTTCAAACCTGCAACAAAACACATTCAGGTCTATCCTCCAAAGGACAGGACAAAGGTAGGACAAAAAGCAATTAATGGAAACTAATCAAGAAGAGAAACAACCTAGAACTAAGGAAAAATTTCCTGACAGCTAGAACAATTAGTCAGTGGAACGAACTGCTTCCAGAAGTTGGGGGCATTCTAACACTGAAGATTTTTAAAAAGAGATTGGACAACTCTTTGTCTGGAATGGGATACAGTCTCCCGCTTGAGCAGGGGATTGAATTGGAAGACTTCCAAGGTCCCTTCCAATTCTGTTCTTCTGTTATAGACAATAGAATTGTATTTTACCATCTTATACATATTCCCTAAGTGTTCTTTGCTGACAAAATACAGACCATTAGCTGCAAGCTGTTCTTGGCAATTGACAATTACTGCATCAGCAAGACTACCTGTCCACAATGGACACTCCTGTCTATAAAATGAGAATAGATTCCTGGACCCATTAAACCAAATATGAGTGAATAAAATGAGATAATCGTTAACTAGAATGAGCTTTGCAAATAAACATCATTTGTTCACATTTCCACCTGACTTATATAAAAACTATGTAATATAATATTAAGGAATTTTCTTAAATAAGTTTTTTTGGGGAAAGATTTCAATACTGCTAACCATAATTTCTGTGGAGACAGTATATAACGTAATACAGCATGTACCAAATTAAAAATGACTACATTAAAACAAGCATAGGAGATCAGAAGACTAAAAACGCTAACATCAAAATAACAATTCCTTTTTTGGGGGAAAACTTTTCAACCGTGAGTTACTGGCTTTCAGAAAGGCCTTCTGTTCACTCTCTGGTGACCAGATGATGTGGTCCATTGAAGGAGAACTTTCAGAATGACTCGAATTCACAAGCTGATATGGAAGTTGCTCTTTCTTCCAGCATGGCATTTTAAATTATCATTGAAACAGACTAAAACCAATGATATTCTCCCATGAATATGGAGATACGTGACCAGTGTCCACTCAAAAGCTTCATTAGTACAATAGAAATGGCTACTCTTTCTAATGGTTATTTCCAAAAATGAAAAAGGGAGGGAGGAAGGGAGGTGAGAGAGAAATTCCTAATTGCTTTTAAAAAATGAGGAATGGTATTTTGTTTGTGATATACCAGTATTTTTCAAACTTGGCAACTTTAGAATGTGTAGACTTTAAGTCCCAGAATTCCCCAGTCAGCATACTGGAAGCATACATACCTTAAGGTTGCTAAGTTTGAAAAACACTGTGATAAACTATTAAGTAATTCCTAATCTTTGCAAGTTTGAAAAAGTGATATCAGACCATCTACATAAGTTATTTCTGTTTAATTTTTTTTAATGTCTTCATTCTTATGCAAAATGAAATGTTTCATTTGGGTTTTAATTGTGTAGAATAGTTGAAGGAGCTTTTCTTTTCACACCCAACAGCATCTGTACATAGATTCCTTTCTGGGGAATACAGAAAAGCATAAACCTACATTTGTGGAAGGTGCCAGGTTCAGATAAGTGTCTTTAGAAGCATGTGAAATTGGTCCAATATTACAGCCACACAAAGCAGTCATTGTAACAGTTGCTACTTTTTTCAATTTCATATGATTTTATTGGTAGTTTCATTACACCCTACTCAGGAATAATGCAAAGTAGGCTAAAAATGACTCAGGTAAATAATGTAATAAACCTGAATTAGGAGGTTAAACTATAAGACCCTATTACTAAAAATCAAACAAGCATCAAATGAAGAAGAGATAAACTTAACATGTTGAAGAGTCATCTGTTTGAAAGGCATTTTGAATAGTAATTCTCAATTCATCCCAACAATGGTTTTAAGAGACATCTCAAATGTAAATTGACTGAACTGAGGAAATAGGCCCCCTTTCTGGAAAGTAAGGTTAGATACATTTCTACTTGTGTAATATTTGGAACAGGGGTCGGGAAGTAAGAATTGGAAGATCCAGCTGTTAGAAATAAAACTCTGATGCTATCCTCAAGGGCAGCAGCGGAAAAACAGTGGTTGCAGACAGATAAAGGGGCAAGAACTGTTTGGAGGTCTGAAGGCCATCAGCTCAAGTCAGTGAGTCTAGGCTCCAGATGTGAATGTACAGCTGCAGAGAGCATAAATATATAATCCAGATGTCCCAAGGCTCAAACTTACAGATCTCTGCAAGTGGTGACAAAATTTCACTCTTTGAAATCTTTCCAAATATTTGCAATACTTGTTTCCTCTTTACATCACTGGTCACTTGCCTTGGCAGAAGCCTATAGAGACTGCCAGCTTGAAGAACGGCTGTTTAGAAGTGTTGTCTGGTTGATGCTGGGTACAAACTGTTTGGTTTCCAATAAGAAAAATAGTTCCACCAAAAGAAAAAAAAATACAAATAAAATTGGAATAGCAGATGGAAAACGGGGTTTGTTTGTTTTTTTTGTTTTTTTAATGCAATGCATTAGAAGAAAATAAAGCTTGTATCAGCATCAAACTCATTTATCAGACAGGATGGGTGATAGTGGATCAAGGCTAGGCTTGAGGCTTTTAACCACTTTGGAAGCCTTTGAGGCTGAAAAGCAGGTTAGAAATCATAAATAGCAATAGCAATAGCACTTAGATTTATTTACCACTTTACAGTGCTTTACAGCTCTCTCTAAGCGGTTTTCAGATCAGCATATTGCCCCCAACAATCTAGGTCCTCATTTTATTGATCTCGGAAGGATGGAAGGCTGAGTCAACCTTGAGCCTGGTGAGATTCGAACTGCCAAATTACAAGCAGCCGGCAGGCAGCAGAAGTAGCCTGTAGTACTGCATTCTAACCACTGTGCCATCATGGCTCAATATATATACTCCTAGTATGTTGCATGGTCAAGAGTTAGTGTGGCTCTAAAATTAGGCCAGAAGCTGAGCTGCATTTGTCTCTATCACAATGGGATTAAGATGGATTAAAATGATCAGGGCTTTACAGAGGAAAAGTCTCAGTCTACCTTGGAACCCTGATCGCTACTTTCTCTAGCTTTGTTTTCTCTGCTCATAGTGCAAGAACCATCCCAGCCAGGCTCTCCTGCCCAAAGAGCAGCTTGTATGGAGGAGAAGGAGAGACCAAAGAGCAGGATATGCATGTGCATTCTTATTCTAATGAATCATATATCATAGTATGTAATTTAACAGAGGTTTTAAATGGTATATGAGGAATTTGATTACTTAGCTGATGGCTCTAGTTTTGTTTGAGCATCTTGCTTTTATAACACATTTAATATTAGGGTGAGATAAATGGTACCTAAATTTGATAATAAATACTTCTTCTAACTGCATCTTACAAGTGGCATTTGATTTAATAACATAGAAGGGCTTTACACAGAGGCTCTGAGAGGTTCTCAGCTCTTTGTTAGCAGATTTGATATCTACCTGGGTTGTTATTGGCCTTAGTAATTGTGGTGCTAATAGTTCTCAGGACTTATAGAAGAGGTAGCTAGCTCTTGAAGGAGCAGCATCTTTAGTTAGGCAAAATAGTTGGGCTATTGATCCAGTGAGGCAATCTGGATGCCTTGCATTGCAAAATCTGTGCTGCCTCCCCCCAACCTTTCTTTCAAGAGTTCTCAAGAAGTAGATTCTTGTTACTGTTTATGTAACACCATCTGTGTACATGGCGCTTTACAAGTGCCTTGGGGGGGGGGGCTTACAACTTAGATGCCAACACAAGGGAGACAAGAGCAGAAGGTGGGGGGGGGACAGAGACAAGGGAATACTGTGTTATTGTTTCAGTTAACATATTTCAGCTTCATTAGAGTAGGATGTATTGGAGAGAGTTGGAAATTGTGTGATATGTGGAATATCCATTGCGAATGGCTGGATTTGCCTTCCCAATAGATGTGTTGCAATGGCTGGATTTGTCTTGCAAGAGATGTATTGCAAATTCCATCAGACTAGCTAAGCATGATATTACTTGCATTTAATGTTTATTTATTTAGCCACCCATCTAAACAAAAATGATTCTGACTGGCTCACACAGTTAAAACAGAAAACAATAGTTACAAATAATTAAAATGAGAATCATTAAAAACTAATGAAAACAATTAACATTTAAATTGTGGGAAAATAGAAACTGTACAATGGCTAATATGACAACCTACAGGCTCCATATCCTCACTGGTTCCACAGGCACAATGACAGAGACTTTGGAAAGTCCAGTAGGGATGGGGCCAGTCTAACCTTGGGGGAATGATGTCCCAAAGGGTGGATAGTATGGCAGAAAAGGCTCACCTCCTTACTGGATGGAAGCCTATCAAGCCTCTTCTGCTGGCTCTGGTGGAATGGGTAAATGTAACAAGATAGAAGTGGTCCCTCAAATAACCTGGCCCCATGCCCTGCAGGGCTTTGTAGGTTAGCACCTTGAATTGAACCCAGAAGCAAATTGGCAACAAGTGCAGTTCTTGGATCAGAGGTGTTATATGCACCCACTGAAGGCTGCACACTTACCTGCTCACATACCACTGCATTTTGCACCAACTATAACTTCTGGATGTTGATCAGTGGCAGCCCCATGTAGAGTGTGTTGTACTAATCCATTTGGAGGTGACCAGGGCATGAGTGATTGAGTGTAGAGTCTTCCAATCCAGGAATCTGTGCAAGTGGCACACGATCTATGCAAAAACTCTCCTAGCCATGATTGCCACATGCTCACCAGGAAGGAAACATGAGCCCAGAAGGACCTTCACCACAATCTCATCCTTTACCTAAGATGGTAAATTCCTGGAACTGAAGGCTCCCAAACCCAAAGCTACTCAGTCTTGCTAGGGTTGAACTGAAACCTATTGTTCCCCATACTTACCCCTGCATCTTTCAGACAGACAAGGCTTGAATAGCACCTCTTAGTTTGCTACAGGTAAAGATATACAACTGGATACCATCAGCATGCCATTAATACTTCATTCCCCAATGATGGATCACCTCACCTGTTTTATTTTATTTTTATTTTTTCAAGCATGCATTTGATAATATACATAAGTATAAACATGATTATTAATACATGAAATAGATATGAATAAGAGATAGGGATGATTAAGATAGGGATGATAGGCACATTGATGCACTTATGCACTCCCCTTACAGACCTCTTATGAATTGGATGAGGTCAGCAGTAGGCTTCATGTACTGGTGAAACTCAAAAAACTACAATATTGTGCAAAAGTTCATTTATTTCAGTAATGCAACTTAAAAGGTGAACCTAAAAGGTGAACCCAATATATGAGATAGACTCATTACATGCAAAACAAGATAGTTCAAGCCGTGATGTGTCATAATTGAGATGATTATGGCTTACAGCTCATGAAAACTCCAAATCCACAATCTCAGAAAATTAGAATATTGTGAAAAGGTTCAATATTCTAGGCTCAAAGTGTCCCACTCGAATCAGCTAATTAAGCCATAACACCTGCAAAGGGTTTCTGAGCCTTTAAATGGTCTCTTAGTCTGGTTCAGTAGGAATCACAATCATGGGAAAAATTGCTGACCTGACAGTTGTGCAGAAAAGCATCATTGACAACCTCTATAAGGAGGGAAAGCCTCAAAAGGTAATTGCAAAAGAAGTTGGATGTTCCCAAAGTGCTGTATCAAAGCACATTAATAAAAAATTATGTGGAAGGGAAAAGTGTGGAAGAAAAAGGTGCACAAGCAGCAGGGATGACCACAGCCTGGAGAGGATTGTCAGGAAAAGGCCATTCAAAAGGGTCGGGGACTTTCACAAGGAGTGGACTGAGGCTAAGTCAGTGCATCAAGAGCCACCACACATGACGGATCCTGGACAAGGGCTTCAAATGTTGTGTTCCTCTTGTCAAGCCGCTCCTGAACAACAAACAACATCAGAAGCGTCTTACCTGGGCTAAAGAAAACCATCCCTGGTCTGTTGCTCAGTGATCCAAAGTCCTCTTTTCTGATGAGAGCAACTTTTGCATCTCATTTGAAAACCAAGGACCCAGAGTCTGGAGGAAGAATGGAGAGGCACACACCGCAAGATGCTTGAAGTCCAGTGTGAATTTTCCACAGTCTGTGTTGATTTGGGGAGCCATGTCATCTGCTGCTGTTTGTCCACTGTGCTTCATTAAGTCCAGGGTCAACACAGCCATCTACCAGGAGACTTTGGAGCACTTCATGCTTCCTTCCGCAGTCAAGCTTTATGGGGATGCTGACTTCATTTTCCAGCAGGACTTGGCACCTGCCCACACTGCCAAAAGCACCAAAACCTGGTTCAATGACCGTGGGATTCTTGTGCTTGATTGGCCAGCAAACTCGCCTGACCTGAACCCCATAGAGAATCTATGGGGCATTGCCAAGAGAAAGATGAGAGACATGAGACCGAACAATGCAGAAGAGCTGAAAGCTCTTTGAAGCATCCTGGTCTTCCATAACACCTCAGCAATGCCACAGGCTGATAGCTTCCATGCTATGCCACATTGAGACAGTAATTGCTGCAAAAGGGCCCAAACCAAGTACTGAGTACATATGCATGCTTATACTTTTCAGAGGTCCAATATTGTTCTATGTACAATCCTTGTTTTATTGATTGCATGTAATATTTTAATTTTCTGAGATTGTGGATTTGGGATTTTCCTGAGCTGTAAGCCATCATCATCACAATTATGACAAATCACGGCTTGAACTATCTTGCTTTGCATGTAATGAGTCTATCTCATATATTAGGTTCACCTTTTAAGTTGCATTACTGCAATAAATGAACTTTTGCACAATATTCTAATTTTTTGAGTTTTACCTGTAGTTCTCTCCCGGTCAAAACCCAGGAATTTTTTTTTGGGGGGGAGGAGGTTGTTATTTGTTTCTGAAACTTTATAAACTTTCTTCTGCTATCCAAATTCTTATAAAACATCACCTTTGCTAATACTTTGAGGTTATTAATATGGAATTATATAGCATTTCATTTATGCCCCCCATATTTTATAACATCAACATAAACCTCTTAGGTCAAATTATCATCCAGTGGTTTAGTCTAAAGTTAAGTGTTGGGAGTATTCTAATGATATCCGACTCTATTCTTTTAAGATCTCTCCCAGGAAGGCTGTCGGACTTTAGAATGTATCAGATAATGTGGAATGAATGACAAAATATAAAAGTAGATTTAATCCAGACAAAACAGAGGTGCTGACTGTTTGGGATGGAAATATATAGAGGTAGTCTTTGATTTACAACAGTTCATTTAGTGACAGAGGTGAGCAAATATGGCCTCTTTACAAGCTGGCTCAGGAATCCTGGGAATTGGAGTCCAAAGGCTGTAAAGGGGCCATAGTTGTCCATCCCTGCCTTACGTAGCTGGGGACCAATATATATCAAAAGCCTGTATCATCAAAGTGTCCTGTACACATTGAAATAATTGGCTAAGTCTTTGGTTTACTCTTTTTAAAAACTATTAGTTTGATAGACACAAAAACACTGATTTGGAGGCAACTTTTGGAGACTTATGGAACTCATTATCAATTGAAGTTCATTTACCTCTTGTTTTAAAATCTTTTAGAAGTATCCTGAAGAAGTACCTTTTATGCTCACTGGTTTTTCCTTAAGTGTGTTATAGAAATGATTTATTTTTATATTTGTATTTTATTTTAGTCTTACTGCACACCATTTATTAGTTATTTCAGATAACTGGCTGTATGCTAATTGTATGTTCTTGATGCTTGTGATGTTATTTAAGTGTGATATATAGAAAATAAAATAAAATTTGTAAGGGCCATATGAGCTTTTGTTCTCCTGTAGATAACCTGTAAATATATTTAAACCAAATAACTAAAATGACCTGCTGAAGCAATTTTGAAATCATTAGGTCAAGCTCTGTAGTCATACTAGGCATTACATTTTTCCAGAGAGCAATTAATGCTGCCTGGATAGTATCACGATGCCTTAAAATAAAAAAAGATATTTCTCCTACTATTGCCCTTAGAGTCTTAGGCAGACACACTGAACTGTTGAACTAGCATTTTGGAATTTGGTCCAGGCTCTTCCCAGGATGGAGATACTACTGGGCATTTTGCTAAATGTCAATGATCATTGCTAGTTGGCTTTTGAGAAGCTGTCAGATAATCACTTTATCCTATAATGTTTCTTGCTCAGTGGAACGTACAAAATGTTCCTGGTGGAAGATCTAGCAAATGTATTTTCCCTTTGTGCTTTTTTATTAAAGAGTAATCATTCTTGTGGCAATGATTGTACTAAGTTCAGTTGGTGTGTTTTCAAAGTCATAACCAGTGGATTGAAAAAAGAATTTTAAATTAAGGAAAAAGAGGAAAACAAAGAAGAAACTAAGATAAAATTCCAATCTGGAACAAAAATGACATTAGGGATAGAAGACAAGAAATGCTTTTCTCCTTGGCCAAGTGCATCTCACCAAAGAGTAAGAGTTGTTGAGTGGTAGAACACAACAGTAATTGCTTTCTCCTCAGAGACCGATATGTAAAAGAAAAACATGCCCTCAAACGTTTGTATTCCATGCATCTTTCTGATTTCATCTGTCTTCCTTGCATATGCTCTGACCGTACAGTAATCTTTTTGTGTTGTTGTCTTCAGTTACTTTCACAAACTGATTCTGTTCTATATCAGGGGACAATAACTCCTTAAGTGCCTTGTACAGATACAGATTTTTTAAAATAGCTATGATCACCTTAACTGGAATTATTAGACTCCACAGTGGCAGGAAGTTGTCTAGGCAGTGCTATTTTCATATTTTCATGATAAGACTATTGCTGGTTTGTTTGGGATTAAATCTCAAATACAGGAAGTCCTCCCTGAATGAACACTTTGTTTAGTGATCATTTGAAGTTACGATGGTGCTCGAAAAACTAATTTATAACCTCACATCCTCACAGTCAAGTGATTGACATTTGGCTACTTTGCAATCTGTGGGCATTTATGACTGTCACAGCATCCCATGATCATATTAGATTATGATGGTTATTTCTAGTAATTGGTGTTTTGTTGTTTTTTGAATGGCTATTTGAAGAGAGGACATAGGTAGATCTATTTATGTATAAATATACATATGCATATCAAAGGAAGGATTCAATCTGGATATAACAGATAAAGTTAGTAACACTTAGCAGGAATGTTGTTATTTCTGATAACCCTTCCTGGATATTTGCTGATTGATAAAGAGATATGAGGTTTTAGAGACAAGCTGACCGAGAATGGGATGAGGTATGAAATAAAGAGATATTTGGTTGTTGTTTTTAAAGATAGTGATAAATTATTTATAATACTTGCTGGGGATGAAGAAAGAGGTTACTTCTATCATTTTCTTTTTTCTTTTTCTGCACTTTTAATTTTTTTTTAAAAAGAACTTTAATGTATTTCTATACTATGTAGTTGTATTAGTTTTATCTGTATAATATAATCTTCAATAAAATTATTGGGGTAAAAAAAAGCAGTTGGCTGCAACAATGCACTTTCAAGGAAAGATCATGCCCTAAGCTGATAACGCTACTGATGACTCATCAGTGCTGAACCAAATTGGGTAATCTACCCAGTTTAATCTGACGCCACATCATTTCCAGTGTAATAACACTTAATGGATTTCTAAGAGGGTTGATTTTTAATCAGAACAATTGATACTTGCAGAATTGGAATCAGCAGTTTTTAAGAAACTTAATTCTTGCCATCTGAACTGCTTCTTTCAATCACTAGTATTTTTCTTGGCAGAGCATTTCTTTCTCAGTTGGTCATGCTACAGATTTTCATTTCGATACATGCAAAGTATTCAGGTCCTGAATTAAGTCCTGACCTCAAGGTGATTTTTAAGTCAAATAAAGAATGTTGGGGGCAGGAATACACCTGAGAATTACAAGTTGGGAGAATCTGAATTCAATGATGGCAGCATTAGTCTTTTTTGCTTATATTTCCCCATATTGAGCTGTTTCCCAAAATCTTTGCTCCCCATAGCCATTGACCTACACACATGGATGGATGGAGATGAAGGAACATCTTGCATCTCATTTCTGTGTTTCCTTAAGATAAAATCTGAAGAAAATTCATCACCGGTTGAAAACAGGTTGCGTTTATTAACTTCATATTATCCTGAGTCTGGCATTTACATTCTTCATACGTTTGTTATCTGCATAGCGAGGGGCTTTTTCAATGGAAGACAATGCCAGTTCTCTCACTGTTGCTTTGCAGATCTAATTAGGGAGTGTACCTTTTTGTACTGAGATTGTTTTGCTCAGGTTATTGTCTTGATTATCGATAACTGCTGCAAGCCGGTATCTTTTCTTCAGAATATATGAGTCTCCCAGGAAATGGCGAAGTGTGTGATTTTTTTTTTAGAAGCAAAAGAAGTATAGAATTATATTTTGAACAGCAAGTGCAGGCACTGATTTGAGTTTTCAAATATCCATTTTTTTCTTTTGATATAATTAAACTTGCTAAGGCTTTAACAATATCACTTGCAAATTTTAGCACCATCAAGTGAGAGTGCAGATGTCAAGAAAAGACCATTTAAATCCTTCTGCCAAGGTAATGAAATGGGAGAGCCTGCATATTACACTGGGTATCTTTCTGGGTGTACTGGGTGCCTTGCTGTTCCACTGGGTTTCAGACTCCTTGATCTACTTGCCAGGCTGGCACTATACTTATTATAGTTCATCAAACCATCAGTCAGATGTTCAGATTGGATTTGGTATTTTTTGTCTACCTATCAAGTCCTTTCCAGGGACCTGTGATAGCAGATGTGGATGTTTGATGGTGTTAAAGGTATCATCACAGGATGTAAGCTGCCCTAAGTAAAGCTGCCTTTGATTGTAAGATTCTAAGTAAAGTTGCAATTGATTGATAATGATTTTGTCAATGCTGATGATATTCAAGTGGTGCTCTGATTGTTTTGGGATTCCAGCAGAGGCTTATTATTATTGGTGTTACCTTTGCTTTCTTTTGCCCTAGTCGTTTTGCTTCTATTTGCAGCTCTTTGTGTTTTGTTATCTTCTCCAGTTCTTTCTTGTACTCTGCTATCTCCAGATTCTGCCGCATCTACTATCCATTATTATTATTATTAAGTATTGTGTATTAATGTTTTATTGTATTGAGGAAGATTCAGTAGCTTATGCACTGCACAAATAAGTAGGTGTATAGCTTGCTTGACAGCTATCAGAAGAATTTGAAGCATTTGTAGATGTCTCCATCAGGGTACTAAGAAGCATGATGCTGACATAGACAATGTTTTTCTGAAGGACTGAATTTTGGCATATCAAACCATGCCAATGCCATTTATTTCTGAAGAGCCAGAAAGCACCAATTCTCCTTGTGAATTCATCTATGAATGTCCTTGGCTGCTCTGCATTTAACTCCAGTTGCCAGACAGCCTGTAGAGTTGGACAACTAAACATCCAAGAACCAGATCAGAAGTGGGAAATGGCCAGGTCCTTCCATTTCATACTTTCCTGTCAGAGCTGAAGAAGATTCTTGGATGAGAAGCGAAACTTCTTCAAAACAAAAAACAAGAAAGTCCAGTTGCCTCCTGAAAAAGCACCTTTGGGACAAAGTGGACAAGTGCTATGTATTGCACAAATAATCCAGATTTTCATATAATTATTCCAATTTGGTCTTTCAATGTTAGATTTAGACAACATCCAAAGTGAGGTCAAACCCACTACTGTGTTACCTTCCATGTGTTAACAGCATGAAAGACCACATTGACAGATTTTTCTCCAGGATCCCACATAGGAAGGGGAATATTTCAAATATTTCAAGGACCATCACACATGGTGTGGTGCTAATGGAGGAATGACAAGAAAGCAGATTTTAAACCCAAAATAATGTTGAGGAGGCAGTGGTGAAGCATGTTTACTGAGGATAATAGGATCTGTGTGGGATCATGGGGAAAAATTATATATGTGGTCAACACCAACTTGATGGCACATAATTAATAGGATCTGCAGTCCAATGCATCTAGATATTGTGAGATTGTAGAAGACAGATGCTAACAGCATAAGAATAACATATTAGATTGCCATAAGTCCCTTTCCCCTATGCAACTCCATTTAATGGCAATCTTCCTCAGTGGAATAGCTCAGAGATCTCTTGGAATTTAGCTCCTCCAGCTAGTAAGATAGGGTGGGAGATTTTGAATGCTGTTGTTCTATTCCAATTAGCAAATACTGTGGAAGGTGTTTGTTCTCTAATTATACCATTGTAACCTTTAATCTTCCATTAAATGCTGTCAAGTTTTAACAGAATTATTATAGCCTCTTGTAATCTGATGTTTTTAAATATTCTGCTCCAAAGCCAGTGAATAAACAAATATAGTGTTGGGTGTGTATTTTGAAAATCCTGTTCCAACCAGTCTGCATCTTGTCATTGCTTAGGCTGCATAGCAATTGTGTAGCTCTGTGGAAAACAGCAAGATGGCAACTGCAAATTTACTTTTTAAAATTCAAGCAGGATAGGGATTCGTGCAATAATGCTCAGTGAGCGTATTACTTGTAGAATTGTACAACCTGCATGCATGTTGGAGAGGAAGGGATAGATTGGAAGATGAAATCATCTATTAGGGCAGAACTTGCAATTAATTAATCCACCACAAAAATACTAACGATAACCAGCTAGATAAGTCTTAAAAAAAAATGTGAATATTCTTCTGACAAGAAATGTCAGCTCATGCTGCCTCTTAGGAGAGCATTTGAGCTGGCTATGAAAGTTTCAGAGCTGACAATAAGTCTGTTTGTGACAGCTTGTTTCAAAGGATTTACTGTGCATTGCCTGCAGACCGTTGCAGAAGGATTCAGATACTTCACTTATTGTCAGATTATTACTATAAAGAGGTCACTGGTAAATTCCCATAATTCACAGTGACTGAAGAGGAAAACCAGCCCTGGGGCTTGTTGATCATTATGACTGAAAGCTTTGAAGGAAAACATCACCTGCTGTTTTAATTGTTCCAGCACAGCCCAAATGTTTGGTGGCCTCTGTTTTTATAGTGTATTAGATCTTTGGACTCTGTTAAATCAAGGCAGGGTCTAAAATTTACAAGGAAAGCTATTTGTAGGTATGCATGTGGTTGGTCTAAAAAGTCAACATCATTCCAGATTGTATGGACATGATTTGTAAAACAGTTGGGGGGAGGATTACTACCAAAACATATTAAAGATAAAATGCAAATTAAAAAGGAATTTTCAATAACAGGGGAAGGGGGGAATTCCCAGAAAGTTATTTTTAGTTTTCCTATAAATGGTACTTTCTATAAAATAATATTACAAAGATGACTTTAAAGAGTCTCATTGCTAGAATTAGAATGTGGTTCAAATGTCCTCATCCAGATTGCACATTCGTAAGTTAAAGTGATTTCAGGAGTGGCTTTATTGCTTTTATAATTACCTATAACAACTAATGAAAAAAAATAAATATTTAAGTTTGGGTGTACCACATCATGATCATTGTTGGTTGTTGCTTTGTATGAATGAACTCAGCCATGTCCTTCTCACCAAATATAATTGTTTTTAATTGCTAAAACATTGAAAAGACTGCTTTTGCTTGACTAAAGGGCTGTGATGACCTAGTGCGTGGCACAAAGGCAACACAGTCAGATAAACAGTAGGAGTCCCTTTATTAGCTCCAACTTTGCCCCCAGTGTCCTGATTACCTTCTGGGCTGGAGAAAAAAACTCCCAGGAACAGCCTTTGGCTGCAGAGAATCAAGTCCAAAATGTGGTCAACAAAAACAGTAACTAAAGTCCAATCAGGGCAAGATGAGGTAATTAGTCCAGCAGGGCAAGAGAAGGAATTCCAGACATGAAGGAATGGCAGTAATTCAACCAGTTGGGAGGATGCCAGGAATGCAGATAACCAAAGTCAACACAAGATAAACTCATGTTTGTCCCCAGAAGCCACCACTCTCAGCTTGCATCTCTTAAACTCTCTTCTCAGGTGTGCCTAATGAAGGGAATCAGGGCCCTATCCTCCCTTGTTAGCCATGCAACCCACATTGCGGTCTTCCCCCCTACGTGCCCAAGGATGAAGAAGAAGTGGACCTGGATCTTCCTCTGAACTCCCTCTCCCTTGTTCTACTTCTTCCCTGCTCTGCCCAGCTGAACTTTGTCCTTCCCCAATTTCCTCAACAACCAACAAAGCCATACTCCTGCTCCCTGTCAGCTGTTCATCTTCCTCCTTGGATTCAGACTCTGACAGGGGCATGACAGGGCTCAGTAATGCTCTGAACTGATAGTCTGCCTAGCAGACTTTAAGCAGAATCTCTTATGTTTTTCTGACCTATGAATGCAGCTTTATCCTCAACTGTTAATTTAGATATTGAGGATGAATTTTCTTAGTGATTCCTGACTTTAGAAATAATCAGAGGACCCTTTAAGAATCAAGTGAAGACACATTGGGTGGAACATAAGACTCAGCTACCCTTCTTAGGTCTTCAATTTTCTACAAAGTAATGCAGGAGGTCACCTGGTTAGGGCAGTAAGTCATGCTCTGTGCTACTTGGAGTCTTGCAAGCTTTCTGATTTGTTAAGCCCCAGATCATTCTTTAAACGTGTTTGTGCTTGAGTGCTTATCTACAATTTTCTCTACACCTATTCAGCATACGTGGAGTGCAAAGGGAGGCTATCTCAATAAATATTCGAATTTTAACCTGAACAGTTTTCATCATTATATTCTACAATAGGTATATATGTGTGTACATGATTTGCAGAAGTGAAATATGTATGTGTGTATATTGTTACATTGTTGTCTCTGCAGCTGCATAGGAATGTTAGGTCACATAGTATTCCTGCTCTTTTAACTTCCAGCTTCTCATAGCTTTTGATCTGGCTGTTTATTTCCTCCCCGTAGAGGTCAGATATTTGTTTACTTAGGCTTTCGCGTGTACTTACATGTGTGCTGTTTAGCTTCCTTCGGGTATTATCCCACGTCATTGTAGTTCTGTTAAAGTTGTAGCAACGTTTCAGCAGAATCTCATCTGCCATCCTCAGGCGTCTGTATAGAGTTAGTTCCTGGTTTTAAATTTGAGGCTGGTCCATTCTGATTGGCTGGGAGCCTGGATCTGTGCTCATTGGACTTGGAGTTTGATTGATTGGTGTTTCTGGTTTCTTCTGTCTGTTTTGTGGCTTTGATTGGCTGGCAACACTCTGTTCTTGTGTTGGAGGCTTTCAGTGCAGGTTGGCTCCGTGTGAAGGGACGGCTGCTCTTCATTAGCAAGCTGCTATTCATTAGCAAGCTGGGTTTCACCTGGGTGCCTGGTGGGGGGGTGTTTGAGTTGGAGCTATCAAAGGGAGTCTGTTTTTGCCCAGGTGTTTGCCTGGCTTGTGGCATAGAGATCTTTCTATTTGAGAGTGCAGGCTTCCAAATGATTGACAGTCTGGTGGAATCATCTCTTCTATTCATGCTTTCAGGTCTTTTTTCAATCTCTATGGCTTCTCTGATGATTCTGTGGCTGGGGTTTTCTATAGTGGCTAGGGTTTTAGTGCCATTGAAGTTGATGTTGTGACCTGTGGTTTTCATGTGTTGGACTAGTGAGGAGGTGTGTTCCAGCTTTTTTACTGCATTTTTGTGTTCATCTAGGCGGGTACTTATTCTTCTCTTGGTCTATCCAATGTATGTGGCCGGGCATGATGTACAGGGAATTTCGTATATGCCTTGGTTTTCCAGGTCAATTTTGTCTTTGGGGTTCCTCAGGATGGCTGCTATTTTTTTGTCTGTTTTGAAGGCAGTCTTGATGTGATGCCTGTGTAGTATCTTACTGATTTTATCTGTAGTACCTCTTATGTAGGGCAGGACAGCTGTTCCATAGATCTGTTCATCTTCTAGGTCTCTGTTATGTCTTGGTGTGTTTTTGTGGATAAAGTTGGTGATTTTGTTTTTGTGGAAGCTATTGGCTGTCAATACTTCAGTCAGGGTGCATAGTTCAGTCTTTATATGTGTCTTATCTGCCAGGCGTTTGGTTCTGGTAATTAGTGTTTTCGCTATGGAATTTATCTGTGCTGGGTGGTGGTGGGATTGGGCGTTGAGGTAGCGGTTGGTGTGTGTTTTCTTTTGGTATAGGGTGTGTCCCAGTGTGCCATCTGTTCTTTTGTAGATTAGTACATCTAGGAATGGTAGTTGTTTGTTTATTTCCGTTTCTATGGTGAACTTGATTTTGGGGTGTGTGTTGTTTAGGTGTGTTAGGAAATTGTTTAGGTTTTCTTTTCCATGGAGCCAAATCACAAATGTGTCATCGATGTATCTTAGCCATAGTTTGGGTTTGTGGGTGGCATTAGCCAGGGCTCTGGATTCGAATTCTTCCATGAACAGGTTTGCAATGACGGGTGACTGTGGTGATCCCATAGGGGCTCCTTCAATTTGCTTGTATCTTTGTCCTTTGTATGTGAAATATGTGTTGGTTAGGCAGTGTTCTGTTAGTTCCATCAGGTCTTTAGCTGGTTGGTATTTATTTTTGATGATTTCAAGAGTTTCTTTTATTGGGACTTGAGTGAATAGTGAAACCACGTCGAAACTTACAAGCAGATCTTCTTGTTCTACGTATAGATCTTTGATCATTTCTCAGAAGTGGTATGAGTTTTGTACATATGAAGCTGCGTTTTCAGCATGGGGCTGTAGTTGTTTTGCTAAGTATTTAGCTAGGTTTTGTAATGGTGCTCCAATGGAGCTGACTATGGGTCTGAGAGGTATGCCTTCTTCGTGTATTTTTGGGAGGCCGTATAATTTGGAGCATCTAGAGGATTTTTCTCTTGGGATGATCGTCTGTTGGATTTCTTTGCTTATGTGGCTGGTTATAATTTTCTTCTTGGTTAATTTTTCTAGATATGTGGTTGGGTCTGTATTTATAGGTTTGTATGTGGAGTCTTGGAGTAGGTCTGTCAATTTTGTTTCATAGTCTTTTCTGTCCATTACTACTGTGGCATTTCCTTTGTCTGCTGGGAGTATTATGATATTATTATCATTTTTCAGGGTTTGTAACGCTCTGAATTCATCTTTTTGCAAATTATTTTTGGGTGGTTTCGTTGTGCATAAGATGTGAGTAACCTGGTGTCTTATTCTGTCAGCTTCATCTGTATTTAATTTGGTTAGGCTGGATTCTACTGCACATATGATGGATTCTGTTGGGATTTTTTTGGGTGCTATGGCATAATTGAATCCTTTGGATAGGACTATGGAGAAAAATCTTCTAGATGCCCCAAATTATACGGCCTCCCGTATATATATATCTATATATCCCATTAGAAGCATTTTCAAGTAGCTTAGAAAGTAGGCACATTTTTAATATTTAGTTATTGTTAATTGTCCCTAGACTTGATGAATCAGTATTTTGCTTTCTGATAACTGTTGTGTTCACCAATGGTTTATACAATGATTGAAATTTCTACAAATTTCTACAAACTCTGCAAAAGTAATAATAAAATTGTTAGCCTAACTAACAATTTTTAATGTGACTAAATTCCCCGCCCCCTGCTTTTTGGTTAAACAATTCTAAATGTTGTTTCCATTTGCTTTTCTAAGGCTGGACTGCTGCAGCGAAAATAGATTTGAAAGGATGAGGAAGTCTTATAACTTCTTGGACATTTCCATGTCATTTTCCTGGAACAGTATAGAAGTGGCATTAGCTTCTCATGTGCCTTTCACCCCCAACTTCTAATCTAAATTTCCTTTAAAATTGGTCTTCCCTAAACAGGCACCTTCAGATATGCTGAACAGCCATCCCTATTGTCCGCAGCAAAAAAGAACAAAAAGGCAGAGGGGAGGAGCTGGCATTGTGCCAATACTGCATCTTGGAGGTCTGAGATTGCAGCCGATATCTTTGCCCCTGGATGGCCCAAACGGACCTAAACTGTCTCGAAGAGATGGTGATAGTGAAGGGCACGTCCTGTAGATCCCAGGGATATCACAAAGTCCCTGGTTGATTCAGGAGAAGCCCTTTTGCCAGCGGCTGAGAGGCAGCCCCCAAAGCTGCTGAAGTTGGGACAGCTCCAAATGGAAGAGGTTGAAAGAGAAAGTGTGTCGATCTGGTGAGAATTGTTCTTTTATTATTCTAAGACTTAAAAGAACTTCAAGGGACACTCAAAGGGGAAAAAGAATCTGTAAAAGTTTTGACAGAACTGAATAAGCGGCAGTTTTTAAACAGAAGTGTCAAAGTAAGGCTTTGCTTTATGTTTTTCATGGCTGGATTTCTATTGTGATTCTGCATTTGCTAACTGGACTGGTTTTTTCTCTATTTATGTCTATTTTTTCTCTTCTTTTTTGATTTTGTAATATTTTAGGTTAGAGGCTCCCTTAAGCTATACTTTTTTTATTTTTAACTTTTATTACGTTTTGTCTGGGAAAGGAGGGGGAGAGTGAGAGAAAAGAAACCTTGTAACACTGCCAACTAGAGGCTTGAAAATATCTTAGACGAAGCTGAGAAAGCTGAGAAAGAAAGCTCTGAAATTCTTTTTCAAGGACATTGCTACGTGATAAGATAGAGGGAAGAGCATTGAAGAATGTTACTGCAGGTGTTCTTCTGGATTTCTATTAACAATTGAAACTTGGCTTTGAAGTTTGGAGAGAGCTATGAGAAGAGCCTTGGATAATTAAATAAAGTGCAGTGTGTCTTTTTTTTTATTTTCTTAAGTTGGGTCACCTCCCCCCCTTACCAGCTGTACTGTTCATTTTTTCTTTTTAAAACCTTTATTTTTGTAATATTTTCATCTTTGCTGTGTATTTTAAGGGGAAATCTTCAAAATTTTCTTTTTTCTTTTCCTTTTTTCTTTGGGATTTTTTGTTTTCCGATATGCTTTTTTTTAAATTTGAAAATTTTCAATTGGATTAAGGTGTTGAAAAACCTGAAGAATTACTTTTTTCAAAAAAATTCTTTTTTACTTTTTGCTCTTTTTAAACTTTTTTTTTATTTTTCTCCTTCCTTTCTACCTAATTACTGATTGGATTAAGGTTAAGAAGAATCTGAAGAATATTTTTTTCTCCTTTTCTTTTTATTGTTATTGGGTTTTTCTCTCTACCATTCTTATTTTTCATTTTGGATTATAATTGGCTATTTCATAATTGGATTAGGGTTTAGAAGAACCTGAAGATCCTGAATTGTTTAAAATGAGTAGGACGCTTATGGCTTCTGGCTCTTCAACTTCTACTCCTGCCTCCCCACCATCTGGAGGACAACGTTCAATTCAGACAATGTTAAATTAAGACAAAGGTCAAGAAAAAGTGACTCTACAGATGATTATGCAATGAATCCAAGACCTTAAAATAAAATCAGATACCACTGAAAAGAGAATAGACAATATTGAGCAAAGAACAGAGAAAACTGATGAAAAGGTGGAAAATATTCAACAAATGATGGTGAAGTATGATGAGAGATTCCAAAAAATTGAAGAAGAAGATAAACAATGAGACAAGAAGATTGGAGATATTGACAGCAGATTAACAGTGGTTGACACAAGGTAAAAGTGGGATGCTGAAATGGGAGATGGACAGATCAGAATTTTATCTCAGATTTCAAAACATAGAGGAAGAAAAAGGACAAAATCTAGCTGAGATAATGATAGAAATATTGACTGAAGCTTTGGAAATAACAGAAAAGAAGATGATGGATGGAGTAGATGAGGTATACTGAGTTTTTACAAGATATGCGATGAAAAATAACCTATCAAGAGAAGTTCATATCAGATTTACAAAAAAAGCCATTAAAACACAAATATTACAAGTGGTAAGAGAGAAAACATTGAAATACAAAGGCAAGGAGATAGTGGCTTTAAAACAAATACCCAGAAGAGTGAGAGAGATGAGAAGACAATATCGATTTTTGACTAAAATGCAATTGAAAAAAGAGGTGAATTATAGATGGCTAATCCCAGAAGGGTTAATGTTTACATGGCAAGAACAGAGATATAGAATTGATTCAATCGAGAAAGCAGAATTATTCTATGCAGAATTTTTTGGAAGGAGAGAGAAGGCAGAAAAAGAGATTTCACTAATTGAATTTCAAGACGACCAAATGGAGACTGAAAAAGAAGAAGGGTCAGTAGGTGGATCGGTGGAGACTAAAGAACAACGTGAACCAAGATCTACAAGAGCTGCCAAACCTAATTATAAAGCATAATTATGGAAGAGAAAAAACTGATTACAATGAATATAAATGGACTTAATTTAGCTGTTAAAAGAAAATTTTTCACAGATTAGAGAAACTAAAATTTGATATAATTTGTCTACAAGAAGTACATATTAAAAAACAATATGAACAATTGTTGATACAACCAAAATTAAAGAAAATATTTACTTCTTTGACTAAGTGTAAGAAAAGAGGAGTGGTTTTATATATCAAAGAGACCATTTCAGCAAAATTGATTTATACTGATGAAGACAGAAGAGTATTAATGGTGGAAATAATGGACAATAATACGAAAACACTCTTGATTGCAATTTATGCTCCGAATGATAAACAAGAAGAATTCTACAAAAAATTACACATGAAAATAATTGAACTGGACTATGTCAATATATTTATGATGGGAGATTTCATTGGAATTGTAGACAATAAATTGGACTATATAATAACAACAACAACAAAGCAAAATAGAAAGACTCTCCCCAAATCCTTTTTTAAAATGATAGATGAAATAAATTTAAAAGATATATGGAGAGAAAGAAATGTTAAAACCAAACAATGCACTTTTTACTCAAATAGACATTTAACATAGTCCAGAATAGATATGATTTGGACTTCAGCAGAATTAATATCTAATATTCAAGAAACAAATATCGAAACAAGTACTTGGGCAGACCATAATCCAATGACAATTAAATGGAAAGGACAAAAAAGAAGATCGAGATGGACGTTAAACAATACTATTCTAAAGGAGAAGGATTTTAGACAGCGGATGGAGAAAGAATTGGTTTTTTTCTTTAGAGAAAATAAAAAAGAAGATACTTCAATTCAGAACGTATGGGACACAATGAAGGCATATGCTGGAGGCTTGATAATAGACTACACAAGGAAAAGGAACATTAGGAAAAGGCAAGCCACAGAAGCTTTAGAAGATGAGTATAAAAGACTCGAAAAAGAACTATAGAAAACGCCACAGTAAGACATTAAAACTGGATACAATTAAACATAAAATGAGTTTAATAGAGAAAGAAGAATTAGCACAGAAAATTAGAAGTGCAAAACAGAATTATTTTGAGCATGCAAACAAACCAGGTAGATGGTTAGCATACAAACTGAGAAAGGAGAAAGAATCAAGGAAAATACCACAGTTAATAAGATGATCAAGGTCAAGTTTGCCACAGCAATAAAGAGAAGAAGGAAATTATTCGAGACTTTTATGGGAAATTATATGAGCAAGAGAATATTGATGAGGAAAGAATTAAATAATATTTATAGAATGCTAATCTACCTAACATACCTAAAGAGACTGAAAAAATGTTAGAAAGCAATATAACCATGATGGAGTTAACCAAAGCACTTAAGAAACAAAATAATGGGAAGGCACCAGGCCCAGATGGACTTCAGGCAGAATTCTATAAAACATTACAAGAATCGCTGAACCTTGCATTGCTAGAAGTCATGAATGAAGTTATGCTAAAGAAGAAGATACCGAAAACATGGTCAGAAGCCTATATTACACTTATTCCAAAAGAAGAGACTGATCCATTACAAATTAAGAATTTATAGACCCATTTCTTTATTAAATGCAGATTATAAAATCTTTGCTTCAATATTGGCAGAGAGACTCAAAAAATATTTAAATAATTTAATTCACTCTGACCAAAATGGATTTCTGCCAAAGAGACAAATTAAAGATAATATGAGAGTAATATTGGACACTTTGGAATATTATGAGGCTCACCCCGAAAAACAAATGGCTTTGATATTTTTAGATGCACAAAAGGCATTTGATAATATGAACTGGAGATTCATGTTATTATTATTGGAACAGATGGGCTTTGCCAGAAAATTTATTCTAGCAATACAAGCCATATTTTATAAGCAAACGGCAAAGGTAATTCTCCAATAGAGGGAGAATGAACAGACTCTATCAGTATAAGAAAAGGGACAAGACAAGGTTGCCCACTATCACCTTTGCTATTCATATTAACTCTGGAAGTGTTAAGTAGAAACATTAGAGACGAAAAGAGTATAAAAGGAATGAAAATTAAAAAGGAAGAATTTAAATTACTTTTGCTGATGACTTGGCTTTTATTTTAGAAGACCCTCTAGAAACAGCACCAAAACTATTGGAAAAGATAGAGGCATATGACAAGGTGGCCGGCTTGAAAATAAACAAAGACAAGACAAAGATTTTGACAAAGAATATGTTATTAAGAGAAAAAGAAGAATTGGCAGATGTATTGAAAATTCAAGTCACAAATAAGGTGAAGTATTGGGGATACATTTGACAGCAAGATGTAGTACATTAAAAGAGAACAATTACATTAAACTTAAACAACAGATAGCACCAGACTTGACGAAATGGGAAAACCTACAATTGTCACTAATAGGGAGAATCTCAACAGTCAAAATGAATATTTTACCCAGAATTCTATATTTGTTTCAAACAATACCAATTAGGCTTGGAAAGGACTACTCTGAAGATTTGAACAAAATTGTGTTGAAATATATACGGCAAGGTAAGAAAGCGAGAATAAAGTTAAAACTCTTACAAGATGCTAGAAATAGAGGAGGATTTGGTCTGCCTAATTGGGAGTTGTACTACCAAGCTACAAACTTGACATGGGTTAAGGAATGGATAACATTAAGAAATAAATACAAGATTGTTGACATTAGAAGGACATGATTTGTTGTTGGGGTGGCATGCCTTTTTATGGTATAAGGGAACTAAAATACAGGGTTATTTTAGAAGACATCATATACAGGAGTCTCTGTGGTTAAATTGGGAGAAGATTAAAAGACAATGTTATTTGAAAATTCCAGTCTGGTTATCGATTATTGAAGCATTTTTTTATCCTATAACATATAAGAAGTAATAAACAGTTAGATATGGGGAAATTTTGAATGAAAAGGGTGAACTTAAATATATGCAAAAACTAGAGGAGCAAGGTATAAAGATGAATTGGTTTTCCCATGCGCAAATACATTCAAGGTATGAAAAAGATTTTAAAACAGAAGGTTTCTATAATAAATTGACTGATTTAGGTAAGATTTTGACAGGTACTGATGAAAAGGTGATTTAAAAATTGTATGGATATTTATTAGAAATTAAACTAGAAGAAGAACAAGTTAAAGAAACAACGATTACTTGGGGGAAGAATTTTGGATATGGGATTGATCTAGAGAAATGGCAAGAATTGTGATCTCAAAATTATAAAATGACAATGTCAACAGCATTTAAAGAAAATTTGTATAAGATGTTTTACAGGTGGAATTTTCCCCCGACAAGAATAGCAAGAATGTTCAAGAATAAATCTGAAAGATGTTGGAAATGTTATCAGATACCTGGCTCATATTACCATATGTGGTGGACTTGTGCGGATGCAAAAAAATTGGACTAAAATCCACATGTGGTTGGAAAAAATGACTAAAAAGCATATAGATTTAAAACCAGATATATTTTTATTGGGAATTCTACCTGATACATACAGCAAAGATTTAAAGTATTTGATTGTAAATGTATTAACAGCAGCTAGGATTGTATTTGCTAAAAATTGGAAAAATGAGAAAATACCATTGCAGGAAGAAATTATCAAGAAAATACTGGAATGTGCTGAAATGAATAGATTGACATTTGAAATTAGAGAACAAGAGGATAAACAATTTTACAAAATTTGGGACCTTTTCTATCAATGGCTAGATAACAAAATATAGTTATAGAATATGTAGAATTTAGAAAATAATGAATATATAAAGATGTATTTCTTTTTATTATTATTATAATTACACATATGAAATGTTTTTAGGATAGATTTGGAAGGACTATATGAATTGTTATAAAATAAACTAAGTAAAGTATAGCTAAAGTATGAATGAACAAAATTATAGTCAAATGATTGATGAATAATAATACTAGGATATTCAATTTTTGATAATATGAGTTATTATGTAATGTAACTGTAATTGAGACTATGAAATCAATGCACAAAAAAATTGTAAGCCAACCAACACACTGTTTGTATACTTATGGAAGAAAGCTGGATGTTTTTATGTTTTGTTTGTTTTTGTTTGTCCTTAAAAATCAATAAAACTTAACCAAAAAAAAAGACCAAAAAGGCATTTTGCTAAGGATAATGATTGTGGTAGTCTAATATATATCATTGGCTTGTGCTGGGGGAGGTGCCCTTAAATCATTAGCAAATGTATTGAATGCCTGTGTTCTTTAGCATTCTCCTGCTGGCAAGCTTATGAGCTTCTGCGGAACTAACCCTTAAAGAAATATTTTAGATTTCTTTTTCTTACTGCCCCTCCTACTTCAATTGTTTTCAAAGTAGTAATATCAGTGGGGGATCCTCATTATTATTCATTGTAATGCATTCACATTTTTCGTCTCATCCAATCCATATATTATAAAACATACCACAATGGTTTAGAGTGGAAAAAGCTAGAAAAAGTGTTAATATTTTGTTTGCAATGGTTCAAATAAAGCATTTGAAAGTGCTCTTAAGCATGATGATAAAATAAGAATATTTTTTATTTTTAGTTAATACACCTCATAGATTCTACCTTGTGCTCTGTTAAAATAATACTTCACGTTCACTTACAGAAGCATCTGGCTAAACAATAGATTCAACATTTGATTCAAACAAATTGTTTGCATCAATAGATAATATAATGAATTACCAAAAAAATAGGGAGGAGTAATTTATTAGCCTAATGTAAATTAGTTTTCAGCCCAAACTTCATTTGGAGAATGGGGAAAACTATCTTTGTTTTTGAACTAGAAATACATTCTTAACAATCTATTTAAGATTTTGGGCTATGAAACAATTATTTGCTAAAGCCATTCTTTTTCTCTTTAAAAATCCTTTTAAATATGGAATGTCAGTCCTGTACTAAAGAGAAAGACAGAGAATCAGCTCAGATGCAGCTGCAGATACAAAAGAAAAGATTATACAAAAGGGAACAGGTTGGATATGTGGAATATAAGGTGTATGGATCCTTTATTTGTCCTTAGAATTGTGATTGAAATGAAAAGGTAAAGAAAAAAAATTCCTTGCAAAGATTTGGGAGAGCACTTCTAAAATATACTTTAGAATATTTACTTTCTTTTATTAATTTAAAAAAGGACCTTTTCAGATTGAGGCGGAATAAAGAATTTAAAAAGAATAATTCATTCCACTTCCCATCCTTTCAAAATACTTATGATATTTGTATTTGTTTTTGTTTTTCAAATTAAAAAAAAATGTAGTGGAGGAATTTGTAGGACCACATGTCTGCATGATTGTAAGTTGTACGCGCATACATTGCATATATAATTAACAAAATGAGTCCTGGAAATATGTATTTTTTATAACTGGTTTCTGATAGAATGTTAACTGAAAATTTAAGTCAGACTGCAAGATAAAGTCTGGAATTAGAGTACTATTATGGAATCCACTATTGAATTGAATTGAGAACTGAATTATGTCGAAGACCTCTTCAAAACAGAGAAAAGAAACATTTAGATATGCACCAAAAAATTTCCTTATTGAGAACATAGAGAATTTCTGAAATTTTCAGTAATGGTTGGATAAAGATCATTGCTGGCCTTTCAGTGAAAAAAAGGCTTTAAGTAAGTGAGCATTTTTACAACCATCTGTAATTATTGTGCTATTTCTATGTAGTCTTTAGAGAAATTCTGCAGCATTCTGATAAACGTAGTGTACACCACAGCCCAACACTGATAATGTTACATGAGGCTTATATTTTAAAAGTCAGAGATCAATGGGAATAGAAAATAAACCTATTCACATTCATCTTTTAGCATAATTCAATATTACAAAACTTCCTTTTCATCTTTTTTTCCTTTGATATTAACTTTTATAGCATGTGTTTCAATTCCCTTCTTGAGATATGATTAGCATTCCTATACAAATCACCAAAATATTCTTTCTAGTACTCTCTTACTTCAATTTCTTACATTATGTTAGCGCTTTTATTTTTAGTTCTATTTCCTCTCCTGGATGTTCTTTGTTTAGACCTTTTCACCCACTTCAAAATTATTTCATTTTATTCAAAATTGCTCCATCTATTCATGCCACCTGACTGAACAGTATTTTCCTTGATCTTATTCAAAATGTCACACGCAATTCCCCCCCAAAGCGTTGTCTGGTATGTAAAATATAAAATATGATCAACCTATGAATTCTTACTTTCCTATATGTCAGTGCTTCTTAAAGTATGAGCCCCAGGGGGGCTCACAGGGATCCACAAAATCAAAATTATTTGCCAAGCTGTATTGAAAAATAACACAATATTAAAATCCCATTAAATGATAGTGAGATGAGGTAGCATCAGATCTATCCATTTTGATTTCTGATATTGTAACTATCAATAAAAATAGCTTGTATAGACAAAAGCTCTTTTGGGGTCATCCATAATTTTTAAAAGTGAGAGTAGATCCTGGGAGAAAATGTTTAAGAAATACTGCTTTATACTGATAAAGGTGTCAAAAAGTCCCAAGGTATGGTTAAAAAATCAACAGTCAAAGCGATGTTATCCAAGGTCTTCCTGTGGATTGCAAGTGTGATGCCCCTAAAAAAAACAGGTAGAACTTCAGTTGTACTATTATGTCTGCCATCTTGGCTTTTTAATCATACACTGTGATAATCCTGTGCCTTAATAGCAATTCAGATGTATAAACCGTCCAGAATCTTTTGTAGTGGAGTGGCTATAACAAATAATAACAATACAAGGAAAAATAGTGAAAACAGAAGGAATTAAGGTCCCTATGGATGTAACATCAAGAGTCTGGATGAATATTTTGAGTGTTTTTCAAGCTGACAACATCCAGCACACTGAAATCAAAAAGAAGGTTAGAAGTGAATGCATCATGAGAGTAAAGATCTTAAAGTCTACACTCAAAAAAGGAAATACCTTCAAGCCAGTAATACCTAGGCAATTCCAGTCATTAGATGCACAGCTGGAATAGTGGAATGGACTGAAGCAGAACTAAAAGCCTGGATAGGAAGACCAGAATAATAATGACAATGAATCTTGCCCTTCATCCATGCATTGATGTTGACAGAGTCTACTTACCAAGCAACATAGGTGGGCATGAAATATTGAAAATACACCACACAGTTGAAGAATAAAAAAATTCACTGGAAGAATATTTAAAGCCCGCCAGCTGGATGCGTCACATGCAGGCCACGCCCACCCCAGCTCTGCAAATGGGAAAAATGTCACAAAGAATCACGTGATGGCAACATGACGCGGTGAGTTTGACACCCATGATCTAAAACACAGTGAATAAGATGCACTGAAGCTAGTACAGCATGAAGACTGACTATATAACAAAGAGCCCAACTGGCCTTTGAGAAGGATTAAATGAAGAACAGAAAAGAGGCACGGCAAGGCAAAGTAGTATATGGCCACTGCATTAAAAAAAAAGCAAAAACAAAACTAGCAGCCAAGCAGATAACAAGATCTGGCAATAGCTTAGAGCAGCAAATTTAAAGAATGAAATAGATGGGCTAATTCTGAACCCACCAGAGCAACTCTTTAGAGCAAATGCATAGAAGGCTAGATTTGAGAAGACAGCAGCTGACAGCAAAGGCTGCCTCTGCAAAGAAGTGGAAGAAACAGTGGCTCACCTAGATATCGCTTTTGGAAGATCATGCAGATTAACCAATAGCAGTCTGACAAAGTAGCAGCAGTGGTGTGTTGGGATATTTGCAAGTATATTCGTAACTGACGAAGTTTTATTTAATGGCTGCAGCACATGTGAATGCAAATGGATTTCAGGAAAAGTTAATCTTCAGCTCATGCATGGTTATCTCATGCAAGATAAGGTGAATTGGGTGAAGAAAGTTCTCTTGCTTTCAAAACAGACAGTGCACCTCTAGCAAACCATGAGTCCCAACCTGTTGGATTACAACTTCCTTAATCTCTAGCCAGCTAGCAACATATTTGGTGGACAGTTATAAGGGAGGGGTAAAATAAAATGTTTATTTTGCATTTGTTATTTTTAAAAAAACAAGACAAGCCAAAATATTAGAAAACCTGTACAATAAATATAAAACGGAAATCAGTGAGTGTTAGGAACCCATTGCAGCACTCATCTGAGAAGATTGGAGAGAATAAGAACATTTTCTTAAGCATTCTCCATGGTCACAATCCTGTGTGTTGGAAGCGGTAGGCTGGGACTTCAATATCAGATGGCTTCAAAGCCAACCTCTGTGTGTTTTTGTGTGGGTCATTGAATGTATGTGTGTGTGTATTAAGATGTCTGCAAAAGCTTCACAGTATCTTGGGGGGGGGGGGAAAGAGAGACAAAACAAGAAGGTGCTTAAATTAAAGCTGCCTCGAGGCCATAGCAAGTTCTGGGTTGGTGGGTTTTACAAGAAGACTTACTCTGCTATTCAATTAAAAAAAAGAGAGAGAGAGCAGTTACCATAGCAACCCTCCCATCTAATGGCTCTTGTGCTAACTCAGAGATACAAAGCACCTTCTTACAGAGATGCAGTGACCAATGCAGAATGTTGTGGGAAGTTTTATGCTCCCAGCAATGCTTTAAAGGGGAAGGTGCATCTTCCAATAACAAGGCACATTTATGTCTCGGGGCTGTAATCTGCTTTTAGAACTACTTGTTTTCCTTCCCCTGTTATCTATGTATTTGTTTGCAATTTTCTCTTTCTCTCTGCCTTTAGATATACAGTGAGATATACAGCTTCAGTAAAAAGAAAACAAAAGAAAAGGAAAGAAAAAATTCCCATTTCAGAGATTTATAGTACATTTTCTCTGAAGTGAAGTATTGAGCCTGCCAAAGTCAATGTAGCTTATTCCCAGCACATTTAGTTTTGAAGTTTCAGGTTGCCACCTGAAGCATTATTATCTGGATGTAAAGTACTCAAAACATAATGGGGTTTTCTTTTATTTAAACATTTACAGGAATGTGCTCTTAGTTCATAGGTAAATGTCCTCCCTCCCTCCCTCCCTCTCTCCCTCCCTCCCTCTCTCCCTCCCTCCCTCCCTCCCTCCCTCCCTTCCTTCCTTCCTTCCTTCCTGTAACTGCTATTTCATTAAACCAGCAAAATAGAAGTCACAGTTGGTACGCTAATAATGGTATTCAGAAAATGCATTGAGTTTATCAGTAAAGCACACTTGTTTTTCTGAAAAGGGTTTTATCAGAAACTGGCAAAGTGGGAGAATATGATTTTCAGAAAATATTCAAAACATAGCTCTTTTTATTTCTTCCAACAGAAACATTTCTTTAATGCGGGGGAAGGTAACCTTTCATATTCCTGAAGCTATTTGGGGAGAAGAGAGACAGCCAAGAAATATTGTGCGTGATGCGGTGATAAAATAATATCACTGAAATAGTGGGGCTGCAGTTCTGAGGAGGTTTGAGGGGAGACATTTTTTCCTCTAATGTGTTAAGCCTAAAAGAAGTCTCATTCTCTCTAATAAAAAGGCAAAATGGGTAGAAAATAATGCCCTGATTTTTCTGTAACTTATTCCTGAAAGTCCATGGTTCGATTCTTGTTTGAGTTTGCAGCATAAATTCAAGTCCAGAAAGCACACAGATGACTGATTCAGCAACTTCTTTATAAACATAATAATATGAGTCAAGTTTACAATACCATTTGTAGATTCTTTCAACGTAACATAAGCAAAAACACAAGCAGCAGCAGCTCAGAGCAGATATCAGTTTCAGCAAGCAAGCAAGTTAGTTTTAATTTCAGAATTGAGAGCATTGAGCTAAGTCATGCCCAGACTCCCAGCCCCGGCACCGAAAAGCATGATTTATGACCATTTTTCACACTTACAACCATTGCAGCATCCCCATAGTCATGTGATCAAAATTTGGATTCTAGGCAACTAGTTTATATTTATGATGGTTGCAGTGTCCCAGGGTCACATGATCACCTTTTGCTATCTTTTGACAAGTAAAGTCAATGGGGAAGCCTGATTCACTTAACAACCTTGTAGTTAACAGATAACAGATAATCAGAGTTGGACAGGATCTTATAGGTCATCTAGTCCAAACCCCGCCTAAGCAGGAGACCCTACACCATTTCTGACAAATGGCAATCCAATTCTTCTTGAAGGTCTCAAATGATGGCCCTGTAGTGATTCATTTAACATTTAACAACCCGTGACAAGAAAGGTCATCAAATGGGACAAAATTCACTTAACAAAAGTCTCACTTAGCAACAGAAATTTTGAACTCAATTGAAAGTTGAGGACTACTTGTAATCACACTCTTTTACACACTATTTCTGTGCGTCGATCTATATCAGGGGTATCAAACTCAGTTTCATTGAGGACCGCATCAGGGTTGTGTTTGACCTCAGGGGATTGGGTGGGCATGGCCACCTCAAAAAAAACCTCATGTTGGGGATGCCTGTGGTGGCCCTGAGCCAGTGAAAACTGAGCTTGGGAGGGCCACTCCATTTTCTCTGGCAGAGGGTTGTAGGAGGCCGTCGCGGCTGAAAACAGAGCTTGGGAACCTGTTTTCGCTAGCGGAAGCCCCACGGGCCAATCCTTTGCTGTTTCCAGGGCAACCCTGTGGGCCAGATCTAAGCACCCTCACCAGGGGCCTTGAATTTGACACCCTGCCTGATCTAATTAATTTCTAAAACCAATAATCAAAGCATTGGAGGAATTGTGGATAGTGCTGTCAATAAAGCCTCCCCAATTTTAAAGGTACAAGCATTTGAGCCTGAAAAGTCAAAAGAAATGCAAAGTGATTGGAGAACGTATTTAAAATTCAAGTGCTAGCTTTTTTAAAAATGCATTTATGTATTCTGGAAAAAAAATGAATTATTAAGAGATTTGCATTGGCAAAACAAAAGCCAATTTAGAGAGGCAAGTTTACCCTGAAGCATTTTGCTACCTTTTCTTCCCAATCTTTTCCAAACACTGCTAAATACTTTTTCCCCTTCAAAATAGATTTAAAAAATTGTTTTCTTAAAAATGCTTTTCAAACAATGGAACCAAGTTATTATTATTTTTTTCTGTTCAGATCTTTTCATTGTTTATATTTTCATCACTTTTATAATGTGATGAGATTCAATTTTTTTCTCACTTTGCTTTTTATCTCAGCAATTACTTCTGTCATCCAGTTTTTAAAATACACATTTATTATTTAGAGGTCAAGGAGGGGAAAAAAAGAATTGATCCTGCTTTTCTCTTTCTAGCTCGATACCCATGCTTCGCTACGAAACTATGGGCTTAGTTTTGGGGGAAGAAAATAAGGGGGGGAAAAATCTGCCTCTGCCTACCAGTATCCATCGGTGTTCATCTGGCTAGCGTGCTGTCAGTGTGTGTGAGAGTTGAGGGCTGTTTGGAAACTGAAACAGTATTTGCTGTGTGAGCAAGAAGGAGAGAGCAAGGATCCTGGATGTGGCTTAGCTCAACTGTTCTGTACTAAAGTTGGTTTCTGCTATAAAACTAAAACTGAAACTGAAACTAAAACTGAAAATAAAACTAAAACTGAAACTCTGCTTGTGTTTTGCATTTGGAACAGATTTATTTTCAGGTAGGGAGGGGGAGTAGAACTCCTTAGCATCAGAACATGTTAATAACAATATACAAAATACTAATGCTCTGAGGGTCATTTCGAAAAATCCTTTCTTAGTGAGCACTTAGAAGCCAAGAGGAACATAGGTGGCAAATTTCAAGTTTGTAGGATATTTTACAAAGCTATCAAAATTTCAAGGGTATTTTACAGAGCTATCAAAATAAATATGATGGCAAGGCCTCTATGACTGGCACATATTTTTTTTTACTTATTCAAAGGAGACACTGAAAGTAAAACCCAAACATGTTTTTTTCTCAACTTTTATATCCCATACATGGAATGAACAATGTATTGTCTTTTTCCTGACAGCATATATCAAAAAAGATTTTCTTTTCAGGGATGCCTACAAGATGTCATCATCTTGATTCATGGAATGCTGAAAGTTTTCTGGTATAGGATGATAAGTAGCAATTGGAAAATAATTGTGGATTAACCAAGATACAGGTGAGTTGATGGAAGACAAAAAGCCAGAGCGTTGAAGATCTGCCTCCTTTCTACAAAAGTTGCATATGTCTTTGGACTTTTTTTTGGCTTTGCTGGAGCTCCTGCTTAGAACTAAGGACAATAAGTTGAAAGTGCTCTCTGCAGCTGATCACACATTTAGGAACTAGAGACAATGGGGACAAAGTACAGGAGGGAAATGTGCATTGGTATCTTTGTAATGTTTTTAAACAAAATGTGTGATTGTAGTAGAGGTAGTGTTTAGCAGGTTCTGACCAGTTCTGGAGAACCAGTAGCGGAAATTTTGAGTAGTTTGGAGAACCAGCAAATATCACCTCTGACTGGTTCTGCTCCCCATCTATTCTCTGCCTCCTGAGTTCCAGTTGATCAGCTGGGTCTCTTTTTGTTGCCCTGAACAGGAGAACGGAGCTGGAAAGCAGGTTTAGTGGGGTGAGGAGGGAATAGGATTTTGCAGTGTCCTTCCCTTACCATGTCCACCAAGCCATGCCACGCCCATCAAGCCACGCCCACAGAACCGGTAGTAAATTTTTTTGAATCCCTCCACTGGGTTGTAGCATTTCAATTTTTATGTGTCAGTGGGTTAGATGAATCATATCCCACAGGGTTTTCTTATTATCTTTCATCAGGATGGAACCACTCTTCTTCAATACAGCCAATGGCAAGAGAACAAATATTGTGTGGCCAAAATCAAAGGGCATGCAATTATTTTTTAATTCACTGTTCATAGGATAATTTATTAATTTTAGACCAGGCGAAGAAGTCTTATGTGGTGTCCCTTTTGTTGGACTCTGTGACCCTTTGGACACAAAAGCCATGATCTGTTTCTACATTGCACAAGGGTGTTTGGGATTTCTTAGGAGAGTTGAAGAAGGAAACATGTTTCCCTCATCTCTCTCGGGTGGCATTGTATGCAGACTGTAAAAGCAATTGGAGTAAACACAAATGTAAAACAGATAAATGGGAAGGAGCAATTTTGGTAAACAAGAAAGAGATAGTTTGCTCTACAAAGCATGATAATCTTAGCTAAATCTGATTCATGAAATCCAAATTAGTAAATAATGCTAAGTAGTGGTTTGGATTATCCTCGGAAGCCATGCCTTTAGTTATGCTTGTCATCCCTTGATATTGGCCCGGTCTGATTGCTTTTATGCTCTCACATAGTAATCCTCCTGGTGGCATGATATTATTACACCACCTCCCCAGATCATTCTTATTGCAGCTTGCAAATATCGCAGCATGTGGAATAACCTCCGTGCCAAGCATCAAACAGAATTTGCCAGAACTCCTTGAGGTAGCAATTCTAGAGAATTACTTTCATGAATAACCATGAAAATTGCTAGAGATGAAATAATCTGGATTTGTTGTTTGTTCCTCATCTTATATCCAGCAAGTGAAATTTCACACTGATTTCCTGCTTTTTCTGGTCAACAACAGGTAGCAACATAGTCACACACACACACACACACACGCACACACAAACACAGAGAGAGAGAGATGGAGGGAGAGAGAGAGAGAGAGAGAGAGAGCGAGAGAGAGAGAGAGATGGAGGGAGAGAGAGGGAGCTTCTGTTTTTGCTCATACTGTAGATGCAGCAAAAGGTGTTCTTTTAAAAATACTAGTGAAAAAAAAGTGTAATTTCTTTTTTTTAATAGGTATATGGATTCACGATTAACAATGTCATTATCCAGGCAAAAAGCTATTTATTTTCAGTTTCTATAGAACAGCTTTCCCTGATGTGGCGCCCTGCAGACATGTTTCTCTACAGTTCCACTGGCACGCTGGCTAAGAATACTGGAATAGGAATTTTAAGTTGACATATCTACAAAGTACAAAATCTAGGAAGGCTGGAATAGGACAATAATATTTTCTATTGATGATAACTAATTTTGATGGGACACTACTTGTCCTGAGAACAAGAGGAAGTGCTTTTTTTTAATCTACAAAAGACTAAAAGCTTTGGGCCTAAGATATCCTTACTCCATAATGCATCTACTTTTAATTTACAATAGTCTTTAGAGATGTATAGATGTAGCAACCATTTGAGGAACTTTCTGATAAAGGGAGAAAAGTTGGCTTCTTTCCAGCATGCGGCTGTTATAATTGCACTGAAAAATTCCTTGCATGTCCAATCACACCTGGCCGATAAAGAATTCTATTCTATTCTATTCTATTCTATTCTATTCTATTCTAATTCTGACCAATGTCCCCAGAATGACTGCTTGCTCTCAAAACCGAAAGGGACATGTATGTGAAGCATGTTTTTCCCCTCACATGTCTAAATAATATGTGGCTCATTTCTAAGCCAACAACAGTAGCGGGAAAACTATTTGAAATTACTATTGGTGGGCATAAACAGTAAATCAGTCAGATATTTCCAATTAATTGGATTTTAAGAAATGAACATGCAACAATGGCCTGGCAAAATAATTATTTTTGATACAAGTTAAGTGCCTGTGATTTGTCTTTTTAGCATTTTTTCCACCATACTTGTGAGAAGAATACCTCCAAGTTCTGCTTAAGAATGTCCATCTTTACTTTTTTCCCCTTCTTCATCTTTGCCTGTTTTGCTACTCATTTCACTTGCGTTCATATCCTGCTTCAGTTGTTTTTATACAGACATCTGGATGCATATTTATTTTATCTCCTTTTTTAAAAGCTACTATCAATGGCCAAGAATAGCTGTATAGAAAGAGGGAAGAATTTATCAGATAGATGTGACCAATTACATTTGAAGCAAGAAAGCTTTGAACATCTTTCAAGACCTTAGTGTTTAACATTACTTCTTTGCTTTGTGTATTTACACTAAGGGACTTGTGGGCATAACCATCTCTTGAGAATTTCGAAATTGTCTTTGTGATCATTTAAATGCATGTGGGATGGTCCTTGCAAGATAATTATTAGGATGCACAGCCGACGTTCCACTTAAAAAATAGGGTAAGAAATGTCTCTTTTATCCTCTTCTATTTATGCCTATTGTGATCAGAAATACATTTCCATCTCTCTCTCTCTCTCTCTCTCTCTCTCTCTCTCTCTCTCTCTCTCTCTCTCTCTGTGTGTGTGGGAGAGAGAGAGAGAGAGAGAGAGAGAGAGAGAGAGAGGGAGAGAGAGAGGGAGAGAGAGGGAGAGAGAGAGAGAGAGGGAGAGAGAGAGAGGGAGAGAGAGAGAGAGAGAGAGAGAGAGAGATTTTGTGTTTTGTTCCTAACAATGTCTGTGATACTTTTCATTTTTCCTGGCTATTAGAAATAGAAAGAATTGCGAAAGGAAAAGTTTATAGCAAATGAATCCTTGAACTTGGGGCCAAGTCCGAAACACATGGACAGAATTAAATTCTATAGAATTAAAGATCATCCCAAAGCTTTGTGAGAAAATCAGACAACTAGAGAAACAGAAGACACAAGCGTATACATTTTCACTCAAGCTCTCCATATAAGGAGTCCTGCTAGGAAGGGAGAAATGTGAAATGTAATTTTTTTGAATGGTCACTCTTGTTTCAACCAGGGACTGCTTTTACTAAGGCTCTCAATTTTGCTTCAATTCAGAATGCCTTTGTAAGGATGTTAAGAAATGAAATAAATGTTGTGTTGTTTCACAGCTTTCACAGTATCAACAGCTCTGGAAGATTTTTAGGAATGATTTGAAAGCTAGCTGAAGTCTAAAAATGCAGAAGTCGTTGTTTCTGATATCCATTCCTTAGCAAGCCATATAGAGTTCTCAAAAATCCCATGATCTGACTCAAGCACCCCCAGCATTCTTCTCTTGCTGATGACCAAAATCAAAGCACTACCTGTCCACTAAAGATGTTGCATACTTGCCACATACAGGAGTCCACAGAGTGACTGAATAGAAAAACAAATCTCTTGGTTTGGCTGTCAGCTTTATCACTGCTTAATATACAGTACAATATGGGGATGAGCTGGGTTTTCACTCTAAAAGACAGAAATTAAAGGATACCTTTTCTTCCCATCTTAACTGACAGCATATAATGACCAAGATGCTCTTTGACAAAAATATGTTTGACTATTACACAAAGAAAGAAAAGCAAAGATAATGTATAACAATTTTCCTACAATGTATATAGTGATGGAGTGATCATATTGGAATTCAATATAATGCAAACACAAACAATACAATACAATAAAACCAGTGTCTTAGACCTTTAAAGAGCTGATTTTAACTAACTTAGATTCCAGGATTTTGGAAGGATTCCGTGAATGAAAATTTTAAAGAGAAAAAAGTTATAACTCGAAGCCAATTGGTTTGTCAAAAACAGATCATGCTAAAGAAATCTTATTTCATTCTTTGACAAAGTGAAATGCTGTGGACAAAGTATACTTGGATTTCAGTAAGGCATTTGACAAAGTAGACCACAACCTACTTCTTGGTAAGCTTTAAAAAAACATGGAATAGATAGCTTCACTACCAGATGGATCCTGTCCTGCTCCAGCTCCCCCTCACTCATTCCCCCTCTTCCCCCCAATGGATCCCTCTTTCTCTCTTCCTCTCCCTCCATCCCTTTTTCCTTTCAGTCCCCCCTCCTCTCCATTCCCTTCCTACCTTCTGCTTCTTTGTCCCCTTTCCTTCCCTTTCCCCATTCCTCTTCCTATCCTCTCTGTCTTCTACTCCTTCCACCACCTCTCACCACCTCGATCCTGGCTCTCAATCTCACTCTCATTTTATCTTTCACCCTCATCCCCATCTTAAACATAACCCTAATCACAACCAACATTCTCACCCTCACCCTCACTTACTTTTGATATTTGGTTAGAAAAAGAGGGAAGGTTCCCCAGAGTCCAGGAGTTTTTCTGAAGACCAACAACCTCTTAGTATCCTATCAGATCTTGCCAGATCAAGATATGTCACAATCAAGGACAAGCTAACTGAGGCTCTATTTGCTTCTGAACAACTGGGTGGTGATTGCATGAATTTATTGCCCTCAAACTCAGGCATCCTGAGTTGATGGAAAGCTAATAAAAAAAACTTGATCCTGAATTTGAGAGAGATCTGTATGTGTGGTATGTCAGTAAGCAAATGATTGAACAATTCAAAAATTGAACAGTAGCAAACATGAATTCTAGATAAAATTCCACATATGACAAATGGCTGGATTTGTATCATTCTTTAATCTTGCAAGTATATTCAGTGACGTTAAGAATAGGCCTTCTGTTTAGTACTGAAAAAGAGTTCTTCCACAGCAAAAGAAATGGTCTTGACAAGAAGAAAAGTTTTCCAGAAATTAAAAACAAACCTGCCATGTTAAAAGTGCTAATATTACTTTTTAAAATGCAAATAATATTGTCTAAAATTTGAGGCAACAAATTCATTCATCATTTTGAACACAATACCATAACTATTTCTTGGTAAGTTAGAAAATGTGGGATAGACAGGATTGCCACCAGATGGATTCATAATTGGCTGACAAACCACACTTAATATGTAATTGGCTAACAAACCACACTTAATATGTAGTCCTTAATATAATTACATCAACATGGAGGCAAGTAAGTAGTGCAGTACCATAAGGTTCTGTTTTAGGCCCAGCACTCTTCAATATCTTCAGAAACAATTTAGAAAAACAATTTAGGGACTCGAGGGGAAGTCATCAAATTTGCAATGATGCTAAACTGGCAGGAATAACCAACACCCCAGAAGATAGCTTCAAGATGTGATGGATCTTGACAGATTTGAACACTGGCTTCTGTCTAACAAAATGAAATTCAATATAGAGGGAAAAAATTAGGTTTTACACAGGCAAGAAAAAAAAACAAATATAAAGGTTTAGTGAAACTTGACTCAATAGCAGTAACTGTGAGAAGGATCTTGCTGTCCTAGTGGACAAACACTTAAATATGAGCCAGCAGTGTGTGGAAGCAGCCAAAAAAACCAATGCATTCCTAGGCTGCATTAACAGAAGGATAGAATCAAGATCATATTAAGTTGGAGCCACTTTAGAGTTTAAAGACCACACTTTGAATACCACATCCAGTTTTGGTCACCATATATTTTCTTTTATGTATACTGAAAGCATTTGTACCAAGACAAATTTCTTGTGTGTCCAATCACACTTGACCAACAGAGAATTCTATCTGTCATCTGCCTGCCTGCCTAAAAAGATGCTCTGGAAAGAGTGCAGAAAAGAGCATCATAGATGATTAGGCAGCTGGAACTAAAACATGAAGAATAGTTGCAGGAATTTGATGTGTCTAGTCAAAAGAAGGACTGGGGTGACATGATAGCAGAGTTCCAATATTTGAGGGGTTGCCACAAAGTAGAGGAGGTCAACCTATTCTTCAAAGCACCAGAAGGCAAGACAAGAAACGATGGATGGAAACTAATCAATGAAATGGGACCTTTTATAGCTGCTGCAGCGTTGGCTCCAATCACAAGGCATAAGGCATAAGAAAAATGAGAACACCCCATCAGATGAGGATGTAATTCAGAAAATACTAGACTGTGCAGAAATGGATAGATTGACATTAAAAATAAAGGATAAAGAAGACACAGAATATTATTTAACATAAAATAGATTAGAGTGGCTAGAGATAAGAGGTAGAAATTAGGTGAAGAAAGATTATTGTTATGTAAGGATTAAATACAAAGGGGATTGATAATTAGAAACATGCTGATGTAATTAATAGAACTATAAATAAGCTAATACAAGTAACTCAGTTTAAATTATTTTGTTACACTATCACTATTGTTACTAGTATATATGTTGATATCACTGTTTAGGGTTTTTGTTTTTGTTTTGTAAATGATATGTCCTGACAATATGCTGTATTCAAAATGCTTATGAATAAAAATAAAACATATAATAAAAAAGGCATAAGGATAAAGCAAAATGTCATGCATTTTGCCTTGTGATTTTAGAAACTGCATAACTGAAGATTGATGGCTACAATTTGTTACCCATTTTCAAATAATTATATCTTTATAGGGATTTCTCCATTAAAATTTGGAAGGAGTTGAGTTTCCCAAAATTACTTTAAGTTGTGATTAATCTAGTGCATGACATAGAACACATCTAACATAGTCAATTTTTTTTTCTTAATTTCTTTATTACAATAGGAAATCTCAGGAAATTGATAATTTGATTTTACAAATGACACTGAACTTGCAATAAATAAGCAGCCACCTCCTGACAAAGTGATTCACTTTATCTCAAGGACACATGCACTGTCACTCTTTAACCCAGTCAAATGCAAAAGCTTCGCTCTTTTCTGTGTTCATCCTGAAGGTCAAACTACTGTATGTGCCATATGAAAATACTTTGGAAAAAAATGTTATCAAATATATTTATATTTTAATATTCTAGTTCTGTTAACTCTTTGGAAGCCTTTTTTCTATCTCTCCTAGGAAGCAAAACACCTCAAAAAAGAAACTTCTAGGGAAGAAAGAACAAAACACATTTACAGTGGAATAATCTATACCAGGGGTGTCAAACTCAAGGGCTGTGGACCAGATCTGGCCTGCGGGGTGTTTTGATCTGGCCCTGGAAACAGCAAAGGACTGGCCTGTGGTGCCTCTGCTAGCAAAAATGGAGCTCAGGAGGGCAGCGCGCGGTCTGCAGGATGTCGAATTGACTATCCCACCCCACCTGCACCCACTCAGCCCCCAAAGGTCATACACAACCCTGATTTGGCCCTCAATGAAATTAGTTTGACACCCTTGATCTATATACTATTTTAGAAATTTAATATGTGCAGCTGGTTATTAATGCAATGAGCCAATCTGTCAGGCCCAAGCCCAGAGACACAAC
>BLBF01000002.1:78848965-78908438 GCA_015471245.1 Laticauda colubrina
ATGTATGTATGTATGTATGTATGTATGTATGTATGTATGTATGTATGTATGTATGTATGCATGTATGTATATGTTCAGCAATAATTCAATCACATCTATTGCAATAGGAAAGATTGTTCTTGAACCCAAATCAAAGCTAAATGACCAGACAAACTTACTTTCTGTATGTTACAGTTTGGAAAATAGCTTTATAATTCTTAGAAGGATTCAATAGAGTTTGACATCTGCTTTTTGTTTTCTTGTGGGATACGGGAACAAGTACAAATTAATACAGGCTGATATTCAGGATTATAGTCTGGCACATATTCCCTGTGTGCCAGTGGAAGTTCAATTAGTAAAACATTAATAAGAGATTTCAGTAAAGATTCCATAAAAATCAATTGTTTTTGACATGGATATTTCAGTAATCCCTTTTGGGAGGGAGGGAGGGAGGGAGAGAATTATTTTGCACATAAAATATAACTGAAATTTAGTTTAATTTAAAAATAAATGCCTTCATAAAAGCATACATTTACAATGGTTCTGATATTGGTGTCATCTAATGATCTGATAAAATGAATTTATTCAAAAATAATCTTTCATTCCATTTCCAGACCTATGAATATATTCACAATTTTTGCCAGCTCCCCCAAATATTTACTAGTTTATCTTTGAAATCAGCATTTGTTCAGATATTCTGCAGAGACTCTGCTTAAGTATTCTATTCCTGCAGAGCTTCTTCTGCTCATTTATTATGATGTGACATCAAGACACCAAGACTCAAGTAAAGTTTTGAAGGTATTGCGGCTTTAACCTAGGAAAATTACCAATGCAAAATCCAGTGGCCTCTGAGTCCACTGTTCTCTCTTCAAACATCGCACCCAGCCAGTCTCTTATACTTTTAGCAGATTGAGCTGCACTAGAGCAAGTTGAGATGAATATCATGAATTCAAAGTCTAAGTGATAGCAATTCTCCAATCAAAGCTCTTTTAGACACCATATTTAACAGATCCAGTCAATTTTTTTATCTTTGCTTTTTGTCGAGAGGTTATATTCCTTCAAAGATACCAACAGCCAAAAGTTGCTGTATTTTGCTCCTTCTGCCCTTCTAGCAGGACTTGAGAGTTTATTGAAGTACTCTGATGTAGTCAATAGTTTGTTCTGATAGTTAAGTATATGATTTTTAGTCAATTAGTTAATATATTAATTACATTTGTGCATTCTAGTAAATTACTGGATAAAACTTAACATAGAGCAAATAAAGGGTATTTATGGAAGGTTTTCCTAGCTCTTTTATTATGTATGTCATCAAATAGCTTTTCCAGTTAACCTAGGATGGAGTAGAGCAGAGTTGTCTCACACTGACAACTTTAAAACCAGGGAACTTAAAGTCCAATAATTCCCCAGCTAGTATGGCTGGCTGGGTAATTCTGGGAGTTGGTCCATAGATCTTAAAATTGCCAAGGTCAGACAACCCTGGGATGGAGATGTCATCAAGAAAGTGGGAACTGTCCCAAGCTGAATAGATTTCTAACCAAGAGTGATGCAATCAGGATGCAACACTGAAGAAGTAAAAAATTCCATTCCTTGAAAGAAAAGTCCTGTCAAATTTTCTCTCTGCTCATTTATTTCCATCCAAGCCAACACTTTAACTTTGGTGAAAATGAAGCACAATTTACTGAGTGTTTCTATTAAAAAAAATGTAGAGCACTGTAGTACAATCTTCTTTGGTTCATTAACATATAAAAGTGTGGGAAATTGATTGAAAAATGAGCACATGTTGAATACTGTGATTCAATATTTTTAAAAAGAATAATAATGGGGCCATCAGTGAACAAAGCCACTATAAATGCATATACATTTTAGAAACTGGATAATAATTTGAGGCATATTTTTATTGTGAGGTTGGTACTTAAAAATTTATCAGTAAAATGCCCAAAGCTGAATGCAAGGCATCAATTCTATGTTACTGCTTTATCAGCCTCACTTTATTTTCCTCCATTTTATGAAAACAGAACAACCATAGTTGATGGTTGCATTCTACTTTGTACAGGTATCCGCTCAGAATAGGATTTTTCTTGTTATGGATTTTGAGACTTAGTCATAAGCTATAACACATGTAACACTTATGTCACCATTTTTAAAAATCAGGAGTTGGGCATTTCAACAATGGCTATGCTTCAGGGAAAAATCTCAGCAAATAGTTAAGAGGAAAGAATAAATAGCAAGAGCACTTATATACTGCCTCACAGTCCTTTACAACCCTCTGTAAGTGGTTTACAGAGTAACGATGTTGCCCCCAACAACAATCGGGTTCCTAATTTTACTGACCTCAGAAGGATGGAAGGATGAGTCAACCTTGAGCCAGTGAGGATCAAATTGCTGAACTGTTGGCAGCCAGCAGTCAGCAGAAATAACCTGCAGTACTGCATTCTAACCACTGCACTGCCACAACTCATATCTGCACAATATCCACACAAGGTCTACACAATCTTTTCAAAAAAGATTTAAAAAGTCTATCTTTCCTATGCTCATTTTGCTTCTTTACAAATTTTAATTTTTAGTTGAATGATGATTTTACCATGATACATGATTTTCTCATTTCCACATATTAAAAATATGCTTACAAATATACATATAACCAAACGTGGTCCTTATTGTGTTGCTTCTCCCAAAGACTTGAGCAATAGCTAAGGGTAAGAAAGACTTTACTAAAACACAAGAGGACAATTCAAGATGGAAAGCTACCATGAGAACAAGGCATGTATAAAATAAAAAACAGATGAAGAGTCCAAAATTCCCATTTGATGTTGTCAACCCACTAGGGATTGCTTGCTAAAAGAAAAAATCAGTAGTGAATTGAATTCTTTTTAGCATGTTGCATATAGAACTCTCTGTTTTCACATTTTGGCTTATTCAGCAAAGATCAGAGGGCAAAAAAGAAGATAAAAAGAAAAGAAAGTGCTAGAGTATCATTTTTAAAGTAGCAAAATCTTGATGAAGTTTTATGATAATATAATTTTTTAAAAATAAAACCACACAACACTGTTCTAGTGAGAACAAATGGTCTGTCCAACTTATAAGAAGTTAAAGTTTCACTACTTTTCCTACCTAGAACACTACATTTTGAAGTGTCTTTTGTGCTTTTGTTCATCAAAAGCAAGCTACAATACTGATCTTAATTTTCTCAAAAATATTACTGGGACATTTTCCCAGAAATCATAAAGTTTCTGTTGGTTGCATTCATTATTACAGTGTGCTTTAATGAACAGGGACAATGACTTGATGATATTAAAAACAATACTGCCTATGTTTTGTGTTATTAAATGTCTTTACTGATCCTGGATTTTTAAGCTCCCCCCCCCCTCCAAAAGTCAATAGCCATATTAAATTCAAATAAAATAATAACATTAATAATTTTGGAAATACTGTCCAAATGGAATATAGAATTCAGATGGTAAATGACTCTTGAGGGACGCAGGTGGCCTAGAAACATGAATATAAGTTAATATACCAAAGAATCCTGAGTAGCAAACATCTATGCTCAGCATTTGAACATGAATATGAAATTGCAGTTGTTTAATTTTGGGAAGTAAAGGCATCTACTCTTTTCACTTCCTCTCTCTTGCTTTATTAGAAAATGTAAGTATTCCTAGCCAGGGGTGGGATTCAAAATTTTTAACAACTGGTTCTGTGGGCATGGCTTAGTTAGTGGGTGTGGCTTGGTGGTCATGTTATTGGATGGTTGTGGCCAACTCAGTATTACTCACATCGAGGCATGAATCTCCTCGCCTGGCCTCTCATGACTGTGGGGATGCTGCAACAGTCATAAGTATGAAAAATGGTCATAAGCCACTTTTTTCAGTTCCACTGTAGCTTTGAATGGTCACTCCACACAAGCAAAGTATCAGCGAAGGAGGGGAAAAAAACTCCAGAGAAGTTCCTGAGACAGGAAGTCTAGTCCTGCCAAGAATGTAATAAGGGTTAATAGAGAGGCAGTTTCTGTAAGCAACACCAGAATGTTTCCTTCCTGCCTTCCTTACAGGATTAGGCCAGTAATTTCTTCTAACAACCGGTTCTCCGAATTGCTTAGAATGTTAACAACCAGTTCTAGCAAATCGGTGCAAAGTGGTGGAATCCCACCCATTCCCAGCTTTAACTCATGCCAAATGCTTGAAGTATCTTTTGATCAGTGTAGTTGCAAAGGAAATTCTCCTTCAAAGGGAGCTTTCATTGCACATCTAGGACAACAGGTGTGCAAAAGGTGCAGCTGTGTAGATGGGTCTTGCTGATATGTGCAGATCGGATTTTGTGAGTTATTACTTTGTGTGAGATTTGTCCTTGTTTCATGCCATGCCTAACCTCCAAATTCCCACAGCAATAAGCGACTGCAAGCCACTTGTTGGTTTTATTTTCTAAAATGATGACTGTTGCAGAAACACCCTTTCCAAAACAGAGACAACTCTCCATCAATCACTCTCCGCTTCCTGTTCCCATGGAAGAAGACTTGGACTGATTGGCACCAGGAACACATCCATGCACAGACCAACTATTGCAAAGTATTTTGCGGCTTGAGGTAAAAAAAACAAGACAGTGTCCCTTCCCTTTGTGAAAGCCAGTTGATATGATGGCTAAATGATGGGATAACTTATTTCTCAACCTCAAAGGTGAGAATTTAGTTGAGGGAACTCAGGATCAGCAGCACCTTCTCTTTCAACAGTCATAAAGGTTCCTGAAGGCTGCTATCATGACCCCCTAAGCCATTGCTTCCTTTGCTCTAAGAAGAAAATGAGCCCCATCCATATGGCAAAAGAAGGGGTACTCTGGCATGAATTTTGGCCCCCTCCCTTTCTGTGGAACTGTCTCCAAGACAAAGAACTACCTAGAATAAACTTTGTACTTTCTTTCTCTTTTGTCCATCCCCAAATTGACTGTGAAGAAATGTTGGCTGGTCTAAGAAACCGCACTCAGGATTTTGGATCGGAGCTGTGAGAATACTCACAGGAGACAACGGTATCGTCATGCCTTGCATAAACAATTGCAGCTCTGTGAAACTCCATCCTTGTTAGTCAGATTCTAGGATGGAGTTCCTGGCTTGCCATGGTTACTCGCCTTTCAATCCAATGGCTTCCCCCTCTGCACCGCTAGCCTCTGCCTTTTGGGCCAAGCTGTTTTTGCAGGCTTGGCAGTGGTTCATTCTCATGTGAACTCTTGCCCTCTTTTTCATCTCGTCCAAATTTTGCACTAAAAGAACTTTCAACTGATACCTTTTGTTGCCCAGAATTCCACAGGGATGCAAGAATGAAGTTGGGGATCTTCTTGCGGTAATGAGCTCAAGTGACTGTCTTCTTCCTCTGAGTAACCAGCACCTGACAATGAGAGGCATTCGTGGGAAGGTTGGGAACAAAAACACAAGAGCACAAGATGCTCGCCAGTTCCTGGAGCAAAATCCAAAGAAGAAAGAGGGCACACACAAATGTTCTCTCTCCCCCCCCCCCCCACTCCCTCCTCCAGGCCATTTAGGAGATTTACTTACATTTAACATTTCCAGAACCCCTTGCACTTGAGGACAACACAGCTGAAACCTGGGTAAAACACTGCTCTGATTCTGAATGATGAATCCTTCTCTTGTTCCTCACTCCCAGGCCTGGGAGATGGTCTGGAGCCAATATACAGCTGGAGGGGGGGATGGAGGGGGGGAGAAATTCCCATCCATCTAATGATGCAAAATGGATGTCTTGTGGAATGCAAGCTATCCAGCCTAGTTTCCTAAAAGCATTTTGATTTTTTAAAAATATCTTTTATAGTGTATTAAAAGACAGAAGGGTGAATCTCCTCTCACAGAGACTTGGGAAGAATGCACTGAACATGAAGTTCTTAATTAATTGTATGATACAGGGGGTCCTCAGCTTAGGATGGTTCATGTAGCAACTGTTTGGAGTTACAACGGCAGTGAAAAAAAGTGACCCATGACTGTTTTTCCACATGTACGATGGTTGCAGCCTCCCCTTGGTCACATGATTGAAATTTAGAGGCTTGGCAACTGAATCACGTTTATGATGGTTGCAGTGTCCTGGGGTCACGTGTGGTTGGCTTTGGCGACCTTCCTGACAAGCAAAGTGTTGGGTCATGAGAAAGAAGGAGCCAGAAACAATGGATCCGTAATCAACGTTTTACTGGTATGTACTCAACTCCAGCTGCAACACAACAAGGGCTAATGGCTGGTGGGCTCCCTTATATAGCGGTTGCCTGCCACACCGTTAGCCTATTAAGTGACTGTATTTTCCTGCACTATTAATGGCAGGCTATTCTGTGTCTGCAGCTGTGCAGACACAACACGAAGTCAATGGGAAAGCCAGATTCACTTAACAACAATGTTACTAATTTGGCAACTGCAGTGATTCACTTTAACAACTGTGGCAAAACAGGTCGTAAGATGGGGCAAAGCTCATTTTACAACTGTCTTGCTTAGCAACAGACATTTTGGACTCAACCGTAGTCAAAAGTCAAGGACTACCTGTACAATTTCTGATTCGGCTGATGATCTTATACTTTACATGTAAACACACAACATGCAGGAGAAGAAAGGAGGGATTTCCAGGGCATGAATAACACATATCAGAATTGACTACCTTGGGAGGGTGGGGGCTGCATTCAGAAGGCATTAAAGAAAATAATTACACCAGGGTGAGTGTGTGTGTATCTGTGACTGAGAAACCAGTACTTGAAGCTGCAAATTCAACAGCAGCACACAGGGGAGCAACAGGAGGAGTTCCAAAAATTTTTTGTTTAGATGAGAAAATTTTACAGGTAGTCCTCAACTTACGACCACAATTTAGCCCAAAATGTCTGTTGCTAAGCAAGACATTTGTGAGTTTTGCTCCATTTTATGACTTCTCCTGTCACAGTTGTTAAGTGAATCAACTCAGGTGTTAAGTTAGTAAAACGGTCATTAAGTGAATTGATGTTCCCCATTGACTTTGCTTGTCAGAAGGTCGCCAAAGGGGATTACGTGACCTTAGGACACTGCAGCCATCACGAATATGAGTCAGTTACCAACTATATGAATTTTGATCACATGGCTGTAGGCAGAGGTGGTCTTCAGCAGGTTCTGACCAGTAACAGAAATTTTGGGTAGTTCGGAGAACCGGCAAATATCACCTCTGACTGGCCCCACCCCCATCTATTCCCTGCCTCCCGAGTCCCAGCTGATTAGCTGAGTCTTCTTTAGTTACCCTGCACAGGAGAACGGAGCTGGAAAGCAGGTTAGTGGGGGGGGGAGGGAATGCGGATTTTGCAGTCACCTTCCCCTGCCATGCCCACCAAGCCACACCCACAGGATCGGTAGTAAAAAAAATTGAATACCACCACTGACCATAGGTGAAATGGTCATGTTGTAAAATAAGTCATAAATCACTTTTTTCAGTATCGTTGTAACTTCAAACGGTCATAAAATGAACTGTTGTAAGTCAGGAACTACCTGGAGGGAGCCCTTGGAGATCTAGAGAAGACGGTACAAATGCCAGATGGCCTGTTGTCTTGCCCTCCATGTCTTGTTCGCTGGAAAATGGCCTTCTCCTCAGACAGAGACGGTAGCTTTCCCCTCCTTCCCCTCTCCTCACCTCATGAGATGTTCTCTACCACCAGTTTTGTGTGGGAGGCATAAATTTAGCAAACTCCCACTTAGGAATTTTTTTTAAAAAAAGAATTACTTGCTGGGTTCTTTGGGGAACAACAAGCGTGATGCTTTCTTGCAGGCAGATCCATGACAGGTGAATGATTGTCAGAACAAAAGACAGGCCGTGTGTGTTTGCGTCCTTCCCTGGACAATTGTGTTTTGGAGCAGATGGGAATTGCAATTATTTTGTAACAAGTCTGAAGTGGCAGAGGAACCTCTTCTTTCTTCAGCTCTGAAAACCCCAGTGTGGTTTCAGAAGCTCGGTGCTATCAAAGAATAGAGGCTTTTTTACTGATGCCTCCTTGAACATAATGCAACCATTCCCATGTGACCTTAGCATTGTAATTTTACCCCTTTATTTTATGAGCTGCTCATGGAGCAATGGGTGAAGTCCCCTGTTGCACAAGGTTGTTTTTTTTTTCCCTTTCTTTTTGTGTTCCTTTTTCCTTTGTATTTTTTTTTAGCACTTTCCTTGCATAGGACATTCTCTTTCTCCTTATTTTTCTTGCATGTCTCAAACTGGCCTTGTAAAGTCCCTAAGCTGATAAGGAGAAGGGGAAAAAAGGGAACAGAGCTATCCCCTACGAGAGGCACTGCGTTAGTGGGAAAACTGCATTTGGATTGCAAATAATGTATGTGGGTGATTACATAAATAGAATAAGTAAGTTAGAAACTGATATTCTTTCAGAGCGTGTATGACAATAAACACAGTTCAACTCTACCACCAAAACCAAGACCTCAGAAGAAATTCTCTATAGCTAGAAAAACTTGACATAAGTTCCATTTTGTAAGGTTGTTCTTTACTTCTCAAGTCAGCACTCAGCTACTTAGATTTGTGAATTGTTCTATAAGGTATAATTCATTACAGGTAGTCCTCGACGAACAACAGTTCATTTAGTGACCATTCCAAGTTACAACGGCACTGAATAAAAGTGACTTATGACCATTTTTCACACTTACGACTGTTGCAGCATCCCCAGGGACACTAAATTCAGATGTTTTGCAACTGGTTCATATTTATGACGGTTGCTGTGTCCTGGGGGTCATGTGATCCCCTTTTGCGACCTTCTGACAAGCAATATCAATGGGGAAGCCAGATTCACTTAACAACCATGTTACTAACTTCACAACTGCAATGATTTACCTAACTAGTCTGGCAAGAAACGACGTAAAATGGGGCAAAACCCACTTCACAAATGTCTTACTTATCAACATAAACTTTGGACTCAGTTGCAGAAATAAATCAAGAACTACCACTATTCAGGGATAGGCTTCAAAAATTTTAGCAACAGGTTCTCTGCCTGGTCGCTGGGTGGGTGTGGCCATGGTGGGTGTTTTGTTCGGAAAACACACGAGGTAGACCAGGTTCCAACAACAAATACTTTATTCTTTAACTAGTCAGTAAATAGGAACACTTGGCTGAAGCCGAGGCCAGCCTTTTATACAGGCTGGCTTGCCTGCTTGCAGCCAATGGCAGTTGCTTAAATTTGCTGCCTTTCAGCAGCTCTTTGGATTGGTTCCTAGTGAACCAATCCAATCCTTAGTTTATTTGACCAATCAGGTTTGCAGATTTGGAGCCACCCACTTTACTTATAGAACACCCCTCCCCTCTTAGTTCAGTCCTACGTGGTGACGTAGTCTCGCAGGTAGGCAGGGCTTTTACGGACTCGACTTGACTTGCGCGGTTCATTCTTAGTGAAGTCTTCGACCGGTTCGGATGGGGCTGCTGTGTCATCCGTTCTTCTCCCTGGAACCGTCTGGAAGGGTGAGTCAGCCATTTTACCGCCGCCTGAGTTTCTTAGGCTGGCGGTTTTGCCGCTCCCTCCCGTTTCTTCCGGGCAGGTCGAGCTGGCCTGGCTGGCCCCTTCCGATGGGCTCTTCACGCAAGTCTCTCCAAACAGTGAGTCTTTTATTTGCTCTTTTTGTTCATGTGTTTCATTGGTTTTATTTTTTAACAGTTCTTTATTTAATTCTTGCGATTCCCCCCCCCCACACCTTAGTTGGCAAGTCATCGTTTTTTTCGACAAATGGTTGTATGTCTGTGGTTCTTTCTATATTTCGGGATCGAAGCTGGTCTATGTGCCGCTTCCATTCCCTGCCATCATCCACTGTTAACCGGTAGGATTTGGGGCCTGTTATTTGGGTAATTTGTCCTGGTAGCCATGCTGGGTCCCCAGTGAAGTTTTTGGTGTAGACTAAATCGCCAATTCTAAATTTTCTAAACCGTGTAGAGGAGTCAGGGGGCTTTTCTTGTGTGAATTCTGGGTGCAGTCTATCAAGGTGTGACCTTAGTTTTCTCCCCATGAGTAGCTCTTCTGGGGACTTGCTGGTTGTGGTACTGGGTGTTATGTGCTGGAGTGTGAGCAATCAGTTAATTTTTTGCTGTACATCTCCAGTGTCCATTTTTTCTAACCCTTCCTTTGTAAATCGGACCATTCTCTCTGCCCTACCGTTTACAGCTGGATGGGCCGGCGCGGTTAGGCCATGTCTAATACCTAGGGAGGCTAGGTATTGTTCAAAGTGTAGGCTGGTTAGTTGTGGTCCATTATCAGACACGAGGACGTCCGGAATGCCATGGGTGGCAAAAAGGGTGTCCAGTTGTTTTATTACTAATTCAGTAGTTGTTGATGGCATAATTTTTACTTCTAACCAGTTAGAATAGGCGTCCACAACAATCAAAAAGGTATGTCCTTTAGTTGGACCAGCGAAATCAATGTGGATTCCCCCGAGTCCTGTGGAATTTCCCAATCTCTAATGGGTGCTTTGGGTGGGGATGGTCTAATTGTTTGACATTTGTTACACGAGGTTACCCAGTATTCTATGTCCCTATCAATACCCAGCCACCAGACATAACTTCTAGCAAGGCTTTTCATTTTTACAATCCCCGGGTGACCTTCGTGTAGCATACTAAGTACCCTAGGTTGTAGCTTGTTAGGAATAACCACCCGATCACCCCACAGTAAACAACCTTTTTGAATAGACAGTTCGGTTTGTCTGGTCCAGAAAGGTTTAAAGTTTTCAGTTTTTTGATTTTCCGGCCAGCCTTTACCTACCCAGTTAAGAACACGGGCAGTCAAAGAGTCTTTTGCGGTGGCTCTGGCAACATCATATGCTGATATGGGTAGATCGGGGCAAGTCTCTATTTGTAGTGCTGTCATCGCTGGTGCCGGGTCTTCTTCAGTCGCTGGCAAGGGTGCTCTGCTATAGTGGCCTTATTTGGCAGGAATACATTATAGAAGTTAATTAGTCCTAAAAAGGCTTGTAATTCGGTCTTGTTTTTTGGTTCTGGTGCATTTTTAATCGCTTTAATCTTTTTGTCTGTAGGGTGTATACCCTCTCCGTCTATTAAATAGCCCAGGAATTCGACGCTATTCTTAATTAGGCAACACTTTTCTCTTTTTACTTTGAGGCCAGATTCCCTGAACTTAGTTAGTACTTCTTTGAGTCTGTTTTTTAATTGGGTTTCATCTTTGGCTGAGATCAGGACGTCGTCGAAATATGGTACGACTCCTTGTATGCCATTTAGGAGGCGTTCCATTAGACTCTGGAAGACGCCTGGGGCCACACTCACTCCAAATTGGAGTCGGTGACATTTGAATGCACCCTTATGTGTGACTATAGTCTGTGCTTCAGCAGTTTCTGGGTCCACTGGGAGCTGTTGATAGGCTTGTGCTAAGTCAAGTTTAGCAAAAACTTTTCCTTTTCCCAGGGAGTGAAGCAAATGCTGGACTACTGGCACCGGGTATGCACTTGGTTCTAATGCGTGGTTCAGGGTAGCCTTATAGTCACCACAGATTCTAACGGACCCGTCGGGTTTGACCGGTGTGACTATAGGTGTTTCCCACTTGGCATGGTCCACAGGTTCTAACACCCCTTGGGCTATTAATTTGTCCAGCTGTTCCTCTATTTTTGCCTTTAGTGCAAAAGGAACTCGCCTGGCTTTTATTCTTCGTGGGGCTATTTGGGGGTTTAGACTGAAAGAAATGGGATTTCCCCGATACTTGCCAAGTGAGCCATCAAAAACGTCCTGGAATTCTTGAATGAGGTCGTCTTCCCAGCCGGTTGTAGTCACTCAATCGATCCCGGTCATCCCGATGCCCAATGGCACGAACCATTCGATGCCCAGGAGGCTTGGTCTGTCTTGGTCGACTATGGTTAGCGGTAGCACCTTGACGTGTTGTTTGTAGGCGACTCGGAATTGTCCCATGCCGACTACAGGGATTTGGTTTCCCTGATAGTCCTTGAGAGTTAGGTGCTGCTTCTTTAATTCTTTGGGTTTGATACCTGGGACTAGCTGTCTTATTGTGTCCCACAATACCATGGAGAGGAAGGACCCCGAGTCCACTTCCATCTTGCAGTGTTCTCCTTCGATTTTTACAATGACTTTAATTTTATTCCCGCTTTCCGTCTGAGTGCTCTTTATAATGACAGTTTGGTGTGTATTGGCTCGCTTCTCTTGTTGCCACTTTCTCTCAGCTCGTTTAGGCTCAGCTCGTGTTGGGGAATTTCTGCGTCTCGTTGGGCTGTAGCATTTTTTGTTCCTGCAGACTTTCTTGATGTGCCCTCGTTTCTTGCAATGCCGGCAGATGGCATCGAGAAATCTGCATTCGGCTCGGGGATGGTTTCCTCTGCAGCCAGCGCACTCCCGCCAATTCCTTCTTTCGCGCTCTTTTCTGTTCGTGAGTAAATGGTGGACTTAGTCGTCTTCTTCGCTCGATTCAAATGTTTCGCCCGACTCTTCGTAGTGGGTTGTGGTGGCTACGGCAGATTTTTTCGCGGCTTCAGCAGCTGTGGCTTCCGCGATGTCTTCGGTTACGGTGATGTTGGGCTTGTTGAGTAATTTACTCTGTGTGGTTGAGCCTCTCAGACCCAACACCACGCGATCCCTCATTGCTTCGTCAATGTTCAAAAAATCACACTCACCCCCTAGTTGTCTAAGGGCAGCAATGATATCGGCAACTTTCTCTCCCTCTCTCTGGTCTCTGCGGTAAAATTCGTGTCGCTTTATTAAGTTTGACACCATCGGAGCGTAGTGTGCTTTGAGGATTCTTTACAATTCTGGCCACGTTAGTTGTTTAACGTCTCGGGGCTTCGCAAGGGCCTTTGCCATCTTGAAAACCATTGGCCCGCAGTGAGTCAGGAACACAGCTCTCTTGCGTTGCTCTGAAATGTCTTCCATTTCATTGCTCTCCAAATACATTTGGAAGCGATCTGCATAGGAATCCCAATCCTCTTCGTTGGGATTGAAGGTTGCGGGCAGTGCGTTGTTTCCAGGCATCTTGGTTGTCATCTGGACTTCTTATCACCGCGTGCAGGTTTTTTCATTTAGGACGATCCCACCTTCGTCGCCAGTGTTTTGTTTGGAAAACACACGAGGTAGACCGGGTTCCAACAACAAATACTTTATTCTTTAACTAGTCAGTAAATAGGAACACTTGACTGAAGCCGAGGCCAGCCTTTTATACAGGCTGGCTTGCCTGCTTGTAGCCAATGGCAGTTGCTTAAATTTGCCACCTTTCAGCAGCTCTTTGGATTGGTTCCTAGTGAACCAATCCAATCCTTAGTTTATTTGACCAATCAGGTTTGCAGATTTGGAGTCACCCACTTTACATATAGAACAGTGGGTGTGGCCTAGTTGGCCCCCTGCACCATGGGGAGGGATATGTTTGCCCTCCCCGGGCTCCAGAGGATTTCCTCGAGGCTTCCCTGGAAGCCAGAAATAAGTCCTCATTGACTTATTCTGGCTAGCTCAGCCATGAGTTTTCATGATCATATACCAGACCACTGAACACTTTCTGGTCACTTTCTGAACCAGTGAAAGAAATGTATGTTCTTAGTAGTACTAACTAAAGTGACACGCATTACCTAGGAGACTAAGAGAGGAAAAAGAGGCATGACTTTAAAGGAAAATCGACACAGGAAAGCACAAAACCAAGCACAATCAATAGCATATGGAGTAAACTAAAGGGGGGGGGGAGAAACCTTTAAAATGCTGTTGCTTAAATATCCAGGCTTTGGCAAGAGAACAGCTCAAAGCACAAGAATTTGTAGCAAAGTGATACATTCTCAACATTACAGAAAACAGGCTAAAAGTTGCATTGGGGAATAAATGCAGAAACAAAATATAATAAAAGTACATGGTTCATTAGGGTTGTACAGAGCTGAAAGATAAAAAAGTGATTCAGAATGAATATAAGCTTGCACATAGTATCTATTGGGAACTCCTTTAAATCAAGTACAGGCAGTCCTTGCATACAACAGTTCATTTAGTGAACATCAAAGTTACAACGGCACTGAAAAATAGTCACTTATGACCATTTTTCAGTTACACCCTTTGAGGCATCTCCATGACCATGTGATCAAAATTCAGATTTACTTATTTATTTAATATATTTGTCAAGCAATTATAAGATAATAGGTATAAACATGGTTATGACTACATGAAATGGATACATATAAGAAAAAAAAGAAACAATAGGACAGAGACAGTAAGCATGTTGATGTGCTTATGCACATTCATACTTATGACCATTGTTGTGTCTCAGGGTCATATGATCACCTCTTGCAACCTTTGGACAAGCAAAGTCAACTGGGCAAGCCAGATTCACTTAACTGCTTACTAGCTTACTAATTGAAGTGAGTCACTAAACAATTGTGGCAAGAAAGATCATAAAATGGGGCAAAACTCACTGAATAAATGTTTTACTTCATAAATTTTGGGCTTAATTGTGGTCATAAGTGGAAGACTACCTGTACAGCTTTTCCCAGAAGCATGCATCATCTGTAGAGGGCATCTGTCCCAGCCCAGGAAAAGAAAACACAAACCAGTAACTGCTTTAAAAGATTCCAGATGCTGCATACAATATACACCTCCATGACCTCTGAGTCATATATTACTTTTTTAAAACTGCACCCCTGCACAGCACTATTATTTATTAAAATGTACAAGGCAAGAAGAAATTACATGCAACAACTGTAGACATCAATGCATCGATTTATTCGACACAACGACATGTGCACTATATAATCTTTGTGATGAAAAGCATTTGTGCTTTTTCATTCAGAATGCTGGATCGTATCATGCCAAAAGTGTTACAATGGAAGAATAATGTTGGTTCGCAAACTGCAAACAAGAAAAAAAATCAGTTAAATGAACTACCTCATAATACATTGTTCAAGTGGTGATTTTCTGGTGGTCAAAGGTGCACGGACTAAAGCCCATGTCCCACTGCACCAACGGATGCAAAGAGGATGTAAAACGGACAAAAAAGCTTGCCATCCATTGGAAAATGAGATGCATCCGTTGTGTACTCATTGCATACGTGTTTCATACGCTCTGTCCATCGAGTATCCATCCACTGAGATTTCATCCGCGCAAAAAGTTTTGAGCTGCACAAAACTTTTTGAGCGGATGAACTTTCCATCACGTACCATGTACATCCATGACGTATACAGGCAACAAAAGTTCTATGTCCATTATCATCTGTTAAATGTCCACTGTATCCTCTCGGCATCCTCCTGGGCATCCTCGCAACTCACATCCGCTCCAGCTGAAAATGGAAAGAGGGAGGAAATGAAAGGTGCACGGAACGACCACACAGCGTTAGTAGCACGGAAATAGAAAGGATGTAAGCAGATGCATCTCGCATATAAAGCATTAAAACAGACAAAACGTTTGTATATGGGATGTATCTCGGATATTTAGGATGTCTGGAGTATGCCTAGAGTATGTGGAAGGACACCTAGCGGACAACCGATATTTCTGATAAAAAGGGGGAGGAAATCACCTGGATTTCAGTGTCAGTCCAGCAGCCGTGATGTACAGACCTCTTCAGCCTTGGTCTTGCTCTTCCACATCATCCATTGTTCTCCACCATGGATCATCACACAGTCCTTATGGTAGCCGCCATCATTCAACACCAGAACCAAGCCCTGTTCAGATTGTTTCACCTTTTCTACACAAGGAGAAGAAGGAGACGTTCAAGAGCTGTGTGGGTCCGAGGATGGATCAGGAGAAGAATGGAGTTTGGACTGTATGACAAGCTGATGGTGGAGCTGAGAAATGAAGACACTCGTGCATTCCAGCACTTCATGAGGATGCCATCAGCCATGTTTGATGAAATTGTAGAGCATCTGAGACCCAAGTTGACCAAGCCGAGCACCAACTTCCATCCCAACCTGGACCGTGGACTGAAGGTGGCACTAACTCTGCGCCACCTGGCCTCTGGAACCACATACAGTACGCGTGGAGGGTGCCACACATGCAGTAACATGCAGTATGCGTGGAGGGTGCCACACAACACCATCAGCAAAGTGGTCAGAGAAGTGGTGCAGGCCATCATCGAAGAATACGTGAAGGAGCTCCTCCATTGTCCCACCACTGAAGAATGCTGGAGGAAAGTTGCAGAGCAGTGGAATCAGAGGTGGAACTTTCCCCACACCGATGGAGCCATAGATGGGAAGCACGTGGCCTGCAAAGCTCCAGCCAACTCAGGGTCCACTTATTTCAACTACAAGGGCTTCTTCAGTATCATCCTCTTTGCCATGGTTGATGCTGATTACAAGTTCATGTACATCGATGATTCAGACAACGGGTCAGCTTCAGATAGCCAGGTATACAACGCCAGTGACCTCAAGGATGGGCTGGAACGCAACCTCATCATGGGTTTTCCAGATCCAGACCCCTTACCCAATGACACACAAGATGTGCACTACTTCATCATGGGTGATGACGCGTTCTCCCTCAGAACCTACCTCATGAAGCCCTACACTTCAAGATACCTAATCTGTGAAGAGAGGATCTTCAACTACAGGCTGTCCAGGGCAAGACGGGAGGTGGAGAATGCCTTTGGCATCCTGGCCAACAGGTTCCAGGTACTTCTCACCACCATGCAGCATCACCCACGGACTATGAGGAGCATCGTGGAAGCTTGCTGCATCCTGCACAATCTCATGCGCACCCGCTACCCAGTCTTGCAGAACAGGCTCGTGGACCGCCAACAAGGCAATGGGGACATGGAGCCTGGTGAATGGAGGCAAGGGCAAAACCTGATAGACACTGAGGATGTGCAAGGCCCCAACAGAGCTTCACGTGAAGGGAAGAAGCAGTGCAACCTCCTGAAATACTGGTGCAACTCCCCAGCTGGAGCAGTGGAGTGGCAAGACAGGATGATAGATGCTTAATGGATGCTTCCTTCAGCCTGTCTCATAACACTGATGAGATTGTGCCATGTATGTTGAATGGCCCTACAATGAATAGGGCATTAATAAAGAGCTTTGTTTATTTTGAAATATGTTGATCAATGAATAAATTGTTATTGATAAAAAAGGGCCATATGTGTGGCAGCTGGGAGAGTGGACCATACAGTCCCACTATGCTTGCACTGGAGGTTTACCTATCCCACAGCTATCCTTACCTATCCCACAACTATCCTTACCCATCCCACAAGCATGCAAAGGATTAACCATTTTTTCAAAGTTTTCACCAACACTTTATTAAGTAAAAAAATGAACCAAGTGTGTTAAGCAAAGATAACCTTTATTAATAACTGTCGTAAGTAAACTGTATGACTTTATTAAAAAAGCAAAATGAACCAAGTAAAGTGTCTTAAGCAAAGATAAATTGAACAGGTAACAATCAGTCTCTGGCACTATTCTCAGTCACTCTGAGGCATGTCCACAGTCTCAGCTGTTAAACAGGCAGGGACTGTGGAGGTGGCTGTGGCTGAGTGCTGGTCTGAGGCACCATTGGGGTGCTTGGCCCCAAGAGTAGAACAGGGGAGGGTGTGTTCAGGAAGCTCTCAGAGAGCTGACTCAGTCCCGTGAGGTTGAGAGGCCCTTCATCAAGTACCTGGGATGTCAGGCCCAAGACTGATGACAGATTGTCTGTTGACGGGCTTGGCTGTGGGATGGAGAAAGGAGGAGTGTAGTGGGGCTCTCTGGTCTGCAGCTGGGTGAGGTGTGGCGTCTGTGGCATGCAATGAACCTGGGCCTGGACTGGGAAGGGCTGTTTCTGCTGTGGGAAGTCCTGGTAGTCGTAGCCTTGGTAGGTGAGGGGCTGTTGAAAGCCATGGAAAGGCAGTGACTTCACCTGGGGTGGAGAAGCAGACCTGGACTGGGTCAGAGCAGGTTCAGTTGGGCCTTGAGGGTTGTGCAGAAGTGCTGTGATCTTTTGCTTCATCACCTGGTATTGGGCCTTGGGCAGGTCCATGAGGGTCTGGCTCATGTACGTGATGAAGGGCTTCCGGTCTGAGGATGGTATGTCGCTGTGGACCAGCTGAGAGAGAAGTTCTGTGCTGGTCTTCATTGTGTCCCTGATCTCCAACAGGACAGTGTGGCTTTGGCCCTCCAGTCTGCCTCTCTGCCTGCATCCTGTGCAGCTGGGTGTGGGTTGGTCTCTGGTGGCTGCCGCTTCTTGCTCCATTTGTGACAGGGGATCCTCCAAGTCCTCTGGCATGGGGAGTGCAGCTGTCAGGGAGGTCTCTGTCATGGGGCCCTCCGAAGACACCTGCCTGGACAGGGCACCTTTCTCCTGGCTGGGAGAGGACTGGCTGTCTGTGGGCTGTCTGAGGGAGAGGGGTATCAGAGGGGCTGCTCCTCAGTGGCAGACCTCATCCTCCAGGAAGCTGCACTTGGTCATGACATACATCTCTCGGTCAGTGAGCTTGACAGCGGCCTGGCCAGATTTTTTGAGGTGTAGCTTGCCATACCAGGTGTGCATGTGCTTCCACCATCCCAGGAGTACATCTGCACTGTAGCTCAGGCTCTCTGCCTTGTCTCTCCAAGCTGCCTTCTTCTTCTTGGTGTCACGATAGAGTCTGTAGCCCTTTCTCCACAGGTACTCATTCTCCCTCAGCCATTCCAGCACCTCCTCCTCATGGTCCTTGGAAACGGTGTACTGTTTCCTCTCTCCCTTCTCCTTCCCTTGCCTCTTCCTCCCTCTGGCAGGGGCTTCACCAGCAGGGGCTTCACCAGCAGGGCTTTGAGGGCCTTGGGGCTGGTCCACCACAGCAGCAGCAGCAGTAGCAGCAGTAGCAGCACCAGCAGCACCAACAGCAGGAGAAGCACCAGCAGCACCAGCAGCACCAGCAGCAGGAGAAGCAGCAGCAGCACCAGCAGCTCCAGCAGCACCAGCAGCACCAGCAGCAGGAGAACACCAGCAGCACCAGCAGCTTCAGAGTCAGTGCCAGGGGGTGGGATGGTGGTTCTGTCCTTCTTGCCAGGGCTGGCAGGAGTAGGCACAGGCTTTCTCTTCTTCTCTGACTGATGAACCATGGTGTTATTTGAAGATGTCTGTGGCAGCACGTCTTTCCTCTGAATGCTGTTTGCATGCGAGCTGCATCCTTTTATATCCGCGGAGGTGATGCAATTCATACTCCCCGCATGCGCAGTGAACGCTTTGCATCCGATATACATCCGCTATGCATTTGCTTTGCTTCCTATAGGCGTCCGTGATGCATCTGTGTCATCCGCTACGCATTCGCCCCTTCCACTATGTGTCCGCTTCGCAATTCTCCCCCGGAAGCCCTTCGGATGTGTCATCCACTTCCATCCGCTAGGCTTCCTATGAACATCCGTTTAACATCCCCACTATGAAATACCCTTGTCCATTCCTTTTCGTTCTTTTCCGTTCTGTTTATGCAAATTTGGGCCACTTTTTGGAGCGGATAACAATGGATGGAGCCACCCCTGAAATTTTGCTCATCGGCTGTGTCCTTTCTGCATACGTTTTGCATCCGTCGGCCAGTGGGACCTATCCTTAATATACAGTACCATCAAAGCCAATGAGATGAAACTGGCACCAATGGTGAAAATGTTCTTGCTATCACTGAAGTTGTAACTAAACCTCTTTGTCATAGCTTGAGCTATTTCACTGACCTAAGCACTCCACTTTTCTCCTTCATTATGCCCTGTAGATTTGTTGGTTGATCTTGATAATTCCAATTTAGTTGGCTTCAAGGAGATGTTATTCCAGAAGCATTGAGTGGCTTATGGAGTTTGATGGTAGATATGCTTCTTTTCACTCTTTGCAGCATTTAAGGTAGAACAAGAGTCTGTCTTATTCCAAAGGCAATGTTAACAACAGATTAAAGATGACTATATTTCTGGGTAACAAAGGTCTGCTGAAGACATCTATACTTTTTATACTAAATGACTTATGGTTAAATCAATAGCAACCAACTAACTATAAATACTGAGATTTATACTCTGTGTGTGTGTGTGTGTGTGTGTGTGTGTGTATGCGAGAGAGAGAGAGAGAGAGAGAGAGGGAGAGAGAGGGAGAGAGAAGATATGTTTTTATTTAGTAAAATATGATGTCCTTTTTTATTTCTATTTAGGTATTTGAATAGCACATAGATGTGGATTCAAGCTGATACAGCTTGAGCTTCTCCTATAAGTGCTGTCTATAGATACTGAGATGATAGAAGAGTACATTAGACAGAATATTTTATTTTATTCTTCAGCTGCAATCGCTACCCCTAATGATCTACCTGCCAGTAATTCCCACCTGGAGAGATCTATACATTACAAAGACAAATAAGTGAAGGCATTATGATAAGGAGCCTCTTTCTGGGAAAGGCTTGGCATTGCTGTGGTTCACTCTGCATGTGTTCAGGACTCTAGATTAGTTTGATGATCAAGAGATTTCTTCTTGTCCATTGAGTAAGAAATAGTAGAAAGGGCAGCTTTTTTTACATTATACGTTCCAAAACTTGTCTAAGTCATGGGAGCCACAAGAACCAGATCATAGCTGCATAGTGGTAATAACTCAGTATATAAAGAATTTTCTGAGAGTTTGTGATAAGAGATTAAACAGCACAAAAGATTGGACTTTCCAAGGCATGACTGTAAAGTGTGCAGGAACCCTAGAAAATTCAAGAAGTACAGTTGTTTGCTTGTTTATTTTTTGTTTGTTTGTTTGTTTAAAACCCTTTCATAGCCACCCATTTTAAAACAGCTCTGAGCAGTTTACAGCCAATAAGCAGAGGAGTTGTCTAATCTTTGATATTATTGTTTTTCCTTTCAGCAATTGCAGTTACTGGGATTATATGAGGACAGTGCTAAGAAACAGTATTGTGACAGACGAATTCCAGCCTGTCTTAAATCTGAGATTTATACAACTATTCGCCCTGTTGCACTGTATGGCACTGAATGCTGGGCAGCAACAACAGGGACCAAAAGCTATCTCCATGTCATAGAGAAATGTGAATGCTCCATTTGATATCAGGTATCTCCCTTCTTGACCACGTCACCATTCAACAACATTTTGGTGTGGCCTCAATTATAGAGAAGTTGAGAGGCCACCATTGCCAAGACTTCCTACCTAGAAGTCAATGTCCGGTGACCTAGCAGGCATTCAAAACAGAGATGGCAAGACACTATCAACAAAGATATGCAAGCTACGGGCTTGTACCATGGAAACCCTAACCCTAACCCTAAGAAACAGAATTAAATTATGGTATTTTATCATTCAGAAAACTCCTAAACTTACTTACTGAGGTACTTACTTACTTTTTTATTTTTCATATTCTGAATCAACCATCTCCCTCAAAGAGGCATTCTGGGTGGTATACAATAAAACATCAAAATATTAAGAAATAATATTTAAAAGTAAAAATTTCAGAATTTATTTTTTGAAAGGAAGCAAGAATAATAAAATCTTGTTAAAAATTAATAACAAAGGTGAAGGGAGGGTTCTCTTTATGACCATGCCAAGTGGGAAAAAATGATTTTAATTTTTGGACAAGAAAAAAATAAAATTCGGTAGTTGCCAATAACAGTTCTGAATATGCAACACATTTTCTAGCCTTTAGCAAGGATCTGCCAACAAAAAAGGAGGTATTGAACAAAACATTGTGTAATTAAGTTGATTTCACATAAAGATAGGCAATAGCTCCACACTGTAGTCAATAGTGAGCCAGTCATTTGTCTGAATGGGAAAGAGCAATAAGCAATAGCAGGCATAGTCTGTGATAGAAAGTGTGACAGCATTTTGTTCATTAAATAGATGCCCAAGTAGAAAAGCCACATGATGAAAATCATGCTTTAGCAGAAAACACATAAATTGCAATATATTCTTATCCATGTTCAGAAACAGGTTTCTCCGTATTCAAGAGAGAATATTCATTTGTAAGTTCATTTCAGAGGTGCGACAAAAGTACCTGGTCTATGTGATGATGCATTGTGGTGAGAAAAAAAATTGTTGCGAAAATAAACAGTGATTCTCTCTGTTGCCTAGTGCAGTCTTTAAAAAAAAAACCACAGCTCTATCTTTCATTTCAGGCCCATCACATAGGTGACTGAATAATGTAACCTGACAGAAGAGGATTCACTTATCTTATTTTTCAAAATCGTTTTTAAAAAAGACACTTCATTTTTTCCTGACATTTCTTTCTTGTAAAAGCTTGCTTTTTAAAAAGTAGCTAAAACAAAATTTGGTTTTATTTAATTTAATTTAATGAATAGTCTGTGAACAAAGAACTGACTGAAGAAATAAAGGGAAATATTTGCAAGAGATACTTCTCCTCTTTAGATCTAATACAGCCCAAGTATGCTATTGCTTAAGGCAGAAAATGGTTGGGGGTGGGGGAGATGGAACCAAGTGAAGTTTTAAGGGCAAATTATCTGAAATGTAAGGTAGTGTGTATATTTGTGTTTGAGATATCAACATTTGGGCCCTAAGAACTCTTCCAGATATCACAATTTGCAGTTTGCAATCCACAATTGATTATTATTTAGCATATGATTATTGTATTTATTGGTAATAGTTGGTTTGTCTGAATAACTCATCATAGAACAAACCACAGCCAGAAAACATAACATCATAGACCTATTCAACATTCTCTTCTCAAAGTGATCAACCAGGTTCCTTTGGAAAGTCAACTTTCTTAATAATATAAAACAGAAATGGCATTATTTATTATACAGAAACATGTTATCCCTTAAGGCTCTGTCCCACTGCACTTATGGATGCAAAGAGGATGTAAAACATTAAAAAAAGCTTGCCATCCATTGGAAAACACAATGCATCCGTTGTGTATTCATTGCATACGTGTTTCATACACTCTATCCGTCAAGCATCCGTCCACTGTGATTTCATCCACGCAAGAAGTTTTGAGCTGCACAAAACTTTGTGAATGGATGAACTTTCCGCCATGTACAATGTAAATCTGCGACATCTGAGCAACAAACATTCTGTCTGTTTATCATCCGTTAAACGTCCGCTGTATCCTCTCTGCATCCTCTGGGCATCCTCGCAACTCACATCCACTGCAGCTGAAAACGGAAAGAGGGAGGAAACAAAAGGTATACGGAACATCTACACAGCATTAGTAGCACGGAAATAGAAAGGATGCGCAGTGAACGGTTTGCATCCGATATACACCCGCGCAGCATCCCCTTTCTTTCCTTTAGGTGTACGTGATACATCCACTTCATCCACTATGCGTCTGCTTCGCAATTATCCCCCGGAACTCCTTTGGAAGTGTCATCTACTTCCATCCGCTAGGCTTCCTATGAACATCCATTTAACATCCCCGCTACATACTACCCACATCCATTCTTTTCTGTTCTTTTCCATTCTGTTTATGCAAATTTTTGCCACTTTTTGGAGCGGATGACAACAGATGGAGCCACCCCCGAAATTTTGTTCTTCCACTGTGTCCTTTATGCATACGTTTTGCGTCCGTCGGCCAGTGGGGCCGGGCCTTTATTCAGTTTATGAAACCCAGATCCATATCCTCTGCATTCACATTGAAATTCACAAGTCGATTTGTTGTCAATCCTTTACACAATTTTTGTTGTTTTTATTTTGGTGGGGTTTCTTTTTTTTTCATTTTGCACAATCTGAGATCATCACAACTGTAGCTATTGGTTTGCTCAACTGGTCTCAGAAGCTATTGGTCTCAGAACTTGTTGCTAACCTGAGTTAATCTAGAAAATTCCAGCTGACCACTGGATTCCAGAAAAAATATAGAGAAAACTCTAAATATTTTCTGAGATCTATTGGCTGTTTGAATTTTTGAAGTCCAGATCTGATAGTCCTAAGTAACACCAAAGTTTAGACAGACAGATGGTAGAAGATAGATAGATGATAGATAGATAGATAGATAGATAGATAGATAGATAGATAGATAGAGGATGGATGGATGGATGGATGGATGGATGATGGGCGGGCAGGCAGATAGATAGATTCATTCAATGGAAACAGTTCACACACACCTGTAGAACTCATTAGTCTATGAAAAAAATCATTTTAATGTTTCTGCTTTTGTTTTCTTAAAATACTTCAATTCTCTATTAACCTGCAAAACATATCTAGCAATCAAGTGATAGGGGCCGAATTAAAATTCTGTGACTAATAAACCATACTTGATATAGGAACAGAAATTCCAAATATCTTCAGATTTTACCACTAACTCTGAATCTAGAATTTAAGCACTGTTGCAAGATTAGACCATTAAGCTATCCTTTGATGCTGCTGTGATCATTTATCTATGTATTATTTTTAGAAAAATTAACATTCTAGAGTCTGACTAAAGCTCTAGGCAATATGGTTCAAAGAGGACACATGAAGAGACCAGCATTCAGAATTACACAGTTGCCAACTGCATGTACTTAGGAAATTCACAAGGCTGCCCTAAATGGTGATTGCCATTTTTTTACATTGTTTTCTAGCAGTCATATACTGGCATGTTGCCTGTTAAGTCCAGAGGCAATAAATGCTGGTCTCTTCACATGCCTCTAGTAACCATGGATAATCTGGTCCTCTATAAAATATCTAGCTCTCATTTAAAATCATCCAAATTGGCTGCTATTATCACAGCCACTGCCAGAGAAATCTACAGTTTAACTATAGGCTGGGAGTGGGAGGAGTATGTCCTTCTACCGAATCCCCTTGTATATAATTTTTATAGATGTCTTCAAGTTCTAACAATGTGAGGCATGAAGAAAAAAAGATCTCCATCCAAATTATCTGTGGTGGCAAAAAGGTTTTGCCTTAGCTGTCCTAACTCACCATCATTACCAACAAATGAATCCTAACTGCTTGACTGTTTCTTCAGAGGGGAACTTCCCTAATCTTTTTATTAATTCCCCCCCTCCACACTTTTTAAACTCTATAATAACATTCTTAAGGTGCAGTGCCCAGAATATTAGCTAGTCCTTTGAAATAGACCAGATAAGAAATCTGATTCCTCGAACTATCATGCATTAAGGATAGGCTATAGCAGGGGTGTCAAACTCAAGTCACAATAGCATTGCGTGATGTAACGGGACTTTTTTCTTCTTCACTAAACTGGGCATGGGCATGGCCAGTGCATGATGCAAACATGCCGCGGGTCAGGAGTTTGACAGGCCTGGGTTATTGTAATAAGATCTTGCAGAAGTAAATGTGCTTTAACTTCCCCTCCTTCTTACATCTCATAAATCAGGGAGGAGCCTGCCAGATTTTTCTTAATGCAAGTAGCCCTTGCCTTAGGATCAACACAATTGATCCCAAAATTTCCATGCTAAGGGTTAGGGTTACGGTTAGGGTTAAGTAAGTTTTGCCCCATTTTATTTTCTTGCCACAGATCTTAAGTGAATCACTGCAGTGGTTCAGTTACTAACACAGTTGTTAAGTGATTCTGGTTTCCTCATTGGCTTTGCTTGTCAGAAGGTCACAAAAAGTGATCTCGCATGATCCCAGGAACCCTGCCACTGTCATAAATGTGAGCCTGTTACACAGTGTCCAAAATTTGATCATGTGACATCGGGGATGCTACAATGGTCATAAGTATGAAAAACAGGCATAAATCACTTTTTTCGAGGCCATTGTAACTTCAAATGGCCACTAAACAAATGGACTACCTCTACTACCTTGTTTCTGAGAAAAAAAATTCCCCATGACCCAATTTGCAAATTGAGACCAAACAAATGTGCTTGAATCCTGTTTATTTGAATGGTGACAGGAGGAACAGACTCCAAGGTTCTGCCCAGTGAAAGAGGGTGCCAAACCCCAATCACAACATGGCTTGAATTTCCTATTGGTCATAAGATAAGCAGAATAATAAAGTGGAGGTTGGCACTAAGACAGTTTTTATGGTTAGCTACTTTGCAGTTCCCGTTTAAATTTACAAGTGCTGGTTCAAGATAACTCATGAGTCAGCATATGAAAACAGCTAAGCAAAGTATTAAGGAGGCTTAGATGAGTTCAGGGTCCTTGCTAGTTTGGAGGTTTTGATTCATGTATTTGTTTTACTCCTTCATTACCCAGGATTTCAGCTCTGTTGGCTTATATAGAATAGAATAGAATGGTATGGAATGGAATGGAATGGAATGGAATGGAATGGAGTGGAGTGGAGTGGAGTGGAGTGGAGTGGAGTGGAGTGGAACAGAACAGAACAGAACAGAACAGAACAGAATTCTTTATTGGTCAAGTGTGATTGGACACACAAGGAATTTGTCTTGGTGCAAATGCTTTCAGTTATATATATAGTGGTTCTTGACCCTTTGTCTCCTTGATTCACTCCACATAAAAATGTGGATAGTTTATGGATATCTACAGTATGTAATGCTCCAAGATTGGTCTCACCATAGATTTATATACTGACACTATAATATTGGCAATTCTATTTTTCAATTCCCTTCCTAATTAACTGAAGCATGGCATCTCCTTTTTGATTCTTTCCAACTCAATCAAATGTTGGAAACAGATTACATAAAATGACTCAGGATTCTCTCTCTCTCTCTCTGTCTGTCTCAGCTGTAAATCCAAATCTTTTGTATACAAGTAAAAATATACATCCCAGAATATACATCCTGAGAGACCACACTTTGCTGATATGAAAATGAGCCATCTAGCCATACTATTTTTGGGTTTTTTATAATTAGTTAGGGATAGCTGCAGGGGGAATGGGGGGGGGGCTCAAAAAAGACAAAATGGTGGCCATGTTTGAAATCGAAGTCCCACCCATTTTATGCATTTCTATAAAAGAGGTGGAGCTTCACTGACATAGTTGGAACCATCATTTGACTTTATTTGATTAATCCAATGGATACCCTGTCTGTTACCAATCTACTACACAACTTGTCATTCTATTTTGTGAAGTATACAAGACCTACAGGCCATCTTTATCTATTTACTGAGAAAATGGTGTGATGGAAGGTTAGTGAGACACAATATACTTCTGTGAAAATCAAGTTTTGTGCCTTTTCAACAAGCTCTTTTTTTAATGTATGGTCATTTTCTTCTTAATAATTTTTTTCTTTAATTTCTTTTATCACCCATTGATCCCTTATTAAAAGTTTAGAGAGACTTGTTATTTTCCAGTTGTTAACTGGATAAAATCACCTAACAACTAATATGATAATGATGATGATAAAGAGGAGGAGATTGAAGCATCTGTGTAAGGAAAACTGTATGGAACTAGGCTTGTTGAATGTTGATTGAAAATATTCCCTGATTTTGAAGATATCTAGACAGCCTTGCCTATCCAGAATCCCATGTATGACTGAATTACAGGAAACTTTAGTATATAACCACCCACAAAATGCATGTAGAAGCTTAGGTTATATTGCTTAAAATTCTGAGGAAAGATAATTTTTATTCTCTTCTTTAGAATGAAGGGGAACATAAATCATTACTTGTTTTCACAGCAACACTCCTCAAATTTGTAGATACAATATGTGGCAAATCAAACGGATGCTTGGAAAGGCAGACCATATGTCATACTGAGTTACTGAAAAAGCAACAAGCCTCCATTCCTAAAGATTCTCAAAAGATAAAATTTTATGCTCAGTTAAAATGGAAAAGAACATTATGCTTCAGGATAAACTAATTTAGTGTGCAGCTCTTTGTTGCCAAATTGCTAGTGAGCAACACATTCAGGCTACCTAAGGAAAAAAAGAGAAAAAGAAGAAAGGAAAATGTTTGCAAACTGTAGCAATCATATAAAGAAATGTTGTTCAAGTTCAGGTTTGTTAATCCTTATTGTTCTGTATAAAATGGTATACTCCAAATGTCTCAAATGTGATTGGCCAGAAAGGCCTGCACGGGATTGGTTCACTAAGAACCAATCCAGGAGGACTTCCGAAAGGCGGCAAAATCAAGTAAATGTCATTGGCTACAAGCCGGCAGGCAAGCTGAATATAAAGGCTGCCGCGGCTTGAGCCAAACCGTTCCGTTTGCTGTAAATAGTGAAATAAATACATTTGCTGTTGAAACCCAGTCTACCTTGTGTTTTTCCGGATGGAACACTGGCGACAAAGGTGGGATCGTCCTAAAATGTGAGACTGTGCACGCAGCGAATTGAAATCCAGGCTAGAAGCAATGGCCGGAAATAACGCACCGCCTGCACCCTTCAATCTCAATGAAGAGGATTGGAAATCCTACGTAGACCATTTTCAAATGTATTTAGAAAGCAATAAGATGGAGGAGATCTCAGACCAGCGTAAGAGGGCTGTCTTCCTAATGCATTGTGGGCCAACCGTGTTCAAGATGGCCAAAGCATTGGCGAAGCCTAGAGACGTAAAACAAATGACCTGGCCTGAATTCCAGTGGATGCTAAAGGCCCACTACGCACCAGTAGTGTCAAATCTCATCAAATGGCATGAGTTCTACTGAAGGGACCAAAAAGAAGGCGAGACCATCGCTGACTTTGTGGCAGCCCTCCGACAACTGGGGGGAGCATGCGAGTTCCTGAACTTAGATGAAGCCATGCGAGATCGAGTGGTACTAGGCCTAAAAGACTCTAATTTACAAAGTAAATTGCTAAATAAACCCAACATAACAGTGGCTGAAGCAATCGCAGAAGCCACAGCGGCAGAAGCCGCAAAAAAGTCAGCGGCCACTATGAAGCAAATGAATGCGAATAACGATGAAACGATCCTAGCCAGAGGAAAGAAGCAAGTGCCCACCACCACACATCACGAAGATTTTGACGAAACATCAGAATCAGAAGATGATGACGATGAGGTCCACCACCTGTACGCCAACAAAAAAAGGCGCAAAAAAAGAAACTGGCAGGAATGCGCCAGCTGAGGAGGAAACCACCCTCGAGCTAATTGCAGATTCCTTGATGCCATCTGCCGAGCTTGCAAGAAAAGGGGACACATCGAGAAAGTCTGTAGGAATCAAAAAAATAACAGCCCTAACAGACACAGTAACTCTCCACCACAAGCTGAATCAAAGCAAGCCGAAAGTGGGAGTGCAACAAACGAGCCAGTAACCAAGAAAAGACCCATCAAACTGTCACTATCGGAAGCGCCCAGACAGAAAGCGGGAGAAAAGTCAAAATCATCATAAAAATTGAAGGAAGCCCCTGTGAGATGGAAGTCGATTCAGGATCTTTCCTGTCAATGGTGTCATGGGACACAATCAGACAACTGGTCCCAAATATTAAAGTAAAAGAGCTCCAGAAACAAAAATTAATTCTGAAGGACTACCAAGGGAACTGAATCCCTGTGGTAGGTCTAGGACATTTCCGAGTTGCCTACAAGCAGCACGTCGAAGTCCTGCCTCTAACAATAGTCGACTGAGACTGACCCAGCCTCCTGGGCATCGAATGGTTCACATCATTGGGCATCGGAATGACCGGAGTAGGCCGAGTAGCCGCAACTGACTGGAAAGAAAGCCTGATTCACGAGTTCCAGGACGTTTTCGATGGCACCCTAGGCAGGTACCGGGGGACCCCAATTTCCTTTAGTTTAGAACCCCAGGTGGCCCCTAGAAGATTAAAGGCCAGACGAGTTCCCTTTGTGTTAAAAGCAAAAATAGAGGAACAATTGAATAAATTAATTGACCAAGGGGTCTTAGAACCTATTGACCATGCTAGGTGGGAGATGCCAATAGTAAAACCGGTTAAACCTGATGGGTTGGTACGCATCTGTGGAGACTACAAGGCTACCCTGAACCATGCGCTACAACAAAGCGCATACCCTGTGCCAGTCATACAACATTTGTTACACTCACTCGGAGGAGGAAATTTTTTTGCCAAACTTGATTTAGCACAAGCATACCAACAGCTTCCTGTAGACCCATTAATGGCCGAGGCACAGACAATAGTAACTCACAAAAGGGCATTCAAGTGTAACAGACTTCAGTTTGGAGTAAGCGTTGCCCCAGGCGTTTTCCAAACCTCATGGATCGCCTCTTAAATGGAATAAAAGGGGTCGTACCATATTTTGACGACGTCCTAATTTCGGCTAAAGATATGACCCAACTAGAAAAAAGACTAAGAGAAGTGCTAACAATATTTAGAGAATCCGGCCTGAAAGTTAAAAAGGAAAAATGCTGCTTAATGACTGATCACATCGAATTTCTGGGCTACTTAATTAACGGAGAGGGCATACACCCTACAGAAAAAAAGGTCAAGGCTATTAGAGACGCACCACAACCAAAAAAAAAAAACGGAATTGCAGGCATTTTGGGGTCTAATAAATTTATATAATGTATTCCTCCCCCATAAAGCAACGTTAGCAGAACCATTACACCGTTTGCTGGATAAGAAAACTAATTGGACTTGGGGTCATAGAGAACAAAAGGCATTCCAGAGAATAAAAAATTTATTAACCTCAGACACCGTTCTTATCCAGTTTAGTAACACACTTCCATTGACGGTAACCTGCGACACCTCACTGTTTGGAGTCGGTGCCATCCTGAGCCACCAATTGCCAGATGGGAGAGAGGCACCCGTCGCTTATTACTCAAAGACTCTTTCAAAAGCAGAACGTAACTATAATCAACTAGACAGAGAAGCCCTGGCAATTGTCGCGGGAGTGAAACGTTTTCACAAGTACCTCTATGGAAGAACATTTTCAGTTGTAACGGACCATAAACCATTACTAGGAATTCTGGTGGAAACAAACCTACACCGAACATTTTGTCCCTGCGGGTGACTAGATGGTCAGAATTCCTAGCAGCATACTCTTGCACATTGACACATCGACCTGGGAAACAAATCTCCCATGCAGACGCATTAAGTCGAACACCGCTGCCGATGACAGAGGAAGACCCGGCGCAAAACAATGACCACCCTGCAAATAGAAACATGCCCTGAACTGCCAAAATCTGCAAACGATGTCACCAGAGCCATCACAAAGGACCCAGTGACTGCCCGCATTTTAAACTGGGTAGGTAAAGGCTGGCCGGAAAACCAAAAAACTGAAAACTTTAAACCTTTCCGGACCAGACAGACTGAATTTTCAATTCAAAAAGGCTGTTTATTGTGGGGTGATTGGGTGGTAATTCCTGCTAGACTACAGGCTAGAGTGTTGGGCATGCTTCATGAGGGCCACCCTGGTATTGTAAAAATGAAAAGCCTAGCTAGGAGCTATGTCTGGTGGCCTGGTCTAGATAAAGATATTGAATACTGGGTTGCTAATTGCACTAAATGCCAGAAAACCAAACCTTCCCCACCACAAGCACCCATAAGGGACTGGGAGACCCTACGAGGCCCCTGGTCTTGGATCCATATTGACTTTGCGGGTCCTACTAGGGGGCATACCTTTTTGATTGTCGTAGATGCATACTTAAATTGGTTGGAAGTTGTAGTAATGTCATCTACGACAACCAATGCGGTCATTAAACAACTTAACAAACTATTCACAACCCATGGATTCCCAGACATCCTAGTGTCCGACAATGGGCCTCAATTAACCGCCATACAATTTGAGCAGTACCTACCCTCCCTAGGTATACGCCATGCATTAATCGCGCCGGCCCACCCGGCAGCAAATGGTAGGGCCGAGAGAATGGTCAGATTTACTAAAGAGGGTTTAGAAAAAATGGACCTTGGGGATGTCCAGGATAAAATTAACCGTCTACTCAACCTCCAACATATCACCCCCAGCACTGTAACTAACAAAAGCCCAGCGGAATTGTTAATGGGGAGAAAACTTAGGTCACAATTAAATAGGTTACATCCAAAGTACACTTTGGAAAGATCCCCTGATTTCTCCAGCCATCCCCACACATTTGAAATCGGCGACCTATCTACGCAAAAAATTTCACCGGGGACCCTCTATGGCTTCCAGCCACAATCACACAAAAAACAGGCCCCCGGTCCTTCCGCCTAACCGTAGACGATGGCAAGGAATAGAAGTGGCACATAGACCAGCTTCGTTCCCGAAATATTGAACAAAATACAAATACACAGCCCCAAATAATAAAAATTGACAAAAACAAAACCAAAGGGGGGGGGGGGAATACAAGAAAATAATAACAAAGAACTTTTTAAAATAAATCCAGAACATCTAACCAATCAAAAAGAGCAAAAAGAAAACTTACGGTTAGATGAGACTTGCGGAAAAAATCCAGAGGAAGGGAAACCCGTCCTGGAAGGGGCCAGCCAAGCCAGCTCGACCTGCCCAGGAAAGCCAGGAGGGAGAAGCAAAACCACCAGCCTGAGCAACTCAAACAATAGCAAAATGGCTGACTCACCCTTCCAGGTGGTTCCATGGAGAAGAGCCGGAGAGACAGCAACCCCATCCGAACTGGTTGAAATTTCCAGCGAAAATGAACCGTGCAAGTCCAGTAGAGTTAGAAGAAGTCCCACCTACCTGCGCGACTACGTCACCCACGTAGGACTAAACTAAAGGCCCTGTCACACTGGCCTACGGATGCAAAACGTGAGTAAAAAGGACACAGCGGACGAGCAAAATGTTCCATCTGTTGTTATCCGCTCTCAAAAGGGGCAAAAATTTGCATAAACAGAGCGGATAAAACGGAAAGGAACGGACGAGGGGAGGACGCAGGGCGGATGGAAAGTGGATGCGGAATGGAAGCCTAGCGGATGGAAGTGGATGGGAGCGGATGGCACATCCACAAGGCTTCCGGGGGGGCACAGCAAAGGGGACGCAGAATGGATACTGTGGATGCAGAACGGACGACGAGCGGATGAAGCGGATGCACAGCGGAAGCCTAGCGGATGCAAAGCGGATGTCTAGCAGATGCACAGCGTTCACTGTGCATGCGGGGAGGATGCATTGCGTCAGCCCCGCGGATATAAAGGGAAGCAGCTCCCAAGCAAGTCACCATTCAGAGGAAAGACCTGCTTCCAGACACATCGAGTGCCTTGCCAGCCTGCCCTGCATGCCAGCCTGCCAGCCTTGCTGCCAGCCTTGCTGCCTGCCATCCTGCCAGCCTCCCTGCCAGCCTCCCTGCCAGCCTGCCTGCCAGCCTGCCTGCCAGCCTGCCTGCCTGCCTGCCTGTGTGCCAGCCTGCCTGCCAGCCTTGGTGCCTGCTTCTTGCCAGCCTTCCTCCCAGCCTGCCTGCCTGCCTGCCTGCCAGCCTTGCTGCCAGCCAGCAACCCCACAACCATGGGGAAGAAGAGAAAGCCTCAGCCATCTGCTGCCAGCCCTGGCAAGAGGGACAGGGCCACCATCCCACCCCCTGGCCCTCACTCTGCTTCTGCTGGGGCTTCTGTAGCACGGGCTCGCTCTTCTGCGGCTGGGGCTTCTGCTGCTTTTGCTTCTGGAGGAGCTCATGATGCTGCTTATGGCGGTGGTGCTTCTGCTCATGCTTATTCTGCTGATGCTGCTTCTGGTGGTGGTGCTTCTGCTGCTTCTGCTTCTGGAGGAGCTGATGATGCTGCTTATGGTGGTGGTGCTTCTGCTCGTGCTTACTCTGCTGATGTTGCTTCTGGTGGTGGGGTTTCTGCTGATGCTGCTTCTGGAGGAGCTGATGATGCTTCTGGTGGTGGTGCTTCTGTTGGTGCTTACTCTGCTGTAGCTGCTCCTCATACTGCTGGTCCTGCTCGTCCTGTTGGTCCTGCTGGTCCTGCTCGTGCTCCTGGTCTTGCTCATCCTGCTGGTCCTGCTCGTGCTCCTGGTCTTGCTCGTCCTGCTGGTCCTGCTGGTCCTGCTCGTCCTGCTCGTCCTGCTCGTGCTCCTGGTCCTGCTTGTGCTCCTGGTGCTCCTGGCGCTGCTGGTGCTTACTCTGCTGCTGTTGATCCGGGTCCTGCTGCTGCTGCTGCTGATGATGATGATGATGATCCTGCTGGTGCTGCTGCTGCTGCTGCTGATGATGATGATGATCCTGCTGGTGCTGGTGCTGCTCCTGCTGGTGATGTGGAGGAGCAGCCCCTACAACCTGGAAGCCCCTCTCATGAGGGGCCATCTGGTCCTGCCAAAGGGAGGAAGAGGCATATGCGAGAACGGGAGAGGAGGCAATACTCCATTGAGGAGGAACACGAGGATGAGGTGCTGGAGTAGCTGAGAGAGAATGACTATCTGTGGCGGAAGGGACACAGGCTCTACAGGGACACCAAAAGGAAGCAGGCTGCTTAGAGAGAGAAGGCGGAGAGTCTGGGCTACACATCGGAGGTGCTCCTCGGCTGGTGGAAACATATGCACACCTGGTACGGGAAGCTGCACCTCAAGAAATCTGGCCAGGCCACGGTCAAGCTTACAGACAGAGAGACCTACGTGATGGCCATGTGCAGCTTCCTGGAGGGTGAGATCCGCCACCGAGGAGCAGCCCCTCTCACAACCCTCTCTCTCCGGCAGCCTGCTGAGAGCCAGTCCTCTTTCGGCCAAGAGTCAGCTCCTGTCTCCAGGCAGATTTCTGTGGAGCGTCCCACGACGGATAACCCGCGGACAGTTGTTTTAACCGTGGGGGAGCGCATGGAGGATTCCCTGGCGCAGTGGGAGAAAGGAGACGGCACTTCCACCACATTCCTACCCGCATCCACCCCCAGCTCCACCTCCATAGAAAGGCAGAGAGCCAGACAGGAGGGGCAGAGCCACACTGTCCTGCTGGAGATCAGGGACACCATTCGGAGCAGCATAGATCTCCTCTCTCAGCTGGTACACACCTACTCCTCATCCTCCAACCACAAGCCCTCCCTCACCTATGTGAACCAGACCCTCACGGACATGGCGGAACCCCAGTACCAGGTGGTGAAGGACCGGATCACGGAGCTGCTTCACAACCCTCCAGATCAAGATGAACCTGCTCCCACCCAGTCCAGGTCTGCTCCTCCACCCCAGGTGATGTCCCTCCCATTCCAAGGCTTTCCACAGGCCCTCACCTACCAGGGCTATGGCTACCAGGAGGTCCAGCAGCACAGGCAGCAGCCCTTCCCAGTCCAGGCACAGGCTCATCGGAAGCCACCGTTGCCACCGGTTCCACTGATGCCACCGATGCCACCAATGCCACTGATGCCACCGACGCCACCGATGCCACCCACGTCACCGATGCCACCCACGCCAGTCCTCACACAGCTGCAGACCAGACAGCCCCACTACACACTCCAAGCCCGGCCACAGTACATCTGTCGTCGGTACTGGGACTGACACCTCATGGCATGGAGGAAGGAGCTCTCAACATCATGGGGCTGAGCCAGCTGTCTGAGAGCTTCCTCAACACACCGTCACCTGTTGTCCTCTCGGGGCCAGGCACCCCAGTGGGGTTTCAGACCAGCACTCCAGCAGCAGTCACCTCCACAGCACCTGGACTCTTCACCCCTGAGACTGGACACACCTCTGAGTGACCGATAAGAGTGCCAGAGACTGGGTGGCTACCTGTTGACTTTATCTTTGCTTTGGACACTTGACTTGGGTCATTTTTCTTTTACAGCTTGTTATTAATAAAGATTATCTTTGATTCACACACTTGCCTCATTTATTTTATTAAATAAAGTCTTGGTGGAAACTTTTGGAAATGGTTTAAGCCTTTGCATGCTTGTGGGATGGGTGGGCAGTGGGGTGGGCAGGGATACCTTTGGAATGGGTAATAGCTGTGGGATGGGCAGGGATACCTGTGGGATGGGTTAAGATAGCTGTGGGATAGATAAACCTCCAGTGCAAGCATAGTGGGACTGTGTGGTCCACCCCCCACGTGCCACACCTATGGCCCTTTATTATCAATAACAATGTAATCAATCATCCACACATGTCAACATAAACACAAATCTTTATTAAATGCCCTGTTCATTGTAGGACCACCCAACATATATGGCCCAATCTCATCAGTGTGATGAGACAGGCTGAAGGAAGTATCCATTAATCATCTACCATCCTGTCTTGCCACTCCACTGCTCCAGCTGGGGAGTTGCACCAGTGTTTCAGGAGGTTGCGCTGCTTCTTCCCTTCACGTGAGGCTCTGTTGGGGCCTTGCACATCCTCAGTGTCTATCAGGTTTTGCCCTTGCCTCCATTCCCCAGGCTCCATGTTCCCATTGCCTTGTTGGCGGTCCACGAGCCTGTTCTGCAAGACTGGGTAGCGGGTGCGCATGAGATTGTGCAGGGTGCAGCAAGCTTCCACAATGTTCCTCACGGTTTGTGGGCGATGTTGCATGGTGGTGAGAAGTATCTGGAACCTGTTGGCCAGGATGCCAAAGGCATTCTCCACTACCTGCCTTGCCCTGGACAGCTTGTAGTTGAAGATCCTCTCTTCACGAATGAGGCATCTGGAGGTGTAGGGCTTCGTGAGGTAGGTTCTGAGGGAGAAGGCGTCATCCCCCACGATGAAGTAGGGCACATCTTGTGTGTCGTTGGGCAGGGGGTCTGGATCTGGGAAGCCCATGATGAGGTTGCGTTCCAGCCCCTCCTTGAGGTCACTGGCGTTGTATACCTGGGCATCTGAAGCTGACCCGTTGCCTGAAGCATCGATGTACATGAACTTGTTGTCAGCATCGACCATGGTGAAGAGGACGATGCTGAAGAAGCCCTTGGAGTTGAAATAAGTGGGCCCCGACTTGGCTGGTGCTTTGCAGGCCACGTGCTTTCCATCTATGGCTCCAACGGTGTGTGGGAAGTTCCACCTCTGATACCACTGCTCTGCAACTTTCTTCCATCCTTCTTCAGTGGAGGGGCACTGGAGGAGCTCCTCCATGTATTCTTCGATGATGGCCTGCACCACTTCTCTGACCACAATGCTGATGATGTTGTGTGGCACCCTCCAGCCATACTGCATGCTCCTGTAGGTGGTCCCTTAGGCCAGGTGGGGCAGAGTCAGTGCCACCTTGAGCCGAGGGTTCAGGCTGGGCCGAAAGTTGGTGCTCTGCTTGGTCAACCTGGGTGTCAGCCGCTGCACAACTTCGTCAAACATGGCTGGAGGCATCCTCATGAAGTTCTGGAATGCACGAGGGTCTTCATTCCTGAGCTCCACCATCAGCTTGTTGTACAGTCCGTACTCTGCTCTTCTCCCGATTCATCTTCGGACCCAGACGCTTCTTGGCCACCTCCTTTTCTTCCAGTAGTAGAGTTCACAGAGCCTGTAGATGGCTTCGCACTGTTGCAGAACGATGGTGGCTACCAAAAGGACTGTGTTACAATCCATGGTGGACATGACTGGATGCTGTGGAAGAGGAAGAGGCAGATGAAGGCTGCAGAGGTCTGCACAGCTGGGCTGCTGGGCTGAAAGTGAGATCCAGGTGAGTTGCTCCCCCTTTTTATAGGCAATATAGGTTTTCCCCTATGTGTCCTTTTGCATCCTCTAGGCATCCTCTAGACATCCTTAATATCCGAGATAGGTCCCCTCTGTGAACGTTTTTTCCATTTTAAATGCTTTCTTTGCGTGCTGCATCTGCTTTCATCCTTTCTCCGGCCGTGCTACTAACACTGTGCATCCGTTCCGCATCCGTTCCGTTTCCTCCCTGTGTCCGTTTACCGCTGGAGCGGATTTGAGTTGTGCAGACGCGCAGCGGATGGCTAGCAGATGTAGCGGACGCGTAACGGATGCTGACGGATGCAGAACGGATGTCCCCCGTATGCCTAGTGGATGCAGAACGGACACGTTGGATACATTTTCCGCTCAGAAAGTTTTGAGCAGCTCAAAACTTTTTGAGCGGATGAAATGTCAATAGATGGATGCTGGATGGATAGAGAGGAAGCAAAACGGAGGCAGTGAGTACAGAACGGAAGCATCGCGTTATCCAATGGATGGCAAGTGTTTTTCTCCGTTTTACATCCTCTTTCCATCAGTTAGTGCAGTGTGACAGGGGCTTAAGGGGGGAGGAGTGTTCTGTATAAAATGGTATACTCTAAATACCTCAAATGTGATTGGCCAGAAAGGCCTGCACAGGATTGGTTCACTAAGAACCAATCCAGGAGGACCGCCGAAAGGCGTCAAAATCAAGTAAATGTCATTGGCTACAAGCCGGCAGGCAAGCTGAATATAAAGGCTACCGCGGCTTGAGCCAAACCGTTCCGTTTGCTGTAAATAGTGAAATAAATACATTTGCTGTTGGAACCCAGTCTACCTCGCGTTTTTCCGGATGGAACACTTATATAACATGCTACTTAAATATTTTATTGTATATTAGAACACAAGATTAAAGGAATCAAAGATGCAAATATTGACAATCCGAAAGAGATAATTTTGCTAAGAACCTCATTTAGATATTGGCAGTTTCCACATTTTAAAAATATACCTGCATTCTGTGTGATGCTTTTGTCCTGAGAACTTCAATTACAATTACAGTTTTAAAATATGTTTCAGTTGAATAAAATACAGATTTGGAACTTGCAACTTTACTAATTTCATTTGATTGCAAGATTCATTTCAACCACAATGATCAAATTAGTACTGGTTTCCCAGAAAGTATCTAAAGCCAGACTCACAAATGAACATGTGGCCGACGGAGGACGAAATCAGACAGTATCCAAACAACTCTAACTTCTCCCACAAAGTTAGTAATTCCATGACAAAATATTGTCTGAGAATCATTTCATTTCTCTTTTCCCAAGTGTCATTAATGAATTGTTTTATTACAAAGCAACACCAGATGTTTGCGATCTGCCTTGTTTCAGCTTCCATTTCACACCAGTGAATATTCCGTAGTTAATATTTCATTCTTTTGCGTGGAATTTGATGCTGGCACCATCAAAGTTGTTATGCCCCCTCCCAATTCTATTTTAGAAGCATCTATTAATAAAGTGACAGCCTGTGACATATTATAGCAATTGGGAGGCATTTTTTTCCCCATCCTTGCCATACATTTGAGCATGGCCTTTGATGTTTTTGAAGGCTTTTCTTTCTACTGTCATACTTACCTTCTTCACTTGCTCCTCAAACAGGATTATCGACCGCTTGTATAAGATATGCACTTTTTAGTCCATGACTTCTATCTATAAAGTGTCCACTTGCTGCTCTTTTTCAAAAGGTAAGTTTCACTTTCTGAAGATGGGGAAACTGCATTAATTCAAATAACCTGGAACTTAGTATGCTCAACCATACTTTTGGAACATTTCAGTAAATGCAATTAATGTCCTATTGCTTTGTATACGTAGAAATTTCACTTTCTCTCTGCTGGGCTACATCTTCCCATTTTATATGCTTCAGAAAGACTATAGCAATGCTCTCTATTGAGTCACCCCACAGAGAGACATTTCTTTCAGAAAGAATATTGTTACTAGTTTTTTGTTTGTTTGTTTTTTACACAGTGAAAGAAAAACCAGTGTGAGTCTGCATCGATGCCTGCCTAGAAATTTAAGTGCATCCAGCAAGAAAAATCTAGCTGTTATCTTGGCAATTATACTCTTACCCTTAAAAAAATGTTTCAATGAAGCTGTAAGCATGGGAATACAAATAAATATTTGGAAAAAAGGACCCATTCTGTTACAGGATGATGTAACTTTGAAGTATTGTACAGAAGTTCTTTTCAGAATTTGGAAGCCATTTCAGATGCTAATGAGTTTTGATCATATGACTTCCTAATAACTTAAACTATTAGGCCAAATTTCCATCCTAGCATGATAGTTCTCTGGTACACTTGATGAATAGATACAGATATAGATGTTATATAATTTAAAGATACAGAAATATGTACACAAATATACAAGTATGTGCTAGCTCATTATTGGAAAGAATCTTATTCTATTAAAATTATCTGTCATTAATAATAATTTATTGTCACACTTATCTCAATCAGATTTCATTATTTATTGTATTTTTCACTGTCCCTATCACCAGACTCTGGCTAATGTTCAAAAACACAAAACCAACCCATACTATAAAATATCAGTTAGGTCCCCTACATTATGAAATGAACTATTTCTCTAAAATCATACAAAAACATAGCAGTAATGAAACATTTATACTGTTATAATTAGCTTTTAAAGAAAACACCGTATTAGGAAAAAAAGCAAGAGTTGTATGGCATTAAGTAAAGCTAATTTCCTATAAAGACAACAATTTCCTATTTACTATAAGTAACACCTTACAACTAAATTAATACTTAGTGTGTATAACAAAACAGGATCAGAATTAAAAGTAATAAAAATAATAAAATAGTGTTTACCGCCCTTACATGCCTGGTAATTTCAAGCATTTAGTTTTATTTCTTTCTGATTTCATCTGATTGTAAATACAACTCTTGCTTAAAGGGTAGCCTTGTTTATTTTTAGCGTATACCTGCAGCAGAAATAGAATGTCTAATAAGGTGTGAAATTTTGAGATTAAACTACCCTGAATAAATTAACAATAAGTACAGCAGTGAAATCTAAGGCATGGGTCACAGTGCCAATATTAGAATGAATATAGCTGTGATATGATGCACTGCTGGAATTATTGCTGAACACCAGCTGACAGTTTGGACTGAAAAACAGGAAAGATGCATTATATCCTCATAGTGATATTGGCAGAGTATAGATCTGGTCCACAGAAATGGAGGCAGAGGTTTACAGGTTGTTACACGCATAACCGTAATGGCGCCTGCACTTTATGGTCAGAAAATATGATGGCTAGTAATTGAAGCACTAACATGATTGCCACACTTGCAGCCTCCCATCTCTGCTCTTCTTTGATATGGTTATTAAATAAATGTGTAGGTTCTTAGCCCCTCCTCCAGGCCCAGAGGGACCCAATGCTCCACTTCCTGCCTCCCAGGAGCTCCAAAGGCCTTGGGGCTGCTTCCCTCCATCACCAGGCATACCCTCTTCCTCACCCCACATCAGCCATTGCACACTCTGGAGCTCCAGAGTTGAAAGCAAGGCAATCCGCTTTATTGCTGGGCTATGTCACACAATCCTGGAAGTTTCCTTCCATGCTTAAGGCAGGACCTAAAACTCAGGTCTCCCTGCTCCTAAACTGACACTCATTCATTAATATGAATAGTATAATTCAGATATAAGTGCAAATTTCCTCACCAAGTTCAGAAATCTCAATCATGTTCCATAGAAACCTTGAAAAAGAAAAGGGATGTGGAAAGCAGCTGCCACATGTTGAACATGTGTTGAATTTTAGTTCCCATAATCCCCACTCATGGGGAATACCTGGCTGGAGATGACCATAATAATAGCCTGAGAATCCAGTGGGACACAGTTCATAAAGTTGTTGAAGAAGGTCTGCTGACAACCATGATTCATCAGCTCCCCACTTTAATTGATATAAAGAAGAATATTTGTATAGAAATGAGAATAGAAATGAGGAGTCCTTTGAGCTCTGTGAGCTTGGTTATTTCCTTGCAGATGTTTCATTACCGTACCAGGTAACATCAACAGTGCCGATGCTGCTAGTTAGTTTGGGTAATGAAACATCTGCAAGAAACATCTACCAAGGACACACATCCCCCAACTTTAATCAGACAGTCAAATAAGGCCTGCTGTTAAAGATCATAAATTAAAAATTGCAGGTGTTAGCATAACCTTCTCCTGGGAATTTCCTAACATGGATTCTGACAAAAGGCAAGAAAGATTTAGTGTGCGTTTGCTTACACAGCCCCATTTAAGAAGTGGGAGGGGCGGGTCATCCAAACCAGCCTCTTTGCACTTCTCAAGGATTTTGCTGGAAAAGACTCTGTCTGGCCTCCTCCAAGCAGGAAACATTACCATTCCTCTTGTCGGGACAGATACTCCAACCTTGCCCACTGAAAGCTTGCCGGCATCCCAGAAGGAGCTAGTTAAACGCAGTTCCCTGCTGGAATTTGACAGCTGATGGGCTCCCCCTAGGGGTAAACTTCTCTCCACGGAGAGAGGACGGGTGCTGGGGCCCATTGCTAGGAAGTGAGTCCCCCCCTTTCTGACAGAAAAACCAAAGCAAATAGGAAGGAGGGGGGGAAAGGGGGGTTGTCCTTCTGTTGTGCGGTTGAAGCTTCTCGCTGGTTTAGTGTATCCCGAGTCCTTTAAAGCAGGGGTCTCCAACCTTGGCAACTTTAAGCCTGGATGACTTCAACTCCCAGAATTCCCCAGCCAGCAAAGCTAGCTGGGGAATTCTGGGACTTGAAGTCTTTTCAAGCTTAAAGTTGCCAAGGTTGGAGATCCCTGTTTTAAAAGATGTTCTTGTGGGATTTTTTTTTTTTTTTTTTTGTATTGGCACTCTTCTCCCTGGAATGGTCTGCATGGTGGGGCCAAGTTCTCACACTGCCCAGCAACCTCTCAGAAGCTGTTTCTCATTACTTGCTCCTCGTTTGCCGAAATCAGATTCCATGGCTGTTTTTAGAAAACTCACGCGTTCATGAGAAGCTAGAGGAGTAGCTCTGCCATTGAAACCAGGATTTTTTTTTTTTTTTTTTTTGGGGGGGGAGAGAATCCTGCAGCTCCAAGCCCAGGCCACATTTTTCTCTTCTTCTCTCCCACCCCACCCCTGAAAAAAAAAAATCAGGTGCCTTCTGATCTGTCAGGATTAACAGGTTGAGACTTTTCAGCCAGTCTTACCAGTGGGAGAAATTTGCACAGGCACTTTCCACACATAACTTTATTCACCTCACTCCACAAATCATCAAGAATAAAACATTGAGGGGTTTGTTTGTTTGTTTTCCATTTGAATCTCCAATCTGCTCCTCAAGAACAGGAATTTCCTAACTTGGTCATTTTAAGATTTGGGGACTGGTTGAAGAATTCTAGGAGTTGAAGTCTTGGGGTCTTAAAGTGGCTCAAAAGTTGTGGAAGCTTCATTGCTGGAAGCTTTCAAGAAGAGACTGAACTGTCACCTGTCAGAAATGGTGTAGGGTCTCTCCTGCTTGAGCTGGGAGGGTTAGGGTTAGGACTAGATAACAGATAACAGATAATCAGAGTTGGAAGGGACCTTGTGGGTCATCGAGTCCAACCCCCCGCCTAAGCAGGAGACCCTACACCATTTCTGACATATGGCAGTCCAATCTCTTCTTGAAAGTCTCAAGTGATGGCGCTCCCACAACTTCGGAGGGCAAGCTGTTCCATTGGTTGATTGTTCTCACTGTCAGAAAGTTTCTCCTTGTTTCCAGGTTAAATCTCTCCTTGTTCAGTTTCCATCCATTATTCATTGTCTGGCCTACAGGAGCTTTAGAAAACAGCTTGACCCCTTCCTCCCTGTGGCAGCCCCTCAAATATTGGAAGACTGCTATCATGTCTCCCCTGGTTCTTCTCTTCACTAGACTAGCCAAGCCCAGTTCCTGTAACCGTTCTTTGTATGTTTTAGTCTCCAGTCCCCTAATGATGACCTACAAGGTCCCTTCTAACTCTGTTAATCTGAATCAGAGACTGGACTGCCATCTGCCAGAAATGGTGGAGTGTCTCTCCTGCTTGGGCTGGGGGAGAGGGGGTTGGACTAGATGACCTGCAAGGTTCCTTCCAACTCTGTTGTTCTGCTCTGGCCAAATTTGGAGACCTCTGCTCTGGGGGGAGAAACAAGAATCAGAATTCTGTTTTGGGATTCCTTTGCACACTGCATTTTATTGGAGGAATGGGATTTTAGGGAAAAAACTGCTCAGTGGACATTTAATTTCGTGGAATTTCATCCCCTTTGTTCCTGCATCTTGTTTGCTAGGCCTGGAGCTGGTGAGCAGTCAATGAATCTTCCTCGTTCTTGTGACCACACTACCTCATTTGACCATCTCTTTTGGACCAAAGAATGGATGAGGAGAAAACAGGTGGCAAAGGTAACTAAGATTGGCGAAAAGGGCCCCTTATCTTTACCTTGGAACTCAATCCAGGAAATTCAGCAAGTATTATTGCTTAAAAGCAAACAATGCATTGTTTCCACTCATATTAAATATGAAGCTCTCATGTACACAGTTATGCATTTCCCTGAATCTAAGCATTAGTTTATTTTGGCCAGGAGATAACAAGAGCACTGAAAGTGTTGCTAATAGAGGATAGGAACACTGCATGGCAGGAGCATTTTCCCACAAAATGTTTTTCCTGGACATAAATCAAGCATCCCACAGAGTTACACAAACGCACACATTCCCTCTTCATTCCTCTACACGCTCACACAAATTCCAGAACTAGCTCATGGAGAACTCACTCTTTAAGAAGGCATGTTAAGGGAGTATCTTAAGCCATGAGTTCCTTAATGGGGGCAAGGAAGGTTAGTCTTGGAGGGCCAAGATTATAATCTTGTTTTTTTTATAGATAGGACAGGAGGCCGAAAGAGCACCAGAATATTTCTTTATTTGAACTACACAATGGCAAGCCCTGGAGCTGAACTTGATGCTTGAAATGATATTTTGATTAACACATGTCTTCTGTGTCATAGACCAGATGTGAACACATATTTGTATTCATATTGAGAGCTACAGACAGGCAGTCTCTGTACAAAAGGAACAAAAGTGATATGTGTTCCTCACTGTTCAGTCTAGAAAATCAGACAATGACCGGGATCAAGAAGTAGTCCAGAATACAGATGGTCTTCAACTTACAGCCATTCATTGAGTAACCATTTGAAAATGCAACTTATGACTGATTTTCACACTTAATGATCTTGCAGCATCCTCAGGGTCATGTGATCAAAATTCAGATGCTTGGCAAGTGGTTCATATTTATGTTCTGACCCAACCAGGTTCCCAAAGAACAAGCACAGACAAAGGCAGCAGCCCCCACCTTTTAAGGTTTAATAACAAATTATGTTCTGAAGGATGCTTTCCACTAATTAGTTCCAACAAGAAAGAGCCTTGCCAAGTTGTTTGTCAAGGCTGTCAGAAACCCAGAGATAAGAACTAATTTATAAAATTCTCCAGACAGGAACTAAGACGTCCACCACTTGAGCTTAAGAGCTTCTTTGCTGTCTGCAAAGAATGTTTTTCCAAACCTGGCTTTAATCCTCTTGAGGGAGGGGCCATTACCTTGCAGCCTTACTCCCGAGTCACCTGTACTGCTGTAACTGTTCTTTCTTACGAGCAATCCTTCGTGCACATGCACTTGGCACAGGCTCCTCGGGAACCTCCTCATCACTGCTGCCAGCCCCCACAGTCTCTGAAGGCATCAGTCCATTCCCTGATGGTCCTGGCCGTTGATCAGAGTCCTTGCTCTCCTCGGCCATCTGCACCTGCTGCTGGCTAACTACAACAATTTATGACAGTTGCGGTGTCCTGGGGTTACGTGATTATCTTTTGCAACCTTCTGACAAGCAAAGTCACATTCACCTAACAACTGTGTTACTAACAACTGCAGTGACTCACTTAACAACGGTGGCAAGAAAGGTCAGAAAAAAGGGGCAAAACTCATTTAACAACTGTCTCGCTTAACAACAAAAAATTTGGGCTCAGTTGTAGTCAAGGGCTACCTGCAATGGCAGGATTCAAAAAAAATTTACTACCGATTCTGTGGGCGTGGTTTGGGCATGGTGTGGTTTGGTGGGCATGGCTTGGTGGGCATGGCAGGGGAAGGATATCGCAAAGCCTCCATTCCCACCCCACTCCAGGGGAAGGTTACTGCAAACTCCCATTCCCTCCTCCCCCACTAACCTGCTTTCCAGTTCCGTTCTCCTATGCAGGGCAACAAAAGAAGACCCATCTGATCAGCTGGGACTCAGGAGGCAGAGAATAGATGGGGCGGGGCCAGTCAGAAGTGGTATTTGCCGGTTCTCTGAACTACTCAAAATTTCCACTACCGGTTCTCCAGAACTGGTCAGAACCTGCTGAATACCAGGTACTCTGGCCATTTGGCCATCTTTTTTCTGCAGGAATGCAATACCACACAGAGAAAAGAAGATAAGTCATTTATTTGAAATTATGACCTCCCACAAGAATCACTGCCTTACCTGGGTTCAGCCTAATTTATTATGTCTCCTCCAACTGCAATGACTACAGAGAGTTGATCAGTGAGCCACGTTTTTCTTGGAGCTGTTACCGAGAAATAGATTTGGTTAGCATCCATATATTGACAAGCCCATCTGCAGACCTCCAGGGGGTTCCCCCAAGAGGCTTCCTACAGAGATTGCAGAGTATTGGAGATGGTATGGAGCCCTGCAGGAAAGCATATAATAGCTTCTACTTAGCAGAACAACTGTCTCCAAGCAACACCATCTGAAATCTGTGTCAGAAACTGGAATGAAATCAGTATTATGCAGTGCCTCCTATTCCTAAATCTCTGGCAATTCATGGTCAATGGTGATGAAAGGTACAATGGCAATGAGAAGAACAACAATAGGGTCACATTTTCTCTGCCAATCATCAAACATCTCTTATGGGGAACTTTTGCACATTTTGGTACTTGTACTTTAACAGTTAGATGGTTTGAGGATGATCATGAATGCTACTCTGGGTACTGTTTTGGGGACAATGACAAGACAGATATATGGTTGGTGGCTGTGTAAAAATGCAGCAATAGCTTTGTATTTTGAGACATTCTTGCAGTAACAACAAATGAGGAAAGTGCTAGTATTTTTGTTATGTAATACAGAAAGAATATAGATCAGTTTATATATGGATTGTAGAAAACATACATATCACAAATATATAATAAATCTAACTTCTGTTTTTTAAAAAAATAGGGAAAGAATAGGCTGGCAGCTTTGCTTATAATGGTAATATATAGTGAGTGTGATTCTTACTTTTACTCATAGGGTTCCTATTAAAGCTTTATTAATAAGCAAGGTCTTATAGTAAGCACTGCCTTTGCATTTAAGCACTGCCTTTGCATCTTTGTTTAGACAGATAGCTACTAAAGTGTGGTGCCGACAGAGCTTCTTCTAATGGTGAAAGAAATTGTGCTTTTCTGTTCTCCTAGTATGCCAGCCAAAATGTTTAAATCTCTTTTTGTGTGTTTGTGTCTATGTGTGGCTCTGGTTACTGCTGAATAAGAGGGAGATGGAGAAGGAGAAAGGTCTTGCCTAGCATAAGGCAGAAAATAATTATTATCACTTGCCAAATTACAACCATGATGACAAGGGGCTGCAAGCCATGAGTCACTGACCCAAGGCAACACAATATGTCACAGAAAAAGAGAACCAACTCAATCATGCAAGTGGCCTAGAGCCACTGTTTATAACAACTATACAGTCCACATGTTCCACACATCCTGTTTTCTTTAGGAATCAGCATGGATAATAACGATAATAATACTTAGAAAATATGTACATTGATGGAATTTTCATTTGTTAATTGCAAAAGGCCACACTGCTTCGCTCCGTTCATATGTTAAGCAAGTACATTAGAACATTCTAGGCTCTTCAGAAGAATGTGATGCATATAAAGGCCAACACCAGGTAAAGAATTGACAATTGTGATTTCACATTGTTGTGTATGTAATAATAATTAACACTGCATATTCTGAAATTGAAACTCAGGTATCTGATAAGCAACATGGCCAAACTTGAATATAATCCAGAGCTTTTAACACCTGTGAATTAGTCAATGGAAAATTCTCCTCATTTTTGCAAGAGTTGAACCTTCTGGACATTTGAGCAGTTAACCATCTGTACACATAACCTTTTTTATTTTTCCTACTAGAATACAAAGGAGTTGTAGGAGAATGTAAAATCCAAAAACTGCGATGAGAAAATACACTGATACTAACTATATGTGCTCTAAAATTTATAGTCTGCATTGGACTGCAGCTTTGCTTTTTCAAATACATTTCTCCACTTTTGATAAATGCCACTTATTTAAAAATAAACATGAGTATGCTTCTTCCCAAAGCATCCTTGTTAATCTGTTTACTGGCATATTTAAATTGTTTCATTTTTTTTTAGCTAAGTATTGACCTACTGTGATTTTCTATCTGTCTGCAGGTACTTTAGATGCTGTCACTGTCAGCTTTTAAGAGAGACACAGAAAAAAAGAGAGAGAAACACAATTTATTTGTTCAAGCATTTCACTGAATACATAATATTACTCCATCCAGGCACCAGTTGAGATGGGTTGATTTTACAGCTTGGGAGAGGTAGTTTAACTTTTGTATTCCACTGCTTTTATTCAAGTTTTATTTCTTTTATGTGCACAAGCTGCCCTGGAAAACCTTTTGTCTTCCAAGATCGCCAAGAAAGAAACTATAAAAGTAATTTCCTGCCATGCATGCAAGGTTTGCTAAACACACTGTGTCTTGGGAAAAATATCCCCCAGATATAACCAGATTTTAAATGGAGACCAAGGAGGTTCGAAAATAGCAAACTCAACTCACACGGTGCAATCTGCCTCTTTCTCTTTTCCCTTCCAGTCACTCTGCCCTAGCACTTATTAAACATGTCATTGGCTCATTGATGAGGACATCCATGCTGACTCTTAGCCTAAATGACCAGCTCAAAATACTCTTCTGTCCGCAACTTTCTCCTCATAGCTCTGAACAAGCTGCTGGTTGCAGAAACTGCCACTTTCTATCAGCTCCTTGTGTAAAGGATTTTTTTGGATACCTATCAATATGAATTAAGAAGCTGACATCCATTTCAATAGCAGCTGACTCCGAAAGACATGCTCTTTTATCGGCATCCACCTTTTTCTTCTTCCTCCAGTCAACTATAAACGGACTGATCCGCGGTTTGATTTCTGTGATTGCCCTCTCCATCAAATTAATGTTTTCGTCTTCCTGCATGCAGCATTACTAACCTTGCCATTCTTTGTATCACTGTATTTGACAGGTTGTATCATGCATGGCTACCATCCTTAAAAACTAGTTTTTATTATGTTTTATGGTTGGGTTTATTATGCTCTAAGAGACTTTGAAGGAAAAGACACCATGGTTGAGGCAGCCTGATTTTTTAAAACTGCTGTAATAGCTGAGACCAAATTCCACAAATGCATAACTTATTAGTTAACACACCCTCAAATGACTGCCAGCTTGGAAGGCATATTTTATTTAAGACAAACCATCATCCCAAGTCTGTGAACCAATCAGAGCTATTTGATAGTGGATTCCTCGCGCATGACTGCATATCAGAGGTATGCCACTAGCAGCTCTTTGAATACTCTATTCTTCTACATTGATGAAGGCTCTAGTATCTTTTTGAAATTGTTGCGAGAACATTAGTACTAGCAATGATATTGAAGCATAAATGTAAAATGAAGAGACCAGCAAGAAAATTAAAACTCTGAAATAACACTTTTCAAGGGGTTGCCACTTTGGTATCATATAAATCCTAACTTGCCCGGCTCTAAATCTTGCAGCAAAGCAGAATTTAAAAATCCTTCTTAAAGATGGTTGGGACACAGCAATCCATTCCACAGTGGAACAGAGACAAGATTGTTTCCACTGCTATTAAAAGATATTGGACTATTAATTTTCCTGAAGTGCAACACTGATTTTGAGACCAGATATGCTCTTCAATGCTTTGGGTTTCCTCTTGTGGCTATAACAACAGTCCCACTGGTTTGACTCTAGGATGGCTGATTCAGGATCAAACTAAACTAGACAGAGTAAGTGTATAGCAGGGGGTCCAACCTTGACTTGTGGACTTCAACTCCACAAATTCACCAACCACTAGGAATTCCCCAGTCCCAGTTTCTAGCCTGGGTGCCAGACTGCTTCTTTCTCATCTTACTATTGCCATCAAATTGTATCTGGATCAGTGTACCACAAATTCCCTGTGCCCTTTTTTACATTACTTCTTCTGGGGCTTGGTTTTTGAGTAAATAATAATATAGGTTGGAAATAATGTAAATGAGCTTTTCTAAATTAGTATTCCAAGGAGCCTAAGCATAATTTGCATGTTCATAAATAATCTACATTATAAATGACAAAGAGTCCTGTGGTGCTTCCAGGATTAAGAGCTGTATTATTACTTAAATGTTGACAGACCCGACTCTTGTTGGGCAGGTATAATAATCAGAGCACTGTCTGGTATCATGGGATTGATGCATGGCATTTTTCATCCATTTGGAAATAAAGTGGGAATACCAAAGTTGAAGTAATGTAAAATTACATCAGTAAATGCAAAAGCATAATGGTTGTTGCTCTGAATCCTACCATGATTCTAACTGCTTACGTGCTACACTTACACAGAAAAGCATTAGGCATTCTCAAGGGATCTTTATCCATGTGATCTTTGATTCTCATTATTTTCTCCAAGCGACTGTTAGAGGTACTGGAAATGGAATTAAAATGATATAATTCTCCCTGTTCCATTTCCGTAAGTGTAGCAGCAAAAAGTCACCGCAGGAGCCTAAAGAGAACATGACAACACCAGAGAAAGTGTGTTATGCTCACAAGCCAAATACGGGATTAAGAAAAAGGGAAACCATGCTGCAGTTACAGAGAAAACAGGAGAGAAACAGATCCAAGTCTTTGTGATGTAGCTCAGGAAGTCTTGTGCCCATAAGCATGAAGTTTGTGTCAAGCACCAGGGAAATCAAGCGATTCAGGCAGTTCAAACAAGTATAACAGAGGTGTCAAAACTCGATTTCATTGAGGGCCATCAGGGTTGTGTTTGACCATGGGGTGTGGCCAGGGTGGGCATGGCCAGCTTGACATCGCTTGTGTTTGTAGCCTGAGTGCTCTGCCAGTAAAAACGGGCTCCCAAGCTCCATTTCTGACTGCGACAGCCTCCTGCAACCCTCTGACAGTGAAAACGGAGCCTGGGAGAGCCATACACAGCTCTCGCGAGCTCTGTTTTCAGCTTCAATTATCTCCATTTTCACTGGCAGAGACCATGGGCCGGTCCTTTGCTGTTTTCAAGGTGGACCCCCAGGGCAGATCTAAGCACCCCATGGGCTGGATCCAGTCCCTGCACCTTCAGTTTGACACCCCTGAAGTGTAAAGATTTCTTGCAAGCTTCATCTCTCTACAAGAATCTGACCAACTAACGATCAAGAGAAATGAGCGGGAGATAACAGAGGCATTCAAGGTGGGCTGGACTTAGATCTCTTGCAGACAATTCATGATTGATGATGTGTTTGACCCCTCTCTCGGGTTCAGCCTGGTCATCTCCTATAGTTTGCTCAGTGACTATGTGAAATCACTATTTCTCAATCTACTGTTAAGTGGGACCCTTGACTGTAGGCAGCCTGAAAGTCCCACCCACCCATGAACCCAGTTTTTCTGACAGTTAAAAACAAAACAATTCCTCAAAATCTAGTGCAATCTGCTAGGTTAATTTCTTCTTGCAAAGATTTTTTTCAGATCAGCTCATTTGAATGTGCAATCCCTATTTGTATTCCAAAATGAAATAATCCATTCTAATCATCTAAGCCTTTGCACTATGACTTACTCTCCTCATTTTACAACATATGGACAGTGGGCACCTAATAGTTTTCATATCATCTTCTTCTTTATCATCATCATCATTATCATCACCATCATCATCACCACCACAACTCCCTGGCATTCATCTAAGTGAAGAAAGCATCAATGAGAAATACACACGGATACACAACAATGATCTTATGTAGAGTAATTTTGTTTAATATTCACAAAAACAAAGCAGTGTGAAATAATTCATCTTGCTAAATGCTTGCTGTTCTTATTCTACATAGGCATGAGGGTTTGTTTTGTTTTCTTTTTTCTTTTTCTTTTTAGGTAAGACGAGGGCCAGTGAATAAGGGCTATGTGAATAACACTTGATTGGGTAAGGCAAATAGCCGTGTAATTAAACTGTAAACATTGTATGGGGTAATTTTAGTGTAGTTTAAGGTCTTGTAAATTACATGGTCATAAAACAGCACTTGGGATTTTGCTTTGCAAAAATATTGTTGTTTGTGTGGATTAATTAGTGTCATTTGCATAGTGAGAGGAGCAAAGAGCTTAATTCTTGATCAAGGTCAAGCCTTGACAGACAGAAATTGCCTACAGAACAGCACACCAAAAAGGGTTGGTCAGACCATACAATCCATTTAATTAAAATATTAGGGAAACAAAGGATACTAATAATATGCCTTGTGGATAATATTAACACTTCTGAAAGGGCACATGTTAAAAATGAGATGTATTCCAATATTTCTTTGAAAGTGGTATACATGCTGATATTATTGTTCTAGTTTCTCTCTTCCTTAAGATCTATACTGGTAATTCTTATATCGTACCGAGGTAGGTTTCCTTTTGTGTTGATATTTCTAAAATGAAAACTCAAGCCACTGGTTTTGGCAGTTGGATGAACTTCTGCACAATGTAATAAACAAGCTGCACAAGCCTGAGACTGTTCAGTTATTCAAATCTGGCTATTCTGCATCCAGCCTTTTTATCTGTCTTACTAATTTGCACAGTGTAGATAATGGGTTTTGTTTTCTTTCTGTATAGAGCAGTGCCAGATAATGGATGGCCTAGAGTCCACATGCAGCCTTTTGGACCTATTCTTGCAGCCCACTCCCAGATCATACTGCTAAATTCAGAGGCCAAACAGTGATCTTATATAAAGATGTCATCGAGATGGGTTGTGTTTGCAGGGATCCACTGCTGAAGGGAGTTTTGACATGAGTTTACATTTCAGGATGCATGCAGGGAATGTAGCAAATGATGTGCCTGTGAAATATTCTATTTCTAATTGTATGCAACCCAGCCTCCCATTCAGGAAAGAGGAAAAACATGGACACCAACCAGCACCATATATAAACATCAGGAGCATCCTCCAGTCCAGCACTGTCCAATGCCAAACAGGTGATTGGCTTCCCAAGATCATGAAGCAGATTCTTGTCCTGATAAAACCCCTTTTATTTAGGTTAATGTGAATTCCTCTCCAGCAAAGTCCGGCAAACAGTCTTTCATGAGATTTCACAACTACAGACCTTTATCAGGCTTAGAGAGTTGCCAGGCTGATATCTTCCAAATGCCATGCTGTAGCAGAAATTACTTGGCAAAAAGTCAGGAACAGATCTTCACTCTAATGAATTGAACTCCTGCAAACACCACTCCCCTTTTGCTCCTCTTTATTCCCTATGGGAGGGGCCATTCACCATCCACCTGTGCCCTTAATCCTGAGTCGACCCTTGTTCCTTAACTGTTCCCTTCTCCTGGCAGCTCTGTGCATGCGCACACTGGGAAAAGGCTCCAGCTGTTCTTCTTTCTCCGAGTGCAGCTGATAACTGTCAGATGGTCCTGGCCCCATCTCTGCCTCCAATGCAGAGCACTCGTCAGAGCCTTCCCCAGACTCCAGGACTGGCCCATGTTCCTCCCCAACCTCCTCGCTGTCTGAGTCTGCTGCCAGCTATGCTGGCCACTAATGGGATACAACAATTGATGGCCACACTATCACTGCTCATCAAGCACTTTGACCTGCCAGTCATCCAATAGGCCATTCTAAAGGTTGTCTTGGTAAATGAGATATGGAGTATTACTCAACATGGAATAGGTTTTATTAATGGTTAGAGATAAGAGGTAGAAATTAGATGAAGAAAGAGCATTATTATGTATAAGTAAAATATGAATGTTGCTTATAACTATAAGTATGCCAATACAATTGATACAATCATAAATAAGCTAATGTAATGATATATATTATTAGTATTACTACCAGTATATTTGTTACTTTGTGATTTTTTTCCTTCTTTTTCTGTAAAATGGACAACACACTGTATTCAAAATATATATATATAAATTTAAAAAAAAACTTGACTTCAAAAAAGAGGTTGTCTTGCCATTGGCTACAGCAGCCACCACAGAAGTGCTAACTTATAATGGCAAAGAAATCTGAAGAGCCTCAACATTTTTTTCTGGGGATCTCAGCACCTTCACAACCCAAGCCCAATTGACTATTAACAGCTACTCCTATGGCTCACCACTAACAGTTCTGCATCAATACCATTGTCAAAAAAAGAAGTTAATATTCTAAACTTTGTCACCCAGAAAGCCCCGAAGAATGATTTTCAGGGATACAACAAAAAAATTATCCTTTCTTTCCTTGCTTTCTCACCAATCTTATCTTTCCCCCTTCAAGGGAGATGTTGTGTGCAGTCCTATATATGAGCACCTGCAGTGGCATCAAAATGGTGAGAAATTTAATTATCTATTAAAGTCAGGCTCAATTACATGGACACTCCAGTTCAGCTTATTAACTTTTATCCAGGTAAGAAAGAAATATTGGCTGAACACCAATCCCTTTCTATCCTAGGAGATATCTGAAAAGAATTGACTTGGCCATTTTCCTTCAGCTTTTATTATATCTCAAAAAGAGATCTCTTCAGGAAAGCAAATAAAGTGCATTTCAGACACTAATTATGGTTGTTTGACAAGCACCAGAAATAAAGAAAGGTATCTGTCCACAATATTGTCAGCATTAGTGACATGACAATAAATTCAACATTTCAAATATATATGTGTGTGCATATATATGTATGTATCATGTATGTATGTATATATGTATATATGTATGTATCAAGTCACTAATCAAGCTTGTCTAACCATCATTGCTCACCATTAAAGCATTCAATCAGTTTTATGATCATTTTTCTTATATCTACAAAGGCAAGAACAGCCTTTCTCAATCTTTTTATCCTATACGAGCCCTTGAAATAATTTTCAGGGCTCAGGAACCCCTGCGTAAAAACTGATCTTATCTATACCTTTTGTTTTTGCTGTTCACTTGCTGCAAAAAGTACAAAAACTTCACAACGCAATTCATTTCTAGCCTAGGAAATTCATGGTTTGCAGTGTTCATTTACAATGAACCTCAAAGCTGAAACATAAAATTCCCCATCATTGTCAACGCTACCATTGCACAATTTTTATTTTTAAATTTTCCAGTCATGATCTCTCATGGAACCCTAACTGAAAAAGACTAGGTTAGAAAAGTATGTCTTTTTTCAATCCTCAGTAACACTTTCATTATTTCATGGCCAGAAACGATAAACCATGCCCAAGTAATTTATTGGAAGAAGATTAAGAAAACATAACTAACCTTTACTTTTTTTCCACTCCAAATGAGATGCTAATTCTAAAATCATGTAACCTTCTTCAATATATGTCTATTATTCATGGAACTTTTCACTCCAAGGAAATTATCCTATGATGCTGTGCAGTAGAATTTACTTGCTTGTCATTGTTGAATCACACCTAAAAGGCTCTTTGTGCCATTTCCAAAACTTAGAGAGTCCCTGTTTACAGAGTTACAGCCTAAAATATGTAAAAGACAAGGGAAAATAAATAATCCACAGTGGTCGTACTTTATTTATTTATTTGTTTGTTTGTTTATTTGATTTCATTTGTCAATCGCTTACAAGATAATAGGTATAAGTATAAACATAGTTATGAATACATGAAATGGATAAATAAAAGGAAAATAAAGAAACAATAGGACAGGGATGGTAGGCACGTTGGTGCGCTTATGCACGCCCCTTACAGACCTCTTAGGAAAGGGGTGAGGTCAATAGTAGACAGTCTAAGGTTAAAGATTTTGGGGTTTGGGGAAGAAACCACAGAGTCAAAAAGAGTATTCCAGACATTGACCACTCTGCTGCTGAAGTCGTATTTCCTGCAATCAAGTTTGGTGTGGTTAACGTTGAGTTAACCTACTTAGTTACTTAGATATCCTGTAGTAAGGTAAAGGTAAAAGTTCCCCTTGCGATTATGTGCTAGTCGTTTCTGGCTCTAAGGGGTGGTGCTCATGTCAATTACAAAGCCGAAGAGCCAGCGCTGTCCAAAGGTCATGTGGCTGGCATGACTAAATGCCAAAGGCACATGAATTAAACGCCAAAGGCTCTTACCTTCCCACCAAGTGGTTCCTATTTTCCTGATTGCATTTTTACATGCTTTCAAACTGCTAGGTTGGCAGAAGCTGGGACAAGTAACAGGAGTTCATTCCATTACATGGTGCTGGGGATTTGAACCGCCAAACTGCCCAACTTTCTAATTGACAACCTCAGCATCTTAGCCACTGAGCCACCGTGTCCCTCTGAGTACTATATTCCAAATCAATGGAAATATATTTATTGTGATCTAACTAAGCTTCATATTGTATGCATACTTTAAGGCCCTGTCACACTGCCCAACGGATGCAAAACGTTAATAAAAAGGACACAACGGACGAGAAAAATGTTCCATCCGTTGTTATCCGCTCTCAGAAGGGGCGAAAATTTGCATAACCGGAGCGGATAACATGGAAAGGAATGGACGCGGGGAGGACACAGGGCGGATGGAAAGCGGATGCGGAACGGAAGCCCAGCAGATGGAAGCGGATGGGAACGGATGGCACATCCGCTAGGCTTCCAGGGGACCTCAGCAAAGCGGACGCGGAACAGATACAGTGGATGCACAGCGGACGCCAAGCGGATGAAGCGGATGCACAGCGGAAGCCTAACGGATGTCTAGCATTAATTGCGCATGCGGGGAGGATGCATTGCGTAAGCCCCGTGGATATAAGGGAAGCAGCTCGGAAGCAGGTCACCATTCAGAGGAAAGACCTGCTGCTGGACGGATTGACAGCCTTGCCTGCTCTGCTTGCATGCCTGCATGCAAGCCTTGCTGCCAGCCACCCTGCCAGCCTTGCTGCCTGCCTTCCTGCCAGCCTTGGTTCATGTCTGCCTGCCAGGCTTGGTGCCAGCCTGCCTGCCAGCCTGCCTGCCATCCTTCCTGCCAGCCTTGGTGCCTGCCTCCCTGCAAGCCTTCCTGCCAGCCTGCCTGCCATCCTTCCTGCCAGCCTTGGTGCCTGCCTCCCTGCCAGCCTTCCTGCCAGCCTGGGTGCCAGACTTCCTGCCAGCCTTGGTGCCTGCCTGCCTGCCAGCCATGGTGCCTACCTGCCTGCCAGCCTTCCTGCCAGCCTTGGTGCCAGCCTCCCTGCCAGCCTTCCTGCCAGCCTTGGTTCCTGCCAGCCTCCCTGCCATCCAGCAACCCCACAACCATGCGGAAGCACAGCAAGCCTCAGCCATCTGCTACCAGCTCTTGCAAGAGGGACAGGGCTACCATCCCGCCCCCTGGCCCTCACTCTGGTTCTGCTGGGGCTTCTGCAGCATGGGCTCACTCTTCTGGGGCTGGGCCTTCTGCTGTTTCTGCTTCTGGAGGAGCTGATGACAAGCACTCCAGCACCAGCCACCTCCATAGCACCTGCATCCTTCACCCTTGAGATTGAGCGACCAAGAGGAGTGCCAGAGACTCATTTTTGTTTTATAGCTTGTTGTTAATAAAGTCTATTTTTGATTCACACACTTGCTTCATTTCTTTTTTTTAATAAAGTCTTGCTGGAAACTTTTAGAAATGGTTTAAGCCTTTGCATGCTTGTGGGATGGGTTAAGATAGCTGTGGGATGGGTTAAGATAGCAGTGGGATGGGTTAAGATAGCAGTGGGATGGGTTGAGATAGCAGTGGGATGGGCAGGGATAACTTTGGGATGGGTAATAGCTGTGGGATAGATAAACCTCCAGTGCAAGCATAGTGGGACTGGATGGTCCACCCTCCCAGGTGCCACACCTATGGCACTTTATTATCAATAACAATGTAATCAATCATCCACACATGTCAACATAAACACAACTCTTTATTAAATGCCCTGTTCATTGTAGGCCCACCCAACATACATGGCCCAATCTCATCTGTGTGATGAGACAGGCTGAAGGAAGCATCCATTAATCATCTTTCATCCTGTCTTGCCACTCCACTGCTCCAGCTGGGGAGTTGCACCAGTGTTTCAGGAGGTTGCGCTGCTTCTTCCCTTCACGTGAGGCTCTGTTGGGGCCTTGCACATCCTCAGTGTCTATCAGGTTTCGCCCTTGCCTCCATTCCCCAGGCTTCATGTCCCCATTGCCTTGTTGGAGGTCCACGAGTCTATTCTGCAAGACTGGGTAGCGGGTGCGCATGAGATTGTGCAGGATGCAGCAAGCTTCCATGATCCTCCACACGGTCTCTGGGTGATGCTGCATGGTGGTGAGAAGTACCTGGAACCTGTTGGCCAGGTTGCCAAAGGTGTTCTCCACCACCCGCCTTGCCCTGGACAGCCTGTAGTTGAAGATCCTCTCTTCACGGGTGAGGCATCTGGAGGTGTAGGGCTTCATGAGGTAGGTTGTGAGGGAGAAGGCGTCATCCCCCATGATGAAATAGGGCACATCTTGTATGTCGTTGGGCAGGGCGTCTGGATCTGGGAAGCTCATGATGAGGTTGCGTTCCAGCCCCTCCTTGAGGTGACTGGCGTCTGAAGCCTGGGCATCTGAAGATGACCCGTTGCCTGAAGCATCGATGTACATGAACTTGTAGTCAGCATCAACCATGGCAAAGAGGATGATGCTGAAGAAACCCTTGTCATTGAAATAAGTGGACCCTGACTTGGCTGGAGCATTGCAGGCCACGTGCTTGCCATCTATGGCTCCAACAGTGTGGGGGAAGTTCCACCTATGATATCACTGCTCTGCAACTTTCTTCCATCCTTCTTCAGTCAAGGGGCACTGGAGGACTCCTCCTTGTATTCTTCAATGATGGCCTGCACCACTTCTCTGATCACAATGCTGATGGTGTTGTGTGGCACCCTCCAGCCGTACTGCATGCTCCTGTAGGTGGTCCCTGAGACCAAGTGGTGCAGAGTGAGTGCCACCTTGAGCCCAGGTTCCAGGCTGGGCCGGAAGTTGGTGTTTGCCTTGGTCAACCTGGATGTCAGCCGCTGCACAACTTCGTCGAACATGGCTGGAGGCATCCTCATGAAGTTCTGGAATGCACAAGTGTCTTCCTTCCTGAGCTCCACCATCAGCTTGTTGTACAGTCCGTCCTCTGCTCTTCTGGTGAACCATCTTCGTACCCAGATGCTTCTTGGCCGCCTCTTTTTCTTCCTGTAGTAGAGTTCACAGAGCCTGTAGATGGCTTCGCACTGTTGCAGAATGATGGTGGCTGCCAAAAGGACTTTGTTACGATCCACAGTGGACATGACTGGATGCTGTGGAAGAGGAAGAGGCAGATGAAGGCTGCAGAGGTCCGCATCACAGGGCTGCTGTTCTGAAAGTGAGATCCAGATGAGTTGCTCCCCCTTTTTATAGGCAGTATAGGTTTTCCCCTCGGTGTCCTTTTGCATCCTCTAGGCATCCTCTAGACATCCTTAACATCCGAGATAGGTCCCCTCTGCGAATGTTTTTTCCATTTTACATGCTTTGTTTCCATTCTGCATCCGCTAGGCATCCGTTCTGCATCCGTTCTGTGTCCGTTCCGCTTCCTCCCTGCGTCCGTTTACCGCTGGAGCAGATGGAGTTGCGCGGATGCGCAGCGGATGCCTAGCGGATATAGCGGAGGCGTAACAGATGCGTAATGGATGCCTAGCGGATGCCTAGCGGATGCAGAATGGACAAATTGGATACATTTTCCGCTCAAAAGTTTTGAGCAGCTCAAAACTTTCTGAGCGGATGAAACGTCAATAAACGGATGCTGGATGGATAGAGAGGAAGCAAAACGTATGCAGTGAGTACAGAACGGATGCATCGCGTTAATCAACGGATGGCAAGTGTTTCTCTCCGTTTTACATCCTCTTTCCATCCATTGGTGCAGTGTGACAGGGGCTTTATATGGTGATCTGTTCTTAGTTAATGTAGTTTTTCTTCTGTTTTCCAAATTTTTTCTCTTGTTTTCTACTTTGAGAGTCAAGCCTATTTCGCTTGACTCTCCTTCTGTTCAGAGAGAATTCTTCAGAAATGATTCTCGAGGCACCTAAGAGTCAAAGAAAAGGAAGTAAAATGCAAGTGTGCTACATGTTAAATAAAGACTGTTCTTGTGGTGTTGTGTTTTTTCCTTCTTTCTTTCCCTCTCTCGTTATGATCACCATATGATACTTTGAGCTAGGTTAAGACCCATGTTAAGCCTGGGTTCCCCAACCAGGGTTAGGGAGACAAGCTAAACAGAATGTGCAGCGTTAGTCAGATAGGCACACAGA
>BLBF01000002.1:78919527-78937854 GCA_015471245.1 Laticauda colubrina
CTATCTATCTATCTATCTATCTATCTATCTATCTATCTATCTATCTATCTATCTATCCATCTATCCATCTATCCACCCATCTGTCCATCCATTTGTCTGTTTATTGTTAACTATTTTTCTGCCTTTATTATATTATAAGTAACACAACATTCCTTCCTATTTTCCTCACAACAACTTTGTGATGTGGTTGAGCTTCAGAAAGGGTGACTGGTCCAAAGTCACCCAGCCAGCTTTCATGCCTAATGCGGGACTAGAACTCACAGGTTTCTTGCCTAATGCCTAAGCCTCTACACCAGACTGGTGCACATTGCTACTAACAAAACATTTATGTGTTTAAGGTAACAGTGTTACAATCTCAGCTTTTTCAAATCATCCCCAGTTAGTACTGTTTTTAAAAATATGATCTTTTCGCGAACTCAAAACAGTACTAAACAGAGCAATCCTGTTATTTCTTATGTCTCTCATACTGTGCAGTTAGACATACAGTCCAAAGATATTTAAACTTGTGTTTTACAATATAATTATCATGCTGTTAAATCAAGGCATAAATCACTAAACACTTTAGGTTCTGCCAAAATCTAGTTACATTTCTTCCATTCTACTTTCCAAATATGTTTCTAAACACAGTTTTCTAAACACATCTGAAACTGCACTCCAGGAATATTTACAGATCATGTTTATAGCATTTATAAATTGACATAGTCAAACACCATTCAAAGTTTTGACACCAAAGTTTCATAGTTTATTACAATGGAAGTTTTACAAACAAAGATAGGGACATTTTCACCACATGACACCACTGATTTCTGCATAGGTGCCTGCTACAAGAGAGGGGGGGGGGGGGGGGGAGGGAGAGAGAGAGAAGCAGGCACTTATGCAAAAATCACTGGTGTCATATGGTGAAAATGTGTGTGTGTGATATGTATATGTATGTGTATGTATGTATGTTTGTATGTATGTACGTATGTATATATGTATGTATATCTCCATCCATCCATCCATCCAAAGGCATTTCATTCTCAACAAATCAGGAATATTTATTAACGATCATAGCAGAGTGCTTTTCTTTTTGGTTGCCCTATTAAAAAAGCTCTTTGTTGCAATAAACACCCTCAAAAGAGCTTGCTCTTCAGGCACTTCCTCTGTGCTTTATTTAGAATGACTCTTCTTATGAATTCACTGTGTCTATGTTTCTTTAAGAGACTCATGATTCCCTTTTCTCAGTATGTTGAAAAGAGAATTGTATGAAGACAGAGGCATCTTCCCAAACTCTACTATATTTCCACACATCCTTCTGCAAAGACATAGAAGGGTAAAGGACAAATCATCATCTGAAAAAGTTATAGCAAATGGAAGGGCACTGCTCTTTTCTATGAGGACCTTCCACTTCTACTTCAGTTATATATGTCATCCATCTACTGTATCTATCATCTATCTATCTTTCCATCTATCAATCTGTTGACCTGCCCACCAGTGGTGTAATTCAAATTTTTTTACTATCGGTTCTGTGGGCGTGGTTTATTTGGTGGGCGTGGCTTGTGGTCATGTGACTGGGTGGGTGTGGTTTAGTGGTCATGTGACTGGGTGGGTGTGCTTGGTGGTCATGTGATGGGGTGGGCATGGCCAACTCAATGTCACTCACATCAAGGGGTGCCGCACCTGGCCCCTCCCCTCTCAGCCATTCTTTGTCACCCAGCCTCAACTTATCTATAGTTTTGTAAAAATGTTCCCCTTTTTTGACTTTATTATCTGCATACTATAGATGTAGTTTCATGGACCACTAAAAGGAGGAAATGGCTCACATGCTTTACTCAAGAGCGTGACAGGCAACAGGTTTTTAAGGGGCTGCCACAAAGAAAGGGGGACAATGTATTTTCCAAAGAAGCAGAATACAAACAAGAAGCAACGGATGGAAACTGAACAGAGAGAAGCAACCTAAAACATAGGAGAAACTTCCTGTGAGTGAGAACAATTAACCAGTGGAACTGCCTGTCTCCAGAAGTTCTGGGTGCTCAATCACTGGAAGTTTTTAGGAAAAGACTGGACAGCCATTTCTCTGAAATGGTATAGGGTTCACCCCAAGGTCCCTTCTAAGTATTATTCTGACAGCTTTCCCAGGATTTCTTCTCAGAGTTTGGCAACCTCAGTTTTCTTGTCTGAGCTGGGGGTTGGACTAGAAGACCTCCAAGGTCCCTTTCAACTCTTATTTTGAAAAAATTTTTTATTAATTTTTTAACAAACAAACATATACCAACAAAACACAAAACATAGAAAACATAAAATATCTTTTTGGACGGCAGTTTGATCCCGAGTTACATCTTTTTGTACAGACATAAATTCAAGTTCATGCTTACTTTTATATAGCAATTCCATTTCTTATTTACTATTTTACATTTTCTATATAGCTTCTCCCCTCTTTTCACTCTCTTAATTCTATTATATTTATTTCATCTCAATTTAAATCATTATACTTATATCTTTTGTCTGTCCTGTTTCAGCTGTCTATTATTTTTTCTCATTAACACAAAATTTCTTCTGTAATGACTGATTGGAGTATAATGCCTTGTCATACTTATCCTTCCCCTAATTTTAAAGCTTAACATAACACATAATTTTCATTCGGATTCTGCGTAATACATTCTAAAAATAAACTCAATATTTTAAAACAGAAAGAAAAAATATTTTTTTTGATATATAATATAATTAAAACAACAATCCATAGCAATTGAAATTATATCATTAAAATTAATATTCATTTAAGTCTTAAACATTTTACACAATCCTTTCTAAATAAATATCATACTTCTATGGGAACACTTATAGATTTTGCTTAGTTACTTTCTTTAATTCAATTCTCTCATATTTAATTTCATTTATTTTATTTAAAAAAAAAAAATTCGCTAAGTTACATTAAATATTTTGTCCCATTTTATAATCATATATTATTCCAATTTTCTAACATTATTTCAAATACAGATACAACAACACAATCTTATGTACCTTTGCAGAATCTCTTTTTCAGTTATGTTTACCCATTATCTCTAAATAAAATCTGTTTCTTTACATCTAGTTTCAAAACTTTGTAGCTTCTCTTCCCTTCTTTCCTCCCTTGTTTCTCCCCTCTACCCTTTTTACCCCCTTGTCTCTTAATCTCCACCCTCTTGTGTATTCCTCTTTTCTGTTGCTTTCTGATATTGTGTCCACTTTTCACCTTGTTTTTCCCTTTTTTGGTTGTTTTTTTAAGTCTTAAATTCTCCATTCTCTTTCTCCTCTTTCCCCTTTCTTCCCCAAATAAAGTTGCTTGTTCATTAAGGATGGTTTCTTCTTCATCCCAATCTTCTTGTTCTTGTAGTTTCTCATATGTAGAAATTGCCATTTCTAAAAAATGAAAAATAGAGCCAAAAGAATCCTTCCCTTCTTGTTTCTCTTGATTATATTTTATAAATTCCATTTTCAGTTCATCCATAAGTAATGCCATTGTAAAAAAAAGAAAAAATTTAAACGACCCAAATGATTTTAATCATTCAAATAAGAATTTCCAAAAGTCCCAAAGTCACCAAGCAATCCAAATACACAGTCTATTTCATTTAACACTTTCTTCTTTTTCTCACTTTTTTTTTCATTTTAATGCTTCAAAAAACTTCAAATTCTTTTTAATCTTCAATCCATCTGATAGAGTAGTCAATTATGATCCAAAATGGAAAAATCCAGTAATAAAAAGTAATAAAAAGGCCCAAAAAACCAAAGAAGAAAAAGGATCAAATAAAAAGCAAAAATAAAAATATTACTAAAATTGAAATATACAAAAAGGCTGGCGAGTAGAGGTTTCACAAGTATATATATTTCACCCGACCAGGGGTGAAAATATCAGCTGAGATCTCAGAGCCCCGAGATCTCAGCTGTAGCACTGAGACGAAGCTCCGCCTTCTCCCAAGGTCCCTTTCAACTCTTGTTAAACACATGTGTATTTTATGCTCTGGACTGTTGACATTGAATGCATGTAAACCCTGAAAAATATGTGGTAGCCCTGGGCAAAAGAAAGGCAGAAAAATCACTCTAGGTGTAGGAACAGTGTAAAACATTAACACATGATAAATGTGTTTATCATTTATGTGTTTATGTGTTTATCATTTAATGTGTTTATCAAATGTGTTTATCATTTAATTGTTCCAATTAAAAATAATAGAACAATTAAAAATAATAGCACAGAGTTTTATCTTTCTCTCTTTTCCTTTCTCTCTCATACACACACACACACACACAGAGAGAGAGAGAGAGAGAGAGAGAGAGAGAGAGAGAGAGAGAGAGAGAACTTAACAGACAAGTATTTTGGAAGCAGTTCCTTTAAATTTCTCCAAGGCTTGAGTGGATTCTTTTAAGTTGCAAAAATGCTCCAAGGCTTGATTCACCCCCCAACCCTCTGTCAGACCACACTCTTTCTCACTCCAGACACTTTACTCCCATGGGGAAAATGATACTTGCAGAGTCCATGCCTTTCTTCCTTTTCCCTGGGGAGAAAGAGGGCATGGGGAATGGAAAGCTAGGAGAGTGATTGCAAGTGAGTGACAGGACAACCAGGTTGGGGGCGTGGCCAGCCAGGGATTGCCACTGGTTTGGTGGCATGCCAAATAACCGCTGCCGGTTTGCCCGAATAGGTCCGAACTGGTCAAATAGCACCTCTGCTGATCACCTACTTACCTACCTATCCACCAATCCATTTATTTATGCATTGACTTGATTTGATTTATGTGCTACCCACATAAATCATTGTGGGTATCTATGTTTTAATGATAAGTAACCAGGAAGCTTTGTTCAAGAATCTACAAAAAAATTCTGAAAGTATCTTCAACTCAGCATAGTTTCAAATGTTCTTATTCCAGTCATAAATATGTACTACAACCGTCTTCTATCGATTATTGCAAAACATGGATTGCTGGTCATATAGTCCATGATTACTATTCTGCACTTATATTAAATGAATTGAAGAAATTTTTGAACAAAAACTTCATCTCAGCACCCTCAAGCAGGTTTCCAAGCTAAACAGATGGTGCAGCTAAGAAAGGATGCCCTGAAGCAGATTGTTGGAGAAGACCAGCCAAAAACAAAATCGAATATCTTCCATGGCTCAACATGCTATTCTGTGTTTAAGAAGGTGAAGAGCTACATGGGAAACATCTCAAGATTTTTCTGAACCATTTCAATCAGAACAGAACAGAATAATGAAAGGGACCATTATCAAGGGACCATTCATCAAGAGGATAACAGAATAGATCCTGCATTAAATTCTATTTTCACTGGTAAATCTTATTAGCACTTCCTAGATTTTTGCAATCAATCTTTATTCATCATAGACTCGCACATAAAACACAAAAGTCACAATTAATTAGGATAAAAAAGAAAAAAATTAAACAATTAAAAAAAATAATTGCTGTAAAATATCTAAAGGGGAAATACTATAGCATACTAGATTTTTGCATTAAAATAACAGTATTTCGTTTCCTGCAACCACAATATTGCCATAAGTGATTATCTGAATGAGAATAAGACATTCATAACTGTGTGCGTCTAAATTTCTGGAAGATGGAAATATGCTAATAATTTATGTTGTATAAAATAGAACTAAAAAAATTTAATGCCTAAAAAATATTTAGGAGTTTTTCAAAATTTTAGATTAGTACCAAGAGCAAAACTTTTATCCAATAAACTGGATCTACAGCTCACTTTAATTGAAACTATTTTTCCCAGCTGTACCTTGGAGTTGCTCACACTATGTTGTACCAGATCAGTGGTAGGATTCAAAAAAATTGATTACCGGTTCTGTCAGCATGGCTTGGTGGGCATGGCAGGAGAAGGATACTGTAAAATCTCCAGTCAGAGGAGGTATTTGCCGGTTCTCTGAACTACTCAAAATTTCTGCTACCGATTCTCCACAACTGGTCAGAATACCATCTCTGTACCAGATGAATATAAGTAAATCCTAAAATTACAACATTGATTTCATAATTGAATCATAAAATATTGAAATATGCCAGGTATAAATTTGAATCCCAAGCACCAGCCCACACAATGCCTACTTTCCTCTTGATGAGAATCATTGATTAACATTTTTTTTCAACATGTTTTCTGACCCAACTATGCATCTAGCTGCCCTTAACGAATCTTCACTATGTACTGTGGTGGGATTCAATTTTTTTTACTACCAGTCCTGTGGGCGTGGCTTAGTGGGTATGGCAGGGGAAGGATACTGTAAAATCTCAAGTCAGAGGTGGTATTTGCCAGTTCTCTGAATGATTAAAAATTTCCGCTACCGGTTCTCCAGAACTGGTCAGACACTGCTGAATACCACCTCTGGCTATGTAGGTAGTGATGAATGAATTTGCACATTACATATCACAAGCAATATTGTTGGGAGTGAACACTTCTGGAAGACATAGGCTATAGAAGAGAAATCAAATTCAATGCAGTCCATTGAAGACAGCTTGGCTTCGAGTAAAAGGATGGCTATCATTTATTAGGAAGCTCAGTTTCATCTGGGTGCCTGGTTGGGATGTGTTTGAGATGGAGGTATCAGGGGAAGTCTGTTTGTGCCCAGGTGTTTGCCTGGCTTGTGGCATGGAGATCTTTCTATTTGAGAGTGCAGGCTTCCAAATGATTGACAGTCTGGTGGAATCATCTCTTCTATTCATGCTTTCAGGTCTTTTTTCAATCTCTATGGCTTCTCTGATGATTCTGTGGCTGGGATTTTCTATAGTGGCTAGGGTTTTAGTGCCATTGAAGTTGATGTTGTGACCTGTGGCTTTCATGTGTTGGACCAGTGAGGAGGTATGTTCCAGCTTTTTTACTGCATTTTTGTGTTCATCCAGGCGGGTACTTATTCTTCTATTGGTCTGTTCAATGTATGTGGCCGGGCATGATGTACAGGGAAGTTCGTATATGCCTTGGTTTTCCAGGTCAATTTTGTCTTTGGGGTTTTTAAGGATGGCTGCTATTTTTTTGTCTGTTTTGAAGGCAGTCTTACTGATTTTGTCTGTAGTACCTCTTATGTAGGGCAGGACAGCTGTTCCATAGGTCTGTTGATCTTCTAGGTCTCTGTTATGTCTTGGTGTGTTTTTGTGGATCAAGCTGGTGATTTTGTTTTTGTGGAAGCCGTTGGCTGTCAATACTTTAGTCAGGGTGCATAGTTCAGTCTTTATATGTGTCTTGTCTGCCAGGCGTTTGGTTCTGGTGATTAGTGTTTTGGCCATGGAATTTATCTGTGTTGGGATTGGGCATTGAGGTAGCGGTTGGTGTGTGTTTTCTTCTGGTATATGGTGTGTCCCAGTGTGCCATCTGTTCTTTTGTAGATTAGTACATCTAGGAATGGTAGTTGTTTATTTCCATTTCCATGGTGAACTTGATTTTGGGGTGTGTGCTGTTTAGGTGTGTTAGGAAATATATATATATAATATATAATATATTTGTACCAAATGCTGGAGTCTGACCAATGTAAATAGGTGAAGAAGTAGAAGCTATAAAAATTTTTTTATCTTCCTGGGCTAAGAATCCACAGAGACGATGATGTAACTATGAAGTTCAGGGACATCTACTATTCTGTAGAAAGACTTCAACATATCCAAAGACAATATTGAATTGGAGAGACATCACCCTGATAAAAAAAGGAACATCTTGTCAAGGCCATGGATTTTCTACTTTAACAAATGGCTGTGAAAGCTCAACCAAAAAAAGAGCTAACAAAGAAAAATCAATGTCTTTGTTTGAAATGAAACATCGGAGAAAATTGTTGAAAGTACCTTGGGCTACAAGAAAAAAAATATTTTAATACCAAATGAATTTAAAACCAGTTGGCTCTCTGTAAGCACTAACAGTGAAGCAAAAACTTGACTATTTGAGATGCACAATGCAGAAGCAATAATCTTCAGCCAATATTTGATATTGCAAAAATGGAAGGCAACAAAAAAAAGAAGATGGCAAAAGATAAAGTAATTAGATCCTTACACTGATTTCACAAACATGGGCTTATAAGAACTCAAAGGAACAGTTATGGACACACAATCCTGGTGAACTATTCACAGAGGCTTAATGGCACTGGATGTGCTGAACAATTGCCAGCACTCCAGGGGTTCGAATCCACCTCCATGGGACACGGTAAGCCCCCAACTCTTGCCTCTAGCTCCTCCCACCTAGCAGTTTGAAAGCATCACTTGTAAGTTGATGGATAGGTACTGCCATTTAGATGATGGAAAACTGCTGACTGCATTCTGGTGCAAGGAGCTGGAACCGGCCCTGGATCTGGCCAGATGCGATCAGTGGAGGAGCAATGGAGGAAAGTGTTGAATGAGCTGACTTCCTCTGATAACTCTGCAGGCCAGCCAGCATGAAGTTCTCTTGTGGTGCACCAATGCAACAAACGGACTAGCGATTGTCAGCTGCCAGAGCTTCTACTGTGGGCATAACACTCGTGCCTCTCTGGCCTTGTATGCTATACTCTAAATAAATAAATAAATCATCCACCAGATAAGTAAGAAATCAAACAGCTGAACAGCAGGGATCCACCTGATTGTCATATCATGTTTGGAAGAATTTGTTTAACAATGTCTTCTTACCATCTTCAAAGGAAATTTTCAACTTTTTTGTGAGCTAAACTGAGTGCTTGTTGTGCTTCCTTTGATCTATATCTAGAGATCGATTAGAAATGGGCAAACCTAATGACATACACATATTTTCCAACAAGAATAACTATATGAAGGGAAATCATATCATATGCTTGTATTTTTATTTACACTTCACTGCACAGTTGATTATTAGTTTTGCCTATTATTTCTCATCAATGCACAGTCTTTCAGATTTAAACCCATGAATATGTTCTGATCTAGTGGATTGTAGGCACATCATATTGGCTTTGGAGCAGTCAGCAAAATATATGAAAAGCTGAGCCCAACTGCTTTCCTCTATAAAAGGTTAGATAGCAGCAGCAACATTTGTAGAAAATATTAAAAGAACTCCAAGCTCAGGGAATAAGATCAGTGCCCACCTCAATAATGTCTAAATTTCAAGTATATCTTCTCCTTAAAAAGATAGCCCTAGAATCATGCAATTTTACACCCACAAACAAACCCTGATGTGAAAACATTTAATGTTTATCATAAAGGCTAAAATTTAAGCTTTCAAAATAAAGGTGCCATTTCCTTAATGTGGAATTGCTTGAGATATATAACGGTCAATTTTGACTTTTTCTTTCCTGTATTTTTGGGTTTTCTAATAACAGCCAGAAGTAAAAAATGACAAAAAGTTTATATTAAAACGATCATTTGAAAATATTAGTCTTGATAAGCTTCCCAAATTTCAATTTGTTGTATCATCAAGATATCCAAGTCAATGATGGCTGCCCATTAATTAGAACGTTTCAAGCTTCTACAGAAAAGTTGGTTTTCTCCACTTAGGATAAGACTCAGAAGAACCAGCATGCATTGATAAATGCAGAATTATGCAACTGTATGGTATAGCACCGACTGTAGTGTATATCTCTAGATGCCATTGCACTTACGATCTAGATTTCTCATTCTGTTTTCAGCAAGGCATCGTCTGCCTATTATGAATTACAAATGTAATACTATATGCTGTGTTTTGGATCAGGCAAGAGTTGACAGCTACCAATACAATGTCAGTAGGGATGCTGTAATTGCTGAGATTCTTTCCAGAATAAGATTAGGAGATTAAACCATTCTAACTGGTTAATATCTGGGAAAAGGTAGCAATGGCTATGTCTGACTTCTCCTCTGTCCTGGAGAAGCATCTCTTCCAGACAGGAGAGGGTGTTAATTGAGTAACTATGACAAAGACCTGAAAGCCATATTCCTTCTCAAAAAGGATGCATATTTTTTTCCATTTAGTGCCGAGAATGCCTCACAAAGGAAGCTGTGCTCTTTTGTCCTATTTCCTCCATTATTTTCATAGCCCAAGTTTTCTCTTGATTTACTACTCCTTGCACATTATGCCCAGCTGAAAAAGGAACTGGAAGGAGGTGTCAGCATAGAGGAGGACATTATGGTTATTTTCCCCACTTGTGATTTGTAACACTTTCTAGAGCTCTCCGACCATCATTGTGCCAAAAAAAAAAACCCTACCCAATTATGAGAACAGGCTTGTATCACTTTTGAGTATGGCTGGGTAATACTATAAAGATGCTATAAGTTACTAATGGGCAAATGGCCTAAGCTTCAAATCTTACACAGGTAGCTGGTGCAGTGACTTGATTTGTATACACATAAGGTTTTCCCTACTTGTCTCATTTTACAGAATATATGTCTGGAGCTTGCTCTGTATTGTAGGTTTTTCAACTGTATGACAGTATGATAAATACTGTGAATGCAACAGATGTGTAGATGATTTAAAATCAGCGCATGTAATTTTATTAAATGGCATTTCTTTTGTTGTGTGCGTTGTTGCTGACTTTTAAATTTTGGGAAGGAAAATTAAATACTCTGCCCAGATGCAAGCTGTTTATCACAGAATATCACTTTCTCATTCTTTCCTACTGTTAGAACCACAGAACAGTTTCCATTTACATGTTTCATTACAGTTTCATAATCTATTCAAAAGAGTCACTGTATTTCCACCTGTATCTTATACAGATCATTTTGGGGTACTTATCTTCTTCGTATTATCCTGTCTGCTTAGGAAGAATTTTCATTCCTGTGTTTTTCTCCTTGGTTTGCAGATCTAACAAGCGCTTACTTCTAGAACATTTTTTTTTTTAAATTGGTTCACAATTGAATTTACAGAAAACTGGAACAAGAGAAATAATACACCAAGTTTTTTTGGTTGGATAATTTTGCATTTATTTTTTCCTTGGCATAAGTTTGGGTAGTACACAATTAAATCAGCAAAGCTTACACAAGGTGGTATGCACACCTAACTTTTGCACATGTTTTTTACATGAACTGCAGAAGTGTGAAATACATGTACCAATTTTTTAGAAACATTCCTCTTGCATTTTAAATTTAAAGATTGCATTATAACTACCACAGAATTTCCTAAGCATTCTGGATGTCTATGGAGAATCTCAGTCATCCCAGTCATAGTTGCCCCAAAAGTGCTTTTTCAAGAGGCATCTGGACTTTCTTGTTTTCTTTGAAGACATTTAGTTTCTCATCCAAGAAGCTTCTTTAACTCTGACTAGATGGTGGGGAATTGAAGCTGTCTGCAAGGAATAAAAATCCTTCCATTCCCCACTATCCAGTGAGAGCTAAAGTATCTTCTTGGGTGAGAAGTAAAACGTCTTCAAGGAAAACAAGAAAGTTCAGTTGCCTCTTGAAAAAAGCACCATTGGGACAAGCATTCTGGAACAAGAAACAAAATTATTTAAAATGCCCAGAAATCATTATAACATTATATCATCAGAGGAAACTGTCTGGAAGAAACTGAAGCAAGAGCAGCCATATCAGTCATTGCTGATCTAGCAACCAACTTCTCAAGATAAGGTAAAATTTCATGACATACAACATTTGCAAGAACAAAAGACCTTGAGTTATGCTACTTTTACCTAAGTGGATTATTCCTGCAATGAGAAAAGACAGATGGAAGGAAGGTAAAATATGGCCTATTCCCTAAATAAAGGTTGCATCATCTGGAAGCAAAATTTACACAATTAACTGTTGGTGTTGCATATTAAAAGGTCCATCTGTACATAGCTAAAACAGAACAAGCACATGTTCAATATTCCACAGGAATGATACCATCTTTATTTTTTTTTACAAGAACCACTTTTTGCAAATCACATTGATGAATTATTGACAGAATATATGCTTAGAACAAAAAAAGATGACCCTGGAAATAATTTAGTAAAGGAAGGTAATGTGAAAGGGTCAAGGAGGAAGAAGAAGAGAACAAGAAGCAAAGATAGAAGAATGGAACAATAAAAGAGAAACAATGTTGAGGGTGGAAAATCAGTTTGCCAGCAAAAAGAAATGTGCTACTTAATAAGGTTAATAATAGATAATGTTGCCTAAAGATGATTTGTTACCACCGACAACCATTACATTAAAATGTTAATGGCCTGAAGCAAAAGCAAATTGTTTCCTTAATCTGCCAGAAGAACAATTTTCTCAGGAATTATATACACATCAGAATGCTTTGGGATCTAAAATAACCATAATAAACAGAACTGAAATTTGGCCCACACACCAAATGCCATGTTAACACGATTAAAAATGGGATGCATTTCATCTTTTTTTTTTTTTAAAGGATGCTGTATTTGTCCTAAAAACAAACAGACAAACAAAACCCAACATAGCCAGCAATTTCTATACTGCTGTTTCTTTAAAAAAAAAAAACCTACAAAACTAAAAAAAAACAAACCCTGTGGTTCTGCCTTCTAAGTAGCCTGCATTTTTTCCAGTTAAAAGAAAACAGTGTAGAATTCCCCCTGCCCCATATATCAAACAAAATAAATAAGTGAAGACTGTAACATTACAAATGTTTTTTTGTTATTGTTGTTCTTAACTACTTAGTCGTACCCAACTCTTGGTGGACTTTATAGGTAGGTTTGGGATTTGTCAGAAGAAAAGATGGAGATTTGAACCCAGTCTGGCTGGAAAATGACAAGTTGATGCAAACAAAGGGGATTTGAAAGAAACTCTGTCCTTAAGAATCTCCTATGGTTAAAAAAAATGGAGAAATACACAGAACCTAAGCATATAAGGTTTCCTGCCTAAGCAGAGGGTTGGACTAAAAGACCTCTAAGGTCCCTTCCAACTCTGTTATTTCTATTGTATTCTATTCTATCTTGGTAGGACATCATTTGGGTCCAGTGAAAAATGAAAGCAAGTCAAGAAATATTTTGGGGAGAGAATCTAAAAGGCAGAAAACTTGAAAAATCCTTTAAAAATTGCTGGTGTTTAGATATCCCAAAAACTTTTGTAAAGATTGTTGGTCTGAAAAAAAGAAGAAAAAATATGCCTTATTCTGTAATAATATTATAGGATTAATACGATCTGATATATGTATATACCTATTCATTTAGGGCTTTTCTCTTATTCTCTTATTTAGCAACAGCAAAGTAACTAGATACTTTTACACTTCTCTTGGTTTGGCTTTTTTGTTCAGGTACCCCTTTAAAAATGGGATTTTGCAGGTCTTTGCTGTGCTTCCTCCCTTCCTGCCAAGCTGGATTCCAGAGACAAGGTCAATGTTGAGGACTCCTTTGTATTAAATGAGCAAGGAAACATATATGCATTGCAGATTATTCTCTGCCCTTGAGATCTGTTGTCTAAAACAATCTGTTCAAAAGTGATAGGGTTGAAGTCCAGGCTAGACACCATGCATATGGCAAAGGATTTGTAATATTCAAAGTATCATCAACTGTGCCCTCCTGGGTCAACAGACAAAGTGTATTGATATATCACCGTCTCCTCAAAAAAAGGCAAGACTATTTATCACGGTATTCTGGAGCAAAAACAGAAATGACATTGTTTAACTGAAAACCTTCTTTCAGCACAGTTGGCAGTAGCCATTTTTGTAAAATGTAACCTTAAGTAGTTTCTATCAAGATCGTGAAGAATGTGCTCAGCTGCTCCTGCATTGCCCATTTACGAGTCCAAAATGTTTTATTTATAGGATGAATACAGTCATTAGAATACATGAGGTAATGTAGGGCACTTCTTTAAACTTAATATTTTGGTGCAATAATAGTCTCACCAGCACTCTGTGGTAACATGTGCACTTTTAATTATAGCCTCCATCATTTCATCTGCAGATATGTGGTGAGAGTGCTTCACCAAGCGAATGTTCAGCATGAAATGCTCTTGACGTAAGGACAAGTTTCAGAACAGTTTATCTGCACAGCTTCCAAGATGTAGGGATATCGGGGGTTACAATTTTAGAAGTTCTAACACAACAGAACGGGAAGATGCTAAGTTAGGAAAAACATCTGTTATTTTTGTCTCATCTGGATTCCAGCTGATGTATAATTTTCCCCAGCTTGGTGATCTCTGCCTGCTTTACATTAGAGCTATTAACAATCCCAGTTTTTGCGGCTGCTGAAAGTTGTAACCTAAAGAATTGAGGGCAGCCATTAGGAAAGAATACAAAACTGTATAAATACTCAAGACTACAACATCATCCGATGTATATGGTTGCTTCATATATCCATGATAATAAAACATATAAGGGAGACTATTCTTAAGTCATTCCCGCTAAAAAATATGATCACAATCCATTGGATCAGAACAATGTTAAATCCTCAGTGAGCAACCCAAAGAAAAGATGGAATAAATTATTATTCAGCAGCACCAGTGGAATCATCCTTAAAAAAAGAATCATCCTTGAAAAAAAATGAACTAATTAAAAGTACTCTGGGTATGATATAAAGTTCAATGGCTATTGCTGCTGTTGGAAGAGAATGCAGACCTGCCTTTCCTATTACGTGGCACATAATCAATCAATCAATGAAACATGAGAATATTGTCCACTGTATAATTATTTAAATCAGTTTTCTTAAAAGTTCTTTCTGTTAAAATCAAAGGAGAAATGGGCGTAAAATTAAATAAAACTCTTATAGGAAGATAACGTTTCTAATCTAATATAGGCTGAAATATCATTACCACCCTAGATCAATCCATTGTTTCTTCAATAAAAGTTATGAGTATAGTCTATAACATTGGCCAGTTAGATTAATATATATATATATTTAATTTTCCGGTCAAGAACTGAGACAAGCGTTATTTACATCACCCACCCAAGTCACCCAAATCACCTCGTAGGGTTGAATACCTGAAGACTAGAACCTTGTATGTCTCCACTTCTAGCCCAACAACTTCACCACTACATCACCCTGGCTCACCTGTGTGTGTGTGTGTGTGTGTGTGCGCGCGCGTGCGCACATGTGCACACAAAACAAAATACACCCCTATTTTTTTTGTCCTGAGGAACCGAACAAATATTTATTTTATTGTTTGTCTGAAAGAGAATGTAATTGGAAATAAGAAATAAAAGCTACACGCCGTGTCTGAAAACTTCTGGAGGAACGTCATGGAAAAAGTACTTATAGTTCAGAGGGCTTTAACAAGGCTCTGAACTTTTCTCTCAGTTAATTATTCATTCACAAAAGTTTCCTGCTTCACATTATTCCGAGTAAATTCTCAAAGAGTTCTTTCTTTCCTCTATCCCATCTACTTTCTACACCACCACTATTCTGGAGTAGTGTGCTTACATTAAAAAAAAAAAACTTCACAACCCACAACTTCCCCTGTTGTACATTTGAAGTTTGCTGGTGCCATCAAGCAAGCACAAATCAACAACACGTACATTCTGTTGAAATGTTTAGCTAAATGGAACCAAAACAGTCACAGTTCACTATTTCATAAATACATTAATTAGAAGTATCTCCAAATAGCATGTGATTTTTGAATTATTAACATAAAATACTGCATTATAAATGACTGCAAATTGCATTCCTAGTGCTCTCCATGCTTAATTTATTATGCTGTAGGAAAATTTGCAAATTACTTTGCTGTTTTATTTTTAATGGATAGTTTTATATGTATATTTTTTCATTAAAATAAAATTAAATCCCATTGTACACATCAGAGGCTTTCCACTCACACTTTGTCAGAAATTTGTCACTATGCCTGTCCCTACACTGGTGTAATGAAACAAGGAAGATGAACTTTAAATTGCTGCAGTTGCTAACCAGAAATAGCTTCTGTACTTCACTCTTGTGCTCACTAATTCCTTTTCTGTCATACTTAAGAATGTCAGAAAAGCTCTCCTAAAGATTGGACTAAACTACTTATTAGATCAGTGTTCCCATCCCTTGGTACCCAATGTTCTAGGACCAACTCTTTTCATATTCTACATAAATGACCTCTGTGATCATATCAAGAGCAACTGTGTTCTCTTCGCTGATGATATAAAGCTATTCAACACCACTGACAACACTGCTATCCTTCAAAAAGACCTTGACTATGTATCAGAATGGTCAAACAAATGGCAACTTCAAATCTCAAGAAATAAATGCTCTGTCTTACATATTGGCCAAAAAAATCAGAAAATAAAATACAGGCTAAATAGTCAAGACCCTGATGATGATCCAAAATCTGTCAAGGATCGTGGAGTACTCATCTCTAATGATCTAAGCGCTAGAGCTCACTGTAACTACATAGCCAAAAAGGCATTAAGAGTTGTTAACCTAATCTTACGTAGCTTTTTCTCTGGTAATATTACACTAATAACTAGAGCATACAAACATTTGCTAGACCAATACTCGAATACAGCTCATCAGTCTGGAACCCACATTACATATCTGATATATCACAGTTGAGAAAGTCCAGAAATATTTCACAAGAAGAGTTCTCCACTCCTCTAATCATTGCAGAATCATTCCACCAGACTCGAAATTCTAGACCTAGAAAACCTAGAATTACACCGCCTTCGATCCAATCTAAGTATAGTATATAAAATCATACATTGCAATGTCCTACCTGTCAATGAATACTTCAGCTTCAACCATAACAACACAAGAGGAAACAATACATACAAACTCAAGGTTAATCGCAGCAAACTTGATTGCAGGAAATACGACTTCAGCAACAGAGTGGTCAATGTCTGGAATACTCTACCTGACTCTGTGGTTTCTTCCCCAAACCCCAAAAACTTTAACCTTAGACTGTCTACTGTTGACCTCACCCCATTCCTAAGAGCTCTGTAGGGGGTGTGCATAAGCGCACCAACATGCCTATCGTCCCTGTCCTATTTTTTTCTTTTCTTTTTTCTTTTTCTTATATGTACCCATGTATTCATAACTATGTTTTTACTGACACCTTTTATCTTGTAAGCAATTTGCAAAAATAAATAAATAAAATAAATAAATGTTGGAGTGCAGTTGGAGTTTTCAGGAGTGACCCTATCACTTGGGAAAATCAAAGAGACAAAGCCCATCGATTCTGGAAAACACTGCATTAGGTTGTCCCCAACTACTCAGTTCTAAAATCAAATATATTTCCACTACTTCATCTAGAACAGTGCTTCTCAATCTTGATCTATTTATTTATTTTATTTATTTGTTTATTTTTGTCAATTGCTTACAATGTGATGATTTTTGTGTGGACGTATGTTGAGAAAAAAGTCAATCATGTTGTGGTCACTCTTGGAAAAGGGTTCTTTAATTTGTATTTCATAAATTGCACTGTTGCAGAAGATGAGATCGAGGCAGTTGTTAAGTCTAGTGTTGTTGGTTGTTAGTTGTTCTTGTCCCAGATTTGTTACTGAATTGTAGAAGGTTGCATGTATGGGTTCAATTGTACATTCGTTAAGGGGCCAGTTAATATGAGGTAGATTGAAGTCACCAAGAAAGATAAAAGCGTGTGGGCAGGATGCTGCCCATGTTAGTAGTGTATTTAGCTTGTTTGTATGTTCGATGTCATAATCAGGGGCTCTGTAACATAGTAAGAACCGAAATGTAATATTTAAGGACAGTTCACAAACAATAGTCTCAGGGATAGCAAGCTCCTAGGTAACTTGGATGTTTTTTAGATTTTTAGATTTACTTTAGAATTTAAGATATGTGGACTTCAACTCCCAAAATTCTGGGAATTGAAATTCACACATCTTAAAAGTTAAACGTTGTCAAGTTTGAGAAACACTGAATTAAACTTTTCAACACCACCGACAAAACTACTACCCTTCTGTTTTGTTCGGAAAAACACGAGGTAGACCGGGTTCCAACAACGAAAAGTCTTTATTTACAGGAGTCAGTGAAACGGAACGGTTGGCCGACTTAGCGGCAGCCTTTTATACAGGCTAGCCTGCCGGCTTGTAATCAATGGCAGCTGATCGAATTTGCCGCCTCTTTTACTTTATTCGGATTGGTTCTTAGTGAACCAATCCAATGCTTACTTTAGTTGACCAATCAGATTTGCATGTTTTGGAGTAACCCAATTTGCATACAGAACACCCCTCCCCCCTTGGTTCAGTCCTACGTGGTGATGTAGTCGCGTAGGTAGGCGGGGCTTTTCTTGACTCAACTGGACCTGCGCAGTTCAGTTTCGGCGGAGACTCCGACCTGTTCGGATGGGGCTGCTGTGTCGTCCGTCCTTCTCTCTGGAACCGTCTGGAAGGGTGAGTCAGCCATTCTGCCGCCTGAGTTTCTTAGGCCGGCGGTTTTGCCGCTCCCTCCCGTTTCCTCCGGGCAGGTCGAGATGGCCTGGCTGTCCCCTTCCGATGGGCTCTTCACGCAAGTCTCTTCAAACAGTGAGTCTTTTATTTGCTCTTTTTGTTTGTTAATCTCTTTGGTTTTTGTTTGTATCGGTTCTTTATTTGTTTCTCGCATTT
>BLBF01000002.1:78937954-78956649 GCA_015471245.1 Laticauda colubrina
CCCCCCCCCCCCCCTCTGGTTTGTCCATCCCCGGTTTTTTCAATGCATGGGTGTATGTCTGTATTTCATTCTATATTTCGGGAACGGAGCTGGTCTATGTGCCGCTTCCATTCCCTGCCGTCATCAATGGTTAACCGGTAGGATTTGGGGCCTGTAATTTGAGTTATTTGTCCTGGTAGCCAAACAGGGTCCCCGGTGAAGTTTTTTGCGTAAACCAACTCGCCTACTTCAAATTTCCTAAATCGTGTGGAGGAGTCGGGGGGGTTTTCTGGCGTAAAATTTGGGTTCAACCTATCAAGGTGTGATCTTAATTTTCTCCCCATGAGCAATTCTGCTGGGGACTTGTTGGTCATGTACTGGGCGTTATGTGTTGGAGAGTGAGCAATCGGTTTATTTTCTGTTGGACGTCCCCGGTGTCCATTCTTTCTATTCCCTCTTTGGTAAACCAGACCATTCTCTCAGCCCTGCCGTTCGCGGCCAGGTGAGACGGCGCGGTTAGGGCATGTCTAATACCTAGGGAGGCTAGGTATTGCTCAAATTGTAAGCTGGTGAGCTGTGGCCCGTTGTCTGATACGAGGACGTCCGGTAGACCATGGGTGGCAAAAAGGTTGTCTAGTTGTTTGATTACAGCTTCTGTTGTCGTTGATGGCATGATTTTTACTTCTAGCCAATTAGAATAGGCATGAATGACAATCAGAAATGTATGCCCTTTGGTAGGACCCGCGAAATCAATGTGGATCCTTGACCAAGGGCCTCGTGGGGTTTCCCAGTCTCTAATAGGTGCTTTAGGCGGGGACGGTCTAATTCCCTGGCACTTGTTGCACGAGCTTACCCAATATTCTATGTCCTTATCAATACCCGGCCACCAAACATAACTTCTTGTAAGGCTTTTCATTTTCACAATTCCCGGGTGCCCTTCATGTAACATCCCGAGTACCCTGGGTTGCAGTTTGTTAGGAATCACTACCCGATCACCCCACAATAAACACCCTTTTTGAATCGAAAGTTCAGTCTGTCTGGTCCGGAAAGGTTTAAAGTTTTCAGTTTTTTGGTTTTCCGGCCAGCCTTTACCTACCCAGCTGAGGATGCGGGAAGTCACTGAGTCTTTCGCGGTGGCTCTGGCGACATCATAAGCAGAAATGGGTAGATCGGGGCAAGTCTCTATTTGTAATGCTGTAATCACTGGTGCCGGGTCTTCCTCGGTTTCTGGCAAGGGTGCTCTGCTCAAAGCGTCCGCATGGGAAATTTCTTTCCCTGGTTGATGTGTCAGAGTGTATGAATAGGCTGCTAGAAACTCTGACCATCTAGTCATTCTTGGAGAAAGGATATTTGGTGTTGGCTTGTTTCCCGCCAAAATCCCCATTAGCGGCTTGTGGTCTGTTATAATTTGAAAAGTCCGCCCGTAGAGGTACTCGTGGAAGTGTTTTACTCCAGCGACAATTGCTAGGGCTTCTCTGTCGAGTTGGCTGTAGTTCCTCTCGGTTTTAGACAAAGTCCTTGAGTAGTACGCGACGGGTGCCTCTCTGCCATCAGGCAGTTGGTGGCTCAGGATGGCACCGACTCCAAATGGCGAAGCGTCGCAGGTCACCCTCAATGGCAGTGTGTTGCTGAATTGGATGAGAACGTTTGTTGATGTTAGCAATTTTTTTATTTTCTGGAAAGAATCCTTTTCTCTATAACTCCAAGTCCAAATTGCTTTCTTATCCAATAGACGGTGCAACGGTTCTGCTATTGTGGCTTTATTCGGTAGGAATACATTATAAAAATTTATCAGTCCAAGAAATGCTTGTAATTCGGCTTTGTTTCTTGGTTCTGGTGCTTCATTTATGACTTTAATTTTCTTGTCTGTAGGGTGTATCCCCTCTCCGTCTATTAAATATCCCAGGAATTCGACGCTATTCTTAGCTAGGCAACACTTTTCTCTTTTCACTTTGAGGCCAGATTCTCTAAACTTAGTTAGTACTTCTTTGAGTCTTTTTTTTAATTGGGTTTCATCTTTGGCTGAGATCAGGACGTCATCAAAGTATGGTACGACTCCTTGTATGCCATTTAGAAGGCGTTCCATTAGACTCTGGAAAACGCCTGGGGCTACACTTACTCCAAATTGCAGTCGGTGACATTTGAATGCGCCCTTATGGGTAACTATAGTTTGTGCTTCCGCAGTTTCTGGGTCCACTGGGAGTTGTTGGTAGGCTTGTGCTAGGTCGAGTTTAGCAAAAACCTTTCCTTTTCCCAGGGAGTGGAGTAATTGCTGGACTACTGGCACCGGGTATGCGCTTGGTTGTAATGAGTGGTTCAGGGTAGCCTTATAGTCACCACAGATTCTAACGGACCCGTCGGGTTTGATAGGTGTGACTATAGGCGTTTCCCACTTGGCATGGTCCACAGGTTCTAATACCCCTTGGGCTATTAATTTGTCTAGCTGTTCCTCTATTTTTGCCTTTAGTGCAAAAGGAACTCGTCTGGCTTTTATTCTTCGTGGGGCTATTTGGGGGTTTAAACTGAAAGAAATGGGATTTCCCCGATACTTGCCCAGTGAGCCGTCAAAAACGTCCTGGAATTCCCGGATGAGGTCTTCTTCCCAGCCGGTTGCAGTCACTCGATCGATCCCGGTCATCCCGATGCCCAATGGTGCAAACCATTCGATGCCCAGGAGACTTGGTCTGTCTCTGTCGACTATGGTCAGTGGTAGCACTTTGACGTGTTCTTTGTAGGTAACTTTGAAATGTCCCATGCCGACTACAGTGATTTGGTTTCCCTGGTAGTCCTTGAGGGTTAGGAGCTGCTTTTTTAGTTGGTTTTGATATCTGGGACTAGCTGTTTTATTGTGTCCCACGATACCATAGAGAGAAAGGACCCCGAGTCCACTTCCATCTTGCATGGTTTCCCCTCGATCTCTACAACAATCTTAACTTTCTTCCCGCTTTCCGTCTGAGCGCTCTTTATAATGACAGTTTGGTGTGTATTGGCTCGCTTCTCTTGTTGCCACTTTCTTTCAGCTCGTTTAGGCTCAGCTCGTGTTGGGGAATTTCTGCGTCTCGTGGGGCTGTAGTATTTTTTTGTTTCTGCAGACTTTTTCGATATGCCCTCGTTTCTTGCAGACCCTGCAGATGGCATCAAGAAATCTGCATTCGGCTCAGGGATGGTTTCCTCCGCAGCCAGCGCATTCCCGCCAATTTCGTCTTTCGCGCTCTTTTCTGTTAGTGTATAGACGGTGGACCTCGTCGTCTTCTTCGCTCGTGTCAGGTGTTTCGCCATACTCTTCGTAATGTGTGGTGGTGGTAGATTGTTTTTTGTCTTTGGTTGGGTTCGTTTCGTCACTATGTGTGTTCATTTTCTTCATAGTGACAGCCGATTTTTTCGCAGCTTCGGCGGCTGTGGCTTCCTTGATAGCTTCGGCTACGCTGATGTTGGGTTTGTTGAGTAGTTTACTCTGTGTGGTCGAGTCTCTCAACCCCAACACCACTCGATCCCTCATTGCCTCGTCGAGGTTTGAGAATTCACACTCACCACCTATTTGTCGAAGTGCGGCAACGAAATCAGCGACGGTCTATCCCTCTCTCTGGTCTCTCCTGTAGAATTCGTGTCGCTTTATTAAGTTTGACACCATCGGAGCGTAGTGTGCTTTGAGGATTCGTTGCAATTCTGGCCACATTAGTTGCTTGACATCTTGTGGCTTCGCTAGAGCCTTTGCCATCTTAAAAACTGTTGGACCGCAGTGTGTTAGGAACACAGCTCTCTTTCGTTGCTCTGAAATTCCTTCCATTTCATTGCTTTCCAGATACATTTGGAAGCGATCTGCATAGGAATCCCAATCCTCTTCGTTGGGGTTGAAGGGTGCGGGCGGTGTGTTGTTTCCAGGCATCTTCGTTGTCATCTGGGCTTCTTCTCACCGCGTGCAGTTTTCGTGTTCAGGACGATCCCACCTTCGTCGCCAGTGTTTTGTTCGGAAAAACACGAGGTAGACCGGGTTCCAACAACGAAAAGTCTTTATTTACAGGAGTCAGTGAAACGGAACGGTTGGCCGACTTAGCGGCAGCCTTTTATTTGCAGAAGAATCTGCAACATTTTAAGGCAGAGAGAGCGAGAGAGGAAAAGGCTTTAGCAGCCAGCCTCACCACCACTTTGGTTTCTTCCTATCTCACCTGCCTGGTAATGCCAAATGAAAGAAAGAGAATGGGAGCTGGACTTCTCGAAGTCCAGCCAGGTCTTTCATCTCACCCACCAGTTAGGTGAGTTAGTGGCTCACTTCTGAGAAATGGAGAAGCCATTGCTTTCTTGCCAACCACCATCAGCCAGGATCTCAAACTTATCCACTGTTCTTGCCAACCACCACCAGCCAGGATCTCAAACATATCCACTGTTCCTGATTCCCAACCTATTCTTCTCTTCAAGTTTGGTCATGCATGGAATGATGTTGGTGATCAAGAAGGATGGAAGAGATGACTATATTTTTCCCCACTCTCCTTTTCCATCCTGCTTTCTCTTCTCTCTTCCTATTAATCTCTACTTCCTAATTCCTTCAGCTTTATCCCAGACCAAGGGTGTCAAACCCAAACAGGGGGCTGGATACAGCCTGCAGGGTGCTTAGATCTGGCCCATGGGCCTGCCCTGGAAACAGCAAAGGACTGACCACGGGGCCTCTGCCAGTGAAAACAGAGCCTCAATGAGTGATGTCAGGCTGGCCATTCCCACCTGGCCATGCCCCCCACCATCCCCCCGAGGGTAAACACAACCCTGATGTGGCCCTCAATGAAATCAAGTTTGACACCCCTGTCCCATCCCCTTCGCTGTGTCAGAAAACAGCCCATGTGTGGGTTGAGAAGTTCAGCCTCACAGCTGAAGACCATGAAAAGATCATGACAAGTCGAAGCAGCCATTTTAACATTGATGTGTGCCTCAACATGACTGTGCGGAAGCAGAGCTGCCTGCCAGGATTCTACTTCAGAAAGGCTGCACATTCTGGCTGCTTCAGTTCTACTTGTACTAATTTGTAGAGGAAAACTCTCATCTGTCTTTCCTGAGGAGATAGAGATGAGTTTTAATGACTGGGAGTGAGGCAGCAAACTCACAAATTGAAGAGCAACAAGTCTCAGGACCAGATGGCATTCATCTGAGAGTTTCTCTAAAGGAACATGTGAATGAAATTGCTAAATGCTACCAACAAGAGTCAGCCTTTCATTTAAATCCCATCACATTTTTGGATGATGCTCAAAAAGCACTCTAGAAATTGCTATTAAACTATATTTTTAAATAGAATGAAAAATATTTTAAAAATAGGGGAATAATTACATTTACCACATTTAATTGTCTGTTCAAATATTTCAGAGGGCCTTCTTTTAGTATTGTTTTCAATTTTCCCAGCATCAACATTTAAATACCAGGTAAAGACTTATTTCTCCAGATCTTTCAAATGCAGGTTTGATATCCACTCTAATTTTCTCTGGCCCTAATAGATTGTGATTTCACAATCATTTAAGTGTTTGGTTTTTTTTTTCCCTCTGCTGTTTTTCACTCAATGCAAAAGCTAGCTTATGTGGTCTACAGAAGGTTTAAGGTTTGTGTAAGGTTTAAAACATTTAAGAATGATCAGCAGTCCTTTGAGTTCCCTTCCCATCACAGTATACATGATCCTAAATAAAGCTAATAAATGCATCTATATTATCTATTTTATGAATATATTCAAATTATATGGAAAAAGCTGGACATTTCAGTGTAACAAGTTATATACAGCATACAGTATTTTAAAAGTTTACTCCATCATTAATTTCTTACATTGCCTGTAAGAAATTAACATGATTAAACTTGGTAAAGTTTTGTGCCTCTTCCTTGTCCTTGTTTTAAAATATGAAAAAGTTGTTGGAATCTGAATATATTTGCACTTGATACATTTTAATACTCTATATGCTGATTGTTATACCATAACAATGCACTAAAATAGTATTTCTCATCCTTGGCTATTTTAAGAGGTGTGGCTGGCTGAGAAATCTGAGAGTCAAAATTCAAATTGCACTAAATTCAACTCATCTGACCACGTTAGCATGGTCCATTTCTTAAAACCATAAAACTTCCCCTCTGAAAATCACTCTGGAAATCCTATTATCTAGCCTCTAATAATATAACAGTGTGTCTTTATGTGAATTATTTAACATTTTAATTTGTATAAGGACAATTAATTAGAAAGTAGAAAGCAGCTGTAAAGTCTGGTAGGAGGTCTGGCAGAAGAGGAATGCTGTAGGTCCCATCTGTGAAAGAGTCTCATGTAGTGGGACCTAGGAGATGGACCTTTTGTCCTGTGGCATTTGCCCTGTAGAACATCAACCTCCTGAATGAGATTGGCCACATCCTAGACATCCTTCCAGAGGTCCCTTAAAACATGGCTAACCATGATTTGGGCACATTTATGACAATTGAAGTATCCATTCTCAACTTTCAGGATACCATATTAAATTTCAGGCATTGTCCCAAAGCACCCAACTTCACTTCAGAAAGTTTGCAAAGAATTTAAGGTTGTCAGATATAGAATGCAGTGATCTAGGTGAACAATGGCAATAAAGAATTATTGTCTTATGTTCTCTGGCTGCTATCTACTTGTCCCTTACAGGCTTTAGAGAACTTACAAGGCAGATATAATAATAAACCTGGAGGCTTACAGATTCTTTAATAATAGTGAAGGGAATTTGGAAATAGATGTGTATAGTTGTGCTTGGGTGTGACTCAAATAGTTCACCTATTTTATTGGCAGACCTTTGCTCTCCAAAGAACACACTCCACACCTATCCACCTCCATGGCAGGTATCTTAGCAACACATGAAAGTCCATTATCTAAGAAATCTTATGCGTCAAATCCCAAGCCAGTGCCAAAAGAAAAACAAAAGTCAACCTACAGGTTTTCTATAGTGTTTGAGGGTGCTGGCTAGAGAATTACCTTAGTCTGATAAAAATGATGCTCCACTATTGTTAAAATTTCAGTGTGATGAGTCATTCTTCTATCTCCTTGGCCCAGCAAGAGCCATTAGCAGTTACATAGCTTCAGTCTAATATTGTCCATAAATCAAGCTAATCTTGCTCTGTGAAGGTAGAAGATGAAGTTCAACCTTTGGCTGTTAAAAATACTCTTTATTTTAAGAGGTTACTGTAAAAACAACTTCCTGTTTTTCTAGCCTGAGCTTAATTAAAACAGAAAAGGCCAGTGTGGGTTTCTTGTTGTTTCTTTCATTTGTGGCAGAGCTAGCACCTGATTCAGTGAATGGTGTTACAGAAGGAGAAAGGTTTATAATTTCTTGCTTGCCATTTGACTGAGACCTCAGGGCTGTCTTTGTGGGCTTAATAATCACAGAATAGCCAGTGTTTTTTTTTTTCCTCCTTGCTGCTAAATTTCATTCTTCCCTACCCTTTTTCATGTTTTACTTCAGACTTTTGAGTTGCTTAAGATTCTGGATCCAAAATTCTTCTCTCCTTTCCTCATTATAAATTTAAGGAAAGTTTCAAAAAAATTTAAAAAAAGCACCACAAAGGAAAGAAAATTCCTTTCAATTATTCTTTGACTTATGTCACTACAAATATTCTTTTACTTATCTCTGTCCGTCAAACAAGTAAAAAGTGTTCTTGTCTCTTGTTCCCCCCAATTTAAAGTTCTGTTCTCTTTTCCTCTGCCTCAGATCATTACTTCTTTCTGCCTTTCTCTCCTATTCCCCAACTTCTTTGTGTCAAATCATATTACAGTACATTAAATATCCATGACATACAAAGCACTTTGAAATGTTCTTTGGGGTTTCTTCCCTGAGTAATGTTTTTCTCACGAAAAAGTGACAGAGTAACATGAGTGGTTGACATACCAATAAAGCATTACCAGGCCATCTCAATGCTTTCAAATACCACATATCAATTCACATTAGCCTTACCAGAGTTGAGCTGCAAAACTCTGAATTTGGCAAAAAAGATGAATTTGGCAAAATAGATGGCAAAAAAGAGAGTTTTCTTTGTGTTGAATTTATATTTACGGATAAAGAAATAAAAGGAGACTTGTATAGATCAATTTCAAGCCATTCAACTCTAATCAGCTAGCCACCTCCTTCTGGGATTCAAACCAGGACTGCTTGCATGTTAGGTAGATGTATTAACCTCTAAACCATAGAAAACCTCTAAACCTCTAAATACAAATTCAACACATGCACAAAATAGTTTGTCACAAAAGTGAGTGCCTGCGAAGGCCCCCTGGATTGAGGCTGAAAGGCGAAAGTGGAAGCAGTATGCTCCATCCCATATTTGGGTAGACCAGGTTGCCCTAATAACCATAACCCAGAAAGTTGCAGGAGAGTTGAAAAATAAATAAATTTGAATTAAACTATTGGGAGACCTCCAAGGGATTCAGCTTCTCAAATTCATGATCTGCTACTATCTTAAAATGGGAGTTGCACTTGAGCTACAAACAAAAGATTAATTCAATAACTTTGTAAAACCCAAAGGCCTAGAAGTCCTATAATTGGCAGCAGATAATTTCATCTTAGAACTTGTAGGACTTCCTGTCCTATATGACTTCTAAGTTTCAGTCTTCATATACAGCAATTTCATTTGAAAAGCAGTAGCTTAACTGTTAATTTTTTACATATTACTAAACTGGTGAGATTGTATCTAGGCATTGGACCAAAGATATAAAGCAGTTCATCTATTTGACATTTGTGTATAATTGGGGGGGGGGGTGTTTTAGTTCTGGATTTACAGCACTTGCTCAGTTAGAAAGTGATGGTTGCTACCAGGAGAACCATTGCACATATTCATTTGGTAGACCAATAACACTTGTTCCTGCTTTGGAAGGCTCTTCTCACCATCATTTGTGCAATAGTCATCTCTCACTGGACCAACACAATGTGCTTTATTTACAGTTGTCCTTGAAGACAATTTAAAAGCTACAGTTAGTTCAGAATACAGTAGTGCAAAGTCAAGAAACCAGGAGCCAAGGTTGTTCAAATGAGTAGAAGTCTTTTTTCCATGCCAACGATCTACAAACATCTGAACTACTAACAGTCAAGGCAATTTGGCGGTTGATAAGAATTAACAAAATTCAAGGGGGGGGCACTGGACTCAGGTCTGTTGGGAATGCAAAGGGATTCTAAACTCATGATGCACTTGACCCTTCCCTTAGGCTCAGCCTGGTCATCTCATACAACTTCATTTTATTTTACGCATGTGACATCTATAATTCATGCAACTGCTGTAGTTACCAGCAAACTTCCAAGGACGGTTCAAGGTACTGACTGTCCCCATAGCTCAAGGCCTTTAGATATAAGGATCCATCTTTTTTCCAACTATCTCTAACATCCCAAAAAATTTGGAACACTCCAGGTGCCATCATTAAAGCAATGCCATCCCATAAGACCTTGGAGTTAGGCCTTCTCTGTGGCTGGTCATGCCTATGAAACAAACTCTGCACCAACATCTCCCCAAGCATATTGCCCTTTGGGAAAGTCTTGAAGACCTGACTCTTTCAACAGACTTGGGTTGGACTGATTTGGAAAGTGGCTTAAACATGATGGACCAATGTGTGTTGTTGTGCAATTGTTGGTTATTTCCCCCAACATGGGTCATTTCCTAAAGCCCCTGTCACACTGCACCAATGGATGGAAAGAGGATGTAAAACGGACAAAAAAGCTTGCCATTCGTTGGTTAACGCGATGTATCCATTCTGTACTCACTGCCTCCATTCTGCATCCTCTCTATCCGTCCAGCATCCGTTTATTGACGTTTCATCCGCTCAGAAAGTTTTGAACTGCTCAAAACTTTTGAGCGGAAAATGTATCCAATGCATCCGTTCTGCATCCGCTAGGCATCCTCTAGGCATCCGCTAGGCATCCGTTACGCATCCGCGATATCCGCTAGGCATCCGTTCCGAATCCAAGCAACTCGCATCCACTTGGACACAGGGAGGAAGCGGAACGGACGCAGAACGGATGCAGAACGGATGCCTAGCAGATGCAGCATGGAAACAAAGCATTTAAAACGGAAAAAACGTTTGCAGAGGGGACCTATCTCGGATATTAAGGATGTCTAAAGGATGCCTAGAGGATGCAAAGGGACACATAGGGGAAAACCTATACTGCCTATAAAAAGGGGGAACAACTCATCTGGATCTCACTTTCAGATCAGCAGCCCAGCTGTGCAGACCTCTGCAGCCTTCATCTGACTCTTGCTCTTCCACAGCATCCAGTCATGTCCACCGTGGATTGTAACAAAGTCCTTTTGGCAGCCAACCTCGTTCTGCAACAGTGTGAAGCCATCTACAGGCTCTACTACAGGAAGAAAAAGAGGTGGCCAAGAAGCGCCTGGGTCCGAAGATGGATCGGGAGAAGAGCAGAGGATGGACTGTACAACAAGCTGATGGTGGAGCTCAGGAACGAAGACACTCGTGCATTCCAGAACTTCATGAGGATGCCTCCAGCCATGTTTGACGAAGTTGTGCAGCGGCTGACACCCAGGTTGACCAAGGCAAACACCAACTTCCGGCCCAGCCTGGAACCTGGGCTCAAGGTGGCACTCACTCTGCGCCACCTGGCCTCAGGGACCACCTACAGGAGCATGCAGTACGGCTGGAGGGTGCCACCCAGCACCATCAGTTTTGTTGTCAGAGAAGTGGTGCAGGCCATCATCGAAGAATACCTGGAGGAGCTCCTCCAGTGCCCCTCCACTGAAGAAGGATGGAAGAAAGTTGCAGAGCAGTGGTATCAGGGGTGGAACTTCCCACACACTGTTGGAGCCATAGATGGCAAGCACGTGGCCTGCAAAGCACCAGCCAAGTCGGGGTCTACTTATTTCAACTACAAGGGCTTCTTCAGCATCGTCCTCTTTGCCATGATCGATGCTGAGTACAAGTTCATGTACATCGATGCTTCAGGCAACGGCTCATGTTCAGATGCCCAGGTATACAACGCCAGTCACCTCAAGGAGGGGCTGGAACGCAACCTCATTGTGGGCTTCCCAGATCCAGACCCACTGCCCAATGACACGCAAGATGTGCCCTATTTCATCATGGGGGATGACGCCTTCTCCCTCAGAACCTACCTCATGAAGCCCTACACCTCCAGACTCCTCACCCGTGAAGAGAGGATCTTCAACAACAGGCTGTCCAGGGCAAGGCGGGTGGTGGAGAACGCCTTTGGCATCCTGGCCAACAGGTTCCAGGTACTTCTCACCACCATGCAGCATCGCTCACAGACCGTGAGGAGGATCGTGGAAGCTTGCTGCATCCTGCACAATCTCATGCGCACCCGCTACCCAGTCTTGCAGAACAGGCTCATGGACCTCCAACAAGGCAATGGGGACATGGAGCCTGGGGAATGGAGGCAAGGGCAAAACCTGATAGACACTGAGGATGTGCAAGGTCCCAACAAAGCTTCACATGAAGGGAAGAAGCAGCGCAACCACCTGAAACACTGGTGCAACTCCCCAGCTGGAGTGGTGGAGTGGCAAGACAGGATGATAGATGATTAATGGATGCTTCCTTCAGCCTGTCTCATCACACGGATGAGATTGAGCCATGTATGTTGAATGGCCCTACAATGAACAGGGCATTTAATAAAGAGTTGTGTTTATGTTGACATGTGTGGATGATTATTACATTATTATTGATAATAAAGGGCCATATGTGTGGCACCTGGGAGGGTGGACCATACAGTCCCACTATGCTTGCACTGGAGGTTTATCTATCCCACAGCTATTACCCATACCAAAGGTATCCCTGCCCATACCACAGGTATCCCTGCCCATCCCACAGCTATTACCCATCCCACAGGTATCCCTGCCCACCTCACTGCTATCTTAACCCATCCCACAAGCATGCAAAGGCTTAAACCAATTCTAAAAGTTTCCACCAAGACTTTATTAAAAAAAAGAAATGAAGCAAGTGTGTGAATCAAAGATAAACTTTATTGAACAACAAGCTATAAAAGAAAAATGACCCAAGTCAAGTGTCCAAATAAAGTCCACAGGTAGTCAGCCAGCCAGTCTCTGGCACTCCTCTTGGTCACTCGGAGGTGTGCCCAGTCTCAGGGGTGAAGGGTCCAGGTGCTGTGGAGGTGGCTGGTGCTGGAGTGCTGATCTGAAGCCCCACTGGTGTGCCTGGCCCCGAGAGGACAACAGGTGACGGTGTGTTGAGGAAGCTCTCAGACAGCTGGCTCAGCCCCGTGATGTTGAGGGCTCCTTCCTCCACCCCACAGCCAAGCCCGGCCTCAGTACATCTGTCCTTGGTACTGGGGCTGACACCCCATGGCATGGAGGAAGGAGCCGTGTAGTGGGGCTGTCTGGTCTGCAGCTGGGTGAAGACTGGCGTTGGTGGCATCGGTGGTGTGGGTGGCATCAGTGTTGTGGGTGGCATCGTTGGCGTCGGTGGCATCAGTGTCGTGGGTGGCATCGGTGGCGTTGGTGGCATCAGTGTCGTGGGTGATGTCGGTGGCATCAGTGGAACCGGTGGCAAAGGTGTCATCTGATGACTCTGTGCCTGGACTGGGAAGGGCTGCTGCCTGTGCTGCTGGACCTCCTGGTAGCCGTAGCCCTGGTAGGTGAGGGCCTGTGGGAAGCCTTGGAATGGGAGGGACATCACCTGGGGTGGAGGAGCAGACCTGGACTGGGTGGGAGCAGGTTCCTCTGGATCTGGAGGGTTGTGAAGCAGCTCCGTGATCCGGTCCTTCATCACCTGGTACTGGGGTTCCGCCATGTCCATGAGGGTCTGGTTGACATAGGTGAGGAAGGGCTTGTGGTTGGAGGATGAGGAGTCAGTGTGGACCAGCTGAGAGAGGAGATCTATGCTGGTCCGGATGGTATCCCTGATCTCTAGCAGGACAGTGTGGCTCTGCCCCTCCTGCTGTCTAGCTCTCTGCCTTTCTGTGGAGGTGGAGCTGTGGGTGGATGTGGGTACGGCTGTGGTGGATGTGCCGTCTCCTTTCTCCCACCACACCAGGAAGTCCTCCACACACTCCACCATGGTTACAACACTTGTCCGCGGGTTCTCCGCCGTGGCACGCTCCACAGAAACCTGCCTGGAGACAGGAACTGACTCTCGGCCAGAAGAGGACTGGCTTTCAGCAGGCTGCTGGAGAGAGAGGGTAGACAGAGGGGCTGCTCCTCAGTGGCGAATTTCACCCTCCAGGAAGCTGCACATGGCCATGACGTAGGTCTCTCTGTCCGTCAGCTTGACCGCGGCCTGGCCAGATTTCTTTAGGTGCAGCTTCCCGCACCAGGTGTGCATGTGCTTCCACCAGCCGAGGGGCACCTCCAAAGTGTAGCCCAGACTTTCCGCCTTCTCTCTCCAAGCAGCCTGTTTCCTTTTGGTGTTCCTGTACAGCCAGTGTCCCTTCCACCACAGATAGTCATTCTCTCTCAGCCACTCCAGCACCTCATCCTCGTGTTCCTCCTCAATGGAGTATTGCCTCCTCTCCCGTTCCCGCATACGCCTCTTCCTCCCTTTGGCAAGATCAGATGGGCCCTCATCAGAGGGACTCCCAGGTAGTAGGAGCTGCTCCTCCACACCACCAGCAGCAGAAGCACCAGCAGGATCATCATCATCATCATCATCATCACCAGCAGGATCATAATCATCATCATCATCATCAGCAGCAGCAGCAGCAGCAGCAGCAGCAGCACCAGGATCAGCAGCAGCAGAGTAAGCACCAGCAGCGCCAGCAAGACCAGGAGCACGAGCAGGACCAGGAGCACGAGCAGGTCCAGCAGGATGAGAAGGACGAGCAAGACCAGGAGCATGAGCAGTACGAGTAGGACGAACAAGTCCAGGAGCACGAGCAGGACAAGCAGGACAAGGAGCATCTTCAGCAGAGTAAGCACCAGCAGAAGCACCACCGCCAGGAGCAGCTTCAGCAGAGTAAGCACCAGCAGAAGCACCACCGCCAGGAGCAGCGCCAGCAGAGTAAGCACGAGCAGAAGCACCACCACCAGGAGCAGCGCCAGCAGAAGCTTCAGCACCAGAAGAGCGAGCCCGAGCAGCAGAAGCCCCAGCAGAAGCAGAGTCAGGGACAGGGGGTGGGAGGGTGGCCCTGTCCCTCTTGCCAGGGATGGCGGCAGGTTGCTGAGGCTTTCGCTTCTTCCCCATGGATGTGGGGTTGCTGGCTGGCAGGGAGGCTGGCAGGGAGGCTGGCAGGCACCAAGGCTGGCAGGAAGGCTGGCAGGAAGGCTGGCACCAAGGCTGGCAGGAAGCCTGGCAGGAAGCCTGGCAGGAAGCCTGGCAGGCAGGCAGGCACCAAGGCTGGCAGGAAGCCTGGCAGGAAGCCTGGAAGGAAGGCAGGCAGGCAGGCAGGCACCAAGGCTGGTAGGCAGACTGGCTGGCAGGGAGGCTGGAAGGCAGGCTGGCAGCAAGGCTGGCAGGCAGGCAGAGAGCAAGGCTGGCAGGGAGGCAGAGAGCAAGGCTGGCAGGGAGGCTGGCCAGGAGGCTGGGAGGCAGGCTTGGAGGCAGGCTGGCAGGAAGGCTGGCAGCAAGGCTTGCAGGCAGGCATGCAGGCAGGGCAGGCAAGGACTCGATGTATCCGGCAGCAGGTCTTTCCTCCGAATGGTGACCTGCTTGGGAGCTGCTTCCCTTTATATCTGCAGGGCTTACGCAATGCATCCCCCCCCGCATGCGCAATTAATGCTCGGCATCCGTTCGGCTTCCGCTGTGCATCCGCTAGGCTTCCGCTGTTCATCCGCTTCATCCACTGTGCATCCGCTGTATCCGTTCCGCGTCCGCTTTGCTGAGGCTCCCCGGAAGCCTAGCGGATGTGCCATCCGCTCCCATCCGCTTCCATCCGCTGGGCTTCCATTCCGCATCCGCTTTCCATCCGCTCTGCGTCCTCCCCGCGTCTGCTCCTTTCCGTGTTATCCGCTCTGGTTATGCAAATTTTAGCCCCTTTTGAAAGCGGATAACAACGGATGGAACATTTTGCTCGTCCGTTGTGTCCTTTTTACTAACGTTTTGCATCATTTGGGCAGTGTGACAGGGCCTTTTGAATTAGGGTTCTCTCCTTGTTGCTTTAAACTATACATGTTACATTATTGGACAAAAGAATTGCTGTGATGTTGAGATGGTTTATAAAATGAATGATTAAATTAATACTAGATGACTGGTATGATCATAAACTAGGTCCATTTGAATGCCCTACTTTGCTTTTTCAGCAGAACAGAATATAATTAGCAAAAAGCCTCATTGTCCCCAGTCTAACAAAATTGATTGCACTTCTGGGCAAAAGCAGTTAGTACACATTTTACCTAATTTCAAAATTAATACATTTCATTTTAGGAGTGCATCTATGTGGACTGCCTTTACCCTACCAATTAAAAATCATTGTGTGGTTAATGCAGTGTGTGCCAACAATTTTGACATGTAGAGACAAAAAAAAGTTTATCTCAAGGTAGAAATTATAGCCATTAAATAGAATTAATGGATATAATTATGGTTCCTGGCAAAATTTCTATAAACAGGTCCATTTGGTCAACATCACAGATTTATCAGAGGAGTTATAGACAGCTCATAAAATTCAAAGTCTGTATTTTCATGTGAGCTAAGAAGGCTATCAGATGGTCAAAAGAGATAATACAACCAGATTCCCAATATCCCACACCTGGGAAGGATAACAGTTTGCAAATTGAGTTTCAAGAGATTGAGAGATGCAGCGTATCTAGACAACCTGCTGTTAGACAGGGTGAAGCTATTCTGGGTTTTTTTCCAACCAAATAGATTTTCTGCTCTAAGAAAAAGGAAGAAGCAGAGAGAAAACACGGAAAGGAACAGACTCTTGGGGAGGAAAAATGGTTTGTCAATATTAATTAGTAATATTCTGAAGGCATCATTTGGATAACCCCATAACATTCTGTGAATGAAGTGAGACAATTCTACAATAAAAAGCTTCATCTGGGACCACTCTTACTTGAAACACCAATTGCTTGATTTGCTTCCCTAACAGAATAAGGAAGAAATCGTAAAAGCATATCTTTTATGCTATCAACTCAGTGTGGAGTAGCTTATTTCTACATACACAATTGAAATTAATATCACTAAATGTTTTCCATTATTATATTGGCTAGAAAGGATCTGCTGCCTTCAGAGCATAAACTTGGATGAGGTTTTTTTTCCATATCTGACAAGGTTATAAAGCATATCAATTCTAAAATTATAATTCTACATTGGTTTTGTAATTTTTTTCTATTAGCAGCTTTTAAATCAAATAATGCTAGACTACAATTAATCTTATATTCCATTATACATTTCCTGATGCTAAAAAGTTATATCAATTCTAATTAAATATACCAGTTTAAGCATTTGGATAGAATTTTATTTTGAAGGAAAATCATGCAGCAACACGGATATATTACTGTACAAGTTGTCCTCAACTTACGACCACAATTGAGCCCAAAATTTCTGTTGCTAAACAAGACAATTGTTAAATGAATTATGCCCCACTTTATGACATTTCTTGCCAAAGCTGTTAAGTGAATTATGGCAGTTAAGTTAGTAACATGATTGCTAAGTGAATCTGGTTTCCCCATTGACTTTTCTTGTCAGAAGGTCACAGAAGGTGATTGCATAACTCTGAACACTGCAACCAGTACAGGCAAGTGGCCAAGCGCCCAAATTTTGATCACATGACCATGGGGACACTGCAACAGTCATAAGTGTGAAAAATGATCATAAGTCACTTTTTCCAATACCACTGTAATTGTGAATAGTCAGTAAATGAATGTTTGTAACTCGAGGACTATCTGCAGTAGTCTAGGAGTAGGAAAGCCAATAATAATAAAATATAGTCTTTGTTGTATTTTTTTTGTATTTTTAAAAGGAACATAATATTTTTTGATGTGTAAACGTACTATAAAATATGATAAAATTTGTCTCTTTGTAAGTAGCATCACTATATACATGAAATACCAAAGTCACATGTCATAGGTATTTTCAGTAGAACTGCCAAAACTCTAAAAAAGTAGATTTTAATATCAATTTTTAAGAATCCAATCAAACTTGAGTTCTTTCTTATATTCTGCATAGAAAACAAAGCTATATTAAATCTTGATTTTACCATACTGTATTTTAATAGCATTTGTAATTACTTTTATTAGTTTCTGTAAATGCTTATTTGAAGAAACATTTTAAAGAAAAACTCTTAGCTGGTAGTAAACATTATGGATATATGAATGAACTTATTTCCTTTTTTAATTAAAATTTTTGAGTCCAATAAAAGTATAGCAAAATAAAGGAAAAATAAGAAAACTGCAAAAGGAACAAAAGGGGAAATATAATTATGACTTCGACCTTCTTTCTATTGTTTCCATTTTAGTCTTTTACCTCTCTCTTAAATCCTTTTGATTCTCAAATCTATAGATCATCAATTTAGTCTTTTCTTCTTTCAACAAAAAACCCATATAAGGTTTCCAGTCCTTCAAAAATGTTTTCATTTTTTTTCCCCCTGACCATCTTTTCCCCCTTGTCATCTTTGCTGTTTCCACAAGAATGAGACATGCAGAGTGTAGAAGCATGGGCAGGTATGGGCGCCCATAGAATAACTCCAGTAATACCACAAGCTGTTCCTGGTCTACTTCCAGGTGCACTTCAAGGTATTGGTGATCATTTATTTTTAAAGCCCTTTGTGGATTGGTTGAAGGAAGCTTCCCTAGAGAGCAGCAGGCAAGAAGGCTCTCTGCTTAACTAAGATTAAATTAGCCTATTCTAATTATTACCTGCTTTTAAGGCTATTTTTCTATCATATCTTAGTCTTCAAATTTTTATTTATTTTTAAACCCTTTACATTTTTGAAATTTTTGCAATATTCCTTTTCCTCTGGATTAAGGACTTGTTTCAGTGACTAGACTCTGTGCTATATTACACAGATCCTCCTTTATTGTGCTACTTAATATAATGAAGACAAGGAAAAGGAGCAGATCTCTCACTGACCCGGTTCCTCAACCTTCTGTGAGGCAATCCAAGATTGAGAACTTTGTTTTAGCTCGGCTCTTGGTTTGAAAGCTCCTGCTCCCTTTTGTCTGGCTGCTGCCGGTTGTCGCGATCTTCTGACAGTTGAGGCAGTTGCCCCCCAGTTGAGAACAAAGGCTTATCTAAAACTACGGTCCCCAACCAACCCTTAAATGATCCCACCCCTACAGAACTTTTGGCTCAGCAATGTTTCTTGGTCACAGAAACAGCGAGCATTCAGCTTCAGCTTGATAAAATAATAAGTACTTTAAACTACTTAGTTTCCTGGACTACCAATGGGTGCCCTGGGCTGACCGCTCAGCAGTCTGATGCAGTGGCAGGGTTCTCCCTGCCAAGCCTTCGCAAAGGCACTTGCCAACGTAATCCTACCAATAGTTCGAACTTTACATCTTTTGATGCAAACAGTCACCTGGTCTTACAGTCAAAACAGGTGGCCCTCCATTAATGGCAACTTACCTCACTGGGGTTCAACACAGCTGGCAAGGGGCCATATATTACAGTTATTGGGGCTAAAAGCTGATGATTTGAAGAAGGTTAAACTTTTACCCTCTCCTGAATACTGCACTAGAGTGCTACTCAGTTCTGACAACTCTAACAGCCCAAAACTATTTTTCAGAAGAAGATCTGTTAGGGATAACATTGTTTACCCTAACTGGTTTAGGTGAAATAATAACTATGAATCATCATTAGTGTATGTTAAAGTGTCTGCAGCTTTAACTGTGAAATAGCAATT
>BLBF01000002.1:78961649-78989278 GCA_015471245.1 Laticauda colubrina
GCTCACTCATTTATCTGTGTGCCTATCTGACTAACGCTGCACATTCTTTTTAGCTTGTCTACCTAACCCTGGTTGGGGAACCCAGGCTTAACAAGATCCCTGTTAAGATCCTTCAGCATTCTGCCAAGAAGAGTCTTCAAAGATATGTCAATTAAGCCACTCTTGAGTAATCGACAATTTGTGAGTGGCAGGAGATTTATTGCCCCCAAAAGATCCTCAGCAGCACATATTAATGTGCCAACCTTGAATGCCATCTTGGATACTACATCACATACTAATTATACATCTATTCCCGCAAAACTTCCAGTTGGTGTCCTCTCAGATGGTAGCTTGACTGTTCCTCCTACAACCGGTCAAATCAACCCCCTTCAGTGAGCAACATCTTACCAGGATGTTACCATCTTCCCTTGACTTGATCAGCTGGGAAGAAATGGCCCCAAAGGAAGCAACACCAGCCCAGGGCACCCATGGTTCTTAAGTAAATAAGCCCCAGGTCAATGCCTCTGGGATTCCAACTATTTATGAGACTGACTTATGTCAAGACAATTTCTAGAACCAGGAGGAGACACAGCTCTTTGACTACTTTTGTGAGCTTCCACAATCAGAAAGGGCCCAAATCATAAAGTGTCTGGATGCAGTCAAATCCAAGCTCTGGAGTCTTTCACTACCTGATAAGGATTCCCTTGGACTCCAGGGAGTCTATACTGATTTACCAACGGAAGCTCCCTTGGCGCTCTCTCCAGAATGTCTAATTCATAAATTTGAAGATCCAGGGCTACTTCAAACTCCATCTGTTGATGCTGCTGAACACTTGCCAGCTAAGCAACCAGCTAAGCCACAAGTACAAACTGGAGTGTCCTGCTTCAGGAGACCTGGGCATGTGGTAAGATGTCCCTTACTGGATTTACGGTCATTTTCTTGGCCGCCACCAGGCAATCTATGACAGGAAGGCCTCAGGGTGATCTAGCTTGCTTGGTCTCTACTGCTTTGAAAGTGGAGATAGTGGAGCTGCCCCCTGTGGCTCTGTAGCTATGGAGCTCCTAATTAAGAGAGGATGCAGCAAACTGTTAGTGTTCAACATTTATCTTCCCCCAATGATGAGGTAAGCTGATACTAAGGCTCAATGGGCCGTGCTGGAGAATTACATTACTTATATGGAAACTAAATTCCCAGTGCTGTACATCCTTATAGGGGGCAACTTTAATGCCCGATTGGGAGTCCAAGTTCCCCTATCAATTGAGGCACTCTACTCCCAAGAAACCCTCCAGGCCATAGGACACCTGATTTCAGCCAGACCTTCTAAGGATGAATTAATAAATTTTGCTGGCATTTAATTAGCCCTTTTAGCAGCCCAACACAATAATATAATTCTTAATGGGAATATCCGAGGTGATCTAGCTGGTGAGTTTACTTTTAGTTCCTCATGTGGAAGTAGTGTTATTGATTTTGTGCTGGTATCCCGGCTTCTTAGAAAGGCAGTCCGTGCTTTTTATGTGAACTGCCCTACAGAGAGCGACCACTACCCCTTGGTTACAACCATTGGGCTTTCCTCAAATATACATCTTCCTAGGGGTCCCCAGATATTAGAACCCTATGTGGCCTCGTATACAAGGAGGATCAAACGATCTTCTAATACTGAAAGAAAGTTCCACTCCTTTTTATCATCTTTGGAGTGTCTCAGCCTATACAATCAGGCCCTAACAAGTAGTGGCCCAGGGACAATCTCGGCCTTTGAATCACTAATTAATAGTGTTCAAAGGGAGCTAGGAGCTGTCTGTAGGCCGAGTGGTCAAGAAGTAATTCTTGGTTTGACAAAGAGTGTCTGATGCTCAGGAACCAGATTAATTGGGTTTACCTGCTCTATTGTAATCGAGGAGATAAATGCCCACCAAAGAGCTACTATCGCTTGAAGCAGGAGTATAAAGGACTAATTGCTAAGAAAAAGAAAACTAAAGAGAGAGAGAAGTGGGATCTACTTCTCCTCTCCGTCCAGCAGAAGAACACTCAATTATTTTGGCAAATTGTTGCCAGCTCCTTGCTGTGTCATCAAGAACTCCCCCTCTGCTGTATTTCCAACATAGCTTGGGAAAACCATTTCCTGGCAATTTTCCAGGTGTCAACAAATTCAACCGTGCTTGGGCCACAGCTGCCTCCTGCAGTTCCTGACTGGCAACCCATGACTCATGCTGAGATTACCGAGCTTATCTCCGAATTCAAGCCAGGCAAAGCCCCTGGCCCTGATGCTATAACCCCTGATCTGCTAAAATCCAATCCCGAGTAATGGATTCCTCTCTTAGAAAGACTCTTCACACATATCAATACCTCTGGCAGGATCCCTACCTCCTGGAGCTTAGCAATTATTGTTCCAGTTTTTAAATGAGGAAATAGGAACAATCCAGCCGACTATCGCCCCATAAGCCTGCTCTCCATCATTGGGAAACTGTATGCTAAATATCTTCAACGTAGACTCCTCATCTGGGTTGAGGAGTCCAATATTATTAATGCTGAACAGATTGGGTTTAAAGCGGGCTGTGCCACACTGGACCACTGTTTTGTCTCCTGGTCAATAAATATAGTACCATACCAGGTAGCAATCTTTTTACTGCTTATATTGACCTAAAGTCAATGTTGAATTGGTCCCTAGGGGACTGTTGTGGTCAAAACCGCTCAAAAATTCTATTGACAGACATCTTCTGTTCCTAATTAGATCCTTGTACAACCAGACCTCTAGTCAGGTCAGGTGTGGTCTGCAGGGAGAACTTTCAAATCCTATCCTGATTAAGAACAGAGTAAGGCAGGGTTGTGTTCTGGCTCCTCTTTTGTTTAATTTATTCTTATCTGACTTGGCCTTTCACATTGGACGTATTGAGTCCCACGCCCCAAAGTTGTCAACTACAAAGATCCCACTTCTCCTTTATGCTGACGATGCAGCCCTCTTTTCATTGTCAAGGTCAAGTCTGAAAAGATTACTTTCTGCATTCGGGTCCTACTGTGCTGAGAACCACTTGTCTATTAATTACGACAAATCCAAAGTATTGGTGTTCTCTAGAGCCTGGAAATTGTATAACTGGGCTATAAATGGTAATGCTGTTAAGGAGGTTTCCCATTTTAAGTATTTAGGTATTCAATTTCAGAACACCGGTGCTTGGACTAGACATCAAACCCAGGTGCTGAACTCAGCTTCCTGTGGTCACCAACAGATTTTAAGATTTTTTTATACCCAAGGACGCAAGTTTATTCCCTCTGCTCTGCGTATTTATAAAGCCAAACTTTGGCTCAAACTCTTTATGGAATTCTCATATGGATACAGGGCTTCAAGGATTGTATTGAAAGAACTCAGGCTGTCTTTTTTAGAAAACTTCTGAGTCTTCTTCCTTGTGTTGGTTTTGCTCTGATGTACCTGGAACTGGGCACTCGATCAGTCGAATGTATGGCGTGGATTAACACCTTTTAATGGTGGTTTCGGGTGCTCTTTCTGGCAGTTCCTGGTCGCTACCTCTCCCTGACGTTTGCTGACTCTCTTATTTCTCATTGGGAGAGGGAGCTGATGAAGAAATTACACCTGCTAGGTTTTATGGGGGATGCCCTGGGAGATTATGGCCTTAAGGACGCCCAATTTAGGGTACTCCAACAGCTTGTGGACATTGACTTGCAATATCTACGAGCCAGAGCTAACAAAACTTGCTCCCCTCTGATCTTCAGCCAATTTAATAATTATGGACTCAGGATGGGTTCCTATTTTACACTCTAACCATTCCCAAGTACAGAAGAGCTTTCTCCCTAGCTTGTTTTAATGTTCTGCCCTCAGCACTACTGGATGGGCGATTTAAGAGGCTCCGGTTAACAAGCGGCTATGCCCCTGTGACAGAGCTGAGATTGAAACTGTGGAGTATGTTCTTTTATATTGCCCTATGTATAATGCAGGCAGATCTAAGTTACTGTCTCTCCTTGAAACAGACCCTTCTAGACCCAATGTTAGTAATTTGTTCTTATATTGTCTAGGGGATGACTCCTCATATATCACTTCTTTGGTTTCCTTTTTTTTTAAGAGCTGTAACCATCAGAGGAGAATGCTGTAATTCCCCTTAATCAAGTTTTTGGTGACCAATTGTTCATGATTAATTTTCCCATGTTCTTCTCTTGTTGTACTTGTGTTTTGGTCTGTGACCGCAAATAAAGTATTATTATTAAAAAAGCCCTTTGTGGCACCGGTATCAAACTTACTACATCACATTGCCATCATGTGATATATTCCGATGATTTTCTCCTTCACAGAGCTGGGTGAGTATGGCTTGCATGTAAAGCATCCAGTCTGCACCCCTGTTTTATGGTATGGATCCAGGTTACTTCATGGACTATCTCACCCCAGAAGGATTGGCCCATCCCATCCATGCTGGCAGAAGATGCATGCTATGGGTCCCGTCAGCCTGACTATTCCAGCTAGTCGGGTCCATGAGGAGGGCCTTGACTGCTGTTACTCCTGCCCTCTGGAACATCTTGTCCTCCCCCCCCAATGTGAGATTGGCCCCAACCCTCCTGTCCTTTCATTAGGGCCTAAAGATGTCACTCTGCCAATTAGATTGGGGCTACAGTGGGAGACAGCTCAATCAAGGTGGTTGATTGAGTAATAACAGAACCCACCTCACCCCACTCTGCCTCCCACTCTCCCTATGTGTCCTGATGTTTTAATGTTTATTTTTATTATTTATGCTTTTAATAGTACATGTATAGACATACTTTTATGACTGTAAGCACCCGTTAGCTATCCTATGGTAAGATGGATGAAAAATATACACATGCATGAATGCATGCATACATACAGACAGACAGACAATACATACATATATAGAGAGACACTTAGGCTACAGACTTAGATGCCCTTAATTAAGGAATAGATCTCATTGATGGCAGACCCTCAGCAGGGTTTAAAATCAGGGGTGGGATTCAAATTTTTAACAACCAGTTCTGTGGGTGTGGCTTAGGTGGTGCGTGTGGCTTGGTGGTCATGTGACTAGGTGGACATGGCTTGGGGGTCAGGTTATTGGTTGGGTGTGGCCAACTCAATATCACTCACATTGATGCATGCATCTCCTCTCCTGGCCTCTCAGGACTATGGGGATGCTGCAAGAGTCGTAAGTGTGAAAAAGGGTCAAAAGTCACTTTTTTCAGTACTATTGTAACTTTGAATGGTCACTCCACACAAGCAAAGTGCCAGCAAAGGAGGGGAAAAAACTCCAGAGGCGTTCCTGAGACAGGAAGTCTAGTCCTGCCAAGAATGTAATAAGGGTTAATGGAGAGGCAGTTTCTGTAAGCAACACCAGAATGTTTCCTTCCTGCCTTCCTTATAGGATAAGGCCAGTAATTTCTTCTTACAACTGTTTCTCTGAACTGCTTAGAATGTTAACAACCAGTTCTAGCGAAGAGGTGAGAACTGGTAGAATCCCACCCCTGCTTACAATGCTCATGTTCCCTAATTGTTACACCCAATAAGATTGGCAACCAGAATGGCAAAAAAGGCTCACAGGGATATATATCATTAAATATTTATATATATATATACCTATACATACATATATATGTATGGTCCTCAGCTTTGTTTGGGTATTTTCCCACATCATTATAGTTGTGCTCTTAAAGTTGTAGCAACGTTTCGGCAGAATCTCATCTGCCATCATCAGGCTTCTGTATTGTGTTCATCTGTGAGTCAGACTTTCACAGTCGTTTCAGTTTTAAATTTGGGACTCGCCTACTACTATGCAAGAATGGTTTTTTCTTAATCCTGATTGGTTGGGAGTCTTGGTCTGTGTTTATTGGTCTTGGAGTTTGCTGTGTTCTGCTTGATTGGTGTTTCTAATATCTTTTGTCTGTTTTGTGGCTTTTTTTGTCTTGATTGGCTGGCAACATTGTGTTCCTGTATTGGAGGCTTTTAGTGCAGCTTGGCTACAAGTAAACGGATGGCTATCATTTATTAGGAAGCCAGGTTTCATCTGGGTGCCTGGTTGAGATGTGTTTGAGCTGTGAGGTATCAGGGGGGAATTTGTTTGTGACCAGGTGTTTGCCTGGCTTGTGGTGTCGAGATTTTTTTGTTTGTGACTGCAGGCTTCCAAATAATTGACAGTCTGGGGAAAATTGACCTAGAAAACCAAGGCATATATGAAGTCCCCTGTGCATCATGCCTTGTCACATACATTGGACAGACCAATAGAAAAATAAGTACCCGCCTGGATGAACACAAAAATGCTGTAAAAAAGCTGGAACACACTTCCTCATTAGTCCAACACATGAAAGCAACAGGTCATAGCATCGACTTCAATGGCACCAAACCCTAGCCACTATAGAAAACCCCAGCAACAGAATTATCAGAGAAGCCATAGAGATTGAAAAAAGACCTGAAAGCATGAAAAGAAGAAATGATTCCACCAGACTGTCAATTATTTGGAAGCCTGCACTCACAAACAAAAAAATCTCCACACCACAAACCAGGCAAACACCTGGGCACAAACAGACTCCCCCCTGATACTTCCATCTCAAACACACCCCAACCAGGCACCCAGATGAAACCTAGCTTCTTAATAAATGATAGCTGTCCGTTTCCTCGGAGCCAAGCTGCACTAAAAGCCTCCAATACAGGAACACAATGTTGCCAGCCAATCAAGACAAAAAAAGCCACAAAACAGACAGAAGATATTAGAAAAACCAATCAAGCAGAACACAGCAAACTCCAAGACCAATAAACACGGACCAAGACTCCCAACCAATCAGGATTAAGAAAAAAAACATTCTTGCACAGCAGTAGGCTAGTCCCAAATTTAAAACTGAAACGGCTGTGAAAGTCTGACTCACAGATGAACACAATACAGAAGCCTGATGATGGCAGATGAGATTCTGCCGAAACGTTGCTACAACTTTAACTCCACAGGTGGGGGTCGTGCTTACAGCCCAACACTGTGCAGGATGTTTGGCATTTGCCAGAGAACACCAAGATTGTCAAATTTGCCACTGGCACCCTGCGCTCTTCACAGATGAAAGCAGGTTCACACTGAGCATATGTGACAGACGTGGCAGGGTCTGGAGATGCCATGGAGAATGTTCTGCTACCTGCAACATCCTCCAGCATGAACATTTTGGTAGTGGGCAGTAATGGGGTGGGGTGGCATTTCTTTAGGGGGCCGCACAGCTCTCCATGTGCTCACCAGAGGTAGTCCGACTGCCATTAGGTACCAAGATGAGATCCTCAGACTTCTTGTGAGACCATAAGCTGGTGCAGTTGGCCCTGGGTTCCTCCTAATGCCCGACAATGCTAGACCTCATGTGGCTGGAGTGTGTCAGCAGTTCCTGCAAGATGAAGGCATTGATGCTATGGATTGGCCCACCCTCCCCAGACCTGAATCCAATTGAGCACATCTGGGACATGATGTCTTGCTCCATCCACCAACGCCACATTGCACCACAGACTGTCCAGGAATCGGGGGATGCTTTAGTCTAGGTGTGGGAGGAGATCCCTCAGGAGACCATCCACCACCTCATCAGGAGCATGCCCAGGCATTGTAGGGAGGTCATACAGGCATGTGGAGGCCACACACACTACTGAGCCTCATTTTGACTTGTTCATCAGCCTGTAATGTTTTTTTCCACTTTAATTTTGAGTGTAACTCCAAATCCTAACCTCCATAGGTTGCTAAATTTGATTTCCATTGATAATTTTTGTGTGATTTTGTTGTCAGCACATTCAACTATGTGATGAACAAAGTATTTAACAAGAATATTTCATTCATTCATATCTTGGATGCCTTATTTTTGTGTTCCCTTTATTTTTTTGAGCAGTGTATATATAATCAGTCTGAAGAGTGTCAGGAAGAGAAAAACTTTATTACTCTTCCTCTGTGGGTATTATACAAAGCACACATTTGAAGTGTGCTGCTAATGCTCCGAACCATTGCATTGAATTGTTTTCCTGACCAACTTCAGTTTCTTGAAATAACTTTTGCCTGACTCGTGACAAAAGCATGTCAACAATCTATCCAGGCTGGTCATAATGCTTGAAAAAGTTCAGTTCCATTTCAACTTGCTTTGTTCTGGAAATGACCATCCAGCCTTTGAGAAGTGACCTCACCCTTCTCACATCCTATCCTCTTCTCTACCTCGGAGCACTGTTGTCCATTAATTGGCCTTGAAATCCAATTACCCACAGCATATAAATATATTGCTGTGCACGGGTCTATGGGAACAGCTGCAAAATTGCTAATATTAGGTCTAATTTAGCTACAATAAATTCACAAGTATGTGGAGGCACAGTGATGACAGCATAATTATAACAAAAGTCTGTGTGTTGAAGTATACAGATGACAATACATACTAATTTTAGCAAAGAAAAGTGGGGGAGGAGGCCACTCCAAATGAAATGCATGCAACGAACAGACGGGGCTAATAGCTCACACACATATTCTTAATGTGACCAGTCACTGTAAAAACAAAAAGATAGATGAAGCTGTTCAGAATCAAGACTAACAAGCAATGCAGTCTGAAACCATTAACTGTCAGGGGTAATAACACTCCAAATACTGAAGTGCAGTAAAACAGCAGCACTTTTCTGCAGATGATACACCAATGTGCAAGCACACACCTGTGAAGATGGCACTAAATCTCTGCTTGCATTTATTACTATCGATGGAGAAAAGCCCAGCACTAATAATGTAAAGTATAAATGGAAATAGCAGACAGGAAAGAGTGACATTTGTACGGTCCCAGTCAGCTTGTTAGCTGAAGTGGGTTTTGATTAGCTATTTTCCAGCAAGCAAATGAGCAAATTAGTGGCAGTCATAAACAAACACACACAATCAACCAGACAACCAAAGAAGAAAAATCAGTCATAAAGCTCACAACCCTCCCTCTGTTTTAAGGAATGCAGTCTTTGGTGCCACATCTAAATTTTCAAGGTGTAGAACACAATTCTTGAGATGTTCTTAAACAGACATGAGAACCAGATAACCAGTGGAGTAATTGGGGAGGGGAATGTCCTTTGGCTGATAGCAGGAAAGCGAGGAAATTGAAATTGCAGCAAAATAAGTTGCTTTTCTAATGCAATATGTATACAGGAAGTTTATAGGTTTTTTTTTTTTAAAAAAAAGCCTAAATAAGTTTACAAAAGGTAGTATAACAGGACTTCTATTCAAAGAGCATATGCTGGTGAAGAATAGTACCACATATGATGTTGGGCACAGTCTGTAAAATTCTATACTTTGGGGAAAATTCAGAATAGGGTGTTATTTTCTAATTCCCAAGAAGAAGAAAAGAAAAAAACTAAAAAAACCTATCTGCTTGTCTCACAACAGAGAAAGAAATATATGTTGTTTAACTGGGAGTCAAGGTGAAGGAAAGTCAAAGAGACAGTATCAAAATGTTCCTGTGAAAAAAATGACTGACTCAACTCAAGCTGACTCAACTCATTTTTTTAATTGGGCTATCCCAATTCATTTCATCTTAAAATGCTATTATTAGATCATTCCGGCTCCATCTCTCTCTCTACAGCCAAATACAGCTCAGCTCACTTTATGCCATATGATTGATTCTAACCCATCTTTGATATTTTAGAAATTTTATAATACATCCATCCATACATCCATACATGCATACGTATGTACATACATGAGTGTGTGTATGTGTGTGTGTATGTATGTATGTACAGTACATATACAGAAACACACACACACACATCTCTTTTCTTTCTATTTTATTCTAAATAACTGCAATTTCTGTATTCTAAATGATGGTCTATGTCTGAATAAAGATTTGAGTTGAGAAAGATGTGTTCTTCTGTCCATATTAAAAATACGGGGTGATTTCTCCTGCTCTTCTCCAAGTATGAGATCTTCTCAGTCACTGTTGATGTAGTAATTTTAGTTGGAGAGTAAACAGATATGCACTTATATTATTTGCCCCAGGTTATTTTGGCATCTGCCCCATTCTAGTGTATTTTCTCCTTCTGTCCATGGTCTTTGAGTTTTGTTGTCCCTCGGCCTCCATCTGTCTCCTCATTTGTCCAGGGTAAGGCCCTTTTACAATTCCCCTACTGGTCAATCAAATATCATCTTCCCTCATTTGGGTGTCTGTCCTTGTCCTGTCATTCAAGTGGTAGTGTAGTATAAGGTGACTTCCTTGCTAGTAACTACCAAAGTGTGACACAAACACACACCCAGACTCTGCATCACATGGGATCATGAACAGGTCAAGAGCTGATGGAGGGAACTCTGGGAAGGGTATTATTGGGGAAGGAATAAGTGAGGACACTGGTAGGGGAATCTGATGGAGGGCTGTAGTTTGAAATTCTTCACAGAATTTGTTTGTGACTGAACAATGATAGCAGCCCAGAATTGTATCTATGAAATGGATGGCTATATAAATTAGAAAATCAAACAAACAAGCATTCAAAGTATATGGGTCTGCCTATCAGCAGAAAAGAAGACAGGTGATTATAGTCTATTTTCAACTATAGCTCCTTCTGTTTCAATATGGTTCCCCATGGCAACTGTTAAACATCTAACGAAGATAATGTAATGGTTAATTGCATTGAATATAACATTACAAACATATAAGCAACATCTGTGGGTGTACTTTCATCCTCCTGAAAGTATCATATTATTTGTATTTTTTGATCATCCCATTAAGAAAACTGTAATAGAAAATTACGAATATGTATGAGTGATTCTTTAAAATAAGATTTTTCTAAAATGTTTTTGTAAGTTATGTGAAATCATTGAGCAAACTTCAAATATTTTGGCTGCCAATTAGGTAAGAAGGCAATTAGAATGTGGATAAATGTCTGGAAATTTCAAATAATGCCAATTAAGAGGAAGACTGCTATTAAAAGTGATAGCGAATAGTATCATATTCCCAAAGCAGCACATTATTTAGATGCCTGTTCATTACCAAAATTATTAAGATTGCATTTTTAAAAAAAGAACAAGCTATTCAGCCCTTAGCAGATGATTAATGTTTGTATATTTTGTTACAGAAAGAAATTTACCAATCATGCGTATAAAAATTTTTTAGCCTTCATAAAATCATAGAATTATATGGCAAAAGTAGATTTTACCTTTAGAATGATATATGTCCACCTCAGGGGTGAAATTCAAATGTTTTCCCTGCCGTGGGTGTGGCTAAGGGTGTGGCTTGGTATTATAATAATAATAATAGCAACCAGGGGCAAAAGGGGAAATTTTTTACCAATTCAAATCCTCCCTACCACCTCTCCTGAAGTAGACCAAGGTGGCTGAATTTTATTAAGCATTCAGATCAGATAGACCATTTTTCCATTAGAAATTCCATCAGACCATCAGAAAGACCATAACCTTTTTGGGATCCCGTGCTGAAAATTGCATGCGCACTCATGGGCGTGCACGTGTGTGCCAACACCCGCCCCGCCCCCTGCGCATGCATGCATAAAACCCTCCCCCCCGCATCCCCTTACCAGAAATACCGGAAGTGATGAAACAATCCAGTTTTTTGGCCTCCAAAGGTTGCAGAGGCTTCCCTCGAGCCCCCAGGAGGGCGAAAACGGCCTCCCCTGGGCTCTGGAAGCTGAAAATGGGCACTTGCAATATTTCTGGAAGTCCCATTTTTCAGCCTCCCGAGGCTGTAGAGGCTTCCCTCAAGCCTCAGGAAGCCCAAAAATCAGCTGGGAGGCATGTACATGAACAGTGCAGGTAAGTTTGGTTGGGGCTCGCGTGCCCGCACAAATGGCTCCACATGCCACCTGTGGCACACGTGCCATAAGTTCACCATCATGGAGATAGACAGAGACAGAAACAGAGAGATTACATTGTGTCAGCCTCATATGAAGTTTTCACATAACTTCTACTATTTAAGAAAAGGAAGGTATATAAGCTACATACCATTCTAAAGATAATCTCTATGCATTCCTTCTTGCGATACCAGAAAGCACCAGGAGCTAGATAATTACTAAAGCCAATATATTATATATACTCATCCGAAGTGCAATGGCCCATGAATCCCATTCCCAGTAGTGAATTTGTGGTGATATGCTATGATGTTTGGGTTGACACACCAGCATTTACCAACACATGACAACTATTCTCAAAAGCAAGTCCCATTCTCACCCAATTTTTGGAGGCTGGGAAGCTGCATGAGAATGCGGTGTGATCTTATGCAGCCTCGGGACTCTCTGAAAGTCACATGAGAGAACTGTGCTCTTGCACAGTATCCAGGGTCTCTGAAAATTGTACAATAGGTTGCACTTTCCCACAATTTTTGGAGGCTGCAGAGGTCATGGAAAAGCCTTCTCAGAGGATGCTTCAAGTACAAAGGCCTCATGCAACCTAGAGCAAGTCTCAGGTAGACTGCAGGGGCCTGTTAACAGAAAGAGAACACCGCCTGAAGGTAAGTGGCACTTGGCTTATCCTGTGGAGTACTGAACCCCAAGGCAGTTGCACCATTCTCCAAGATTCACACACCTTGAGAAACGGTTAAAGGCAGGGTTTTAGAGTAGCAGTGGTGGTCCTAGGTCTGAAATCAAGGACCAGGCCTTGACTTAAGGCCCAGCCTTGATGCTGCTAATACTCTTCATGGTGGCCTAGATGAGACCGAGATAGAAAATTGATTCACTTTTATTGGAGGGGGGAGAGATGTTTGTGACACACCAGCAGATCAAGTTAGGCATTTCCCAAATCTTTGATGTGCCTAGCCCAAAAGGTTCGTCATCACTGCCATAGAAAGATCTTTGGCTATGTGTGTCTGATGAGTCCTAAACAAGATGAAAGGGGTCTCACACTGCCACCTGGTGGTCAATTTAAGTAAACAATATATTGCATGTTTGAACACACTCAAAAATTGCTCTTTTATGAGGGAAATGAATTACCCTCATAAACATTGAAAATACCTTCAGCACATTGAAAAATTATCTCAGATCATTAGTAAGGATTTTAAGGATAAATATTTGCTTTTTAAAATTGAAAACTGAAATATTTTGATTCTACTTAAAGATATGTTAATTAAATGTTCAGTGTCTGCTAAAGTAAATTCCATTTCTACTTACAGATGAGACATGCTTTATACGGGATGACAATAGGTGGCTATGGTCTCTTGAGAGTAATATGTAAAGGGAGCAATTGTGTGATCCTTAAACAAAAAATAAGTAGATCCAGTAAGTGAGACCATAATTTCTCATTTTAACCTCTTTCTTACTTCCATTTTCCTGACTTCACCTTTTAAGATTATCAGATCAAGGCTACAACATCTGAAATGACCACTAGATGGGAGCAAAGACATACAGCAGACTCTTTGCTACCATCTAGTGGTTGCTCCTATTATGATAGACATACTTTTATTTTTTTTATTTTTTTGCTGTGGATCAGTTTTTCTCTGAATCTACAGCAGGGGTTGCCAATCTTCTGAACCTCAGGGACCACCAAACTCATAATTTTAAATCCCGGGGACCACTAATATGAATTTTGACTGATGGTGGCTTGCTGATGTTGGTGGGGGAGAGAGAGAGAAAGAGAGGGAGGGAGGGAGGGAGGGAGAGAGCGAGAGAGATCTGATCTAATCTCTCTCTCTCTCTCTCTCTCTCTCACACACACACACACACACAAACACACAGAGGCAGGGATGGGATTGAAATTGCTTAACAACTGGTTTTATGGAAATGGCCTAATTTGTGGGTAAGGCTTGGTGGTCATGTGACTGGCTGGGCATGGCTTGTGTGTAAATATTATAAATATGTAAATATTGATTTTTTTTAATTTAAAAAAGCAACTTTTATCCAAAATCAGGCAAAGCAGGCAGGCAGACTGAGTGTTCACAGAATCACAGATTCACTCAGAGATCTATCTCAGAGACCATCGGCTACTGAGTATGCACTGAATAATAGATGTTTCAGTCCTAAGGAAGGTTCAGTTCTGCTTAAAAGCAGAACTGAAGATCTAACGATTAGCTAGAAAGCAAGAAATACAATGATTTTCTGCTTTCTAACTAATCTAAATCTCCCAGCACAGCAGAACAGATGATAGTTGGGGGAAAAAAAAGGAAAAATAGCAATTTAGCAAACAAGTTTGCCAGGTAAGGAGTGAGTGGGCAGGGAATGTTCCTGCAGGCCATGTGGGCGGCACAGCCTTGTGTTCCTGCACAGCCTGGATTAATTGCTTTGGGTGGTGCTTTGGTAGTGACATTTATCTGCGGACCACCAAAATTTTCTCACGAACCACCAGTGGGCTGCGGCCCACTGGTTGGTGATCACTGATCTACAGTATATCTTGGTTATGTCTTTTACAACCTCTCCACAAATATCAGGGAAGGTTTTCTTAATGTAACATTAAAATAAAGTTCCTAACTGTGATTCTTGTATGGACTGGCTTGCAATACTAACATCAATCTGATAAGTCTCAAAATTCTTACTCTCCCCAAAACTAGAGAGGGTCCCACTAAAATCCTTCCTCCTTCAGACTCAAATTTTGTTGATTAGATGCAGGGGTGGGATTCTACAGATTTGCACCTATTCGCTAGAACCGGTTGTTAACATTCTAAGCAGTTCAGAGAACCAGTTGTTAGAAGAAATTACTGGCCTAATCCTGTAAGGAAGGCAGGAAGGAAACATTCTGGTGTTGCTTACAGAAACTGTCTCTCCATTAACCCTTATTACATTCTTAACAGGACTAGACTTCCTGTCTCTAGAACTTCTCTGGAGGTTTTTTTTCCTCCTTTGAAGTACTTTGCTTGTGTAGAGAGACCATTCAAAGTTAAAATGGTACTGAACAAAGTGATTTATGACCACTTTTCACACTTACGACTGTTGCAGCATCTCCACAGTCATGAGAGGCCAGGCGAGGAGATGAATGCCTCGATGTGAGTGATGTTAAGTTGGCCATGCCCAGCCAGTAACATGACCACCAAGCTATGCCCACCAACTAAGCCTCACCCACAGAACCAGTTGTTAAAAAATTTGAATCCTACCCCTGATTAGATTGTTGTCTAGGGAGATAACAGGCTATGATTCTTATCTCCCTAGATTACTCCCATATACAGATAATGTATATGCAGATAATGGTGACACTCTATCTTTTGGTCACCACAAAGCAGGCTTACAAAGACCTCCATATGGTTGGCTGTGTGATCAATGCCTTCTACCCTGATGCTAACTATGTCTGAGCCCTAGCCTGCTGCCTTCCAAAAAGCCATTAAAACTTGGCTTTTCCCACAGGCACTGGTTCAGGAGATTGTTATGGCACTTCATGATCTGAAAGAGTTTTTTTTAATTCAATTTGTTTATTACCCAGAGATATTTTACATTTATTTAAATTTGATAAAGCCATCTAACACCAGTGGCTTCTGGGCTACAAAACCAAAACAATCAAAAGCCAAAAAAAGACTCTATTAAAACCACACAGGCTGCCCAGATTAAAATTATATTAAAAGCAACATGAAGCAAACAAAGCAGGGGTCCCAAAAACACAATAATACTTTAGTCCAGGTCTGGGATCAAAGCCAGGTTTTAAGAGCTTTCTGAAATCCTAGAAGAACAGGTATTTTCCTTATTTCTGAGGCTCCATAATAATAAGTGTGGCTATACAATCAACTAACTAAATCAATAAATGTCTTTGTACTCTGAGAACAGTTATAAAATTACATGTTATCATTATGGATTTTTCTCTCTGACAGATTGGGTGATGCATGTGTGAATGTATGCATATATATAGCCACATTTGGGAAATCACAAATGACAAAGTTTGTAGAGTGAAAAAATATTTGATGGAGAGCATATGATAATTTCTGTGTTATGAATAAAAGTTCTGAAATAAGCTGCTTTATATTCTTAGAAACTGAAGTTCTGTTTCTGAAGAGTTTATTTTTATTCTACTTCTTTAAATCTTAATTTTGTTAGCTCATTTTTCATTTCTAGTTGTAGTGATATATTCCCTTTGTTCTTCTTGCTTTGGATTTGAATGATCTGAGTTTGAGCCTTTTTAAAAAAAATTCCCAACCCTTCTGTTCAACTTTATTTAATCTTTATTCATTCCATTAACGAATATTCCAAATCAAACCAATTTCCAATTGGCACACATTTATTTATTTTCCTAAAAACACAAAACAAAATAAAAATATTTGCAGGCAGGTTCCAACTCCTTCAAGCATGTTTTATTCAATAATAACCACCAGGTTATTATTGGAAAGAGGGTGAGTGATAAAGCAGAGTAGCCCCATTAAAATCACCTATGAATTCATGGAGGAGATAAAAATATGAACCTTGTATTTACTGGATTATAGTCTCTGTTCTCAACAACAAATGAAATAACAACAGATATGGGATTGTCTGTGAACATTTTAAGGACATTATTTTTTTAATAAATAAAATAAATAAATAAAAAGAATCCAAACAAAGAGAAGATACAGCGTGCATGGATTTTGTCAAGAAGACAAACATAATTAGTGATTATATATGTATCATTCATGATGAAAAGGTCACCCAAAAGTCAATTTAAATCTCATCACTGGTTGGGGAAAAGTAGGATTCTATGTTGATTGAAAGGAAACTATTTACGTACACCCCTAGCACAAACAATGATTAATCATCACAGAAATTGCATGTGTTAGATTGATCATTATATCCTATAAATAGTGACTGTTGAGCAGGAAGCATGCCTTGGGTCACGTACACTTTGTATCATAAATGAGTTACTCTTCCCGAACCTATCAAAAGTAATGTAGGAATGTTAAACCTCAATGAAACCATCATTCAGAGTTTTTGTTCCTCTGCATTAGACTGGGAAATCCATCAATTGAATATTGAAGCAATTTTGCACAATCCAAATTTCTCTTGAATAATTCAAATAGTTTAAAAGGTAACAGTAATAAGTTGGTTTACAGAATGCAGTATTGTATTCCTGTTAGTTTAGTTTATGAATATTTTCCCCAATCCAAAGATTTACCAACAAATTTCAAACTGGGATTGCATATTCAAGTGTTGAATTTATGACACAAATCAATTGTTTTCATCCCAATAATTTCCAAATATGTTCTGCTGCCTTGAATAATATAATGACTAAAAAGAGAAGCCATAATCCTGAAAGATTTACCTGATAACTTTCTAATTGTCCCAGGATGGTGATTTATCTTGAGCAGCTGAATTCCACAAGAAATAGTCAGATGCCCAGCAATAAAACTGAAAATAAAAAATGGTAAAAGCACATCATCATATAATTTGATTTTTTAAAAGTCGAGGGTTTATTTTCACCATAAAAAAGTCATGACTTATTTATCTGTTTAATACATATAAAAAGGTATAAACAGAAATGTGTTCAAGTACATACAATCTTGAAGTAATATTCACTTTTACAACATTTATCTTTCCTCATAGTGGAATCTATTAATATCAGTATGAAAAGGATACAAACCAATTGGTACAATGACAACTAGAAACCAAGACAATCCCCTTTCAATAATAATTTTCACATATTTAAAGTGAACCCAAACCAGGTAAAACCTCACATTTTACAAATATTCACAGATGTGCTGGAGCCTATAGATAGTATAAGCATCTATGCATTCAACAAAATTCCTATATGAGATGTCTCCAATTAATCAAATGTCTGGTATTCTACCATATTTTTTCTGCTATATCTATACATTTTGTGATTCTTGTGTATAAATTTCACATAGGTTGTGAAGGACTGTCTTCTCTTAATTCACATCAAACATGTATTTCATTTCAGAGTGCTGAAGAATTGCTTATAAATGTCTTTAATTTCAGGAAATGAGAAAAGGGAGTCTTTATCACGTTGTCTGTAATTGCTCCTTTGCAATACAAAATACCATTTAACTACATAATGGCAAAGCTATTTTTCTAACAGGTATTATATACTCAAAAGACCACAGAGCTTTGCTTCCAACCCCAAAGATGCTTTTTGTGCTTGTTATTTGGGTCTATCAGGTATTGTAACTGTGCAATTAGCGGATTTTTAAAGACTGTTTTAGGTACCCAATAGATTAAAATGGCTGCTTTGAAACAGATTTTGGACTGATGTATAATTACATAATTAAGTCTATGAAATGAAAAATCTTTCTCCCAAAATGAAATATAAGGAATGATTTGAACTCTGAAAAAAAAGGCATCTTAAGACCAAGAAGTAAAAACAAAACAGCAAGAGCCTTTGGAGGAAAATATCTTTTCTTTTCTTTTTATTTATTTTTAAAAAACAGATCAATGTTTCTGTGAATTAAAACAGCAGCCAAATAAGAATGATCAATCTGGTGGGTGCATGTTTAGCTTCAAATAGAAATTTGCTCAATCTTTCATTTTATCCATCCATTTCAGTGTATGTCTGTCACTCAAATAAAAATGGCCATGAGCCTAATCTACTTCCAAATGAGGAGAAGTTGATTATCCCCATTTGGAAGTAAATTAGGCTCATGGCCATTTTTATTTGAGTCATAGACAAAAGAAACATGTTGAATATAGTTAGTCCTTGTTTGGGGAACAAGGGAACTGTCAATCATTAAGCAAAGTAGTTGCTATGTGAAACCATAATTGTGCTTATGAACTTCCTTGAGCTGTCCCTTGCTTGTCAGACCTGCAAAGGTTGTAAATGCCATAACTGCAAAAAGTTGCTAATCAAAGATTACCTGTAATTATTCTATAAATTCTAAATAAGTAACTTCTTAGTAACTAAGAAGATGTGTTGAACAAAAAACACTTTTAAAACCTACTGATTTAAACAAAAAAAGGCTATAGAGTACAATTGCATTCTGCTGAAATTAGCAAGTACTTAGTTAATTTCTGGTGATTTGCCTAGAAACAGATCACCTTTTGGGTGATTTTGGACTCTACAGTGCTAAGGTTCCACGTCTACCTCTGCCTGCAGGCAGGGTGACTCTTAGCCAGTCTCTCTCTCTCAGCCCAACTCACCTCACAGGGTTATTATTGTGGTTCAAATAGCAGGGGGAAGGAGTATTATGAATGTTCACTACCTTGAATGATTTATAAAAAAATAATAAAGGTGGTATTTAAAAATTTAATAAATAAAAAAAATTCATCAGATGAAAATATAACCTGTAGGTTGGCCTGTCTTGACTGAACTAGAAGAAACTCATAAAGCACTATGATGACCACCAGTCAAACCAGAGTTGTAGAGCCTTGGAGAACTTAAATTAGCACTTGCTTTTAGAATATTTGGAGTCCTAAACAGCCCGGGTGGCTTCTTAGCTGTTTTCCCCCTCTTTCTTTAATGCTTTATTTATCTAGAAAGCAAAGCTGTTTATTATCAGATGTCTCTAACACCATTTGGGCATCTAATCTGCCATTTAATTGAGTATCCTCTTAAATTCTCACTAAGACTGGCATTCTACACTGGTGACTGAAGATCCTTTTTTTCCCAGTCACAACAGGACAGAGTAGACAAAACAAATCCTATAATCCAAAACCAGGTTTTTTTTCAAACCTAATTCTAGATAAACTGAAACAATGCTAAAAGCTTTCCCACTGCGGAACCCCTGCAAAAACCATCCTCTTTGTTTGTATTTGCACTTGGCTTCTCTTTCTTTTCCCTTTTTTTCTCCAGACCCTCAGACCGCATTTTCTCTTGCCTCCTTGCCTCCTGCCCCTCATCGTTCTCCCACCCTCTCAAACAAAAAAAAATCTCATGCACATCTTAGTCCCATCTTCATTCCAAAACTTTCAGTTGTACACACACACCCTCCTTCAATGCTGCAGCTGCACAAGTTCTATTCTATTTTTACACTGTCATCTTGATCTTAAGTCTAGAAAATGCAGAAAGTGATGGAAGCTCTCTATCTATCTATCTATCTATCTATCTATCTCTCTCTCTCTCTTTCTCTCTCTCTTTCTCTCCACCTCTCCTTGGTCTCCCCTCCCATCAAATACCCAGAGTGCAACTTTATCAAACTCCATTGTTATGTGTCTAATTTTTCTACTCATTAATGATGTGAAATCTTCTTCCTTTTCAAAGCCTGCCTTGAATTTCTTCAAGATAGCAGTAATGAAGCTCCCAGAAAGAGTCAGGGGACAGCAGCTAATTAAAATGCAGCAGGGTGTGGAAGTTAAGGTAGCTGCAGCTTGCCACATCTCTCGTAATCAGAAGCCCCTGCTTTAACAGGAGACACGGCAGCCCTTCGGAGTGCACACACAGTTAACATTAATGGAGCTGATGCCAACGTCGCTCTCTCCCTGGCTGGCTTGCCTCATTATTGGCCTTGAACTGGCAAAGGTCAGCGGATGGGACTGCTTTGATCAAGATGACAGGTGTTGGCCAAGCTTCTCTTTGTAGCCTTCTAATATTGGCATTTGTCTTAAGGCCCTGTCACACTGCCCAACGGATGCAAAACATTAGTAAAAAGGACACAACGGATGAGAAAAATGTTCCATCCATTGTTATCCGCTCTCAAAAGGGGCAAAAATTTGCATAACCAGAGCGGATAACACGGAAAGGAACGGACGGGGGGAGGACGCAGAGCGGATGGAAAGCGGATGCGGAACAGAAGCCCAGCGGATGGAAGCGGATGAGAGCGGATGGCACATCCGCTAGGCTTCTGGGGGACCTCAGCAAAGCGAACGCGGAACGGATACAGCGGATGCAGAGCGGATGCCGAGCGGATGCCGAGCGGATGAAGCGGATGCACAGCGGATGCACAGCGGATGAAGCGGATGCACAGCGGAAGCCTAGTGGATGCACAGCGGAAGCTGAACGGATGCCGAGCGTTAATTGCGCATGTGGGGGGGATGCATTGCGTAAGCCCCGCGGACATAAAGTGAAGCAGCTCCCAAGCAGGTCACCATTCGGAGGAAAGCCCTGCTGCCGGATACATCGAGTCCTTGCCTGCCCTGCCTGCATGCCTGCCTGCAAGCCTTGCTGCAAGCCGTGCTGCAAGCCTTCCTGCCAGCCTTCCTGCCAGCCTGCCTCCAAGACTGCCTCCAAGACTACCTCAAAACGTTAGTAAAAAGGACACAACGGACGAGCAAAATGTTCCATCCGTTGTTATCCGCTTTCAAAAGGGGCTAAAATTTGCATAACCAGAGCGGATAACACGGAAAGGAGCAGACGCGGGGAGGACGCAGAACGGATGGAAAGCGGATGCATAATGGAAGCCCAGCGGATGGAAGCGGATGGGAGCGGATGGCACATCCGCTAGGCTTCCGGAGAGCCTCAGCAAAGCGGACGCGGAACGGATACAGCGGATGCACAGTGGATGAAGCGGATGCACAGCGGAAGCCTAGCGGATGCACAGCGGAAGCCGAACTGATGCCGAGCATTAATTGCTCATGCGGGGGGGGATGCATTGCATAAGCCCTGCACATATAAAGGGAAGCAGCTCCCAAGCAGGTCACCATTCGGAGGAAAGACCTGCTGCCGGATACATCGAGTCCTTGCCTGCCCTGCCTGCATGCCTGCCTGCAAGCCTTGCTGCCAGCCTTCCTGCCAGCCTGCCTCCAAGCCTGCCTCCCAGCCTCCTGGCCAGCCTCCCTGCCAGCCTTGCTCTCTGCCTCCCTGCCAGCCTTGCTCTCTGCCTGCCTGCCAGCCTTGCTGCCAGCCTGCCTTCCAGCCTCCCTGCCAGCCAGTCTGCCTACCAGCCTTGGTGCCTGCCTGCCTGCCTGCCTTCCTGCCAGGCTTCCTGCCAGGCTTCCTGCCAGGCTTCCTGCCAGGCTTCCTGCCAGCCTTGGTGCCTGCCTGCCTGCCAGGCTTCCTGCCAGCCTTGGTGCCAGCCTTCCTGCCAGCCTTGGTGCCTGCCAGCCTCCCTGCCAGCCTCCCTGCCAGCCAGCAACCCCACATCCATGGGGAAGAAGCGAAAGCCTCAGCAACCTACCGCCATCCCTGGCAAGAGGGACAGAGCCACCCTCCCACCCCCTGTCCCTGACTCTGCTTCTGCTGGGGCTTCTGCTGCTCGGGCTCTCTCTTCTGGTGCTGAAGCTTCTGCTGGCGCTGCTCCTGGCGGTGGTGTTTCTGCTCGTGCTTACTCTGCTGAAGCTGCTCCTGGCGGTGGTGCTTCTGCTTGTGCTTACTCTGCTGAAGCTGCTCCTAGAGGTGGTGCTTCTGCTGCTGCGTAATCTGCTGAGGCTGCTCCTGGCAGTGGTGCTTCTACTCGTGCTTACTCTGCTGAAGCTGTTCCTGGTGTTGGTGCTTCTGCTGGTGTATACCCTGCTGAAGCTGCTCCTCATCATGCTGGTCCTGCTCGTCCTGCTCGTACTCCTGGACTTGCTCGTCCTGCTCATGCTCCTAGTCTTGCTCGTCCTGCTCATCGTGCTCGTGCACCTGGTCCTGCTCGAGCTCCTGGTCTTGCTGGCGCTGCTGGTGCTTACTCGGCTGCTGCTGATCCTGGTCCTCCTGGTGCTGCTGGTGCTGTTACTGCTCCTGCTGCTGATCCTGCTGTTGCTGCTGCTGCTGCTGATCATGATGATGATGATGATCCTGCTGCTGCTGATGATGAAGATGATGATGATGACGATGATGATTATGATCCTGCTGGTGTTGATGATGATGATGATGATGATGATGATGATGATGATGATCCTGCTGGTGCTGCTGCTGCTGGTGGTGTGGAGGAGCAGCTCCTACTACCTGGGAGCCCCTCTGATGAGGGCCCATCTGGTCCTGCCAAAGGGAGGAAGAGGCGTATGCGACAATGGGAGAGGAGGCAATACTTCATTGAGGAGGAACACGAGGATGAGGTGCTGGAGTGGCTGAGAGAGAATGACTATCTGTGGCGGAAGGGACACCGGCTGTACAGGGACACCAAGCGGAAGCATTCTGCTTGGAGAGAGAAGGCGGAGAGTATGGGCTACACTTTGGAGGTGCTCCTCAGCTGGTGGAAGCATATGCACATCTGGTACAGGAAGCTGCACCTAAAGAAATCTGGCCAGGCCACGGTTAAGCTGACGGGCAGAGAAACCTATGTCATGGCCATGTGCAGCTTCCTGGAGGGTGAGATCTGCCACCGAGGAGCACCAGCAGCCCCTCTCACTTCCCTCTCTCTCCAGCAGCCTGCTGAGAGCCAGTCCTCTTCCGGCCGAGAGTCAGTCCCAATCTCCAGGCAGGTTTCTGTGGAGCGTGCCATGGCGGAGAACCCACGGACAGCTGTTTTAACCGTGGTGGAGCACATGGAGGACTCCCTGGTGCGGTGGGAGAAAGGAGATGGCACATCCACCACAGCCCTACCCACATCCACCCACAGCTCCACCTCCACAGAAAGGCAGAAAGCCAGACAGCAGGAGGGGCAGAGCCACACTGTCCTGCTGGAGATCAAGGACACCATCCGGACCAGCATAGATCTCCTCTCTCAGCTGGTCCACATCGACTCCTCATCCTCCAACCGCAAGCCCTTCCTCACCTATGTCAACCAGACCCTCGTGGACATGGCAGAACCCCAGTAACAGGTGGTGAACGACCGGATCACCAAGCTGCTTCACAACCCTCCAGATCCAGAGGAACCTGCTCCCACCCAGTCCAGGTCTGCTCCTCCACCCCAGGTGATGTCCCTCCCATTCCAAGGCTTTCCACAGGCCCTCACCTACCAGGGCTACGGCTACCAGGCAGTCCAGCAGCATAGGCAGCAGCCCTTCTCAGTCCAGGCACAGGCTCATCGGACACCACCATTGCCACTGGTTCCACTGTTGCCACTGATGCCACCCACGCCACTGATGCCACCCACGCCAACGATGCTACCCACAACACTGATGCCAATGATGCCACCCATGACACTGATGCCACCGATGCCACCAACGCCAGTCCTAACCCAGCTGCAGACCAGACAGCCCCACTAAACTGCTCCTTCCTCCACCGCACAGCCAACCCCCGGCCTCAGTACATCTGTCATCGGTACTGGGGCTGACACCCCATGGCATGGAGGAAGGAGCTCTCAACATCACGGGTCTGAGCCAGCTGTCCGAGTGCTTTCTCAACACACCGTCACCTGTTGTCCTCTCGGGGCCAGGCACACCAGTGGGGCTTCAGACCAGCACTCCAGCACCAGCCACCTCCACAGCACCTGGACCCTTCACCCCTGAGACTGGGCACACCTCCAAGTGACCAAGAGGAGTTCCAGAGACTGGCTGGCTGGCTACCTGTGGACTTTATTTGGACACTTGACTTGGGTCATTTTTCTTTTACAGCTTGTTGTTCAAAAAAGTTTATCTTTGATTCACACACTTGCTTCATTTTTTTTTTTTAATAAAGTCTTGGTGGAAACTTTTAGAATTGGTTTAAGCCTTTGCATGCTTGTGGGATGGGTTAAGATAGCAGTGAGGTGGGCAGGGATACCTGTGGGATGGGTAATAGCTGTGGGATGGGCAGGGATACCTGTGGGATGGGCAGGGATACCTTTGGGATGCGTAATAGCTGTGGGATAGATAAACCTCCAGTGTAAGCATAGTGGGACTGTATGGTCCACCCTCCCAGGTGCCACACCTATGGCCCTTCATTATCAATAATAATGTAATAATCATCCACACATGTCAACATAAACACAACTCTTTATTAAATGCCCTGTTCATTGTAGGGCCACCTAACATACATGGCCCAATCTCATCCGTGTGATGAGACAGGCTGAAGGAAGCATCCATTAATCATCTATCATCCTGTCTTGCCACTCCACTGCTCCAGCTGGGGAGTTGCACCAGTGTTTCAGGAGGTTGCGCTGCTTCTTCCCTTCACGTGAGGCTCTGTTGGGGCCTTGCACATCCTCAGTGTCTATCAGGTTTTGCCCTTGCCTCCATTCCCCAGGCTCCATGTACCCATTGTCTTGTTGGAGGTCCACGAGCCTGTTCTGCAAGACTGGGTAGCGGGTGCGCATGAGATTGTGCAGGATGCAGCAAGCTTCCACGATGTTCCTCACGGTCTCTGGGTGATGCTGCATGGTGGTGAGAAGTACCTGGAACCTGTTGGCCAGGATGCCAAAGGCATTCTCCACCACCCGCCTTGCCCTGGACAGCCTGTAGTTGAAGATCCTCTCTTCACGGGTGAGGAGTCTGGAGGTGTAGGGTCATGAGGTAGGTTCTGAGGGAGAAGGCATCATCCCCCACGATGAAGTAGGGCACATCTTGTGTGTCATTCGGTAGTGGGTCTGGATCTGGGAAGCCCACGATGAGGTTGCATTCCAGCCCCTACTTGAGGTCACTGGCATTGTATACCTGGCCATCTGAAGATGAGCCGTTGCCTGAAGCATCGATGTACATGAACTTGTAGTTAGCATTGACCATGGCAAAGAGGACGATGCTGAAGAAGCCCTTGTAGTTGAAATAAGTGGACCCCGACTTGGCTGGTGCTTTGCAGGCCACATGCTTGCCGTCTATGGCTCCAATGGTGTGGGGGAGGTTCCACTTCTGATACCACTGCTCTGCAACTTTCTTCCAGCCTTCTTCAGTGGAGGGGCACTGGAGGAGCTCCTACATGTATTCTTCGATGATGGCCTGCACCACTTCTCTGACTACAATGCTGATGGTGTTGTGTGGCACCCTTCAGCCGTACTGCATGCTCCTGTAGGTGGTCCCTGAGGCCAGGTGGCGCAGAGTCAGTGCCAACTTGAGCCCAGGGTCCAGGCTGCACCGGAAGTTGGTGTTTGCTTTGGTCAACCTGGGTGTCAGCCGCTGCACAACTTCGTCAAACATGGCTGGAGGCATCCTCATGATGTTCTGGAATGCACGAGTGTCTTCATTCCTGAGCTCCACCATCAGCTTGTTGTACAGTCCGTACTCTGCTCTTCTCCCGATCCATCTTCGGACCCAGACGTTTCTTGGCCGCCTCTTTTTCTTCCCGTAGTAGAGTTCACAGAGCCTGTAGATGGCTTCGCACTGTTGCAGAATGATGGTGGCTGCCAAAAGGACTTTGTTACTATCCATGGTGGACATGACTGGATGCTGTGGAAGAGGAAGAATCAGATGAAGGTTGCAGAGGTCTGCACAGCTGGGCTGCTGGGCTGAAAGTGAGATGCAGGTGAGTTGCTCCCCCTTTTTATAGGCAGTATAGGTTTTCCCCTAGGTGTCCCTTTGCATACTCTAGGCATCCTCTAGACATCCTTAATATCCGAGATAGGTCCCCTCTGCGAACGTTTTTTCCATTTTAAATGCTTTGTTTCCATGCTGCATCCGCGAGGCATCCGTTCTGCATCCGTTCCACTTCCTCCCTGCATCCGTTTACCTCTGGAGTGGATGGAGTTGCGCGGATGTGCAGCGGATGCCTGGCGGATATAGCGGATGCAGAACGGATGCCTAGCAGATGCAGAACGGACGCATTGGATACATTTTCCACTCAAAAGTTTTGAGCAGTTCAAAACTTTCTGAGCGGATGAAACATCAATAAATGGATGCTAGACGGATAGAGAGGATGCAAAATGGAGGCAGTGAGTACAGAACGGTTACATCGCGTTAACCAACGGATGACAAGTGTTTTCCTCCGTTTTACATCCTCTTTCCATCCATTGGTGCAGTGTGACAGGGGCTTTAACCTGCACCTGAATTAGTGATGTGATCTCTATCCTTCCTTTAGATTGGCGGGATGAAAGATTGCTGCTGGCCTCATATAGCTAAGTGCCAACCACTTAGTTTAGTTTAGTTTACTTTACTTTACTTTACTTTACTTTACTTTATTGTCATTGCACCTCGTACAACAAAATCAAACACCATCTTCAGTGCACATCATGACCATGACCATGAAAATATACACAAACAGACATCATTCACCATTCACACACTGAACCAGAAACCCCTGACACCACACCAACATTACACTATACAGCAGAATTCAAAAGAGCTGCTGCCCTGGGATAGAAGCTGTTTTTCAGCCTATTTGTCCTTGTTTTTATTATTCTGTATCGTCTGCCAGATTGTAATAGTTCAAAAAAAAGGTTCCCAGGATAAGATAGATCTTATCTTCTGGGCAATGACATTAACCTTCTGGAGTGTTTTCCTATCTGCCACTGTGCAATTGGCAAACCATACAGAGGTGCAGCACGTTAAGATACTCTCTATGGTGCAGCGGTAGAAGGTCACCAGCAGTTTTTCATTCAGTTGTTGTTTTCTGAGAAGTCTCAAGTAGTATAATCTCTGCTGGGCCCTTTTGACCAGGGCTGCAATGTGGGTGTCCCAGGTCATGTCCTCTTTTAGGGTAACACCTAGAAACTAAAAAATGGCCATTTGCTCCACTCGGTCTCCATTGATAAGCAAGGGTTGGATGTCTGATCTGCAACTTCTGTTGCTGTGTAAATTACAACCAGCCTAGCTTCCACAGAGGACCTGTATGCTGTGTGGATCAGAAGGAGGGCTGAGAAGGTGTCTGCAGACCCCTTCACATCTTGGACATCAACTGTTTCAACTCCTTCCTTTGGGATGGCTCTATACGGCATTGTATGCCAAGACAACTAGTCACAGGGACAGTTTCTTCCCTGACATCATCACTCTGCTAAACACCTAATTCTCACTGATGACAGAATAGAATAGAATAGAATTAAAATTAGAATAGAATAGAATAGAATAGAATAGAATTAGAATTAGAATAGAATAGAATGAGAATTAAATAGAATTAGAATAGAATTAGAGTAGAATTAGAATTAGAATAGAAGTGAAGTGAAGTGAAGTGAAGTGAAGTGAAGTGAAGTGAAGTGAAGTGAAGTGAAGTGAA
>BLBF01000002.1:78989288-79010723 GCA_015471245.1 Laticauda colubrina
AAGTGAAGTGAAGTGAAGTGAAGTGAAGTGAAGTGAAGTGAAGTGAATTCTTTATTGGCCAAGTGTGATTAGACACACAAGGAATTTGTTTCTGGTGCATAAGCTCTCAGTGTACATCCAACAATAGTGATAGATCATTAACATAGTCACTATAAAGTATAGTCATCATAAAACATTAGCTACAACACTTCGTGATAGTCATGGATACTAAATAATCAATCAACATAAACCATATTAGGAAACTAAGGAAGCAATAAGTAAAATACAGTGGCTACTACATATTTTGTTGAATGTGTATGTTTATTAACCCATAGCGTGTGGTTGCAGTATTATTATTTATCTCTTTTACTTTTGCTTTCCTCTTTTATTGGCTGTACACTTTAGTCTTATTATTGTGACGTTATCTTTTGTTGTTTTGCAAGTTCACTGAGTGCTTTTGTCCCGGAAACAAATTCCTAATGTGTCTAACCACACTTGACCAAATAAATGAAGTATTAAGCCCCTGTCACACTGCACCAACGGATGCAAAGAGGATGTAAAATGGACAAAAAAGCTTGCCATCCATTGGTTAATGCGATGTACTCACTGTGGTGGAGAATGCCTTTGGCATCCTGGCCAACAGGTTCCAGGTACTTCTCACCACCATGCAGCATCGCTCAGAGACCATGAATAGGATCATGGAAGCTTGCTGCATCCTGCACAATCTCATGCTCACCCGCTACCCAGTCTTGCAGAACAGGTTCGTGGACCTCCAACAAGGCAATGGGGACATGGAGCCTGGTGAATGGAGGCAAGGGCAAAACCTGATCGACACTGAGGATGTGCAAGGCCCCAACAGAGCCTCACATGAATGGAAGAAGCAGCGCAACCTCCTGAAACACTGGTGCAACTCCCCAGCTGGAGCAGTGGAGTGGCAAGACAGGATGATAGATGATGAATGGATGCTTCCTTGAGGCTGTCTCATCACATGGATGAGATTGGGCCATGTATGTTGGGTGGGCCTATGATGAACAGGGCATTTAATAAAGAGTTGTCTTTATGTTGACATCTCATCCCAAAGGTAGCCCTGCCTATCCCACAGGTAGCCCTGCCCATCCCAAAGATATCCCTACCCATCCCACAGGTATCCCTGCCCATCCCAAAGGTATCCCTGCCCATCCCACTGCTATCTTAACCCATCCCAAAAGCATGCAAAGGCTTAAACCATTTCTAAAAGTTTCCACCAAGACTTTATTAAAAAAAAGAAACGAAGCAAGTGTATGAATCAAAAATAGACTTTATTAACAAGAAGCTATAAAACAAAAATGAGTCTCTGGCACTCCTCTTAGTCGCTCAGTCTCATGAGTGAAGGGTCCAGGTGCTGTGGAGGTGGCTGGTGCTGGAGTGCTTGTCATCAGCTCCTCCAGAAGCAGAAGCAGCAGAAGCCCCAGCCCCAGAAGAGTGAGCCCATGCTGCAGAAGCCCCAGCAGAACCAGAGTGAGGGCCAGGGGGCGGGATGGTAGCCCTCTCCCTCTTGCCAGGGCTGGCAGCAGATGGCTGAGGCTTGCTGTGCTTCTGCATGGTTGTGGGGTTGCTGGCTGGCAGGGAGGCTGGCAGGAACCAAGGCTGGCAGGAAGGCTGGCAGGGAGGCAGGCACCAAGGCTGGCAGGAAGGCTTGCAGGCAGGCTGGCAGGCACCAAGGCTGGCAGGAAGGCTGGCACCAAGGCTGGCAGGAAGGCTGGCACCAAGGCTTGCAGGAAGGCTGGCAGGGAGGCATGCACCAAGGCTGGCAGGGAGGCAGACAGCAAGGCTGGCAGGGAGGCTGGCAGCAAGGCTGGCAGGCAGACATGCAGGCAGGGCAGGCAAGGCAGTCAATCCGTCCGGCAGCAGGTCTTTCCTCTGAATGGCGACCTGCTTCCGAGTTGCTTCCGTTATATCTGCGGGGCTGACGCAATGCATCCTCCCCGCATGCGCAATTAACGCTCGGCATCCGCTAGGCTTCCGCTGTGCATCCGCTGTGCATCCGCTTCATCCGCTTTGCATCCGCTGTATCCGTTCCACATCCGCTTTGCTGCGGCCCCCCGGAAGCCTAGCGGATGTGCCATCCGCTCCCATCTGCTTGCATCCGCTGGGCTTCCGTTCCGCATCCGCTTTCCATCCGCCCTGCGTCCTCCCCCCGTCCATGTTATCTGCTCTGGTTATGCAAATTTTTGCCCCTTCTGAGAGCGGATAACAACGGATGGAACATTTTTCTCGTCCGTTGTTAACGTTTTGCATCCATTGGGCAGTGTGACAGGGCCTTTAATAAAGTTTTAGTCAGTTCCAACCCTTCTTGACCTTCCATAAGAGCTTAAAAACCAAGCTCTGCCATTTGGCTAAGGGCTCCAAAGGGAGAAGTTTTGCATTGGAGATGGTTGATAAATGAACAAATCCCACCCCTTCTCTTTCCCCCTATCTTTTAATTAGACTGATTTTTATAGTATTGTATTTATATTATTAGTTTTTATATAACTTTATCTTTTAACATTGTAAGCCGCTCAGAGTTACTACATGTTAAGATGGACAGCTAATTCATTTTACAAATAAATAAATAAATTCAAAATCACAACTGAGTCAGAGTCAAAGGGAGCCCATCTCAAGTTTTGGTATCTTCACATTGGGACATTGGGACAATCGTGCTTGAAATGTACAAGGAACTTCAAAGATGTTGTGGGTTTGGTTCCAGAATACCACAATAAGTGAATATCGCAATAAAATGAATATTGTGAATAAAGTGAATTGCACAAATTTCAGGGCTTCCCAGGGCATATAAAAGTTACATTTACACTATATTGTAGTCTATGAAATAAGCAATAACATTTGTGTCTAAAATAATGTACATTCCTTAATTAAAAATACTTTATTGTTAAAAAAAATGCTAATCATCATCTGAGCCTTCAAGCAAGCCGTTATTTTTGTCGGTGGTGGAAGGTCTTGTAAAAAAATATTATATTTGCAAAATGCAATAAAGTGGAGCACAATAAAATGAAGTACTTAATGGGTCTGTTCTCTTTGATACTGTTTAGAATTTAGCTACAGATGCCTTGCAAATGAAAAAGATCTGACTACTCTGTAACAGTGGACAGACATCTGGCTATGGAATCAATTTTTTGTGTGTGAGCATGCATACACACAGACTCACATAGAAGAGCCAGTAAGGTGTATTGGTTAAGCTGTTGGACTAGGAGTCAAGAAACCCAGCTTCTAGTCTCTTTTTCAGCATGACAGCCAGCTGAGTGATAAATACATAAGCTTATACAGGTAATTGTGCGTTTATAGAGGTGATCCTCCGCTTACAACAATTCATTTTAGTGACTGTTCAAAGTTACAACAGCATTGAAAAATGTGATTTATGACAATTTTTCACAGTTATAACCATTGCAGCATCCCTATGGTCATGTGATCAAAATTCAGATGCTTGGCAATGGACTCATATTTGTGACAGTTTCAGTGTCCTGGGGTAATGTGATCACCTTTTGATGAGCAAAGTCAATGGAGAAGCCAGATTCACTCAACAACCGTGTTGCTAACTTATCAACTGCAGTGATTCATTTGACAAATGTGTCAAGAAAAGTCATTAAAGGGGGCAAAACTCACTTTACAAATGTCTCACTTAACAACAGAAATGATGGGCTCCATTGTGGTTGTAAGTGAACATACATAAGGTACTGGGATTGATAGAAATGAGATAAGACTGAATTTGTCCTAGGTCGTCCAGCAATAATTTTAACTTGCATTTTTGCAGAGCCTAAATTATAATATGGTGAAAGCTAATAGATAATCTAGATCAGGGGTCTCCAACCTTGTCAACTTTAAGACTTGTGGACTTTAAGTCCCAGAGTTCCTCAGCTAGCTGAAGAACTCTGGGAGTTGAAGTCCACAAGTCTGAAAGATGGCAAGGTTGGAGACCCCTGATCTAGAAGATGGAAACCAAGACCCAAATAATGTTCTCAGGCAGAAGTAAAAATGGGAGAAGGCCCTATTCTGTTGATCCCTTCTATCGGCAATATTTGATTTTATTTTATTCAATATAAATGGATTTCTTTAATCTTTGGGAAATCAAGACCAAAATTCTTTTCATTTCTTGGACAAGGGGAGGAATCATTGCAGCAAAGATAACAACGATATACTTCACTTTGAATTTAACTTATTCAGGGCTCGGCATTGTTTGAGGAAGGATATACCGTAATGACAAATATCAGACTGATGAAAACAGATAGTTTATTGTTTATCTTATGATTTGAAAACAGATTGCTTATCTTATGATTTGGCTTGTGATCATCTTTCCTCTTATAATAATCAGAATTCTATACACCCCTTCCCCAATTTATTCACACCTACCTTGTCATTCCATATTTTAAAAAAGCAAAAAATATAATTAGCTACCAAGTGGACTTTTTGCTTATTCTTGTGCAATTGATGAGATTCAGTTTTGTTACTGAATACCCAGGTGACCATAAGTAGAGAATACTAATGAAGATGAGTTCTGAATTATATTTGATAAGCTGACAACTGAAGAACTAAGGTACAAAAGATGGGAGAAAAAAATTTAACTTTTGTTTTTCATGATGGCATGGTTTCATACAACTGTTCCTTTCAAATTATGGGAAACTGTTTTAACAGTTTAAAAACAACAAGCAACAATAAATATATTGTGCACGTTATACAGGAATGCCATTATGTCGTTCATCCAAACCAAAAACTATGGATGAACAGAAATTACATCACTAGTCAAGCTCATTGCTAGGTTAAAAAAACATATCTTCAAAGAAAACAGTCCTTTCCTGTTCTACCCTAGTTTGCTGTTTGTGTGGCATCAATAAATTTTTAACATCTTATTTCCACAGAAACATGCAACTACTTGGACTGAGGACCAAACCTGTCTATTTTCACAAAATATACTGTACTTAGCTTAAAGCAGGGCTGTCAAATCTTGGCCCGTGGGCCAGATGCATCACGTGCTGGCCATGCTCACACTCGGTTGATCGAAGAGAGGAAAAGTCCTGATACGTCATGTGATACCCCATGACGACATGAGTTTGATACCCCGGCTTAAAGCAATGAAGGTCATTTAACGTAGCAGAACAAACTTTCAAATCTGAAAAAATAACTTCATCTTCATCACCTTTCTGAATCCAGAAAGGGAAGAATCACCTGGTCATCAGGGATAGATGGAGCAATCTTAGAGAAGACATGCTTTCTTGAACCCTTTTCTTTTAACTTTGTTCCTCTAACAACCTGAGGGGCCTGGGTCTGAAGCATCATTTCCAGGTGAGCAAGCTAATCTTGGGGTTAGAACTTCTGTATTGCAGCATCCACACAGTATCAAAAAGCACCTTTTCAAATATAGGGATAACCTATTAATGGGGAGTTACAGTAGCCTGCACACTTGCAAAAAGAGTTCAGCAGGCCACATGTGGCTTGAATTGCCTACTACTTGTCTCCTGTAAATGTATCCTATGGTCTTAGCAGCAATCCTACAAAGACAGCAGCTAAAGGTCTTGTCACGTTTTATGTAGGCAACAGATTTTAGAAAGGCTGAGATCTATATGTCAGGAAAGAAAAGCTATGATCCATTTGTACAACATCTGGTTGGTAAGAATGAGGCCTTGAGTTCAGCCCCTAGGATCCCCACAAAGGGCACAAACTCTTTCACTGAAATTTGAGAGAGATCTCTGTCGATGACTGCTGACCACTCTGGCTGGATTCAGCCCAAGCCATCTCCTCTCCTGGTCAAGTTTTTAAAGACACAGGAATTTCTACTGCAGTATATAACCAAGTTTCCCTTGCTGCAAGGGCAATCTGTTGGCACAGCCTGATGGAAGGCAATAGTTTAAGTTCACTGAGTAGATTTTTTTTTTGTCCAAGAAAATGAAATGAATAGATATAATCCATTTCTTTCTGAATGTACATGATGCGTGTCCATGCTTGTGTTCTCCCTCCCTTTCCCTCCCTGTTCCTTTTTCTTTTATTTCTTATCAAATACATTATTCTCGTTAGGTCAGCACATAGCAGTACTTCTTTATATGAATTATTGACCTGAAAATAACTGCTGAGTATAGAATAATGCAATGAACTTCTCACTGGCGCTATGTTCATTTCATTTTCACCTCCTCTCCAACATCTTGCCTTGCCTTCTGCAGTGCTTCTCGCCATTCAGGCTATTTGTTCAATTCTGTTTCTTCTTCTTTTTTCTTTAAATTTTCTGTTAGAGATATTGTAGAAAAGCATTATCCTGTGACCAAAAACTGCAGAACGCCTGAGGTAGGAAAATGCTATTTGTTCTCAGAACAACAACTATAAACAAATGGAATGAAGTGAAATGTTTTTTTTTTGAAAATTTGATCATTCGTCACCAAAGCCTACTTCCAGATCTTGTGCACACATTGGTAATATTGAGGGTAAAGACTTGTGTATCTAAAAAAAACAGATTGACTCACTGAACAAATTTCTTTTTCTTTTTCACTAATTTCATTTAGTGACTGATCGAATTGTAAAGAAGGACTTAATTGGGGTTCATTTGATAGTGCTCCATTTTCTCTTAAAACATATTTTTATTTGAATGATTTCTAAGGTCGGGGTGGGGGGAAATCAGGGAAAAGCTTTTATATCTGATTGTGTTAAACAATACACCTCTGGCATTCACTGTCTGAAATGCATTCACAATAGCCCCAGGCTTGCCATTTGAAAGTCAAGGATGCACCTGCCCTCCTACAATTCTTTGAGGAAAAAAAATAGCACAAAAGTCAAATGAGTCTCTTTTCTCAGTTCAGTAAGCACCCCCTTTTTTTTCCATGACTGCCCAAGTCTACAATCTGTTCTGTGGTAGGGCAATTATCAAAAAAGCTAGCTAAAAGAACTTCCACATACAAAGGCAGTCTACCTCTGATAAATCATTAAGGAAAAGCAGCAAAACTCTGCCAGAATTTCCTGTGAGGTATCAGAAATCCTTTTTCGGTTCTTCTTGGGTACAGAAGCAGACTAGGGGTACTTTGGCAATCACAGAATCCACTTTTCTTTTCTTTTCCCTGTTTTTCAAATTTTATTTTATTCAAAAGATTAAAGTTCAAAATTCAAACCAAACAAATTAAACAAAGACAAAACGAAGTTAGACAAGAACATAAAAATATGAATTAAAAGAACAAAATAAATAAAAACACATATTTATCCCCCCCAGTTGGGCACTGACAGATACATTGCAACAATAATAGCCCTTGCAAAACAGGTACAAAACGGAACAACTTTAAAAGCACTACAATGCTACAACTTTAAAAGCACTACAATGACGTGGGATAATACCCGAAGGAAGCTGAACAGCACACATGTAAGTACCCGCGAAAACTTTAAAAAACAAATACATACAGTATATATATATGTATGGTTTTTAGATTTTTTCGGGTATTTTCCCACATCTTAATACTTGTGCTTATAGCGACATTTCAGCAGAATCTCATCTCCCATCCTTCGGCTTGTATATTGGGTTCTTTTTAATGCTGCATAATTTTATTTATTTTATTTTTATCTATTTATATCCCGCCTTTATTTTTTATTTTTGATAAATACTCAAGGTGATATAACATAGATTATATGCCTTCCTCCTCCTATTTTCCCCACAACAACAACCCTGTGAGGTGAGTTGGGCTCAGAGAAAATAACTGGCTCGAAGACATTTTACTCCAAAGACCAGAGCAAAATATGGGTGCTTTGCTGCCTGGGAACTCTATTAGGGATTTGGTTCTAGAGCAGGGTTGTCAAACGCGATTTCCTTGAGGATTGCATCAGAGTTGTGTTTGACCTCAGAGGGCCGGGGTGGACATGGCCATGGTGGGTGTGGGCAGCTCGATGTCACTCAGGTAGGGGGCACCTGTGGTGAGCCAAGTGCTCTGACAATGAAAATGGTCTCCCAAGCTCCGTTTTTCTCTGCAACAGCCTGCTTCAACCCTCTGCCAGGAAAAACAGAGCTTGATGTCACTTGTGTTGGGGGAACCTGTGGCAGCCCAAGTGCTCTGTCAGTGAAAATGGGCTCTCAAGCTCTGTTTTTTACTGCGACGGACTCCTGCAACACTCTGCCAACCCTTCTGAACTCTATTTTTGCAGGCAGAGGTACTGTGAGCTAGTCCTTTGCTGTTTCCAGGATGGTCCCGTGAGCAGTTCTAAGCACCCCACGAGCTGGACCCAGCCCACAGGGTTTGAGTTCGATACCCCATTCCAGAAAAAGCATGGTCAGGGAGAGTGTCAGTTATGTAAAGAAGCAGGGTTGTTGACTTTCTTTCTAATACTTTTGGCAATTTTTATTTGACTAAGTCAAAAAGTGAGACATTCACAAAACTTTAGGCAACATGAGAGAAGAATGGAAGGGAGAAAACTTCATTTATTATTTTCTCGCACTTGGAACGAGAAAACTTCATTTATTATTTTATCAGTGTAACAGAATCCTAAGGTTTATTGAAATAGAATCTGATGCTCTTTAAAGGCTTGCTTTTCATGATAGGATTTCTTTAAACACTTAATGTCATCTTAATAGCAGCTGCCCAAGAAGGAGGACATTGTGCGAAGACAGCAGCATAGCACTAATACTCAAATAGCTAGGAACTAGTGTAGTGCATTGGTTAAAGGAAGGTTGAAATATTCCCTCAATCATACAAGAACTTTGGGTAGAGTTATCAGACATCCGTCAAAAAGAAGATATTTATTTCTTTTTGTCCCCATGTCCTCCATCTATATCAGGCACGAAAGATCATGTCCACACTTGAAGGTCCAATTAAACTGATTTATTGTTAAATAGTCTATACATAGGAATCTTCTCAACTAATGCTTAGCATCTGCCTGGAGTTAGATAAAGGTGAATTCAGGGGGTCATGGTGGTGGACTTAGTCCACTTGTGGCTACATAGGGATTCTAGGCTGATCCCTTTTTTAACTCTGTCACCAGGTTCTGCTACTCATTCTCCAATCTAGCCAACATAACCTTAAAATAAAACATTGACTGTTTTTTTCAGATATTTAAGACTTTTTAAAAGGCTGGAAATCATATATGACCTGGCTGAAAGAGGGGGAAGAACAATCTGTTGATTTCAGGATAAAAATTTGGAGACTTTTAGCCTAATATTCTCAGCCCAATTAATCTCACATGGTTATTACTGTGAGAAAAGGGAGGAAGAACACCATCTATCCTTCTCTGAGCTCCAAAAAAAATGGCAAAATATAAATCTAAGCAAAAAAAATATTATTTTTACTTTCCCATCCAACCTCAAATGACTTTTTCCATCAAATCAACAGAAGTACAAGCAATGGTAGCAAGCCAGACATTTTACTGATTTGTTGTACTTCCATTTATAGTCCATTTACAATCATTTCAGTGGCTGCGATTTGTTGTTGTAGGTTTACTTTTGGGTTTGCTTGGTTCTGTAAATCAGATTACACAGTTCACTTCACAATATATCTGCTAGAAGATAAACAAACAGAGCTCCTCCAGAGAACTCCTGTTTCCTCATTTTTCAGAATTTCCCCTATATTTTGAAAGGATTTCAAGGCCAAATCTAGATGTTACAACCCTGGAAGTAAATCTCTATTAGTCCAGAGAAATGTTTTATTAAATGAAAGGAGAAAGAAACAATGCCAGGCTGTTTGCATTCTTCCTCATTTCTGTTTATGACATCATTTCTAAAATTTATTCTACTATTAATAGCAAGAAAATTTTTCATTAATAACATTTAAAGCCCTCTCGAGTATTGAAGAACATCGATTCATTATCCAAATTCTTATTATTTGTTGTAATAATCAAAAATTGGCATTACTTAAAATAGTTTGGCCTTCTGTGATTTTACATTCACGGTTTTTTTACCTATTAATATAAATTATGTGCATAAAAGCATGAATAATTCACTGCAAAAAAGTGAACTAAAATGTTAGGGCAGTGTTTTATTCATTTGCTCACTATGCATTAGTGATACATCATGGAAATATAATGTTGATGCAATCACACTTACCCTCTCACACCAAGAATGCTTATTTGAAATGGCTTATTAAACATGTGCTTAATGAAAGACAGCACAATAGGAATGTCAAAGCAATCATATATATGATTGCATTATGCAGATTTATCAATGAACTTATCAATGCATACTTTGACAAATACGTTACTGAAGAGAAACAAATGAATTCAGACAGCTAAAAGCAATTGAAAATCTTGCATGTGATGTGCACTCCTTATGGTATGTCTACATGTGCTGCAATTTAGAAATCGTTAAAAAAAATACAGAAGAAAGGAATAAGTAAGACAAGTTGTGCTTCCAAACAAGGATGCGTAACATAGCACTCCGAGATCTTTTAAGAAATATGCCTGGGAAGAATTTTGCAAACATCCATAATTCACAAGAATCTGTGACTCAGAGTTCGAACAAATCAAAACATAGGAGGAATGTATGAGAACTGTAACCCCTGCATCCACAAACAGCTTTATCAGTTGCCAAACTATTCAACTGTTGCTGAGAGGTTTTTATGACCTTCATACACTGGATTGAGAACGGATTGTGTTTTTGGCCAGCTCAAGTGCAGCAGTGACATTTGGTCCCTGTCACCCTGGGTTTTTCTAAAAAAGAAATGATTGTGCCATTTGAGTCTCCACTTGGGAAAAATAAAAATAAAAGAGTCACAGAAGAATAATGATACCTACTCCAAAGTCAAAATAGGAAAACAGTTGTGCATCCCTACATCTCCTCACTGTCCCACAAATGACAAAGCAACAAAATCAGATCATGCTTATCAATTATTAAATGTGCTTCTGTGTCAGCGGTGTGGAAAGGCGCCGGCAGCGTAACTTTAGAAGTCAGAGCATTATTTACAACCCAAGTTGAAAGCTCACATTGGCCCTCAAAAACATCCTCCATGTAATGTAAGCATTGCTAAAAGAGATGCCATTTAGTGCTAAGGTTATGACAAAATTAAACACGCACACAGGCACCTCCAAACAATGTTTAATGGGACTTGAAATGCTTTTAGTCATAAGAGTCAGAAAAGTAAAGAGCTAGAGATGGATGAATGCTTAATAAAATAAACACATGGGGGAGGTACATATGCTTGTATTTATGCATGGGATTGGAAATTCTGTCTTTTTCTAGAGATTGTACTTGATGGAGGGGGGGAGGTATTGTGTACAGCAAGGGAAGGATATTCTTAACAACAACTATAAGAATCAAACAGATAAAAGAATTGCTGAGAAAGTGACGATAAAGCAGAATTAGAGGTATAAGAAGCCAAGCAAGAGTACAGTTTGGAAGGTCAATTGATAAAATGTGTGTAGCAAACACTGAACCAACTCCAATCAATACAGCTCAGTATGAATCGAATCACAGCCTAATAACCACATCACATCCATTTCATGGTACAATCTATCACATGAACAGCAGGACGTGGTGGCAATTCAATGTACTGCACACGCCACTGGACCAGCTTCCACGTGGTTTAAAGTTGACTGAAAGAACAGAAGCTTGTAAAAGGTAATGCAGAATAAGTTTTATTTTAGAATATCGGGATAATAGATATTCATTAATGATGACAATTTAGAACTTCAAGGATGGACAGACATGGCATAACAAAGATGGGAAAAGGAAATCCACAGAAGAAAGCCATGGACAAAACCACAAGAATGATTAATGAGCAAATATGACTGAAACATCTGAAAAATACTAGGCTGGGAGAAATGAAACCAACTGGAATACTCATCTCAAAGGCAACTTTTGTGAATAATGCAAAGAAGAGATTTGATGGAATAAACTTTTGGAAAAAAAAAGGAAAGTATACATGTTATAATACTTCAACCAGAACTTGCCTGCTAAAAATGGATTCCACACATAGGAATAGAAGGGGCGTTGGTACTTACCTGACACACCCTTTCTCTGTGAGCTGTGAAGAGCATCCATTGTTTGGGATGATGCTTCTGTTGCTCGTTTGATAGGCTGGGCTTTAATTGAGAAGACGCTCCTCCTCCTCCTCCATGGAACTCCTCCCTAGCTTCCCCAGTTTTGGCGAAGTCAAAGTGATGAAATATTTATTCTCCTTCACTCTTTCTAATACTTGGCCAGAATAGCATCCCACCAGACGAATAAGGGTGAGGATGGATGCTCTTCACAGCTCACAGAGAAAGGACTTGTCAGGTAAGTACCAACACCCCTTCTCCAGATGAGCTGTTCACAGCATCTATTGTTTGGGACATACCAAAGCTTGGCATGTCCTATGGGAGGGCTTCTGTCTGGTTCAGATTCTCCTTTTTTTTTTATCCCTATGGACCGTTTGTAACACTCTCCTGTCAAAGGCAGCCTCCGTAGAGGCAAAGACATCATTCTAATAGTTTCTAAATAAAATGCGATGGTGAGGCCCATGCTGTTGCCTTGTAAATTTTCTCTCTTGGTGCTTGTGGCCCATGTTGTCAACATCACAGTGCTCCAGGTCGAATGAGGAGTGATGCCCTTGGGTACAGGAAGAGATTGTGTCTCATAGGACTTGGGAATTGTGCTCTCAGCCACTTACTGATCATTGAGGAAGAGGTCTTGCACCCAGTGGTGGGTGGTTGAAAAGAAACGAAAAGAACCTTTGTTTCCTAACACACATTGTACAGTTGAAATATATGCAGAAAGCTTGCCTTATATCTAGATTGTGGCATTTTCATGCCAGATTTTATGTCGGTTTCAGACAAATGTATGGGAGTGTCAGTTCCTATGGTCTGTGGAAACCCAAATTTATCTATGGGTGAAAGATGGATCTGGTCTAAGGACCACTTTGTCTGTGTGAAAAATACAGAGCTCCTGTCTAACTGATAAGGCTACTCGATCCAAGATGTAACTGGCCGATGTAATGGCAACCAAGAGAACCACCTTGTACATTAGGATTGGAGACTCATGGTCTACATGGGCTCAAAGGGAGTTTTTGTGAGTGTGGTAAGGACCTTGTTGAGGCCGTAAGATTGTAGCCCCGCGCAAGAAACTTACATATGTGTGGGTGATGAGAGATGGATTGCAAGTCTCTCCTAGTGATGACTGATGCTAAGGCCTCCCCTTTGCCTGTTTATATGAACAAGATAATAATGAAATGTCATGTAAATAACACTGCTGTCTAACAGGTGTTCCCCTGAGATGTACAGCCAGAGCCATCAGAATCTTCATAAGAACATTGGGCAGATGACAACCCAAAGGACAATGCAATGTATTCAAAATGTTGAGTATTATAACAAAAACTAAGAGGTTTGCTCTGTGAGGATCTAATTAGAATGTGGGGATGGGCCTCCATTAAGTCAATGGAGGGTAGAAAATCACTCAGAAGTATGGAGTTCAGTATACTCATCTTAAGCCTCCTATGAACTATGGATCGATTAAGTCATTTTAAAACTAAAATTGCCCCTGCTGATCCGGTGCCACAGGTCGATTGCCTGGATCTCCAATAAATGAACAATAGCTGTCTTCATCATGCTTCCTTTAACAGGATCCCCAGAGAAAAGGCAAGTAATGAAAAGGTTCCGGCGAGAGGATGGAAATTCTATAGCCAAGCCTAATCTTCTGATATCTCTAACTCAGGAAACAGAGGTAGAGGCATTCTGTCTGTCCGTGAAAGGTTTGAGCCTTCCACCAATAGGGGCACAGTCGTGAGGCCTATATTGTGCCTCAGAGACCTTTATTTCATGTTCCTCAAGAGATTCTTTTGCTCTGCCCTTCCCTTCTGTATCTATCTCCAGATCGGAAAACTATCTGACTGTTGGTGATTCATGTATCCAGACGGTCCCTGGAGTCTGGAGAGAAAAAGTCCCTGGTAGAGGGAACGAAGGATCCTCCAAAAAGCTAGGAAGGACTATTTTGGGGTCTACAAAAAGAGAGGAACTTATTTTCTGCTTCTAGTCTCTATCAGAGATAGGGCAGGGGCACCACCAACCAAATTATCTCCATATATTGGGGAGGAAGCAAGCTTCCATTAGTTGTGTGATATCTGCTTGCCAATGTCTGAGCCATAGCAGTAGGTGAGGAGTAATCTGAGATGCCCTGGCTCGAGCAGATAATTTAATAGAGCTTTGGGGCATCCTTGTGTGCCCTGATATTGGAATTTGAAATAATCTCCCTCAGATGGTGGAGCAACCTGAGAGACGATCTAGTAAAAAAAAAAAGGGGGGGGATGCGTCCGACTCCGTTCTTATGGCCCCCACATCAGATTGACATGGAGACAACTCGACCCTGTATATCCTTTAACTCGAGAGCCTCTTCTGCTTCTGTTGAAATTGCAAAGGAGGATGATAATTGCCTTTATTGTTTTATCTACTGTCATGGTGATGAGAAATTTAGCAGAATCAGAAAACCAAATTAAAAATTTTCTATCATAGAAAATTGGGTATACACCAATTTATATATAAATTGTTTAATATTATATTATATTTAATATTATATTTAATATAAATTGAGAGGTATCCGCCACTGAAGAGACCCCTTGTTTCTGGACGAGGTCCAAAAACCTCTGTGGGACAGTTATGACTTCCTCTTACATTATTGGTTGGAAGAAGATTAAATCGTCTGACACACACCCCCTTACAGTAACAATTGTTGGGCCTAGAGGAATGGAATATCAAGGCAGGCAGTAGTTGTTGTTGTTGTTTTTGAAACAAAAGAGACTTGAAAAAAGTCTGGGGGCGAAACAGACCTGAAGGTCGGTGGTCTGGCTTCAATGTCTGATATGCCCCCCCTTTTTAGGGGATCCGCCTCTGACAGATTTTGGTCACTGTCATGAGTAGATCCTTCCTCAACCTGTTCCATCTGGTCTCTAGTTCTCCCTTATCCTGTGCATCATGTGAATGTGTAACTGGATTATATAATACTCCCCTGAAGGAGGTACTTGATGGCAATGAAGGTCCATTCTGCATAGGAATTAAATCAAGTGAGAATCAAGGTCAGATTGTGGAGGCTGCCTAGCCATCAACTTTTACTGTACTCCGGCTGCGATGCCTCTTCAAGTTGCCATGTCCCTCTCGGCCTTCAATTTGTCAGGGATATCCTCTGGGAGGAGGAATTTTGATGTGGTCCCACAACTGTCTGTCAGGCAAGCAGCACTGCTGAAGGCCTGGGTTGAACCGGTCCCTCTGAGGCTCTCCTGGATGGCATTGAGAGATCCAGTGATGGAGGCAAAGTGAAATATGGAACACTTCACAAATTTGCATGTCATCCTTGCACAGGGGCCATGCTAATCTTCTCTGTATCATTCCAATTTCAGTCCATGTGCTGCTGAAGCGAGAACTCTGGAACTGGGACCAGCCTGGCTGGGGAAGAGGACTGAGACTTCTGTTCAATCTCCCTCATGCATTTTTTTTTAAAAAAAAAATATGCTCATCTATCGCATTTTGGCGTCTCTTGGCATCCTTTGTTGCCTTAGAGGTCTCTCTAGGACGTTTTTACCTACTTTGAATTGGTTTATTGTCTTCTGGGGGTATTTTTGGTTGCCCCTGAAGATTCTGACCTAAAGCCCACAAGGTAAGATATCTATATCTATACATCTATATGTGTATGAGATGTGTATGAGATATTAATGGACTGTTGACTGGTTCAGAGGACTGATATAAACAGAGGCAGGGAATCCTCTTGATATTTGCTCTCCCCCCCCCTTTTTTTTTTTTGTAAATTTCATTTGTTATAATGTTATTATTCATAATAATATTGATATCATTAATGTTGTTATTATTGATAATATTTTTGTTATATCTTTGCACAGCTACTAACATAAATTGTTGTGCTGTTACCAAACTCATAATTAGATGACTGAATATGGAATCAAATTATGAAGCCAAATAGAGAATACCTTTCAGGACCTGTATTGCAATTGGGTGATCCTGCAGTCACTGTCCCTCAACAGCTTCCTGTCCAGGCGGACACAGGACTTGGCACTTACTGTTACTGTGCTGCTAGAATTCTGTGAGGGCTGCCAACTTAAAAAGTAAGCCCAATAGTCAACCTCAGAAAGAGGTCTGTTATCAGCATAAATGTCCCCTGGACCCTCACGGAGATCCTTGTGAGGGGAAGTGGCCTCTCAACAGATAAAGCCATGGAATTCTTATAAACAAAATGATGCCAGCATTGTTTTAGTCATCAAGATGTAGCATCAACCATCACCTCTTAATGTGATGCAAATCTAACTAGAATTTGAGCAGGAGAACTTTGAGTCCTCTGGCTCCACCCGATCAATAGCCCTTGCTTCTTCTATATACCTTGCGGGAATATATCTGAAACTACAGAATCTCCTGTGGAGAGATACCTGAGGGTAAGGATGCTCTGTCCTGCTTAGTGACTGGAGTTATAGGGAATTCCAATCAGAAGGAGCTCTCTGTTGTTCAGAGCAGTATGCTGCACCCCCACAGAGATACATTGGCGTATTGCTAATTCCATCCACAGTCTCATCTTTGCGGGGATCTTTTCTGGTAAGTCAACATCTTGACAGAATCTGGCTGCTATTGGAGCAATGTGGCCACAGAGGCACTTCAAGTCACTTGTACTGATCTAGATGGGCTACCTGATCTTGTGCAGCTCTGCTGCATCTGGATTACACAGACAGATCCAGGGATGGTTGCAGAGGGGGATTGGAGCTGAAGTAGGCCTAGAGCAGATAAGGTTTGAGAATTTTGACATGGCTCTTGAGCTACTGCCGCTTGCCATTGTGACCGCTTATTAAATTTTACTGTTAATGAGGCTGAAATGTTGGGCAATTGGCACGCCCAGGGGCCTGAACCAGCAATGGCCAGGGAACCCTAAAACAATGCTCCCCAGTTTTGTATAATCTTATGTAAGAATATTGAATTCTTATTCTTGTTCCTATTATTATTATCATTATTATTATTATTGTTATTAATATTATTATTTCTGAATTAGCCAAATTTTGAACACCTCATAGGCCTAGAAAGGAGGAATTGTTGAAATAAGATGTAGGCCTGTGACAGCTTCCTGCATGGGCATACACGGGCCTTGGTGCTCTCTGTGATGCTGCTGTTTAATTCTGTAAGAGTATAAGCCAACAGTTTCCTCCTTAATGAATAAGGGTCCAAAATAGAGTCATTATATCTGAATATCTATATCTGTAGATCTGAACCAGTATCTCTATTTATCTGTCTATCTATCTATCTATCTATCTATCTATCTATCTATCTATCTATACACACATATGTATTAGGGTGATTTCTTTTCGGTTCCAGGAAGGAGATCCCTGCTTGGGGAAAGAAAAGCCTCCCACAGTGCCAGAAATAAAATCACTACTGCATGAGTCTGCAATGGCGCGTAATGAGTTAAATTGGCTCAGCAGCACTTCCACGCCTTGTGGGGAGTTGATACTGCAGAGTTTCCCCTTGAATAAAAAGGTGCGGTGGGGCAGATGAGTGCTGATGTCCCCACCCCAGACAGTGTTCCCAGGGGAGAGAAAAAAGGCTCGGACCCTTTTAAAATGGAGCCTATCCTGTCGGGTGCAGGTGGTGGCGATCGTAGAGGCTCGACTTGAAAAGATTGTAATGTGAGTTGCTAGCCATGCGGCTGAGGCGTTATCACCTCCAATCATCCTGGGGGTGAGAGATCATTATCTGAAGCTATGGTGAGCTCCCTGGCTCGAGTTATATAGTGTAGGGAGCTGCTTGACTCATTGAAACTAAAAACCTTAAAGGAGTTGTTTAGAGTTTAAAAGCAAACCTTTTTGTTGTCTCCTTTTGAAGCCTTTGCTATTCCAGCCAAGGGAAAGGAAATTAAGCTGCCTATATCCATGAAGGCTGAGCAAAAACTGGGGACGCTAGGGAGGAGTCCCGTGGAGGAGGAGGAGCATCCTCTCAATTAAAGCCCAGCCTATCAAATGAGCGACAGAAGCATCATCCCAAACAATGGATGCTCTGAACAGCTCATCTGGAGAATATGGATATCAGCATTTGTTTATTATGCTTCTGACCTGCCCAATACCCAATGCTGTCTGGATGAATATTTTTCCAACAACTCTTTTTTAAAGAATGTGAAGATATAATATTAAATAAACAAGTAACTCAAGGAATAAGCAACTCAAGGAATATATGAAATACATGACATCCACAGTTCCAAATAAATCCACCTGCCTGAAATCAAAACTATAGAAAGAGTAGAAAGGAGAATGCTTTCATCTGTCAACAAACCAGAAGTGAGATCCTACCTTAGACGCTACCAGTTCAATGTGTGATCCTGCATGTGCGCATTAGTACATGTGTGTGCGCCCTTAACAAGCCAATTAGCTGAGAGGATGAAGAAACAAAAAGCTAGGAGATGCCCCCCCCCATGTACTTTTCTTTCTTTTATCCTCTTAGCTGATTGTCGGAGGCTTTTTTTCCTCCTCTCAGCTGATCCAGGCTTTTTTCCTCCTCTCAGTTGACTGAAGGTTTTTTTTTTTTTTTTTGGGGGGGGGGGGGGTTGGCCGAACCGGTAGCGTACCACCACTGCACCAAACATACACAAACTTGGACATGTCTCCTGAGTGAGAATCACCCACAGGCAACTTATGATAACAAATGAACCATATAATAATGAAACAACCCTGATATATTGCATAGTATAGTGGTGGCTAACCTTTTTGGGCTCCTGTGCCAAAAATTGTGCATGTGCTTACACGCTCACGCGTCAGCACCCAGAAGGCAATGCACCCCCCACACCCCCTACACATACATGCACAATCCCCACCCACCCACTCCCACCACCCCCTTACCAGCACTGTACCTCACAGCTGATTTTCGGCCAGTTTGAGGCTTTTTTCGACCTCCCGGAGGTTTGAGGAAGGCTTCTGCAGGCTTTGCAGGCTGAAAACTAGCCCCGTTTCATCACTTCCAATATTTTTGGAAAAACAGGAAATGGTGAAATGGGGCTAGTTTTCGGCCTGCAGAAGCCTTCCTCAAACCTTTGGGAGGCTGAAAAAGGCCTCAAACTGTGAGGCACGTGCATGTACAGTGAGGTAAGTTTGCCTGCAACTCACATGCTGGCACAAATGGTTCTGCGTGCCACCTGTGGCACATGTGCCATAGGTTCACCATCACAGGCATAGTGTATGTAGGATTTTACTCTTCCTACCCTTTTGCTCACTCAGTAATTACAATCCCTAATCAAAGCAAATGATAAGTGTTCTATTAAATCACTGGTTGTCAAACGGTGTAACACAGGAGATCCTTAAAAATCCTCAATAAGAAAATTGGTAGGGTTACACCATTCCCCCTCCCCCTGAAAGACAGCTTCTTCCAACTCTCCATTTTAATGAATGGAAGAAAATAAACATTAGCTATGTTGTAAAGTGCGCAGACCAATTACAGTACTGGTGGAATTCAACATTTTTTACTACCAGTTCTATGGGTGTGGCTTGATGGGCGTGGCATGGCTTGGTGAGTGTGGCTTGCTGGACGTGGCAGGGGAAGGATACTGCAAAATCTCCATTCCCATCCCACTCCTGAGGGAAGGTTGCCACCTCTTCTCCAAACTATTCAAAATTTCCACTACCGGTTCTCCAGAACTGGTCAGAACCTGCTGAATACCATCTCTGATTTGCAGTGAACAACATAGTTACAGTTTCCAGCACTCTTCTAGCTGCTGCAGTACAGTAGCAACAGTGATGTGACATGCTACTAGTGACATCATCAACTGTGACAGATCACCAGGTAATTGACAGCTCCATACTTCACCACACCTACAATATTTATCAGAATGTCTACAGCAACTCTAGAGCAGGGGTCTCCAACCAGTTGGCTGGGGAATTCTGGGAGCTGAAGTTCACAAGTCTTAAAGTTGCCAAGGTTGGAGACCCCTGCTCTCGAGCAAACCTGGCTTTTGCTACCCTTCACCACTCTCCCCTCACTAAAGCTCTTTTGCATTTCTCTAGAAGAGAATTGTGGAGCTGAATTGTGGAATCCTCAGTGCTCCCAAGCTTGGTTTTGTATGTGCAAACATTTCATTACCCACCTAGGTAACATCATCATTGCAAGTCAAAGAGCCTTTCATATTTGTCTCTCAAACATTAATTATTAACAGACAAACACACCATATTTTCTAGTCAGAGCCATATATTTATCAACAGCCATCTATGTATAATTCAGGTTTCGAGAGAAGCTGAATTGTGGTAGGTAAACTTCAAGATAACCAGATGTATTACAGGCCTTTGCTTCTTTGAATTTTGCTACGGTATTTAAAAAAAAAACATGTTTGTAGTTTTCAACTTATCTTTTATTTAAAATTTTAATTGCAGTTATAGAGGTCCTGCCAACTTAAAGTCAGATGCCCATTGCTATTGCTATATATGTTCAAAAGCACACTGTTCTCCTCTGCGGGGCAATTTTTTAAAAATAGTTCATTGGCAGGGCTGATTTGTCTATACTTACCATAATAATCACTCTCCAGACATTGTACGCATCCAGAGCAAATGTGTAGGAAACTCAAACAATGATTGTACGACTACATTTCTGAAAAAATACGTTTAAATGCATTTTTACTCTGACCTTACTTTAAACATGTTCCGTCTGGAAAAACGCAAGGTAGACCGGGTTCAAAAAACAAAGTCTTTATTTCAGAACAGTTGCAAAACGGAACATTGGCTCAAGCCACGACAGCCCTTTTATACTTTTCTGTCTGCCAGCTTGTAGCCAATGACATTCATTTGATTTTGCCACCTTTGTGTGGCTTCGGGGATTGGTTCCTTTTGAACCTATCCCCATTAGTTTTTAGTAACCAATCAGAATGAGTTATTTGGAGTCTACTATTTTTATACAGAACACCCCTCCCCTCTTAGTTCAGTCCTACGTGGTGACGTAGTCGTGCAGGTAGGTGGGGCTTCTCTTGACTCGACTGGACTTGCGCGGTTCATTATTGTTGGAGACTTCGACCGGTTCGGATGGGGTTGCTGTGTCTTCAGTCCTTCTCCATGGAACCGTCTGGAAGGGTGACTCAGCCATTTTACTGCCGCCTGAGTTTCTTAGGCCGGCGGTTTTGCCGCTCCCTCCCATTTCCTCCAGGCAGGTCGAGCTGGCCTGGCTGGCCCCTTCGGATGGACGCTTCTTGCAACTTTCTTCAAACAGTGAGTCTTTTATTTGCTCTTTTTGATTGTTATTGTTTTCGGAGTTTAATTTAAACGGTTCTTTATTGATTTCTCGCATTTCCCCCCCCTCTATGGTTTGAATTTCGTCGTGTTTTTCTATGTGTGGTTGTGTGTTTGCATTTCGTTCTATGTTTCGGGAGCGAAGCTGGTCTATGTGCCTCTTCCATTCCCTGCCGTCGTCTACCGTTAGTCGGTAGGATTTGGGGCCTGTTATTTGTGTAATTTGTCCAGGTAGCCATAATGGGTCCCCGGTAAAAATTTTTGCATAAACTAAGTCGCCTATTGCAAAGGTCCTGAATTGAGTGGAGGAGTCGGGGGGGGGGGGGGT
>BLBF01000002.1:79010823-79023598 GCA_015471245.1 Laticauda colubrina
TATTGCAAAGGTCCTGAATTGAGTGGAGGAGTCGGGGGGGGGGGGGTTCTGGTGTGAAATTTGGGTGCAATCTGTCTAGATGCGACCTTAGTTTCCTTCCCATCAGTAATTCTGCTGGGGTTTTGTTGGTTGTAGTACTGGGTATGATATGTTGGAGAGCGAGTAACCAATTTATTTTATTTTGGACATCCCCAGTGTCCATTTTTTCTAAACCCTCCTTGGTAAACCTGACCATTCTCTCTGCCCTACCGTTTGCAGCCAGGTGGGCTGGCACGGTTAGGGCATGTCTTATACCTAGGGAAGCTAGGTATTGCTCGAATTGGAGACTGGTTAATTGTGGCCCGTTGTCGGACACTAGGATGTCCGTTAGGCCATGGGTTGCAAAGAGTTTGTCAAGTTGTTTTATAACGGTTTCTGTTGTCGTAGATGGCATAATTTTTACCTCCAGCCAATTAGAGTATGCATCCACGACAATCAGAAACGTATGCCCCTTGGTAGGACCCGCAAAATTGATGTGGATTCGTGACCAGGGGCCTCTTGGGGTTTCCCAGTCTCTTATGGGTGCTTTTGGCAGGGACGGCCTGATTCTTTGGCATTTATTGCACGAGTTTACCCAGTATTCGATGTCCCTATCTATACCTGGCCACCAGACATAGCTTCTAGCAAGGCTTTTCATTTTAACTATTCCCGGGTGGCCTTTGTGAAGCATACCCAGTACCTTGGTTTGTAATTTGTTCGGAATAATTACCCGATCACCCCACAATAAACAACCTTTTTGGATTGAGAGTTCAGTTTGTCTGGTCCGGAAAGGTTTAAAGTTCTCAGTTTTTTGGTTTTCCGGCCAGCCTTTACCTACACAGTTAAGTACGCGGGCAGTCAATGGGTCTTTTGCGGTGGCTCTGGCGACATCATTAGCAGATATGGGTAGATCAGGGCAAGTCTCTATCTGCAATGCTGTCATCGTGTGGTGCCGTGTCTTCCTCTGTTGATGGCAATGGTGCTCTGCTCAAAGGGTCTGCATGGGAAATTTGTTTCCCTGGGCGATGTGTCAGAGTATAGGAATAGGCTGCTAGGAACTCTGACCATCTAGTCATTTGTGGGGACAGAATATTCGGTGTGGGCTTGTTTCCCGCCAAAATTCCTAGTAGCGGTTTGTGGTCTGTTACAATTTGAAAAGTTCTTCCATATAGGTACTCGTGGAAGCGTTTCACTCCAGCGACAATTGCTAGAGCTTCTCTGTCCAACTGACTGTAATTACGCTCGGTTTTGGACAGGGTCTTTGAATAGTATGCGACGGGTGCCTCTCTCCCATCAGGCAATTGGTGGCTCAGGATGGCACCGACTCCGAATGGCGAGGCGTTGCAGGTCACCATCAATGGCAGTGTGTTGCTAAACTGGATAAGAACGGTGTTTGATGTTAATAAGTCTTTTATTCCTTGGAAAGCTTTTTTTTCTCTAAGCCCCCATGTCCAAATTGTTTTCTTGTCCAGTAATCGATGCAATGGTTCCGCTATTGTGGCTTTTTGGGGTAGGAACACGTTATAAAAGTTTATCAGTCCCAAAAATGCCTGCAGCTCAGTTTTATTCCTTGGTTCTGGTGCGTCTTTTATAGCTCTGACTTTTTTTTCGGTGGGGTGTATGCCCTCTCCATCAATTAAATATCCTAAAAACTCGACACGATCAGTCATTAAGCAGCACTTTTCTTTCTTTACTTTAAGGCCAGATTCTCTGAATTTATTTAGGACCTCTTTGAGGTTTTTTTTAAGCTGTGTTGCATCTTTGGCTGAAATTAGGACGTTGTCAAAGTATGGCACGACCCCTTTTATGCCATTTAACAGGCGTTCCATGAGGCTCTGGAAAACGCCCAGGGCTACGCTTACTCCAAATTGGAGTCTGTTACATTTGAATGCCCCTTTGTGAGTCACTATTGTTTGTGCTTCCGCCGTTAAGGGGTCTACTGGGAGCTGTTGGTACGCCTGTGCTAGGTCTAGTTTAGTGAAAACTTCCTCCCCCAAGAGAGTGCAGTAGGTGTTGCACAACTGGCACCGGGTACGTGCTCTGTTGCAGCGCGTGGTTCAGGGTAGCCTTGTAGTCACCACAGATTCGAACCGACCCGTCTGGCTTAATTGGTGTCACAATTGGTGTTTCCCATCTAGCATGGTCGACCGGTTCTAAAACCCCTTGATCTATTAATTTATTTAGTTGTTCCTCTATTTTTTCTTTTAAAGCAAAAGGAACCCGTCTGGCCTTTATCCTTTTAGGGGTTATCTGTGGGTCTAGACTAAACGAAATGGGGGTTCCCCGATACCTGCCTAGGGAGCCGTCGAAGATGTCCTGGAATTCTTGGATCAGCTCTTCTTCCCAGTCAGTTGAGGCCACCCGGTCTACTCCGATCATCCTGATGCCCAATGGTGCGAACCATTCGATACCCAGGAGGCTTGGTCGATCTCGGTCGACTATCGTTAATGGTAGTACTGCGACATGTTGCCTGTAAGCAACTCGAAAATGTCCCAGGCCGATTACAGGAAATCGGTTTCCCTGATAATCTTTGAGGGTTAGTTTTTGTCTCTGGAGTTCCTTAATTTTGATGTCTGGAATTACTTTTTTGAGGGTGTCCCATGACACCATGGATAGGAATGATCCAGAATCAACTTCCATCTCGCAGGGGCTGTCTTCGATTTTTACAACTATTTTCACTTTCTTCCCGCTTTCCGTCTGAGCGCTTCCGATCGTGAAAGTTTGGTATGCTTTCTCATGGTTAGTGGCTTGCCTGTTTCGCTGCCACTTTCTCTCAGAGAGTCTTGGCTCAGGCTTTGCTGGGGAGTCGTTTCATCTCTTTGGGCTGTAATTCTTTTTGTTTCTGCAGACTTTCTCGATATGCCCCCTTTTCTTGCATGCTCTGCAAATGGCATCGAGGAATCTGCAATCGGCTCGGGGATGGTTTCCCCCGCAGCCAGCACATTCCCGCCAATTTCTATTTTCACGCCCTTTCTTGTTAGCGTATAGGCAGTGGGTTTCGTCATCTTCCTCCCCGGATTCTGACATCTCCTCGAGTTCTTTGTAATGAGTGGTTGTGGGAGGTTGTTTTTTTCCTCTGGCCGGGCTTTTTTCATCGTTGCTTGCATTCATTTGTTTCATCTTATCTGCCGATTTTTTGGCGGCTTCAGCAGCCGAGGCTTCTGCAATAGCTTCGGCTACTGATATGCTGGGTTTGTTCAGTAGCTTGCTCTGTATGGTTGAGTCTCTTAACCCCAATATCACTCGATCCTGCATCGCTTCATCTAAGTTAAGAAACTCGCACACTCCCCCTATTTGGTGTAAGGCGGCTACAAAATCAGCGATGGTTTCGCCTTCTTTCTGATCTCTCCGATAAAACTCGTGCCGCTTTATTAGGTTTGACACCACCGGTGCATAATGGGCCTTTAATGTTCTTTGGAGCTCGGTCCACGTCAATTGTTCGACATCTCGGGGCTTTGCCAAAGCCTTGGCCATTTTAAAAATCGTGGGCCCATAGTGTGTCAAGAAAACAGCTCTTTTCCGCTGATCTGAGATTTCCTCCATCTCATTGCTCTCTAGGTACATCTGGAAATGGTCTACGTAAGATTCCCAATCTTCTTCATTGGGGTTGAAGGGTGCGGGCGGTGCATTGTTTCCAGCCATTGCTCTTTGTCTGGCTTGTCTGTCACCGCATGCTCAGTCTCGCGTTTAGGACGATCCCATCCTCATCGCCAGTGTTCCGTCCGGAAAAACGCAAGGTAGACCGGGTTCCAACAACAAAGTCTTTATTTCAGAACAGTTGCAAATCGGAACATTGGCTCAAGCCGCGACAGCCCTTTTATACTTTTCTGTCTGCCAGCTTGTAGCCAATGACATTCATTTGATTTTGCCGCCTTTGTGCGGCTTCGGGGATTGGTTCCTTTTGAACCTATCCCCATTAGTTTTTAGTAACCAATCAGAATGAGTTATTTGGAGTCTACTATTTTTATACAGAACAAAACACATACGTCTCAAAAACATGCTAAAATTCCAGAGCTGATAAACACGATAAATTTCCAATCCAGCTAGTAAAAGAACATCTGAATTCTGGGGAAAGTTGACTCTTCTGTAGTTAGAACAGAGTGCAAAAAATTTACAGGATCATGCAAGTTGCTATAACAACAAATCATGGCTTATCATTGCACATGCACAAGATGTGGAGGACTCATGCCCAGTTTTCAGAAATAGATATATTCTAGGTTGAGAAAACTGAGCCTTAATTATTCAAAGGGAAAATTTAAAGGGAAAAGTCCAGCATTTACAGAATGCTCGGTTCTGTAACCATGTAAACATGTAACCAGAATGGTTTGGAAACAAACTGGCCAGCAAAATTGTTTTAAAATGAGGTTTAACAGTGCAAAAATATTGCAAAGAATTACTTGTTTATATTAGTCCTCCCAACCAAAATAGTTATAGCTTTTACTGTTTTGCTTTTTTTTCCCCCATTACAGTATTGTAATTACAAAGCCTCTGATGAACAGCAGATGGAAAAAGTCTATATTATGCTATAAAGGATGAGTTGGTATTTTATACAAAGCCAAAAACTGACCACATTATCATTCCATGTTATACTGTAAAGAAATTAAGTGTAGTATACATATGCGAAAAAACATATGGGTTCTATCGATAGCTATGAACCTATTTATATAGTAGTTGAAGACAAAGAGGCTAAAATAAAGGCTTTCTACTACACATTCAATAGCAATGTGCGCTTGATGACAAGGGGCATTTGTAGAGGGAGAAGGAAAATTAAGATGACAGCCACAAGCCTGCTGTCAAAATTCTACTCCTCTTTCTATGTGTGTTACAATGCAAATAAAGAGGGGACCTATGATTGACTGGTTGCGACTGCCATCTTGACTCTTTTGACCTACTGGCAGTAACAAAGTAAATAAGAACATGGGAGAGAAAAAAAAACTGCAAAATGAACTAGAACCACGCATACCCATTCTCACACACTTTTCAGTCTTCTGAAATGCCTTGGAAATTTCTGGTTGCTAAAGAGGGGCAGAAGACAGGTTTCGGCTTTATTTATGAGCTTCCACGTTTTATTTATTTATTTAAAAATTAAATTGACTGCACCAAGTTTAATGAAAAGGCTCTCCCGCTGTGTTTGGAGCCCGGAAAGCTATTGTCTCATTGGTTTACATATCCTAGACTGTGTTAATGTTGGCTATATAACGCAACTAATAACCACCCTCAGCAATAAATGCCTTGTCATCTCATTGCCGCGCACAGCAATAGCTGGAGCAGTGATATTGACAAATGAACCTGTGTAATCACTTTAACTTTCTTTGTTACATTTCACAGTGGGAAGATGGCGTTGGCTCAGCATGACACACACCAACAAACATGAACGATCACTGCCTCACTCATCCATCTTGGCTGATTTTTGTCAGAGGCATCATTGCCCCTCGCTCGCCACCCAAAAACCTCCTCAAAAAAGTAAAGTCAACAGGGTTGAAGGCTTTCTTCCAGCAGATCAGACAAGATGGAGCTTTGATTTGTCTTTTCTCCTACTGCTCCTTTGTGAACTGCGATGAGGAGACCAATGTGGCAAGAACAAGCAGTGGGTGAAAGTTAGAGAAAAAGAAAATGAACTTTTGCTACTGAGACTGTCTGAGATTGGCACAGAAGTGGGGGAGGTGCTCATTAAAATTCATTTGGAGGCTGACATTTTCCCTTTTCAATCTTTTTATAGTTTTTAAATCATTAGCTATCAGCGTGAAGCGTAAAAGGTAGTTCTAGCCATCGATGAAACAGTGACACATTTGACAATAATGTTTTTGAAGTGCTTGTCATATCCTCTCTCCAAACAAGTCTCATTAATGCTCAGGACTGCCTCTCACACTGTTTCTTTTCTCCTGGTTTCTCTCTAATTAGCTGAGGTTTGTACGTGTGTTTTAATGTTTTCTTGTTCCAGAGTTTGGGATTAGGAAAAAAAGGGGGGGAGGCAGAGGTGGATGTAATCTTCATGAATCCCTAGGCCAAGTTAATCAGAAGAATTAATGACTGTTACCCATAGACTAGAGGCAATCATGCTTATATCCCAGCACCTAGCATATTCCTTGGTGTGGGTCTGTATGTTTCCATTTTGCTCTGATAAATGTAGACAGTCACTTCCTCTGATTGAATGTACTGTATATTTAAATTAAGACATACATAGCAGCTGTACATATTCGGTGCTGGAATGAGTTGTCACCCTTGATGTCTTCCATTGGTTAAACTGGTACAATCCTGGATGGCATCTTCTCAGATGGAAGGGCTAGAAGTTCCCCTGCATATTGACTCGACATTAAAACAAAGAAACTGACAGATCTTCGCATAAGAGCACTGGCATCCAGAATCACAGCATCTAACTGTAAGGCTTTCTATATTTTGCTGAAGGTCCTTTTTTCTTATCATGGTTTCTACCTACTGTTCCTCCCTGCAGATACAAAATGGTACAGTCCAGGAAAAGGTCTATCACTCAGTTATGACTCGCTTGTAATTTTGGGGAGTTTTCCTCAGATATAATTGAATGGAATTCAGGTAGTCCTGGACTTACGACCACAACTGAGCCTAAATTTTCCATTACGAAGCAGGACAGTTGTTAAGTTTTGCTTCACAATATAATTCTCATTGTTTCTCAGGGATTGCCACAAAGAAGAGGGGGTCAAGCTATCCTCCAAAGCACATGAGGGCAGGACAAGAAGCAATGGGTGGAAACTAATCAAGGAGAGAAGCAACGTAGAACTAAGGAGAAATTTCTGACAGTTGAAAACAAATAATCAGTGGAACAACTTGAAGTTGTGAATGCTGCAACACTGGAGGTTTTTAAGAAGAGAATAGTCAACCATTTGTCTGAAGTGATGTAGGGTTTCCTTCCTGAGCAGGGGGGTCTCTTCCAATTTTGTTATTCTGTTCTGTTCTGTTCTGTTCTGTTCTATTCTATTCTATTCTATTCTATTCTATTCTAAGTGAATTTTGATCCCATTTTACAACCTTTTTTGCCACAATTGTTAAGTGAATCACTGAAGTTATGCTAATAGCATGGATATTAAGTGAATCTGATTCTCCCACACAACCCTGGGACACTGCACCTGTCATAAATACATGCCAGTTACCAAGTGTCCAAATTTTGATCACATGACTGTGGGGATGCTGCAAGTTATAACTGAGGAAAAAAACAGTTCTAAGTCACTATTGTCAGTGCCATTGTAACTTCAAACAGTCACTAAATAAATGGTTGTAAATCAAGGACTATCTGTAAGGGTTGATTCCTCTTCACTTTGGTTTCTACCTGCAGTTCTTCTCCTGGAGATGTTAGGAGCCTGAAAAAGTCTGAGGATGAGGGGAGAAAGAGAGGTGATAGCACTACTAAATTCATTCTCCTTTCTAATAAAGTTTACTAAGAAGGCTCTTAAAATGGTGAGGAATCTGGAAACCAAGAGGAATGACAAGGGTTTAAAGTGGGCCTATTGATCCTGTAAAAACAATGGTTGAAGGCAGATATGATAGCAATTTTCAAAAATATGAAAGTGGTTACATTAAATGTGGTTGCATTAAAAATAGGATAGACCTTTCCAGTGGTGGGATTCAAGTAATTTAACAACTGGTTCTCTTCCTTATGGGGAAATTTTGAATGAAAAGGGTGAACTTGTAACTTTGTCATGATGTTATCCAGGGACAACATCCACGGACTGAGCCTGGAAGGCATAAGGGTAGTAAAGCTTGAAAGCAAGTGAGTTGTTGGCTCTGTCTCGGGAGATCATGGAAAATTCACGTCATGGAAATGGACATGAAATGTGCTGAGTCTGTGGTGGAACCGCTCTCGTCCTTTGCATTCTGTGTGACCGTTTTTCTCGCCATCGGATATTTCTTCTTTCCTCAGCTGCCTTGATGATGTTCCTGGTGGCTGTTCGCCAACCTTGGCGATTTGAGGCCATGGTCTCAAGCTGAGAGGGGTTGAATCTGCCAGCTTTAAGATCTCGCTTGCAGACGTCCTTGTAGCGGAGAGCTGGGCGTCCAATACGCCTTGTACCAGTGGCAAGCTCTCCAAAAAGCATGCTTTTAGGTATACGGTCGTCGTCCATGCGGATGACATGGCCCAACCAACGCAGGCGTCTTGCTGTCAGCAAGGCATACATACTTGGCAACCCTGCCTTGGCCAGGACGTCATCGTTGGTTATATGATCTTGCCAGGTGATACGAAGGAGTCTGTGGAGGCAACGAAGGTGAAAGGCGTTCAGCCTGCGCTCCTGATGAGAGTAGAGTGTCCATGCTTCACTGCCATAGAGGAGGGTACTCAAAACAACTGCCCGATAGACTTGCATCTTTGTGTTGGTAGTCAGCATAACATTGTCCCACACTCTTTTTTTCAGGCGGGCCATTGCTGCTGCTGCCTTGCCAATCCTAGCGTTCAAATCAGAGTCAAGAGAGAGGTTATTCGCAAGTGTAGAACCGAGATAGGTGAATTTGTCTACCATCATGAGGATGTGTTCGCCAATGGAGAGGCTTGGAGCACCACTGACATCCTGGCACATAACCTCTGTTTTCTTCAGACTGATGGTTAGTCCAAACTTGTTGCATGCATCTGCAAAGCGGTCAATAAGTCGCTGCAGGGCCTCCTCTGAGTGCGCAGCAAGGGCGGCATCATCTGCAAAAAGTAATTCTCTGATGAGGACTTTCGTAACTTTTGTTTTGGCTCGCAGACGCGCGATGTTGAATAATCCACCATTGCTCCTGGTGCGTATGAATACGCCGTCATCAGACTTGTCAAATGCATATGAGAGGAGTAGGGAGAAGAATATTCCAAAGAGTGTAGGGGCAAGAACGCATCCCTGTTTGACACCGTTTTTGATTGGGAAGGGTTCACAGCACGACCCACCGAATTGGACAGTCCCATTCATGTCATCATGAAAAGACACGATCATTCTCAGAAGCTTGGGGGGGCATCCAATGCGCTGGAGGAGGGCAAACAGTCCATCTCGACTGACCAAGTCGAAGGCCTTGATTAGGTCTATGAAGGCGAGATAAAGCGGCTGTCTCTGCTCACGGCATTTCTCCTGGAGTTGTCTTACAGAGAAAACCATGTCGATGGTCGATCTGGCGGCTCTAAAGCCGCACTGTGCCTCTGGGTAGACACGATTAGCGAGAATTTGCAGTCTGTTGAGAAGAACACGTGCGTAGGCTTTACCGACAGTGCTTAGCAGCGATATACCACGGTAGTTGTTACAGTCACTTCTTTCTCCTTTGTTTTTGTACAGCGTGATAATCTTGGCATCATGCATGTCTTTGGGTACAGCTCCTTCCTCCCAGCATTGTAGCAAGAGTTCATGTAGTTGTTCCAGGAGAGAGCTATCTTTTGCCATCTTCACTACTTCAGGTGGGATGTTGTCACTGCCTGCGGCCTTGCCGTTGGCTAGGGAATCGATGGCTTTACTAAGCTCTTCCATTGTGGGTGGGGCATCCAGCTCGTCCATTCTGGGAAGTACTCGGGTTTTCTCAAGTGCTGAGTCGGTGACAGTGGTCTTTCTTGAGTAAAGTTCCTGGTAGTGCTCAGCCCACCTTTCCATCTGTTTGCTGCGGTCAGTGATGACTAGGCCTTCCGCTGACTTGAGTGGGGCGATCTTGATTGCGCTTGGACCGTAAGCCTTTTTCATTCCTTCATACATTCCACGCACATTTCCCAGATCGGCAGAAAGCTGGATGTTCTGGCAGAGATCAAGCCAGTAATCATTTGCACAGCGCCCAGCAACCCTTTGTGCATTGCTACGAGCAGCACGGAGTGCTGCGAGTGTCTTAGTAGATGGGTCTCTCTTGTAGGCAAGGAGAGCATCACGCTTCACAGCTATGACGGGTTCGATCACAGCAGCTCCTGCCTCAAACCAGTCTTCTTGTTTCCTTTGTTTTCTGCCAAAAGTATCGAGAGCAGTCTGGAACATAGCCTCACGGATGTGGTTCCACCTCAACGTTGCACTATCTGTTGGACAGTCTTCCAGGGCGTCGTTGATGGTTCTGGCAAAGCGTTCACGTAGCTCAGGTATAGCGGTTCCGACTGTATTGATGCGAGGCCGGGGCTTCTGCTTCAATCGGTAAACACGTTTGGGGAGGAGGCGTATCTTGCTGGTGACCAGAGAATGATCTGTGTCACAGTCGGCACTGTGGAAGCTGCGCGTAACAAGCACTTGATTCAGAAGCGATCTTCGAGTGATGATGTGGTCTAGTTGATGCCAATCGCGAGACCTGGGATGTCTCCACGACACCCTATGGTGGGGCTTAGTCGGGAAGAAGGTGTTGGTGACACAGAGGTTGTTATAAGAGCAGAACTCGAGTAGATGCTGGCCGTTGTCATTCAGCTTGCCGACACCGAAGTGGCCCAAAGAAAGGGGCCAGGAGGTGTGGTCCGCTCCCACCCAGGCGTTGAAATCACCCAGTAGAAACAGGTGCTCCTCTACAGGGATCTGCCGTATCGTCGTCTCAAGTTCCCTGTAGAACAGGTCCTTTGCCTCTACTGCAGAACAGAGCGTTGGGGCGTAGACGCTGAGGATGTTTGTCGGTCTGGATGAGGTGTTGAGGCGGAGTGACAGGATTCGTGGTGTGCCTGAGGATGGTGCTTCTATAGCTTCTATGAGGGAGTTCCGGACAGCAAATCCGACTCCATAGAGCCTGTGCTCATGTGGTTCCTGCCCATGCCAAAAGAAGGTGTAATCTCTTTCCTTTATACTGCCGACACCAGGGAGTCATGTCTCCTGCAGTGTGGCTATGTCAACCTTTAATCGCTTTAATTCACGATTGAGGATAGCAGTTTTTCTGAAATCATCAATCTTTTGGAGGTCGGAAGATAGGCCAGGACACATGGTTCTCACATTCCATGTTGCCAGTTTCAGCACTGGCGGCTTTGATTTCTTAGTATTCGTAATCGTTGGTGCAAAGTATACAGTCCATTTTTCGGCTTTTGGCCGACACTCCAGGCACCCACTGAAGTAGGCGGACCGTGGCGGGCCAGCACCTTATTGACTGGGGCTGCCCAGCTTGAGGCGGGTGGTAGCTGGCCAGTGGAATCCTAGAATTCCTCCCACCGACAGGATACAGCCCAAGACGTCCAAGCTGACGCCAATATGCTTGGACTTTTAACCGGTATCTGCTGTCTCCCCGTGTTGAGCTGCCGCGGTGCAGCACTGGAGTGACCTCTCCAGGACGCGAGCCTGGGCAGAATATATGGAGGACCTGAGAATGCCCAGTCACCAGGACCCCCCTCTCTAACCTTGTTGACGGGATCCAACAGAAAGGCATGCCGATACAGTTGGCACCTGCTTGGCTGCAGGAGTTGCCAGAAGACCTTGCAGTGCAGAGATCAACCGCCTACGGGGCTCCACTCCGGATTTTCTTTCAGGGTTTACTTCCTTAGACTTTCCCATGTGCAGGTGATCCACAAGGCAGCGGAGGTTTGTAATCAGGGTTTTCCTTCCCCTAGACGGGCTACCTTACAAGGTTGACAAGCCCCGTCTGCCCGAAGCATCTGGTTTTCAGACGCCAGAGACCCGCCTTTCACCCTTTTCCTATCAGTAGAAGCAGTTTCGCCACGCGCAGGCTAGGAGTTGGACTTGTTGTCAGAGGCTATTTGAGCCGCACACCATTGGGAGCATTTTATAAGCAATGGGAGCTTATCCCCAGTGCCACTCCCGGCTATGACAACCTTCGAAACCAAAGCAAGTGAGTACCGCTTTAAATTTTTAACCTTACTAGATAGAAGAATGGAAGCGTGAGTGGACCAGGTGTGTGATTGGGGGTTTTCTCTGCGGAAACAGAAGAACCTCACTTCCTCCGTGATTGCCAGCTGCACCTCAGTCAGCTGCTAACTCCAACAAGCCGTGACCGGCTGGATCTGGGAATGCAAGGGGTGATCATGGAGTGTGAGTCCTTCTGAAGGATGTAAGAAAAACCAAGCAGGCTGAGAAAGGAATTGGTGTTGGGAAATAAATAGAAAGCAGGAAAATAGTCCTGGTGCATCCCGCAAGCAAAGCCCTGTTAGAAGGGGCCCGTACCAGCTGCTGGCAAACAAAATTGGAGATAGTTTGCCTTGAAAAGCAGAGCAGGTCCTTCCAGATCCCCACCTTTAAGGGAGATCTGAAAACTGATGGCAGAGTGTGGGGAGGGGCCCGTACTGGTGCTGCTAGAGGGCAGACGGTCCTCCAAGATCCCGTTTTTTAGGGGGGTCTTCAAACTGACGGCGGAGTTTCCCTAAGAGAAAGGGGCCCATACTCCGTGTGTAGGGAAACCAGAGTCCTTTCCAGACCTTTTTTGTCTGAAAACTGACTGCAGTAGCCCGGCTAAACCAAAATAATCCCCACATCAGGTAGGGACTATGGGAAGTTGTAGCTCGAGGGCAATGGAAGAGACCCCCTGTCAGGCGGAGCTCCATTCAAAATCCAGGAAAGAAATACTTAAACTCTTTAGGTTAGAGAAAAGATATCTTTTACTGAAAGTGAAGTGGTAGCAACCAAAGAATTCTGAATCTGAGAAATTAGGCGCGCAATTCACATATACAAAGTGATGGAAATGTTCCCACCCCCAATAGTTCAGATGACACTTCCAATTAGAAGTTGTGAATAGGATCATGTGGGCATCTTCAGGTGATGATGAGGCCTCTGTCCGTTGACCTTGGCATATTTTGATAATGGGTTGCAGTTGCGCAGAGAAAAGAAAGCTAAGCAAGAAATAGAAACCTAACTCTATTGTATGCTTCCCCCCCCCC
>BLBF01000002.1:79023608-79051104 GCA_015471245.1 Laticauda colubrina
CCCCCCCCCCATTTACACAACAGAAGAATGTAACACTTCCAGCTCACTTCCCAAACTTTCCCTTCCTCCCCTTCCCCCCCCCCATTTCTTATGACAGCCGAAAGATGCAAAGCAATAGTAGAAGATCTTGAAGGCTGACACCCCCTTGGATAAATTACTTGAGGCTTGGGATGAAAGGCAATTGCCTGTCCTGCCTGGAATGAATAAAAGAGACACAAAAAGAATTTGAAAAAAGTGGGCTTTATTGCGAGATGACCCGGGAAGACAAATTTGGCCTGATAGCGGTACTTTAGATCATAAAATCTTAAAAGCACTTAGAACACGCATTAAACCCAGCCAAATACTGGGCTGAAATGGCTAGGACAAAAAACCTGATCGAGGGAAAAAATCAGGAAAAACCTGAAACCCATTCCCTGGATGGACAAACTGAGGCACGGTTCATGGCTCCCCTTTTAAACAGACCAGTACAAAATAGGGGACAATTAAAATACGTTTATACCCACACTCCCTTCTCTGCCTCTGACCTAGTCATCTGGAAAAAAGATACCCCAGCCTTCAGGGCTGATCCTCAAACAGTAATTCAAACCCTAAAATCAATCATAGACAGCCATAATCCATCTTGGGGTGACATGACCCAGCTGCTACAAATCTTTCTAACGAAAGATGAGCTATTAAAACTATTTGAAAAAACAGAACAAATAGCTAAACTACCAACTATCCCTGGACAGGCAGCCCCAGCCCACATCGCATGGCCAGTACATCGCCCTAATTGGGACTACAATGATACCAATCATTGGGATGAATACACAAGAGCAAAAAATAACTTATTAGAAGCCTTAGAGGAAATTGGCAAAAAGCCTCTAAATTGGTCTGAATTCCAAAGAACCACGCAAAGAGAAAAAGAAAACCCTGATGCTTTTTGGGTCCGCCTATCAGAGGCAGCTGTTGCATATGCCCATCTAGACCTTAGCTGCCTCAAGGACCAAAGGATTTTAGCTTCAGCCTTCGTGGATCAGTCCACCTTAGATATTAAACAACATTTCCACCGCTTTGTCTCTAATTGGGCAACTTTAGACAAAGCAGAGTTGCGCAGGATCGCTAACTTTGTCTGTGACCAAAGAGACAAGTTGAAAGAGGAAGAGAAAGAGAGAAAAAGATGAATAGAAAGACAAGAAGACCTGAAAATGTTTGCTGTAGTGCAACATAATGCCAGACAAATGCCTGGTAGAACTTCTCATAATTCAAAGAAATGCTGGCATTGCGATAAAGCAGGGTGGTCGCAAGGCAGATGCCAGCATTGCTATAGGTGCGAACAGGAAGGGCATTTTAGCAGGCAATGTAGGCAACACCCCTTCCGCAACCGGTATCACCCACCACCTAGAAACAAGAGACCAGACAATTTTCCAATTCATTATACTGAACAACAAAGTTTCAATCACCAGACACCACCCAGCACTCCCTTTCCTCCAATACACACTAACAATAGACATCAATGGGAGCAAAGGAGAGAACATGAGTTACCCCCTTCTTGACTAGAACATGGCAATGAAAGTATTGAATTCCTGGCTACCTTTAACAGACTAGCTATCCCCTTAAAAAACAGCCCAGAAGGGGAACCCATTGTTACTGTTCTTATCGGAGGAAAGAAATACAATTGCTTGGTTGATTCCAGAGCCACTTCCTCATAAATTACTCAACCACCATATAAAGCTGTAGTGGCTGAAGGGGCTCAAGATAACATAATGGGAGGGGGGGAAATAATCCCTGTAGAATTTACCCATAATATATCAGTACAGCTAGGACCTTTCATAATAGACCATGCATTCACTATTTGCTCCCAGTCACCACTATCCCTATTAGGAAGGGATCTCCTCTGTAAAATGGGAGCCACCATAACATGTGGCAAACAGGGGCTGAAATTAAAAATCCCAGGAAAAGGCACACACAAAACAATCATGCTAATAACCAACAACACAGGGCTTCATGAGGATTTAAAAAGCCTATCACCCTCCTTATGGGGCTGGGATGCATCAGAGGTGGGATTACTTAAAGGAGCAACAGCAGTTACTATTCAAGTAAAACAGGGACCACCTCCTTGCGTGCCCCAATACAAAATCCCTGCAGAGGCAATTCTCCCCATAAATAAATTAATCCAAGCATACCTACAGCAGGGAGTTCTCATTAAATGTACCTCTCCCTGCAACACCCCCATTTTTCCTGTGAAGAAATCTACAGTAGATAAGGATGGAAACCCCATCTTCAGATTTGTTCATGATTTGAGGCTCATAAATGATCGTGTGATACCTAGAGCCCCAATAGTGCTTAACCCATCAACTATAATCACTGAGGTCCCAGCCTCCGCCACTTATTTTTCTGTCATTGATTTGTGCTCTGCCTTTTTTAGCATTATGTTGGAACCAGCATCTCAATATCTATTTGCCTTTACCTGGCAAGACCAACAATATACTTGGACTTGATTGCCACAAGGTTATACTGAGTCCCCCACCCTATTTTCACAAATATTAAAGGCAGACCTCTCCTCCATTTCCCTACCACATCAGTCTACCTTAATCCAATATGTTGATGATTTATTGCTAGCATCTCAAACTGAGCTAGCATGTAAAACAGATACCCTATACTTACTCAAAGCCCTGGCAGAAAGGGGTCACAAAGCCTCTTCCTCCAAATTGCAATATTTAAAACAAGAAATAACATATCTGGGCTACATTATTGCACCAGCATTTAGAAAACTGGCCCCTAATCGAGTAGAAACTATTTTAGCCAAAAAACCGCCCCAGACAAAATGTCAAGTACAAGCTTTACTGGGAGTACTGGGCTTCTGCTGCCCATGGATCCCCTCATTTGGTGAATTAGCCCAACCACTCATTCAATTAACAGGAAAAAACATGCCTGACCTCATTGAATGGTCCAAAACTCTGGACAAAACACTTCAGACCATGAAACAAACCCTGGCATCAGCCCCAACACTCGGGCTACCTGACTATAGGAAACCTTTTACTTTATTCATCCATGAGAAGTTAGGTGTTGCCTCTGGCATTTTAACACAGCCTTTTGGGCACACACACCGACCAGTCACTTATTATTCTGTAACCCTAAATCTGGTAGCTCATGGTGCTATCCCCTGCTTAAGAGCAGTGGCAGCTACAGTCGAACTAGTGAAACAATCTAAGGATTTGGTACTAGGGCATCTTTTACTGCTAAAAGATCCCCATGAAGTTTTTGCAATTCTCTTAAAGAGCCAGACATAAGCCTTTACTCAGCAGCGTTTGGCTCAATATGAAGCTGAACTTTTTACCTCTGATCACATTACATTTGAAAGATGTAATACTCTAAATCCAGCTACCCTGCTCCCCACAGAACAGGAAGAAGCAATCTCCATGATTGCCTCCATTTAGTGCATGATGCTGAACTACCCCGCTCCGATCTAACAGATACCCTGCTACAAAACCCCAATTTGGAACTTTTTACAGACGGTTCCTCCTACATGCACCAGAACAAAAGAGTAACAGGAGCAGCTGTAGTCTCTCTACAAGAAATTATTTGGGCTTCCCCCCTTCCTCCTTCCCACAGCGCCCAAGCAGCCGAGCTTATAGCTTTAACAAAAGCCTGTGAAACTGCTGGGAACTGATCTACCAACATCTATACAGACTCCAAATATGCTTTTGGAGTCTGCCATGCAACAGGACCCCTATGGAAACAAAAGGTTTTTTAACTTCAGCAGGACAACAAATAGTACATGCATCATTAGTAGCCAAAATTTTAGAAGCCATCCAATTACCGCAAGCGCTAGCAGTCATCCATTGTAAAGCCCACCAAACAGATGACTCTACAATAATGAAAGGAAACCAATATGCAGATGCAACAGCCAAATGGGTGGCAACCAAACATCTACCTCATACCATCATCACACCAGCCTTGACAACAAAACCAGAAATATCATACACACAATTTCGAGACAAAGGGGAATCTAACCAATGGGAAAAGAAATTTTCAGCAGTTTTTAACCGAGGATTTTGGAGAGTCCCCGATGGCAGACCAATAGCCCCACGATGTCTCCTTAGGCTAATCTGCCAAAGATTATATACAAAGGGACATTGTGGCATGCAAGCTATGGTGGATGCTATCAGGAGGGTATGGTATACACCTGGAGCCTATAGTGAGGCTACCAGAATAGCCACAACATGCCAAACCTGCCAAGCAAATAATACCACCTCCAGCAAAACAATTCATGAAGGAGGAAAACCCTGGGCACAGAAACCATTTGAAAAGATCCAAATGGATTATATACAACTACCTAAGGCAAATGAGTATCAATATGCTCTTGTCTGTAAGAACCAGCTAACTCACTGGGTAGAGGCCTTCCCATGCCACCATGCTACTGCACTAGAAACAGCCAGGCACCTTCTTAAGGATATTGTGCTTAGGTTTGGGGTCCCCACCATTCTGGACATGGATAGGGGAAACATTTTATAGCCCAAGTCCTCATACATATATTTCAAGCTCTAGGCATTACCCAAAACTTCCATGTACCCTAATTTCCCACTTCCTCAGGAGCCGTAGAGAGAGCTAACAGGGAAATAAAAACCCTACTGGGTAAACTTTGTCAGGAGACACACCTCTCCTGGCCACAAGTGATCCCAATTGCCCTCTTTTATCTCAAAACTAGACCAAGACAGGACATAGGTATTTCCCCCTTTGAAATCCTTTTTGGTCGGCCTCCTGATACCTTACAAGATCTCAATCCTCATTCCCTCTGCCTAGATAGGGGGAATATGGTTCTCTCTTCTTATCTTGCAGCCCTGCAAAAGTGACTACAGACCTTCTGGACCCAGAGTGCACTGACTCAGACCTTACCCCTGGAAGAAGCCCTGCATCCATATGAACCGGGAGATTGGGTGTGGATCAAGTTCTTCACCAGAACCTCACCTCTACAATCCAGGTGGAAATGACCCTACCAAGTTTTACTGACTACTCACACTGCCATTAAGATCGCAGAACGAGACTCTTGGATACATTGGATACATGCAGAGTCAGCAGTCATAGACCACAGCCAAACTCCACCACAATCAATCCCACCCATCAAACTCAAGAAAAATCCGGACACAGATCAATGGACGCTTGCAGCTTTCTTCAACACCATTGAACCAAACAACTCTGAGGAACCAAGGACAATGACTGAATTACACAAAACTGGACTCCCAGGTGCTCAGTTATAACACTCTATTATTATTAATTTTTTGTATATATATATTTTTTATTTTCCTTCTCCATTTTTTTCTTCCTTTTTGTATTTTTTTTTAAAGAAGAGACTTTTATAATTTTTGTTACTTGACCTATACTTTTTTACCTTTTTCACATTGTACAAATTAAAAAAAAAGGGGGGGGAGTGAGGGAAGAAAAGGAACCTAGCAATGGGAAACATGAAATGCAATATATACTATGTATTATTATTTTCTGTAACAATTGTAATACTTGTAACACAAGCAACTGCGTTCCTGGAACCAAAGCTTATCCCAAAGAAAGGAAATATGTGGGAATATCTAGCAAAATAAATACTCAATACTACTAACTTTTGCCTAGCAGGAGGGAAATCAGTCAAGGATATCTTAACCACATGCCTAATGGGAGTAGCAACTAGGCCACATAACACCATTAACTACACCACATTTAGAAACCTTCCTGACTCCTACGAAAGCATTTTTAGCTGTGGCCACTCTACAAAAACCAAGGACCACACCATGTACACCCTACACATTGCTGCAGTAACCACCTCTGAGAGATGCTTTAATGTCACTGGGTGCAGCTCACCTAGGGTCACAAAATGCACCAGTCTTAACAACACAGACCTAAAATGCAACTACACAGAAACCATATCATTTTCATAGTTACCTGAAGCTCCCACCAGGATGGTTTTCCTTTGTGGCTTAAAAGCCTAGTCATACCTTCCTGCAAATGCCACAGATGACTCCTGCACCTTTGGGAAGTTAACCAAGCTTATGCCATCCTTACAGAGATGACACAGGAGAGCCTTCCAAACTCTAGAATCAGACTGTGACTCCAAAGTCTCCCTTCCCACCAAAACAGAATACATCTCATTGGCAATATCTTTGGTAGGGGTACCTGGATTGGCAGTGCAAAATTCTAAAAATTTAAATGGACTAGCATGTACCCTGGCAAAAAGTTTGAATTCGACCTCCCATGCCCTGGATGCCCTTAATAGAGAACTGAGGGAGGTCAGAGAAGCCACTCTGGAGAACAGGGCAGCAATAGACTTCCTTCTCTTGAAGCATAACTATGGCTGCGAAACATTCAAAGGGATGTGTTGCTTCAATCTGAACGAAACCTCAGAACTCGTAGGGAGGGACATCCACCATCTGAAAGAGCTAGCTCAAAATATTGGCCAGGAACAATCATTCCTGGACTTTTCATGGCTCTTCTCATGGATGCCGGATTTCCATTGTCTCAAAATCCTCATAACAACCACAGTCACCATTTGTGTCTTTGGGGCCCTCATGTGTTGCCTCTGTAGGTGCATATCACCCTGCCTCAGCTGCTTCAAGGCCTGTATTCCCTCCAAAAGGAGAAAATTAAAAAGAGGACAGGCAGCTATGATGATGATCCAGATTAATCATGAATACCAAGTATACCCAGACATTCAATCAGAAACCACCCATTAGAGGGGGAAAAAAAAATGAGGGATTGTGGAAAGGGAACTTCATGAGGACAGTGATGTCACCCAAGCAGGAAAAGCCCAAAGGGAACATCAGGACAGCCATAAAACAAACTTGCATAGGAAAAGAAATCAAATTAAAGGTATTGAAAGGAGCCCCCTAGACAAAAGCCAAGTAATTAAGAAAGCTAAGGAAATAAGAAAAGGAAAACCCTTACACAGGACATACCAAATCAGCCAAACAAACAGACAGGAATTACAAAATAAATCACAAAGGAAAAAGCTATTATAAAGCTAAAAGAGATTAGAAAAAAACCGATGATACAATCAAGCCGCCCTGCAGAGTTTATTTTCGCGCCTCGCTAAGTTTGCCTTCTGCTGAAAAAATAAACTCTGACGGGATTTTAATTTCTAAAACATTAAACATTAAATACAAAACAAACATTTATACACAAAAGGAGAAAAGGGTATAAAAACCGGGAACTTACCATTCAAAGTCAGCTAGCTAGCCCAGGAATGCAGTCACGCTGTCCCTTGCCTTCCTGGAAATAAAAAGATCCAGCTTTCAAGCAGTTGTCTGTATCCTTGCGCCAGAGCTCTCCCAGCGGGAAAATTTGAACTCTCAGAGAAAGGCACTTTGACAGCCTTTCTACAGATATTTATTAGAAATTAAACTAGAAGAAGAACAAGCTAAAGAAACAATGATTGCTTGGGGAAGAATTTTGGATATGGGATTGATCTAGAGAAATGGCAAAAATTGTGGTCTCAAAATTATAAAATGACAATGTTAACAGCATTTAAAGAAAATTTGTATAAGATGTTTTACAGGTGGAATTTTCCCCCGAAAATTCGGGGGGAATAGCAAGAATGTTCAAGAATAAATCCGAAAGATGTTGGAAATGTCATCAGATACCTGGCTCATATTACCATATGTGGTGGACTTGTGTGGATGCAAAAAAATATTGGACTAAAATCCACATGTGATTGGAAAAAATGACTAAAAAGCATATAGATTTAAAACCAGAGATATTTTTATTGGGAATTTTACCTGATACATACAGCAAAGATTTAAAATATTTGATTGTAAATGTACTAACAGCAGTTGGATTGTATTTGCTAAAAATTGGAAAAATGAGAAAACACCATCGCAGGAGGAAACTATCAAGAAAATACTGGAATATGCTGAAATGAGTAGATTGACATTTGAAATTAGAGAATAAGAGGATAAACAATTTTACAAAATTTGGGACCTTTTCTATCAATGGCTAGATAACAAAATATAATAATAGAATATGTAGAATTTTAGAAAATAATGAATATATAAAGATGTATTTATTTTCTTTTTTATTATTATATATATAAAATGTTTTTAGGATAGATTTGGGAGGACTATATGAATTGTTATAAAATAAACTAAGTAAAGTATAGCTATCTCACAAAGTATGAATGAACAAGATTATAGTCAAATGATTGATTAATAATACTACTAGGATATTCAATTTTTGATTGATAATATGAGTTATTCTGTCATGTCACTGTAATTGAGACTATGAAATCGAAGCACAAAAAATTTATAAACCAACCAACACACTGCTTGTATATTTATGGAAGAAAGTGGGATGTTTTTATGTTTTGTTTGTTTTTAAAAATCAATAAAACTTAACCAAAAAAAAAAAAAACCTGGTTCTCTTCCCTAATGATTTCTTCCAACAACCAGTTCACCAAACAGCTCAGAAAGTTAACAACTGGTTCTCCCGAAGTGGTGCGAACTGGCTGAATCCCACCACTGGACCTTTCTTTATATTTTCTCAAAGGGAAGACCGGAAGTAGTATTTTATTCATTTAATCATTGTAAAGCAAATCATGGCTTCTGTCATTTATAAGTACAATTTGAAGCTGCAACTTTAAGACTCACTTAATTTGAAGTAAGTTTCACTAAGTTTATTGAAGTCATTTAGACTTGTATAAGCTCACTTTGCTACATTTAATGTTGAAAAAGTATGGTCAGACTGACATAACAGAGGGGGAAAAATAAGTATGTGGCTTACTTCCAAACTCTTGGTAGTATGTCTGTACTGGACCTCAGAAGACTATCACTCAACTTTAAAATTCATTTCTCTTAATGTATCTATCCATAAATACCTCTTCATTGCTCGTAAATGACTTTCAGTGCTTTGAAATTCAACTCAGCTTGAGGCATATTTGAACCTGCTGTTTTTCAAAACACTTTCAGCCATAAATATATTTGAAGACCTGTGCCCACATGCAAATAGAATGGTATATTTGATTCTCCATGCCAAATAATAAGAAACTGGGAACCAAGGAACTTGAAAAGTTTTTCTTATTGGACTCCAGATGGACCCCCCAAAATTCATAATAACAATAACAATAGGGTTTTTTTTAAAAAAAACTGTAAATATAAAGTATACCAGCACTTATAACTCATTTATCTCAAAGGCTTTTAAATGGAACACCTAGGAAAAATTAAAACAATCTAAATTTCTTGAGCATTAAGCCCCTGTCACACTGCACCAACGGATGGAAAGAGGATGTAAAATGGAGAAAAACACTTGCCATCCATTGGTTAACGCGATGTTTCCGTTCTATACTCACTGCCTCCGTTTTGCTTCCTCTCTATCCGTCCAGCATCCGTCTATTGACGTTTCATCCGCTCAGAGGGTTTTGAGCGGAAAATGTATCCAATGCGTCCGTTCTGCATCCGCTAGGCATACGGGGGACATCCGTTCTGCATCCGTTACACATCCGCTATATACACTAGGCATCCGCTGCGCAACCGCGCAACTCACATCTGCTCGGATGCAGGGAGGAAGCGGAACGGACGCAGAACGGATGCACAGCGTTAGTAGCACGGATGGAGAAAGAATGAAAGCGGATGCAGCACACAAAGAAAGCATTTAAAATGGAAAAAACGTTCGCAGAGGGGACCTATCTCGGATATTAAGGATGCCTAGAGTATGCCTAGAGGATGCAAAAGGACACATAGGGGAAAACCTATATTGCCTATAAAAAGGGGGAGCAACTCACCTGCATCTCACTTTCAGACCAGCAGCCCTGCTGTGCAGACCTCTGCAGCCTTCATCTGACTCTTCCTCTTCCACAGCATCCAGTCATATCCACCATGGATCGTAACAAACTCCTTTTGGTAGCCACCATCCTTCTGCAACAGTGCGAAGCCATCTACAGGGTCTGTAAACTCTACTACAGGAAGAAAAAGAGGTGGCCAAGAAGCATCTGGGTCCGAAGATGGATCGGGAGAAGAGCAGAGTACGGGCTGTACAACAAGCTGATGGTGGAGCTCAGGAATGAAGACACTCGTGCAATCCAGAACTTCATGAGGATGCTGCCAGCCATGTTTGACAAAGTTGTGCAGCGGCTGAGACCCAGGTTGACCAAGGCAAACACTAACTTCCGGCGCAGCCTGGACCCTGGGCTCAAGGTGGCACTCACTCTGCGCCACCTGGCCTCAGGGACCACCTACAGGAGCATGCAGTACGGCTGGAGGGTGCCACACAACACCATCAGCATTGTGGTCAGAGAAGTGGTGCAGGCCATCATCGAAGAATACATGGAGGAGCACCTCCAGTGCCCCTCCACTGAAGAAGGCTGGAAGAAAGTTGCAGAGCAGTGGTATCAGAAGTGGAACTTCCCCCACACCGTTGGAGCCATAGATGGCAAGCACGTGGCCTGCAAAGCACCAGCCAAAACGGGGTCCACTTATTTCAACTACAAGGGCTTCTTCAGCATCGTCCTCTTCGCCATGGTCGATGCTGACTACAAGTTCATGTACATCGATGCTTCAGGCAACGGGTCAGCTTCAGATGCCCAGGTATACAACGCTAGTCACCTCAAGGAGGAGCTGGAACGCAATCTCATCATGGGCTTCCCAGATCCAGAACCCCTGCCCAATGACACGCAAGATGTGCCCTACTTCATCGTGGGGGATGACGCCTTCTCCCTCAGAACCTACCTCATGAAGCCCTACACTTCCAGACTCCTCACCCATGAAGAGAGGATCTTCAACTACAGGCTGTCCAGGACAAAATGGGTGGTGGAGAACGCCATTGGCATCCTGGCCAACAGGTTCCAGGTACTTCTCACCACCATGCAGCATTGCCCAGAGACCGTGAGGAGGATCGTGGAAGCTTGCCGCATCCTGCACAATCTCATGTGCACCCGCTACCCAGTCTTGCAGAACAGGCTCGTGGACCTCCAGCAAGGCAATGGGGACATGGAGCCTGGGCAGTGGAGGCAAGGGTGAAACCTGATAGACACTGAGGTTGTGCAAGGCCCCAACAGAGCCTCACGTGAAGGGAAGAAGCAGCGCAACCTCCTGAAACACTGGTGCAACTCCCCAGCTGGAGCAGTGGAGTGGCAAGACAGGATGATAGATGCTTAATGGATGCTTCCTTCAGCCTGTCTCATCACACGGATGAGATTGGGCCATGTATTTTGGGTGGGCCTACAATGAACAGGACATTTAATAAAGAGTTGTGTTGATGTTGACATGTGTGGATGAATGCTTACATTAGTACTGATAATGAAGGGCCATAGGTGTGGCACCTGGGAGGGAGGACCATACAGTCCCACTATGCTTGCACTGGAGGTTTATCTATCCCACAGCTATTACCCATCCCAAAGGTATCCCTGCCCATCCCAAAGGTATCCCTGCCCATCCCACTGCTATCCTTACCCATACCACAAGCATGCAAAGGCTTAAACCATTTCTAAAAGTTTCCACCAAGACTTTATTGACATAAATAAATGAAGCAAGTGTGTGAAGCAAAGATAAACTTTATTAATCACAAGCTGTAAAAGAAAAATGACCCAAGTCAAGTGTCCAAAGAAAGACCACAGGTAGCCACCCAGTCTCTGGCACACCTCTTGGTCACTCGGAGGTGTGCCCAGTCTCAGGGGTGAAGGGTCCAGGTGCTGTGGAGGTGGCTGCTGCTGGAGTGCTGGTCTGAAGCACCACTGGGGTGCCTGGCCCCGAGAGGACAATGGGTGATGGTGTGTTGAGGAAGCTCTTGGACAGCTGGCTCAGCCCCGTGATGTTGAGAGCTCCTTCCTCCATGCCATGTAGTGTCAGCCCCAGTACCGAGGACAGATGTACTGAAGCCGGGATTGGCTGTGGGGTGGAGGAAGGAGCAGTGTAGTGGGGCTGTCTGGTCTGCAGCTGTGTGAGGACTGGCGTTGGTGGCATCTGTGGCGTGGATGGCATCGGTGTCGTCGGTGGCATCATTGGCGTGGGTGGCGTCGGTGGCATTGGTGGAACCGGAGGCAACGGTGTCGTCCGATGACTATGTGCCTAGACTGGGAAGGGCTGCTGCCTGTGCTGCTGGACCTTCTGGTAGCCGTAGCCTTGGTAGGTGAGGACCTGTGGAAAGCCTTGGAATGTGAGGGACATCACCTGGGATGGAGGAGCAGACCTGGATTGGGTGGGAGCAGGTTCCTCTGGGTCTGGAGGGTTGTGAAGCAGCTCCGTGATCCGGTCCTTCACCACCTGGTACTGGGGTTCCGCCATGTCCGTGAGCGTCTGGTTGACATAGGTGAGGAAAGGCTTGCGGTTGGAGGATGAGGAGTCGATGTGGACCAGCTGAGAGAGGAGATCTATGCTGGTCCGGATGGTGTCCCTGATCTCCAGCAGGACAGTGTGGCTCTGCCCCTCCTGTCTGGCACTCTGCCTTTCTGTGGAGGTGGAGCTGTGGGTGGATGCAGGTAGGGTTGTGGTGGAAGTGCCGTCTCCTTTCTCCCACTGCACCAGGGAATCCTCCACGTGCTCCACCATGGTTAAACACCTGTCCGCGGGTTCTCCACCGTGGCACGCTCCACAGAAACCTGCCTGGAGACAGGAGCTGACTCTCGGCCAGAAGAGGACTGGCTCTCAGCAGGCTGCCGGAGAGAGAGGGTTGTGAGAGGGGCTGTTGCTGCTGCTCCTCGGTGGTGGATCTCACCCTCCAGGAAGCTGCACCTGGCCATGACATAGGTCTCTCTGTCCGTCAGCTTAACCGTGGCCTAGCCAGATTTCTTGAGATGCAGCTTCCCGTACCAGGTGTGCATGTGCTTCCACCAGCCGAGGAGCACCTCCGATGTGTAGCCCAGACTCTCCGCCTTCTCTCTCCAAGCAGCCTGCTTCCTTTTGGTGTCCCTGTATAGCCTGTGTCCCTTCCGCCACAGATAGTCATTCTCTTTCAGCCACTCCAGCACCTCATCCTCATGTTCCTCCTCAATGGAGTATTGCCTCCTCTCCCGTTCCCGCATATGCCTCTTCCTCCCTTTGGCAGGACCAGATGGGCCCTCATCAGTGGGGCTTCCAGTTTGTAGGGGCTGCTCCTCCACCCCACCACCAGCAGCAGCAGCAGCAGGATCATCATCATCAGCAGCAGCAACAGCAGCAGCATCACCAGCAGGATCATCATCATCATCAGCAGCAGCAGCAGCAGCAGGATCATCATCATCAGCAGCAGCAGCAGCAGCAGCATCACCAGCAGGATCATAATCAGCAGCACCAGCACCAGCACCAGCAGGATCATCATCATCATCATCAGCAGCAGCAGCAGCAGCAGCAGCACGAGCAGAACCAGGAGCACGAGCAGGACGAGCAAGACCAGGAACACGAGCAGGACGAGCAGGACGAGCAAGTCCAGGAGCACAAGCAGGACCAGCAGGACCAGCAGGATGAGGAGCAGCTTCAGCACCAGCAGAAGCAGAGTGAGGGCCAGGGGGCGGGAGGGTGGCCCTGCCCCTTTTGCCAGGGCTGACAGCAGATGGCTGAGGCTTCCTCTTTTTCCCCATGGTTGTGGGGTTGCTGGTTGGCAGGGAGGCTGGCAGGTAGCAAGGCTGGCAGGCAGGCAGGCACCAAGGCTGGCAGGCACCAAGGCTGGCAGGCAGGCAGGCAGCAAGGCTGGCAGGCAGCAAGGCTGGCAGGGAGGCATGCACCAAGGCTTGCAGGATGGCAGGCAGCAAGGCTGGCAGGATGGCAGGCAGCAAGGCAGGCAGGCAAGGCACTGAATGCTTCTGGCAGCAGGTCTTTCCTCTGAATGGTGACCAGCTTCCAAGCTGCTTCCCTTTATATCTGCGGGGCTGACGCAATAAATCCCCCCCCCCGCATGCGCAATTAATGCAAGGCATCCGCTAGGCTTCCGCTGTGCATCCGCTAGGCTTCCCCTGTGCATCCGCTTCATCCGCTGTGCATCCGCTGTGCATCCGCTTCATCCGTTCCGCGTCCGCTCTGTATCCGCTCTTTCCGTTCCGCGTCTGCTTTGCTGAGGCCCCCCGGAAGCCTAGCGGGTGTGCCATCCACTCTCATCTGCTTCCATCCGCTAGGCTTCTGCTCTGCATCCGTTTTCCATCCGCCCTGCGTCCTCCCCCCGTCTGTTCCTTTCCGTGTTATCTGCTCTGGTTATGCAAATTTTTGCCCCTTTTGAGAGCAGATAACAACGGATGGAACATTTTTCTCATCCACTGTGTCCTTTTTACAAACGTTTTGCATCCGTTGGGCAGTGTCTTAATTTACTACGGATTGTTACTTCTTTGCATACTATAGTTGTTTGTACATTTAGATTTTATATGCTTTCATACTATAACCAAATTTTAATTACATTTATATTTTACTGTTTTCTCTACATTTTCCTTGCTCCACAATTTATTTTTTCTGAGATTGTTTTGAATGTTTTCCTTTCAAGTTCAGTAAGAAGAATAAAGTGCATATTGCTCTACCAACTCCAAAAAAATCAAGGACACCAGTCCAGAAACCAGTTCTGATTTGGGAAGATGTAGCAGAGCTAACTGAAGGGTCATCCACATAGGCTCTTTGCCCTATGTCCATCATGGCGAACCTATAGCACGCATGCCACAAGTGACACACAGAGCTATTTGTGCGGGCACACGAGCCCCAGGCAAACTTACCACACTGCGCATACCCATGTCTCCCAACTGATTTTCAGGCCTTTTTTGGCCTCCCAGAGGCTCAAGGGAAGTCTCTGCAGCCTTTGCAGGCCAAAACACAGGCCCGTTCCGTCGCTTCCTGTATTTCCGGAAATACCAGAAGTGATGAAATGTGTCCATTTTTTGGCCTTCAAAAGCTACAGAGGCTTCCCTTGAGCCTCTGGGAGGCCAAAAAAGGCCTGAAAATCAGCTGGGAGGTATGCGCATGTGCAGTGCAGGTAAGGGGGTGGGGGGCATCATGCACATATCTGCAGGAGCCAGGGGTTGTGCGCATTGCCTTCATGGTGCTGGCATGCAAGTGCGCATGCACTAGCACACACGCAATTTTTGGCACAGGAGCCCAAATGGTTAGCCACCATTGCCCTATGTTCAGAGAAGCTCCATAGTCTTTTGCTGAAGATATATCTTCAATGCAGAACCCTCACCCATTTCATTATCGTTCATTATCTAAAGTATTCCCAAGGAAACAGAAAAAAACCTGCCATACAAACATTTAGGTTACATGGAGGAGGGATCTTCAGAGATCTCCAACTAACCCAGGGCAAGATTATATCCTTCCATTTGGCAGTTCATCTCTAGCTACCAAAGAGACCAGATACTACTTCCACATGATAATCTTCCCCTCTCTCTTTGTTTTTCAATGAGGTCAAAATTCCCATTGGTAATCAGGAACTTTCTAGCTTTGCTGGCTGGGGAATTCTGGGAATTGAAGTCACACTTAAAGTTGCCAAGGCTGGAGACCCCTAGTATAGCCTAATATCCTTGGGAGCAGGGCAGGAAGAGGCTATTCTACAAATTTACTAAAGTATGAATGCTGTAGGACTTTGTTCAATATAGATCTCTAGAGAATTGCACCAATAGTCCCTGTTGAAACAATAGTTCAAGGAATTAACTTAACTAAAGCTCCATTTTATTCAATGAGCTTAATTAAATTAACATTGGATAAGTCTGTATAGAATTCAACAATACTATTAATATAAACAGAAGTATAGCATAATGTACAATCAACCTAACTGACCATCTTCTATTTTTCTCTGAGCAATTCAGATCTGATACGGTACCCTGATTTAGTTGGCTTTGAAAGGGTAAAGACAATGCAAAAACATATTTCTATTGCACTACAACATAGATATAAATATATGATGGACAAGGTTTACAAAATATATTCACTGAATTGGAGGTATTATTTTCAAGGCAGAGAGTGGGGTCTTTGAACCTTTTTTCTGTTCTATAAATGCAGCAATCTAATGCTCGGAATAAGTCCTATTAATTCAGCGATATATCCTATCAAAACATGTGTTCATTATTGTTTGTTCTATAAGATGCAAAGAAATGTTTGTATAAGGAGTCTTTAAATTTGAGCTTCAAGTCCCAGAATTCCTCGGCCACCCATGCTGGCTGGGGAATTCTGGGAATTAAAGTCCACAAGTCTTAAATTTGCCAGGTTTGGAGACCCCTGGCGTAAGAGAGAAGCAGTGTAGCTCACAAAGTTATTGTACCAGTAGCTGGATGGTGAAATGCCTTCTTGTTAAAATCATAGTCTATAAAAAAAATATCCTGGCATTTTCTTAGTGAGTCTCTGCTTGGAGGCTGTTCTTAATTAAAAAGTAAAATGTCAAGCATTAATGGTGGGGGGGGGGGTGTTTCCCTGTGGGGGGTGAGGGTGAATCAGATTTATTAGTCACTTAGAAGCAGCCTATTAAGCCTTTTCTTGACAACATTTTACAAGGTACCTAAGTAATGCTGAACAAAATATTCTGAGCTGCATATAGACTGATATTTTTTCTTGATTATACAAATCTAAAGAAACTACGGGATTAGAATCAAGCTACATGCACGTTATTACACTGAGACCACACATTTCTTAAAATTGTCTTTATCTTGGAACTGCTCTTGTTACTGTTTTGAAAAATAACTATTATTCAAATTCAATAATATTATAGCACAATTAAAACATGGTTATGGTATATAGGAGTAGAGAATTGCTCTCCTATTTAAGACCAGCATCACATCATAGAATTGCAGATTCTTAGAATTGGAAGGGGCCTTTATATCAACATGTTCATCCTCCTAATTAATAGAAAAGTCCAAATTAAATCATCTCTAACAAATGGCTATCATACCTCTGCTTGAATGCATCCAGCAAAAGTGATTCCCAACAGGTATTGGAATTTGTTTCAGTTTTGCAACTCTCATTTTGGTATCATCTGCCCATTTCCTAATTTTTCATTTTACCTACTCACCCAAATTCATAAAGAAACTCCAAAATTAGCTCCAGAACTGTAGTACCTTGCTAATTTTTCTTCAATTCTTTGAGAAAACACTGCCTGCACATTTTAAGTACAGTACCTAATAGGTATGCCATCTAGCCCCAATTAGACAACTTGTAAACTTAGAACAACATGGAATACCTTTCAAAAATTTTAATGAAATCAAGATATATTGTGTCCAGAGCATTCTATGAAGAAAATTCTTTCTTCATTCTATGAAGAAAATTAATCGAATTGAAAATATTTGTTCTGGATAAATTCATGACTTCTACTAAGTCTTCGTTACTTTGTTTTCAAAGTGCTTATAGGTTCAGATATGTTCTGAAATCTTCCCATATACTGACTGATATTACCCTCATTAGAAACATTTCTCCTTTTTGAAGAAAAATATTAATGGCTTTCAGATCTACTTGTTGCAGAATACCTTATGCCACCAGACTCGAAATTCTAGACCTAGAAAACCTAGAAAAATACCTACGCCACCTTCAGTCCGATCTAAGTATCATACATAAAATCATACATTGCAATGTCCTACCTGTCACTGAATACTTCAGCTTCAACCCTAACACTACAAGAGAACACAATAGATACAAACTCAAGGTAAACTGCACCAAACTTGACTGCAGAAAATACAAACTCAGCAACAGAGTGGTCAATGTCTGGAATACTCTACCTGACTCTGTGATTTCTTCCCCAAACCTCAAAAACTTTAACCTTAGACTCTCTACTATTGACCTCACCCCTTTTCTAAGACGTCTGTAGGAGGCGTGCATAAGTGCACCAATATATCTACCATCCCTGTCCCATTGTTTCTTTTTATTTTTCTTATATGTATCCATTTCATGTATTCATAACTATGTTTACACTTATACCTGTTATCTTATAATTGCTTGACAAATAAAATAAATAAATAAAAATAAATACTGTCAGCCTTCCCACGTAAACCAGAAAGCCAACAGGAAAGAAGAATATATGAGCTAATTTTACTTTCTTATAAGGCTATAGTAACAGAATCTGGCAAGTCTGAAAATGCAAATATCTCACCCCCACTTTTAACTGTCTGGTCAATTAGGACAGGGCCTTCCTAAGTTTCTTTCTCTGACCATTAAACAAGGCTCCTCCTTCTCCCAATTGTTTCCTTGGCAATATCTCTTCCCCTTATTCCCCAGGGTAACTCACACATTCCATTACAATTTGTTCCAATTTGCTTTGTGTAGGCATTCTACCAAGCCAAGTTGATCAAAGCTTATTAAAAACTGAGGCAGAGCTACTTTGCTTCAGTCAGCCAGTTTGGTTCATTAGCAGCAGAAGCCATCAATCAAATAAAATGAAGTGGTTGCTCCACTTTAACAAAGAGAAGTGAAGCACCACTTCACTTCTTGGCTTTCCCTTCAAAGAGGTGCTTCAGTCAAAGCCTCCAGGAAGCAAAGTATCCTTTCAGTTTTGCACAGCTGTAGACAACATTTGACTCCTTACAGTATATTTGGCAAGGCTGAAGATAGTGAAAGGGAGAGAGTACGGGTAAGGTAGATGTATATGGTTTCAAAGACATTACTGTGACATCTTTGGGAGAAATACAAATACAAATTTTGGATAGTTACTATATACAATATTGTTGATCACATTAATGAGAAATTGGTCCCATGAATGAGACTTTGCCTATGTAATCAAAAGAAATTGAACTCCACTCAATGGCTTCGAATTAATCAAAGAGCTTATCACCTGCCTTTTACCTTTTTTAGGAATTTCCACCTGCCTTGAATATACTTTATTTGTGTCTTATGCTAATCTTTGCTATGAGTTTATTAAAATCTGCAGAGACTATTTCACTACAGGTAGTTCTCAGTTTACAATGGGAATTGGGACTAGAATTGTCACAGCTAATGATACAACACAATTATGAAGTGCAATGTCACATCACCATGTTGGTTAGTGATGGCATTTCCCCTTGTAAATTGAGGGTCATTAAGAAAGGACCTCATGTGATTATGACTTCCAACTTCCTGCCAGCTTCCCCATTGACTTTACTTGTGGGAAACTGGCAGAGCGTCAGACATCACAATCATTGCCCATGGCTGACCACACAGCACTGCAGCAGTCACAATTTTGAGAATACAACTGGTATGAAGTTCCTTGATGTTTCAATTATATGCCAGTAATGGATCTCAGATATTCTCTTCATTCTTTAAATTAGTGGATTTGAAGTACCTTAATTTAAAAATTTGTGCTTATGTTGCACCATTTTGGCTAACTGAAGGTTACAAACAGACAAGAGTTTTACCGAACACCTTTTCAGAATTCTACTTTTGTTTGAAAAGAAATTCTTTCCAAACTTGCTTCTTTATGGAAGGCATTTCCACAAGAAATCTGTCTACTCACCCACATGATCATGCTTTAGGCATCAGGTTAAAGTGTTTTTGTTATCTGAAGCATTTTAATTAATTAAAGTTTTAACTACTGGCAATATTGTTTTCTATTTTAAAGTTAAATAGATTGATTGCTGATTTAACTACTTTATTATGTATTTAGTATAATGTGAACACCCTGGGATATATTTTTAAAGGGCAGTATATGGATGCTTTAAATTAAATTACAGTCTCCTTTCAATGCCCTAATTACATAGTCCATTTGTATGTATAACAACATGCACATTGTTACTTTTATGCATGATCTACACTATTTTTCCCAAGTCGGAATTATGCTATTATGGCTGAAATAAGAGTTTATTTTCAGGAGATGTTTCCTGGTTCGTGCAAACGTGACAGGAACCAGATTTAGTTTGCAATTTTGCCAGACCCAAATGAATTATTCCTGCCCCTAAACAAAGCCCCCTAACCTCCCCCCCACTAATCCTCTCCTTGCAGAAAATAAAGTATTTCTCCTCATTAAGAAAGACGGAATAAAATTGACTAAGAGCAGCGAAGATCCAGCCCCGTGTGATTGACTAAGGCAACCTTAATAAGGACATTGGCCAAACTAATGGAGTGATAGGCACCTAATCTCGTCAACGTTGCTAACGTTGCTTTCTTGCTAACAAGAAAGAATGGCTATTTCCATCACCTCTGCTGCCTCTAAAAAGCACAAGGCATCTTAACAATAAAACATCTCTGGTTACACAATCAATCTTGCCCTGTTTTCCCTCTAGGGTCCCAAGATCCTAACGGAAAATCAGAACTCTAAAATTTCCCATCTTACAATTCAACATCTTCATAAAAGATCTTCCTTTCTATTGTCCACGTCTCTCTTTCTTTACAAGTAGAACTCAATTATCTTTGTTTCAACAAAACATAATCTTCCTCCTCATAATTGCACTTGCTCTTTTGCATATACAACAATACTTAATTTCAGGACAAAGACAGTGTGAATTAACACAAGGAGATCAGGAACAGAGGTAGCTAGCCAGGGTGATCCTCATTCATTTCTCTCACACTTTTCTACATAAAGAGGCCAACAGAATGAGCCTCTCATCTAAAACACCTCAGACTATGTTTGTTATGTAGGGTAAAACCTATTTAAGAACAGGTTGCCCAGGCAATAATTAACTTCATTAAGAATTGCTTTTCTTTATACTTTAAATGCACTAATTTTTATAAATATTGTTTTCGTTCACAAAAGCCAATCGTCCAAAAATGGAAGTCTATGAAGAAGCTTCAAATTTTAAGAGCTCCTGGGAATGTAATTTTACTGCTTAGTTGAATTGCCTTGAATTAAAATTTATAAATTTATATAATTTATTGATTTTAAAATTTATGTTACAAAATTATTGATCATTTAATAATTTCCAACACTGCATCATACGTTACATTATTTCCCATCCATAAAGAGGGCCCAGGGCAATAGCACCCATCATCCCCCAGCAGCACCCATCACCACATGTGTGTAGAACCAGTGTTAGCATTTTTCAAATTTGGCAACATTAAGATGTGTGAACTTAAACTCCTAGAATTCCTCAGCCAGTATGCCATTCAAAAAACACCAATTTATATGAAAATTAACTCCTTTTTCATACAAACTCCTTTGGATATAATGTTCCCTGCTGCCCCCAAACAGGATGTAGTTCCAAGCTTCATAGGATTCCCTTGTCTAGTGTCCTGGAAATTGTCAAGATTGTCAACAGATGGGGAGTCACCTCTTCAACTGTCCAGCCTTCTATTTTATCAGCCCAGGCTTCAGCATTAGATTTGGATCAACATTGATCAAATGTCCTTCTGGTGATGTCTGTGCTTAAATCTTTTTATCTCTCAGACCCCATTAATATTACAAGTTTTGGTGCCCCAGCTAAACCAACATCATTGCATTTCATGGTTCAAGCTTCAAAAATCTTGGTGTTTTAGCCCAAGCTTGTCTGTGATATATACTGGACTGCATCCTGGTCTGAAAATACCCTTGAGGTCCTTCAGGACAAAGGGATCTATTAAGAATGTATAGTCTGTATATACAATCCACAATCAAGACCTTCAGTCCCCAAATTGCAGGATAATTAGCCTTTTAAATTAATAAATCAGATGCCACCAACATTTTTTTAAGGAAAGACGAGACCAAATGAATTGCTTGTGGCTTATTTCGAGTTTTCTTAATGTTGTAAGAGATTTTTCTTTGCTACAACCAATAATCTACTGTGTCTAAAAAGTAAAATTACCACAACATGCACAAATGCAGCAGCAGTGAACAGCATAAATTATGATATAAATTGTGAATTACTAGTGTTTATTGCTAATTCCTTAGAAAATGATTTCAAAGCATCATTTCCAAAGTGCTTTAATGCGAATAAAAATGTTTTAATTTTTCAAGTAATTTTACAGTTTTTAGTATCATAACACATCACGTTACTGGGGATAAAGGGATATCACCTTAAAAAATAATTAAGCATTCTTCTCTCTACCAAGGACAATGTATACAGGTAATCCTCAACTTATGACCACAGTTGAGCCCATTTCTGTTAGGTAAAAGAGTTGCTAAGTGAGTTTTGACCCATTTTATGACTTTTCTTGCCACAATTGTTGTCAGTCACTGCAGTTGTTTAAGTTAGTAATACTGTTATTAAATAAATCTGGCTTCCCCAGTGACTTTGCTTGTTATAAGGTCACAAAAGTTGACCATATGACACCCCCCCCCAGGACATTTGCAGCTGTCATAAATATGAGCCAATCACCCAGCAGAATTTTGATCAGGTGTCCATGAGGATGCTGCAAAGGTTGTAAGTGTGAAAAATGATCATAACTCACATTTTTCAGTGCTGTTGAATGGTCACTAAACCATTCATGGTTGTAAGTTTGCTCACTGTAAATGGTGACCAAAGGCAAAAGGAATGGAAACACACCTTTTAGCTGCTCTCGCTCCCCTCCTCATCCTTTTGCTGCAAGCTAAACCAATTCCTTATATAGGAATTTTGAAATCAATGTGTTAGAGCAGTGGTTCTTAACCTGGGCGATATTGCCCCATAGGGGGCAATTTCATTTTTATGGGGGGGCGATGGAACGAAAAGGGGCGATGCAGGGCCCAGGGAACGGAAGGGGGGTGATATGGGGGCGATGGAACGAGAAGTTTTGGGGACACTTTTGAGGGTTTTTTCGTGCAATGAACAGCTTTATATCTGTCATATAAAAGCATCAGATTGTTCGCTATTAGTGGATTGAACTGTGTTTTAAAATGTTCTGTAAAAAAATTTCTTTGTATCTTTTTAACCCTTTTTATAGTATGCATGAATATATATTTTCCTCGAATCTCAATTTAGTTTCAGAGTTTTCGTCTTGAAATTCTTAGTTCCTGCACTGCGATTTGTTCTTATGCCCTTTTTATATGTCTTTTTGCATCTTAAAATTCACTTGTGATTAAATCATTAAATGTTACTGGTTTTTTTCGGGCATTTCATTTTCTTGCAATTGAATTTTGTTTTCAGTGGTTGTTGCACTTAAGTGTCTTGAATAAATAAGATAATAATGAAATACTTGTTTCACGAAGTTTGGGAGTAAAGTGACGGGTGGCATCAGAATTTTTCACACAGTTGAGATATGGGAAAAAGCCTGGAAATAAATTATTTTCATCAATATGTCCTGATGGCAATTTTAAAGAAAACAAAAAATATGTTTGCATAAATTGAAGAATTATTTCCGTGTTGTGTTATGTTGGGGGAGGGGGGACCGATGACAACTTCCTCAATGGCTCAAGGGGGCAATTCTTTCAAAAAGGTTAAGAACTACTATGTTAGACTACTATTCCTCCAAAAGAATCAGAGATGAGCAAACAACTACGTATCTTCTATTTATAACCTGTTCGGCAAATACAAGCCAAACTGAGTACCTTAAAACTCCAAAAATCGGATACCAAAATAAAGGAACAAAGATTCTAATTGTACGTATCTATGTTTGTCAATCGAAGTTGTATTATTTACAGAGACCAGACCTGCCAAATGCTTTCTTACCTGATCAGCACACAAATTATGCTCTGTCCCTGAGAAAGATGCAGTTGAGGTAATTTCATAGCATCATAATCACACTGAAATTGCTGGTACTGGTGAATAGCTTTAAATAACAATGTGGTGAACTGTCTGTTTTGCGGTTTTTCACCTCATGCTACTGAATTAGTATTATTCTTTTATTCCATCTGTTTTTCCAAAACAAATGAATTTTCATTTACATCATAATTTGGAAGGGTTTGGGGTTTTGTTCTGTGTCTCCACACAGATGTGGAACCAAGGGTTAAATATCAAGGATGTCATTCAGTGGAAACTGCTGCGGAACAGGAATCCTACTCACGTTTTTTGAGCACACTAGCATATCACAGATGGCTTCATAGGAGTCAGGAGGCCTGAAATGGAGTCATCACTCAGTCGCCAAATGGAAAATACAGAGCCCACCCTTTTAAATAAGGGACAATTCATTCAAACGGATTTTGCAAAAATGGAGTAGGTCTCTTTGAATGGGCTATTTTCCTTTCTCAACTTTACAGTATTTTCAAAAGCTTAAAATCTACCCAATGGCATGTTTCTGCAGCAAAATGCAGCACAAACCAATAAATGTGAAAGTATGGGTGTTGCTCCATTTCCATTGAATGGTAAGAAAAAGAATGTATGCAAAATTCAAAATTATCTCTGTAGTCATTGTTCCATCATTTCAAATAAAAATGTTAAACAGTCCCCAGAAATTTGTAAGGGACACAGAAAGATTTTTTAGGTGGAAGGGAGGGAGGGAGGAAGGAAGGTTATATTTACACAGAGTAATAGAATAACAAAGTTGGAAGGTACCTTGGAGGTCTTCTAGTCCAACCCTGTTCAAACAGGAGCCCCTATACCATGTTAGACAAACAGCTGCTCAATCTCTTCTTTAAAACCTCCCATGTTGGAGCATTCACAACTTCTGAAGGCAAACCATTCCACTGATTAATTGTTCTCACAGTCAGAAAATTTCTCTTTATTTCTAGGCTGGATCTCTGATAACTTTCCCTTCTGTTGCTTCTTCTTTTGTTTTCAGGTGCTTTGAAGAATAGGTTGACTCCCTCTTCTTTATGGCAAGCCCTTAGATGTTGGAAGACGGCAATCATGTCACCCTTAGTCCTTCTCTTTATTGGATTAGCCGTACCCAGTTCCGACAATGACTCTTCATATGTTTTAGCTTTCAGTCCCTTAATCAAGTTATATCAACTGAGAATGCATATCAAATATAGTGAAGTTAAAAGACCTGCATAACCATATTTAATGGAGGGAAAACAAAAATAAGTGAATTCAAAGATAAAGAAAAACAAAACTTGGTTGCTGAATGTGTGGGTATCCTGCCAGTTTAGTGGACATATGGAGAGTATAGCATGGAGATGGGCATCTAAAATGCCCCAAATGCAATTATATGCCCCAGAAGCGGGGAGCTATAGGAATGCTGAATCCAAGTTATAAGTAGCACTAAAAAGGTATGTTGTCATTTTCAATGGCTGCTAAATGACTTGGTCGTAAGACTACCTCATCCCCATCAATCAAATTGTTTTCCCAATAGAGCAGAATGGAGAAGTCATAACAGGAAAATGTAATGACTATGTACTTGCTTTTTCTACTGATGGACACAGTCAGCCTGCCATGCCTCAATAAATCAGTCCTTGGGCTAGATTGCAGATTTCATACATAAGCAAATCAGCAATATACATCCTTCAAATAAAGACTGGACTTGTCATGCCCAGCTATAATCTCTCAAATAGGTTTGTTTGCATTGCCTGAGATCCTTGAGAAGAAGGATCATGTACCATTCTCTGAGGTCTCCTAGCACGTCACTATACAAAACTAAGAGCCCCGTGGCAAGAAATATTTGTCAGAGAGCAAAGGTGAAAAATGTCAGCAATGAGGCATGAAAGCTGGAGTGCATTTATATGGCTATTCTAACATATGACTTATGACCAATCTCACATCCTTGTTTTTTCCTTGGGGCAGGTAGTATATATATCTATAGCTTTGTCTCCATTGACAGGGATTCATGCTCTCTTGGATCATAAATGCTGTCAGCCACTATAATTTCCTCAGCCTTGTCTAGATTCAGAGGCTGTTCTATTGTAAAACGAAGATGAAAAGGCCAAACATTTCTGTTCCATTTATCTGTCTATCTGTCACATTTATAAAGCTCAAACTCCTGACAGAAGATCGCCTGCAGCTTCTCATCCAGGAATGGAATCCAGGATTTAAAATGTTCCTTTCTTAGTCATGAGAAAAGGCTATAACCCAGTGGTGGGATTCAAAAATGTTTACTACCGGTTCTGTAGGTGTAGCTTGGTGGATACGGCATGGCTTGGTGGGTGTGGCTTGGGAAGGATACTGCAAAATCTCCATTCCCACCCCACTCCAGGGGAAAGATTACTGCAAAATCCCCATTCCTTCCCCACCCCACTAACCTGATTATTGTACCTTAGGATTATCATTAAGTGTTGTACCTTATGATTCTCAACTCCTGATGAATGTATCTTTTCTTTTATGTATACTGAGAGTATTTACACCAAGATAAATTCCTTGTGTGTCCAGTCACACTTGGCCAATAAACTATTCTATTCTATTCTGATTTCCAGCTCCGTTCTCCTGTGCAGGGCAACAAAAGAAGACCCAGACGATCAGCTGGGACTTAGGAGGCAGAGAATAGATGGGGATGGGGCCAGTCAGAGGTGGGATTTACCGGTTCTCCGAACTACTCAAAATTTCCGCTACCGGTTCTCCAGAACCGGTCAGAACCAGCTGAATACCACCTCTGCTATAACCCCAACAAACCCCAAATACAAATACCAAAAACTGAGCCCATTTTTCTACATGAGGAAAGTATTGCTTGTCTTGATCTTCTGACAGTTTTCCTCACCACTAGATTTAAGCCACTAAACCAATATCTGATGAGAGGATAGCTCTACTGTTGAATCATTAAATTTGTGTGCCCATATCTCTCAATGACATTTTGTGGCTCACAACAATCAAATAAATTACAATAAAACCAATAAAAGATAAAGATAAAAGATGGCAAGCGTGATCAAGCAAGAGGTATGACTCTTCCTTGCCAAAGGCCCCAGTGAAGACAGAGGTCCTTATAGATCTTCTAAATCAGGAGTCTCCAACCTTGGCAATTTTATGCCTGGTGGACTTCAATTCTCAGAATTCCCCAGCCAGAATTCTGGGAATTGAAGTCCGCCAGACTTAAAGTTGCCATGGTTGGAGACTCCTGTTCTAAATAACAGCAAAGTGAGGGTCATCCAGATCTCAGAAGAAACCTCCTTCCAGGTGCTGCTACAGAGAAGGCACAATTCTGGGGTCTTGACAGATGACATTGTTTAGTTGAAAGAACTCAGAGCATCCTGCAAGATTGAATTGGCCAGGCAGATTCTAAGGGAAAGAGGGGATCATTTAAGTAATCAAACCATCATAGGTCAGTAGCAGTGGCAGGATTCAGCCAGTTCGCACCACTTCGGAAGAACTGATAGTTCTGAGCAGTTTTGTAAACTGGTTATTGGAAGAAATCATTAGGGCAGAGAACCGGTTGTTAAATTATTTGAATCCCACCACTGGCCTGGATCACACCCAAAAACAAAGAGAATTAAGGTGAGATACCAGCCTGAACTATACCACAAATGTATAAAAGTCTGAGTACAATTAGCAAATAAACCATTTCAACATGTAAATTGAGAATTAATACCTTTAATAACATCAAAATAAAGGTGCTTTTTTCAAGACAACTGGACTTTCTGGTTTTTCTTTGATGACGTTTCGCTTCTCATCCAAGAAACTTCTTCTGCTCTCTAAGCTTTTGATATAAACTTATCATATATATGTGTGTGTGTCTGTGTGTATTTTATATTACATTATATATAATATATTATATATAAATTTTTTATACATACATATATATATATATATATATATATATATATATATGTGTGTGTGTGTGTGTGTGTGTGTGTGTGTGTGTGTGTGTGTGTTTTCTGAGGTTTTCGCGGGTATTTGTATATGGATCTTTGGTTATTCGGGTTTTCTCCCGCGTAGAATTAAAGTATCTAGGCAACGTTTCGATGAAGTCTCATTCATCATCTTCAGGCTTGTTTCTTCAGCTCTGTGCTTCTCAGA
>BLBF01000002.1:79051504-79071684 GCA_015471245.1 Laticauda colubrina
ATGCTGTTTAGCTTCCTTCGGGTATTATAGGGACGCTTTATATAATTATATAAAATATATAAAAGTATAGATAAACTATATATAAAAATATATTATATATAAATTATATATAAAATCAAGATGGAAACAAAAACAAGGGCAAAACTGAATATGGGTCAACAATCACAATATTTTATACCAGTCTAGGCTCATATTTTAAGTGTACCGGCCACTAAATGAAGCAGTCACTGAGTGGAGCTATACCTCTGCTTATTATTTTACTTCAGCTTTCCTTTGCTTTAGACACCTGCAAATGTCATAAATGCAAATTGGTGATAAAGTTAATGTTTTACCCATACAGCTGGGAACTAAGCACCATCTATATTCCTTTAGATGCACAGGTAAATACCTCCTTAATGTACAGGTCCTAATTTTTGCCAAGAATTCATTAAACAATCAAGAGCAATTCTTACAAATATTATTGTATTGCATATAATTGTCTCCTAAGGAGAAAAAAGTCTCTTCAGGCTGTTTTAGTTCTTTTACAAGTGCAACTCTGCTTGCTTGTGTTTTTCCCATCCAGCTGACACAGATAAGCAATGGTATTGGCGATAGAAAAGAGGATCATTATAGGTTAAATTTAGATACAGGAAAGTGATGGTATTGATTTTGTACTAAGAAAACAGGAAAGTAGAAAAAGGAAATTGCTAGGTTGTAGCTTCTTCCCAGCAATGCTTTTGTTTCTAATACTTTACTGGACAAAATAGATTAATTCAATTTAACACAGTGTCCCTAATCTAACCAGACTGAATCTTCCAGTTGTTTGCCTTTAAACTGATGCTTTTCTCATACATTCATTCTTAGTAAAACTCAGTTACAAAATAATGCACAAGCCTCTCCTTTGATTTTTATCAGACACATTTCCATGACAGGTTGCAAGTAAAAATTAAATTCTAAAATCTAGATTCAATCCCGTTTTCATGCAGAATATAACAACAAGGTAACAGCAATTAATAATGTGGTATTTGTTTCACTAATTACACACTTCCTAGTGGGTTTGATCATGTGTTTTTTGAATCAAGCTCTGCTTGGTCTGAGGAAATACCCACATTTCATACATCAGAAAATCACTCCTTTCATATTCTCTGTGCCAGTCTTCCTTTAGAGAAGTCTTCCTTTTGACAAGACAATGGCATCATTCATTACCTTGATCTCCTACTGGTACTGTATGTTCAGTGTTTTTCTTTTTAGTAATCTCATATTCATAAATAGGGTTGTAGCAAATAGAATTAATTGAATCTGTTCTTAGTAAAGTCAACAGGCCAAGTCTCTAGTCAATGCTATGCTAAGATTTTAGCAATGTGGAAAATATAGTTTTCAATCATTATGACAAAAGCTAATGCGGTGGGTCATACAAGCACAATAAAAATGATATTGCTTGTTTTACACACACACACACCGGGGGGGGGGGAGAGGGAGAGGGAGAAGGAGAGAGATCTTAAAACTATGTACACATATTATGCATGTAGAATTTACCAAACCCATTGGGGAAATTTCACAGTTTTCTTAAGGCTACATTCAGATACGCAATGGCTTCAGGTCCATTAACTTTCAGTGTATTTCACAATAGAAATGCAATGGTTTGCAGTCTTAGAAAAGCATCTGTTTTTTTTAAAAAAGATCAATTTCCTTTCTGCAAAATACGTAAGGACGTGTGCTAAATTGTATTTCCGTTTTGGTCAGGAAACAAAGCACAGCAGAATGCTACTTTCAGGAAATAAATCCCAATAATGCTGCTAATTGTAAGAAAATGACATTTACTGGGTGCTTTTGATAATCAACTCCATTCCACGAACCAGTCTGTTGCTAAGGGAAAACAATCACATACATGTCTATGGTGAAGCAATTAATGGAAATTTCTACTTAGTCCACCTGCCCATTGCCAACAGAAACTAGTCGGATCCTTTTGGAAAAGTCAATAGCGTCCCTTTTCCCAGTACCTGCATAACTGAGGATATCCTATGTTTGAACATGAATGTTTTACTCATCATCAATTTTCCAAAGCTCTTTGAAAAGTTTGCTACATAAATGGAAATATACCTCCTCCAATAGATGCTGTCTAATCCTTCCATTTCCCCCCCTCAAAACTGTAGTTCTCTGATGGGTTAATACATTGATTTTGGAAATACACTCTATTGGAGCAAAAAAAAATGCAATATTTTTTCTCAAATAATACATTCCTCATTAATTCTAATTACGTTAAAACACATTTCACTTTGGAGTCTGTTTTTTATCTCCTGTCTAAGCAGCACAGAAAAATTATTTTCAAATCTAGACAGCGCTGTTCTTTAAGAAAAGGTCAGCACTGAATGTTTTGTGGAACAAAACTATACAGTTCAGCTCCTCTGGCTGCTTATGAGGACCTGAATCTTTCTGTAAAAGCAACATGGGTTTAGTTCTGTTGTTCACAGAGTGGCAATAATGGCTAATGGGACTTGGAAACCAGAGTCACATTGGGCTTCTGTTCAAATAGCTCTTGAAATTGCAATAATACAAGTCATCAAAAGTCTCCAAACAACTGTGCGCAATTTAGAATTTAATTTAGAAATACCGACCCTGATACAATTCCAGTTGGGATTGAAGGTGGTACTTTCCCATAATCATGAGTCAGTAAAAGAGAGATGTCTGCTCATTTTCTGTATTTGGCAAGAACCTAAAATTGCTTTCTTCTTCTTGGTCCTGGGCATAAGTATGTTCTAAGTAATAATAAACTGGAAAGATATTTAAGAAGGTACATTCAAAGCATTTCTATGTGTTTCTTTTTCCTTTTCTTTGACAGTGCAAGGCACACAACTTTGTGTGAGTTTTTTCCCCATTTTTCTGTCCCTACAGGTAGTCATGGAGTTACAACCATTTGTTTAGTAACTGTTCAAAGTTATAATAGCACTGATAAAAGCATCTTATGACCATTTTTCACACTTAGGACAAGTTGCAGCATCCCCATGGTCACGTGACTAAAATTCGGGCACTGGGCAACTGGCATGTATTTATGATAATGTGATCACCATTTATAACCACCTCAGCAGGTTTCCTATAAGCGATGTCAATGGAGTCAAAAGTCAAAGCCAGATTTGCTTAATGACTGTATGAGTCACTTAACAATTGTGACAAGAAAAGTTGCAAAATGGGGCATAACTCAGTTAATTAACTGCCTTGCTTAGCAACAGAAATTTTGGGCTCAATTGTGGTCATAAGTTCAGGATTACCTGCATTTTTAAAACTAGTAAAATATTTTTTTTTTGAAAAGTAGGTACATTTACAGCAAATAAATGGAAGAGCCAAATGAATTTCATATGCCTGAAGGAAGCTTCTAGTTTTTGTGAGTTTTTACTTTGGTGGCAAAGGTCATAATAAATTTGATTGATTGATTGAAAGTTATTACAAAGAGGAATATCTTCGTACACAGTTAATTGGCATTTTTAAGAATGTACACCCAAACTAACACAAAACCAACATAGAACAGACTATTATCTATTTCTAAATAGATTCCACATCCTTGGGCACTTGGCTGAGCTTCCGATTCTATGTAGATTATTACAATTAAAAATATACACATGTAAGTAAAAACAAAAACTCAGTCCATTTTTCTTCATGAGGAAAACATTTCTGTCTTGATCTTCTGATAACCTCCTTCATCACTAGATTTGGGGGTAACCATCAATGGTGAGATTCAAATTTTTTTACTACCGGTTCTGTGGGCATGACTTGTGGGCATAGCATGACTTGGTGGGCATGACAGGGGAAGGATACTGGAAAATTTCCATTCTCTCCCCACCCCACTAACCTGCTTTCCAGCTCTGTACTTCTGTGCAGGGCAACAAAAGAAGACCCAGCTGATCAGCTGGGACTCGGGAGGCAGAGAATAAATGGGGGCTAGGTTAGTCAGAGGTGGTATTCCGAACCACTCAAAATTTCCATTACCAGTTCTCCAGAACTGGTCAGAACCTACTGAATACCACGTCTGGTAACCTTGATACCTAAAATTGTCAGCTAAAATAGGCTGTCTTTCTGGATGATGGTAAAAGTTACTGTAATCAGTAGCCTAGATCTAAGGATCCCAAAAAAAGGTGGTGTTCAGTTCACGGGAAATGAGACTCAGAGATCAGTATAACTTCAGCTCTTTTATTTAGTTCCGAAAGTCCGTTTTAACCAGAAGCCGTGGCAGCTCTTTTTATAGAGAGCTGCTCGCGGCTAGTGTCCAATGACGGCTACTTGTTTTTCCCACCGCTGAATTGGCCAATCATAGCCCTGCTATGATTGGCCAATCGGCGTCGAGAAAAGTAGCCAATCAGCGTTGAGTATTTGTTGTCCAACAGGAATAGCCTATTAGGTGTATGTTAATATGGAACAGGTGGCTTGTTTTTCTGACAGCTGAATCAGTTTATCACAGAACTGTCCTAATGGGATCAAGTCTGCTTCTTTATTTCCTTATTATTCTTCAATTCAAGGAGAAGATTATGCCACCAATGCACAATACATTGCTTCAACAATACATTGCTCCAAGTCTTCCTGGGTTGTATACCCAGAATGGTGACCTCTGATTGATTGACTTTTTGTAAAATTCTTCTTTTTAAATGTTGTGCATTGCTACCTAAAAAATTCTTTCATGCAATGCACTGCTCCTCTTAGAATTGGAGGGGTCACTTGAAGGCCTCACCTGGATCATAGGGCCTTATATTAGTGTCTAGATTACTAATTGAAGGGTTCTTTGTGCTCTCTGAGATTGGTTGTTTTCTTGTGGATATTTAATTACCCAAACTAGGTAACATTATCAGTGCTGATGCTAGGAAAGGTTGGACACCACTGTGATGAATACTTTCCAGAGACATGCCAGAAAAAGAAAAACTAAACTTTAAAACAAACTCCCAAAATTAAATCCAAAATCAAAACTAGCATGATTTTACTAGTTTGGGTAATGAAGTGCCTGCAAGAAAAGAACCAAGTTCAGAGAGCACAAAGAACCCTTGGTTCATCCCTGAGATACAAATATTCTCCTTTATTAGGATTCTAACTCTCACAGCACTTCTAGTTGTGGCCCAATCCATGGGGGTGACAAGGAACAAAACTGGGTGTTCTCAGTTTAGGTCTATATATTTTATAGGACAGGGTCTACATATTTTATCATGCTGGGATCAACATGGAGATCTTCAAGAACATGGGGAAAATGAGAAAATGAATCTGTCCCAGAAAAGAATCCCATTAACCTCACATACCTCCCAATCTATATGCTGATTTCCTCCAACTCCATATTCTGCCATTTTCCTTTGTCTCAAAACAGCTTTAATTTTAAGTTACTGAAAATTCACAACAGCTCAAGAGGAGGCTGCAGATAACACAAAAACATTTGTCAACTGCATGAGGCACTGAAGCTGTGGGTTGTGCATCAAACATGTAGGCAAATAGACATGGAAATATGTTTTTATGGCTCTGAGTGCACATTAATAAAACTACAGATTTGGTGCCAGAAAATCTTTTTCTCAAATTTGCTCCTCATAAGTATCAATGTTGAACAAAATATAGTATTTGTCCATAAGAAAAATATTTAATAAGGAGGGTTATTACTAATAAATAAAAATAATATTTACTGTATTATCATTCTCAATTTGTTCTAAGTTAGGCAAAGTATGACTTTATTAAAGGCCCTGTCACACTGCCCAACGGATGCAAAATGTTAGTAAAAAGGACACAACGGACGAGAAAAATGTTCCATCCGTTGTTATCCGCTCTCAGAAGGGGCGAAAATTTGCATAACCGGAGCGGATAACACGGAAAGGAACGGACGCGGGGAGGACGCAGGGCGGATGGAAAGCGGATGCGGAATGGAAGGCCAGCGGATGGAAGAGGATGAGAGCGGATGGCACATCCGCAAGGCTTCCGGGGGACCTCAGCAAAGCGGACGCGGAACGGATACAGCGGATGCAGAGCAGATGCTAGGCGGATGAAGCGGATGCAGAGCGGAAGCCTAGTGGATGCACAGCGGAAGCCTAACGGATGCCTAGCGTTAATTGCGCATGCGGGGAGGATGCATTGCATAAGCCACACGGATATAAGGGAAGCAGCTCGGAAGCAGGTCACCATTCAGAGGAAAGACCTGCTGCCAGACGGATTGACAGCCTTGCCTGCCCTGCCTGCATGCCTGCCTGCAAGCCTTGCTGCCAGCCTTGCTGCCAGCTTCCCTGCCAGCCTTGCTGCCAGCCAGTCTGCCTGCCAGCCTTGGTGCCTGCCTTTCTGCGAGCCTTGGTTCCTGCCTTCCTGCCAGCCTTGGTGCCAGACTGCCTGCCAGCCTTGGTGCCTGCCTGCCTATCAGCCTGCCTGCCAGCCTTGGTGCCAGTCTTCCTGCAAGCCTTGGTGCCTGCCAGCCTCCCTGCAAGCCAGCAACCCCACAACCATGGGGAAGAACAGAAAGCCTCAGCCATCTTCTGCCAGCCCTGGCAAGAGGGACAGGGCTACCATCCCGCCCCCTGGCCCTCACTCTGGTTCTGCTGGGGCTTCTGCAGCACGGGCTCGCTCTTCTGGGGCTGGGGCTTTTGCTGCTTCTGCTTCTGGAGGAGCTGATGACAAGCACTCCAGCACCAGCCACCTCCACAGCACCTGGACCCTTCACCCCTGAGACTGAGCGACCAAGAGGAGTGCCAGAGACTCATTTTTGTTTGATAGCTTGTTGTTAATAAAGTCTATTTTTGATTCACACACTTGCTTCATTTCTTCTTTTTAATAAAGTCTTGGTGGAAACTTTTAGAAATGGTTTAAGCCTTTGCATGCTTGTGGGATGGGTTAAGATAGCAGTGGGATGGGTTGAGATAGCAGTGGGATGGGTTGAGATAGCAGTGGGATGGGCAGGAATACCTTTTGGATGGGTAATAGCTGTGGGATGGGCAGGGATACCTTTGGGATGGGTAATAGCTGTGGGATAGATAAACCTCCAGTGCAAGCACCACTGGATGGTCCACCATCCCAGGTGCCACACCTATGGCCCTTTATTATCAATAATAATGTAATCAATCATCCACACATGTCAACATAAACACAACTCTTTATTAAATGCCCTGTTCATTGTAGGGCCACCCAACATACATGGCCCAATCTCATCCGTGTGATGAGACAGGCTGAAGGAAGCATCCATTAAGCATCTATCATCCTGTCTTGCCACTCCACTGCTTCAGCTGGGGAGTTGCACCATTGTCTCAGGAGGTTGCGCTGCTTCTTCCCTTCATGTGAGGCTCTGTTGGGGCCTTGCACATCCTCAGTGTCTATCAGGTTTCGCCCTTGCCTCCATTCCCCAGGCTCCATGTCCTCATTGCCTTGCTGGAGATGCACGAGCCTGTTCTACAAAACTGGGTAGCGGGTGCGCATGAGATTGTGCAGGATGCAGCAAGCTTCCACGATCCTCCTCACAGTCTCTGGGCGATGCTGCATGGTGGTGAGAAGTACCTGGAACATGTTGGCCAGGATGCCAAAGGCGTTCTCCACCACCCACCATGCCCTGGACAGCCTGTAGTTGAAGATCCTCTCTTCACGGGTGAGGCATTTGGAGGTGTAGGGCTTCATGAAGTAGGTTGTGAGGGAGAAGGCATCATCCCCCATGATGAAGTAGGGCACATCTTGCGTGTCATTGGGCAGGGGGTCTGGATCTGGGAAGCCCATGATGAGGTTGCGTTCCAGCCCCTCCTTGAGGTGACTGGCATTGTATACCTGGGCATCTGAAGATGAGCCGTTGCCTGAAGCATCGATGTACATGAACTTGTAGTCAGCATCGACCACGGTGAAGAGGATGATGCTGAAGAAGCCCTTGTAGTTGTGATAAGAGGACCCTGACTTGGCTGGAGCTTCGCAGGCCATGTGCTTGCCATCGATGGCGCCAACGGTGTGGGGGAAGTTCCACCTCTGATACCACTGCTCTGCAACTTTCTTCCATCCTTCTTCAGTGGAGGGGCACTGGAGGAGCTCCTCCATGTATTCTTCGATGATGGCCTGCACCACTTCTCTGACCACAATGCTGATGGTATTGTGTGGCACCCTCCAGCCGTACTGCATGCTGCTGTAGGTGGTCCCTGAGGCCAGGTGGCGCAGAGTGAGTGCCACCTTGAGCCCAGGTTCCAGGCTGGGCCGGAGGTTGGTGTTTGCCTTGGTCAACCTGGGTGTCAGCCGCTGCACAACTTCGTCAAACATGGCTGGAGGCATCCTCATGAAGTTCTGGAATGCACGAGTGTCTTCGTTCCTGAGCTCCACCATCAGCTTGTTGTACAGTCCATCCTCTGCTCTTCTGGTGAACCATCTTTGTACCCAGACGCTTCTTGGCCGCCTCTTTTTCTTCCCGTAGTACAGTTCATAGAGCCTGTAGGTGGCTTCACACTGTTGCAGAAGGATGGTGGCTGCCAAAAGGACTTTGTTATGATCCACGGTGGACATGAATGGATGCTGTGGAAGAAGAAGAGTCAGATGAAGGCTGTAGAGGTCTGCACCGCAGGGCTGCTGTTCTGAAAGTGAGATCCAGATGAGTTGCTCCCCCTTTTTATAGGCAGTATAGGTTTTCCCCTATGTGTCCCTTTGCATCCTCTAGGCATCCTCTAGACATCCTTAATATCCAAGATAGGTCCCCTCTGCAAACGTTTTTTCCGTTTTACATGCTTTGTTTCCATGCTGCATCCGCTAGACATCCGTTCTGCATCTATTCCGCGTCCGTTCCACTTCCTCCCTGCATCCGTTTACCGCTGGAGCGGATGGAGTTGCGCGGATGTGCAGTGGATGCCTAGCGGATATAGCGGATGCGTAACAGATGCAGAACAGATGCCTAGCGGATGCGTAGCAGATGCAGAATGGACAAATTGGATACATTTTCCGCTCAAAAGTTTTGAGCAGCTCAAAACTTTCTGAGCAGATGAAACATCAAGAAACGGATGCTGGACGGATAGAGAGGAAGCAAAACGTATGCAGTGAGTACAGAACGGATGCATCACGTTAATCAACGGATGGCAAGTATTTCTCTCCGTTTTACATCCTCTTTCCATCCGTTGGTGCAGTGTGACAGGGGCTTAAGATAACAATGATTGAAATGATGAAATAATAAACAGAAAGTGAAGAGGAAGTATCAGACCGCTTTATTTTTTTTAAAGAAATCAGATTCAAAAGAGATTGACAGTTGATTGGCAGAACAAAACTTACATCAGAGGGGCAAGGCAAGAGGAAAGATATTCTATATTTCTATGAGAGATTTCTCATATTTTTCTAAATATTAGTGTCACCACTATATAGTTCTACCTCTAATAAACCATCTCATCACATATTAGGGTGGGATCAAAAGCATGAGGGAATGAAAGCTTTTTAGGGTACCAAAAAAATAGAAATGTAGTGAACCAAGTTTAATGTTATTGTGCAATTATACGATACCTTAGCCCAGATTATTATCCAAATGCTATATGTCATACTCAGTGGTGGGATTCAATTTTTTTTACTAATGGTTCTATGAGCATGGGTTGGTGGGCATGGTAGGGGAAAGATACTATAAAATCTCCAGTCAGAGGGGGTATTTGCTGGTTCTCCGAACTACTCAAAATTTCCACTACCAATTCTCCAGAACTGGTCAGAACCTGCTGAATACCACCTCTGGTCATACTAATCTTTAAAGACATTGCCCAAACATTGTAATAATTCAGTTCAAGCAACTGAATCCAACTCTCCATTTTCAGGGAAAAATAACCAAAGATCATAAATTTATAAACCTCCTAAAGGAAGATAAAGGTTTGTCACATCCACCATCTGAACAATCAAACCTACCTCTGTTCCCCCTTACAACAAGCAAACTCCATTTTTCTCTCCATGGTGCAGGAGGCCAACTAGGTCACGCCTACCATGGTAATGCCCACCCACCAACCGGGCAGAGAACCCTTTGCTATAATTTTTGAAGTCCACATCTGCATGTAGGAACTTAATTGAGGCACTTTATAAAATAAATGTGGGTAGTTCCCAGGCTGCCTAACTTAAGGACAACCTCTAGAAACGAATGGATTTCTTATTACTAAAAATGGTGGACAGAATTCTCTTTCTCTGAGTTAACAAACCTATGGAACTGGTGAAACCACACGTTTTTAAAAAATGGTCTTTTTTCAGCAGTTTTTAGTGTTTCCAGAAATCATTGCCAGTTTAGTCTAATGGTTTAGGCACCGGGCTAGAAAGTGGAAGAGGGTGAGTTCAAAGTCCTCCTTTTGCCATGAAAGCCAGCTGGATGACTTTGGGCCAGTCACTCTCTCACAGCCCAACTTACCTCAGTGGTGGAATTCAAAAAATTTTTCTAACAGTTCTGTGGGTGTGGTTTGGTGGGCATGGCAGGGGAAAAATGCTGTAAAATCTCCAGTCAGAGGTGGCATTTGCCGATTCTCCAAACTACTCAAAATTTCCACTACCAGCTCTCCAGAGCTGGTCAGAACCTGCTGAATGCCACCTCTGTCACAGGATTGTTGTTGTGGGGAAAATAGGAGAAGGAAAGTGTGTTGCATATATCTACCACCTTTAATGATAAAAGTGGGATGTAAATAAATATATTGCACAGCTTCAGCGATTCGTCAAACCAGAAAAAGATAATACCATTCACCATTTTTAGCAGGACACATTTTTAATTATGAGTTCTAACTAGGATACAAATTTGAATTAGAGTTAGGAATGGAACTCGTTCTTAATCCAAGGCCTGCCTGTATCAGGATAAGGAATCCTAGGATTACTTACAATATTATTTGAAATAAAAATTCAGGGAACAAATGCTGACATTCATATATCTGACTACCTTCACTTTGGAAACCCTGAGTATCTTCTTGGCCTAGCGTTATCTTTGAGAAACAAGCTGCATTGGATACCTGCCTCAATGAATTTTTGAAGGAAGCCAATGGCTAATTAGACAAAGTGCAGGTGTGAAGAGAAAAGCTCAGTTGTCATAAGACAACTATATTTTCTTCAGGCCAAGAAGCAGTAAAATAGAGGATCCTTAATATCTGCATTGCTGAAATAGATCATTTTCTACTATTTTGTTTTTGGAAAAAAGATAAGGTAAGTTATTGATATTCCATGAAATAACTAAACCCCAGAATATGTGGGTTGTGTGATAGCACCCATCTTTTGTCTACAGAGATTCTCCAACATCCAGGTCATGATTGTCCCAAAGGTGCTTTTTCAAGAGGCAATTGGACTTTCTGGTTTTTCTTTAAAGATGTTTTGCTTCTCATCCAAGAAGCTTCTTCAGCCCATCTTTTAGCTTTGCTGACCATTATTCTGTGATCCTCAGCTGCTATGTGTTTGATTTTATATGGTGTATTTTATCGGGATTTTAAAATCTATTTTATTGGAAGCTGCCCACAGTTACATATGTGAGATGGGTGGCTTTATAAATTAGAAAAATAATGAAGAAATAAATCATAGGCAGTAACCATAGAGAATGAGATAGCATGGACATGTGCTGAGAGATTTGTTTGGGTGGCAGTCAAAATCCCATATTATGGTTGGGTATGATCAATCATGATACAAACCACCACATGTCCAAGGCAACATAGGGCAATCTTTGGCTGCAAGAAGTAACAACAGAAGCACAACATCCCTTGAAAAATCCTCCATGATAGCTCCATTTCCTACTGAGAATATATTTCAGCTGCTGTTCTGGCAAGAGCTTTTGACCTTATTTTGCTTCTCCTTTAACTTCTGACCTAGTGAATACCTTCTGGACAATCTAAAACAACAGGGGTTTTTAATTTAAAGAATCTGTTGTCACTGATCTCGGGATGTAAACATTTTCTGACAAATCTTAATTTTTTTTTGCAGATATCATCCCTTTTTTAAAAAAAGAAAACAAAGAGTCTGCCCAAGTCTACCAAACCCCAATCCTGCGTTTTACAAAATTCCCTTCATCCTAAGACAGTGAGGGCTGAGGGGTAGGTTTCATTTTTTTAATAACCAGTTCTGTGGGCGTGGCTTAGTTGGTGGGCATGGCTTGGTGGTAATGTGATTGGCTGGGTGTGGCCAACTCAACATCACTCACATCGAGGTACGCATCTCCTCGCCTGGCCTGTCGTGACTGTGGGGATGCTGCAATAGTCGTAAGTGTGAAAAATGATCATAAGTCACTTTTTTCAGTGCCATTGTAACTTTGAATAGTCACTCCATACAAGCAAAGTATCAGCAAAGGAGGGGGAAAAAATTCCAGAGATGTTCCTGAGAGAGGAAGTCTACTCCTGCCAAGAATGTAATAAGGGTTAATGGAGAGGCAGTTCCTATAAGCAACACCAGAATGTTTCCTTCCTGCCTTCCTTACAGGATTAGCCAGTAATTTCTTCTAACAACTGGTTCTCCGAATTGCTTAGAACCAGTTCTAGAGAATAGGTGCGAACCTGTAGAATTTCACCCCTGGGGCTAACCTTTTTGTCACCGAGTGCCCAAAATGCAATATGCGTGTGTCCCCATGCATGCACCCCATCCCCATGAATGCGCCCTACTCCCCGCACACGCACGGCAGAGACCGGAGGACCAACTGGCTGGCAGGAGGTATGCATGCATGTGTAGCAGAGCTGAGCTTGGGCAATGGTTCATGTGCCTACAGAGAGGGCTCTGTATACCATCTCTGGCATGTGTGCCAGAGGTTTGCCATCATGGTCCTAGGACATCTCATAAAGATGATTTTGAAACAAATCTAATTTGAGCTGACTGAAAGAAGTATGGTATATATGGGAATGCATATTTACACTCAATTTTGTAAATAAGTCAGGGGTGTCAAACTCACATCATCATGACAGCATTAGGTGATGTATCAGGACTTTTCCCCCCTTCACTAAATGGGGTGTGGGCATGGCCAGCATGTGATACATCTGGCCTGTGGGCCAGGAGTTTGACAACCCTGAAATAAGTTGTTAAAATGCAACTTTGGATTGGCATGGAAAAAAATATGGTGAAGAAACAGAAATGTCATTCATGCAGTTGAAGCCCCCCATAATCACTATGGATGGTAAATGTAATCTGAAAGACATAATTGATAATTTAAAAGTTAGAAACATGTTTTAAATTGGTAATATCCTGGAGGATCAGACCTTAGGAATTTGGAGGTAAACATATTTTGTAAAATGTGAGGATCTGCACTCTGTATATATATATATGTTATAAATATATATAACAGCAAAGAGTTCATGCTATAGATATCTTTATTTTAAAAAGATTTGCTTTTGTTCATGAGAACAGAGCACATGGCTGGGAAATGGCATAGTGCCAGGATAAAACTGCTCCTAATTTTCGAAGGAGGCCACTGGCTAATTACACAAACTGCAGGTGTGAAGAGAGAAGCTCAAAGTAATCAATAGCAGTAATTAATCTGCAAGACTAGAGCAAAAGAGCTAACAGCTGGACACCAGCAATGGACACATGCAACAAGATCAGCAATAATTACCTCTTTAAATATTGAATTACCATCGTAACAATTAGGTCAATAAATAAATCAAGGTATATCAAAGCAAGATGCAAAACTAAAAACCCAATCTTCCCCAGAATAAAAGTCTTAAGAACGCTGACGTTTTATTTTTAAAATTGACTGATCATTGGTTGTACCACAAGAGTCTTCTGGCCCCTGCAGTTGAGTTGAGTTTAATTTCTTTTTCTTCATCCATTTCCAATTACAGGAGAAGTCAAGATCCCAAATGACAGTTGCTTAGATACCAAAATTAAGTTTTCTGGTCATAGGTCAAAATTGGCACAAGGTTGTTATTCCAAATGCAGAATGTGTTTTTTCTGAATATTGCTCTGCATCCCACTGTGTGTGTGTGTGTGTGTGTGTGTGTGTGTGTGTGTGTGTGTGTGTATTCTAGCTTTTCCAAAACCATCAGCTTTCTGGATATTTTATATTTATTTATCAAATCTTTTCACAATGCTGTTAAAATTGTCTTCCCAAAGAACATTGATGATTCATGAACTGTGTTTGCAAGACAGTTCTGTCACAAGGTCCAAATATCCATAAAGACAGGCACACTATTTCTTTCCTGGAAAAAACTATATGGAAAAATAATCCGGGTGGGCCACTGCATAAATATTCATTTTTGCATAAATTATTCACGCTCTTAACTATACTTGTTTGTCTATGCCATTGTGATGTTCTACTCACTGTAATCCCTGACTCATTAGATCCATTTAAGTAATTAATTCATGAAAAGTAAATTTATATGGGGGATGCCAATGAAAATAAGGATCTCTGTAATCCAGTAAAATCTATTTACTTTGAACTGCCTTAAACAATTGTGTGGTGAAATTGATTAGCCATATATAAAGCATGAAGCTCAGGACATTGTCTTCTTCATATTTTTGGCTTTAAAAACTGTTGAAAACATTTTACTGTCCTAGGGAAAAAAAAACAGTATTATGGTTATAGGCAAGACTAGAAAAAATTTTAAAAAAAAAATTCTGAAAAAATACCAAAAAAATACAAGCCCAGAATTCCTGACCTAACATGACTGGAGGAGGAATTCTGGGAGTTGAAGTCCACAAGTCTTAAAGCTGTCAAGTTTGAAGACCCCGGTATAGTTCAATACAATGAATACAACTGAGCATCCTATCCAACTGTACAAGATTAATTACTTTGCATACAGAGATTTAAATATAAAATAGTTTGTTCATACAGTGCTTTAAAAATAAATGCATTACATGGTTCTCAAAAGAAAATATTATTTCTGTTTTTCCCTTTCCTAATAAAGATATGAAATAGGGCTCTATTTACTTACACTCCAGAAATGTCATTTTTTTAACCTTTTGAAAAATCAAATGTATCCTATCACACCTGCATTCTCTTAATGTAGATTAGTTCCTGTCAGCATCCTACATTAATAGCATGATTATTTTGGACCCAAAAAAATTTCATAGAAATGTTGAAAAGCAATGCTTTAGGAAGCAGCTCCCATGTTGTGTTTTACAGATACAGAGGTATAGCAGACATATTTGCATACAACACATACTTGTAAACTTATTACAAGTTGTACCGTGTGATTTATTATATCCAAAAAGACAGCATTAAGTCTGACCCCTTTGAAGTCCATTGACTGCTATCTGGCATCATTTTCCTGGACTGCTGGTAGTTCAGATTCTTGGGAAGGCGTCTCCAAACTTGGCAACTTTAAGACGTGTGGATTTGACTCCCAGAATTCCCCAGCTAGATGTTGAAGTCCACAAACTTGGACTTCAAAGTTGCATGGTCATCCATCAGGGCACCAATATTGCTTCGTGTTCAGGCCTTAATCCTAATGGAAAAAATCCAAATAATTCAAAGCATCTAGGATTCTCTTGTTACTTATTCCTATCACCCTTTCAACAATTGCACCCAAAAAGAGAATGTTGGAGACTGGATATAAATCTTCCATTATGATTAAATCAAAAGATCTGGTTGTTTCCCCAGTTCTGGGGCCAAGAGATTAGATTACTTCTGTTACTGATATGGAGTCTGTGGTTCATTGTTTTAACTTTGGGTGTCGTTGACTTATATAGTTGTTGGGATTTTGTTTCGTTTTTGTTTTGGAGATGCTTATACCCCATTTAGAGTCAGTATTGTCAGATGGCTGACCTTATAAATAACTTAAATAAACAAATCTCTCCATTCCAGCCATCAACTTCTCTCCGAACAACTTTTTAACTAATCCTCATAGTAGCATCCTATTTCATTATCCCTTCCTTTTTCACTTGATTTAATTTCCATTGTCCTATCATAACAGTTGCCAAAAGAAAATGATAAAACAATTGCCCAGGCCAATGAGCCAAGCTCAGTGCTGTCTTTTTATTTTAAACAAAAGCATCCATGTGTGCTTCCTCAATTTCAAAGCAAAGAATAAATACAGTGAATGAATGAATGAATGAATGAATGAAGTCTGTCCCAAACTATTGTATTTGAGATAGTATCAAGTAATAACATTCGCTCAGTCAGTGTTGATTTTGCAGCTTCTTGGTAAAAAGAGAATGTCAGCTTATAATTTGCACACATAAAGTTCTATTTGTAGCTTGCATTTTTCTATAAACTAGTCAATATATGTATCTTATACTGTTACTCTGTTATTCTGTTTCTGAATTGTTCAGAACAGTGAGCATGACAACAAGCTATCATAAATCAGCAGTGGGCAATTATGGCAACTTTACAACCTGCTGACTTAAACTTCGAGTCATGCTCCATGGGAGTTGAAGTCCACAGGTCCTAGAGTTGCCAAAGTTGCCCATCCCTGTCGCAGATGAAATTAGATGTCAGCATGCAAAAGTAGATCCAGGGAGTCAGAGCCAAGGGATGAAAGTGGAAAGTATTCAGAACATACTACTACAGCCAGAAATATTTTGATACTCAGGTGAGAGCTTGATCCAAAAAAAGAAGCTTTTCATAAATACCTTACCTAGAAAGCTTCAGTGGTTCAAAAGCTGAGAACATATGCTAAAAATGCCAATATTCTAAATTATAGTTCTGGCAATTTACTGAAAAGGCAGTGGCACACAGCCTGGGGTTTGCTTTGATAGCTCTTGAAGATTAGAGACCTGTGGGTCTCCTTTCTCCTTCCTGCAAAGTAGAATGCTCATCAATTCAGATGACAATCTCAGTTTGAAAGGAAAATTTTATTTTCTTTTATATCGTTCTATCCATCCATCCATCATCTATCTCTTCAAATTGTAATGATATTGTGTATAATATACTTGAACATTACAAATTAGAAAAATGCCTATTCTAAATCATAATACTCTGAAATGAGACAATATTGCTAGCATCTAGTCATTTGAAAAATAATTAGGTTGAAACAATTCCCAATATCCATACTATTAGCAAAGGCATTGTGTTCCTGACAGGGCATTCTGCTGCCATATACTGTACATAAGGCCACTCTGCTCCTTCTCTTCTCTTCTCTTCTCTTCCTTCCCTTACCAGGATTAGGGATTTGAGAGTATCTGTTGTGGCCCACCAGTGGCCAGCAGAGCTTGCAGCAGATTCAGACAGTGAGGAGGTTAGGGAGGAACATGGATTAGTCCTGAAGTCTGGGGAAGGCTCTGACGAATGCTCTGCATTGGAGGCAGAGATGGGGCCAGGACCATCTGACAGTTATCAGCTACCTTCAAAGTTGGACGTCAGTGAGGCAAAAAGAACAGCTGGAGCCTGTTCCCAGTGTGTGCATGCACAAAGCTGCTAGAAGAGGGGAACAGCTCAGGAATAAGGGTCAGCTTGGGATAAATCCACAGGTGGTCGGTGAATGGGTCCTTCCATAGGGAATAAAAGAGGAACAAAAGGGGAATGGGGTTTTGCAGGAGACAATTACTTTATTTGGGTGAAGATCTGTTCCTGCATTCTTGCCAAGTATTGTCTGCTACAGTGTAGCATCTGAAAGATATCAACCTGGCAACTTTCCAAGCCTGATAAAGGTCTGTAATTGTGAAATATCTTGAGAGACTGTTGGCTAGGACTTTGCTGGAGAGGAATTTACTTTAAACTAAACTAATAAAAGGGGGTTTATCAGGACGAGGAGTCAGCTTCGTGCTATTCGGGAAGCCTAGATCAGAACAGTATCATGTCTAAGAACCATTTTATTTGATTGCATAAATAGAATCTTAGACTTCACTCAAGAGGATTCAAGTTGAGGATATCATTTTGTATTCTTCCTAAACTTAGTTCCCAGAGTGTTTCCTACCCCCAACTGCTGTTCTGGAGTTCTTGATTCAGGTTTCAGCATAATAGCACCCTGTGTACCCATTTGAAGATGTAGTATCACTACCTGGTCACCTTTCACGATCCAGCTGCACCATCGTGCCTACAATAAACTACTTAATTACCATAGCTAAGCAGGTGGCTTGTTAAATATTCATTAAATTTCATTTATTCATTACAATAGAAAGCAGTCCTTTTGAAACCTGCCGTTTATGCATGTGGCTATTTTGTGTAACCATGTGGTGCCATAGTTATTTTAGTAACTCTTGTTCTGCTTGGTGATGCAGCCGTCTGTTATATCCTTTGCAAACGTCTGCTATGATTCATTTAAATCCCATTTTGACTGCAGCCATAGGGATTTTTTTTTTTTAATTTTTTTGTGTCATACTGCGTATTCCAAGCTAGCTTCTGCTTAATCCTTAGACAGTAAGACATGGGAAAAGATGATTCTGAATATAACAGAACAAGAAACTGTTCTTGTCTTTTCCATGCCCATTCTTCAGGTATAACCTGTTTTTATTTGTGGACAGGTATAACTTGTGAGACTTCTGCTATGTACCTTGCAAAGTCAGTCAGCAGACTTTGAGTCAAGACAAATCCCAACACAATGTGTAAAGCTATAGAGCAGAGGTCCCCAAACTTGGCAAGCTTAAGACTTGTGGACTTCAACTCCCAGAATTCCTGAGCTAATATGACTGGAGGAGGAATTCTGGGAGTTGGTCCACAAGTCTTAAAGTTGCCAAGTTTGTAGAGCTCTGCTATAGAACATTCTAGACTTCCTCAACCCTTTTCCATAAGAATTCAGGTCTGGGCATGGAATCAAGGCTGCACTGATCATTCTTTTTATTTTTGTTTTATATGATGTTTATTGAAGCTTTAAAAAAAAGAAGATAAAAATTAATACAAATTAACATGAAGTAAAGAAGAAAAAGAAAGCCAGCAAAAAGTGCAAGAATAGAAAGACGTTGAAGAAAAATGGAAAAGTACATTGCTAAGTCTTTTGGATGACCTATTTCGTAGCTTGGATGAGGGGAAATGTGTCTTTCCTAGATCTTTTGGATTTCTCAGTGGCCTTCAGTCCCATCAAGTAATTCCCTCAACACCATCCAACTAATTACTAAGTCTGCATTACCACCACTATTAATCTTCTCATCACTCCTTACAACCCATCCCCTCCCACTTGTGACTGTATGACTGTAACTTTGTTGCTTGTATCCTTACGATTTATACTGACTGTTTCTGAGTATGATTTGATTGCTTATTGTACCCTATGACTGTTATTAAGTATTGTACCTTATGATTCTTGACTCTTGATGAATGTATCTTTTCTTTTTATGTACACCGAAAGCACAAGCACCAAAACAAATTCCTTATGTGTCTAATCACACTTGGTCAATAAAGAATTCATTCATTCATTCATTCATTCATTCATTCATTCATTCATTCATTCATCATACATGGTGTATTTCTGGATCACCTGTGTGAGTTGGGGATTGGAAGCACATGCTTTTAGCTATAGATCTGCTCCTTTCTGTTTGTGTGGCTGTTTTGCAAAGAAGAGGCCAGTTTTCAGAGTTTGACATTCTCTCTTTTACTTTTTAATATCTCTATAAAGCTACCGGGGTAGTGCATTTTGGGATGCAATACCTTCAATATAGTGGTCTCAAAGGTGCTTTTTCAAAAGGCAACTGGACAGTTTTTCCTTCAAGAAGCCGGGGGGGGGGGGGGTTGCTTCTCATCCGAGATGCTTCATCAGTTGTTCAATATAGTGATGATAGTTATGGGTAATCACTGCCCAGGCCATACAGATGATACTATTAACACCTAGTCCCAGTGTTTGGAGGCTGTGAGAGTCTGAATCAGATGAAACCAGCTGAACTCATGCAAGTGTTACCATTGTTCATCACAGGTTTCTGATCTCTCCAGTGTTGTCTCTGGATGGAGGAGCATTTTTCATGAAGGAACAGCTTCATGACATGAAGTCTTCCTAGAATCACTGCTATGTTAGATTGCCAGGTAGAGATTGTGGCCAGGGCAGCTTTGTCCAGATTTGACAGATCCATCAGTGGCAACCTCACCTGGAATGTGAAGCCCTGGAACAGTGATTTATATTTTTATCATTAATTGTCTGGACTTTCACAAGCCTTGCAAAATAGAGTTGCCTTTAAAAATACCAGGAAGTTTCAATTAGTTCAGAACTGCAACAATTGGGCTGCTGACTGATCTACTCTGACATGAACAAGATATACTAATCCTTCTAACTGCTGCACACCTTCTTATCAAGTGCCAAGTAGAAATCCAAGAATTGCTTTTAATTTTAAAGGATTGCATGGCTTGGTTGCAAGGTCTGTCCAAGTTCTCCAACCAATTTCAATCGGCCCACTGAAGACATCCCAGGAAATCTTTCTGGTGGTTCCTATTATCTATCTATCTATCTATCTATCTATCTATCTATCTATCTATCTAT
>BLBF01000002.1:79103844-79115424 GCA_015471245.1 Laticauda colubrina
TAAGTAAGTAAGTAAGTAAGTAAGTAAGTAAGTAAGTAAGTAAGTAAGTAAGTAAGTAAGCATTTGATAATAGTTGATGATTTGAAGTGCATTCCAGAAGTGTCAAAAAAAAAGTTCCCGGGAAACATTTAAGGCAAACGTATGTTGTCTAAACAAGGACAACACAAATCTGCCAAGGCTTGAAAGCTGACATTACACTTCATAATTTAATGAGGTCTCTTGTGCCCCCATCTTTTTAATGTCCACACACTTTGAATAGAGCATGACTTATGAAGCAATCATGGCCTTGGATTCAGAAAAATGATGATACAACTGTTTGGTTTTGAAAACCAAATCTGTAGTACCACAGTCCTGCAACAACATTCTTCTACAATTGATTAACTCCTGAGGAAAAGCAACCATCTCCATTTCATGTCATAGCATAAAACCAGGTTACCATTTAAGAAACAAGCAGCCAATTTGGTGTAGAAATTGATGAGTTAGACTAGAAACTGGAAAACTGAATTCTAATCCTCTCTTAGGCATGGATATCATCAAGGTGATTTTGACTCAATCACTCATTCAGCCAACCTACCTTAAAGAATTCTTGTTGTGAGGAAAATAGAAATCAGGCATATTATATAAGATATAAATCTAATAATAGCAACAGCAACAACTTGGCATGAAAGAACAATGCCAGCTTTCCCTAATCCCCAAAGTCTCAGTGATGCCATATTGGCTTAGGAACTTGGTAACCGAAACCAATGCACCTGGAAGACATTTACACTGGGGATGGGTAAATTACACTGTATTTGGGATAATATGACTACAGCATCTTCATTAATGGTCCACTCCCACCCACCAACTACCTCCAGACAGCATTTTAAATTGTAAGCGGTTATATAAACCAATGATCATTTCAAATGGCTGGATTCCAATAACTGCGCTAAATCTAAATATGAATGCTTGTCGTTGGTTTATATGTCTGGTGAACTCATCCTTTGTGAAGTAAGATGATCTTAAAGTCTGATGCTAAGCTAGGCAGGAGCATCTCAAAGACCTGAGAAGAAATGTCCATCCCATTTCTGTCCCACAACATCAGACTGAGTAAGAACAAAATAAGAATCTCAGATACAAATACACATGCAACTGCAAACACCCTGCTGAGAGTTAAGGCTAAGTTTCAACTTCTTCATGCCTTCAAAACTGGCTTTGGTGGAGTTTCTTTTTAAAGAAGATGTTGCAGAAGCTTTAAAGATATGGTAGAAGTTCAGCCAAACTGCAGTGAAAGGACCCTTCCTTCCCGTTGACCTCTGATAGCATCTGTCCAAGGTCTTCTTTTACAACAGGGGTCCCCAAACTTGGCAATTTTAAGACTTGTGGACTTCCAACTCCCAGCTGGCTGGAGAATTTATTTTATTTATTTTAATTTTATTTATTTATTTGATTTGTCAAACGCTTACAATATAATAGAAATAAGAATAAACATAAGTATAAATACATGAAATAGGTACGAATAATTGGGGACAATAGGACCATACACACACACATTCTATATATAATAATAGAATTCTAGGAGTTGAAGTCCACAAGTCTTAAAGTTGCCAAGTTTGGGAACCCCTGTTTTACAATTGGAAATCTGCAGGAAAACATGATCAACCAACTTCCAAGGCTTCTGTGTTGTGCTATCCTGCTAAGCAGACATCTGATCTTCACCAGTTGCACAGAGTATACTTTTAAATCATTATTCTTTTTAGTCAATTTGGCATCCCCATAATAGACAGCAAATCGCTGTGGGATGGTTTTCTGGTTTAATCTTATTTTTTATTTTTTTTAGAAGGGAGAGGAAGATCTCTTTACAGACAAGCTAAGCAATTGTTTCCTGCTTTTCCGTGTTCAGATGTGCCCTGCGGTAACCTTTGCGCTCTGAATTGCTCATATTAGTTATTTCAAAGTTGGGTGCAGAGCTGTGCTTTCCCATGTCTGCCACTAATGACTTGCAGCTGTTGCTAATCTGTGCCTCTGATTTCCTTTGATTACTATGTGTATTGATGCCTCTGGTAAATAGGCATCTGCCAGGTGCCAACACAATTGGGGAGGGGAAGATATAAAAAGTTCCCTGTTTCAAACTCAATGTGACATTGTGTGAGCTGAGCTAGAGAGAGGGAAAAGGGGGCACATCTGTCTCTTTAACTATTGAAGGGCAAGGGGATTCTTGTTGCAGGCTTGGGCAGGGAAATTCCTCTATCATGAGGGGGGGGGGGGGGGGGAGAAAATCCTACACATATACACAAACACAATTTTCTTTTTAGGAAATGATGATAATGAAGCAACAAATCATGCATTATCAGAAGAGCCTGGCCTCCAAAGAAGGCTTTGTACCAGCATGTATCAGCCATTAACAAAGCTTCCAGATAACCTTTAAGTTAAAGCTAATCAAAATGATATCCCATGGTTTAAAGCAGAGGTACCCAAACTTGGCAACTTTAAGACTTGTGGACTTTAACTCTCAGAATTCTCCAGCCAGCTATGCTGGGAGTTGACTATTCTGGGAGTTGAAATCCTCAAGTCTTAAAGTTGCCAAGTTTGGAGACCTCTGGTTTAAAGAAATATATTCCCATGGCTTGTGACTGCTAATTTTCCTTTGCACTTTCAGCAAACCAAACATAATTTTTGGACTGCAGAGTCCAAGAAGCCCTGGACTTACCACAATTCATTCACTGACCATTTGAACTTTACAATGGCCATCAAAAAGGGGACATGTGGCCAGTTTTCACACTTAATGACCATTACATGATCAAAATGTGGGCACTTGGCAAGGGGCATGTAATTATGACCGTTGCACTGTCTCGTGTCATGCAATCCTCTTTTACAACCTTCCCAGCCAGGTTCCGACAAGCAGAATCAAAGGAGGAATAGAATTTGCTTAACAACTGCATGACTCACTTAACAACTATAGTGATTCACTTAATATCTGTGGTGAAAAGGTCATAAAATGAGTCAAAACTCAGTTCTAACAACTGCCTTGCTTAACAGTAGAAATGTGGGCCTCAATGGTGATCGTAGGACAAGGACTACCAGTAATGTAGTTTGTGAGTGTTGAAACCCACATATGGCTTCTCTTTTTAAAATGTAAATTAAACACACACATACACACACACACACACACTCCAGCCCCTGCAATCCTAAGATTATGTTTGAGCTTATCACTGCAAGGAAATAACCTGTGGCTTCCACTAAATCAAAAGCCCAGATGTGGGGCTGTGTCCACATAACACATTAAGATAAAATGAGTTAGACAACTTTGTGGTTCAGTAGGTCCCACCACTGCAGCCATCTTGCTTTTCTTGTTGTGATGAGGCAGTCCCTGGCTGTCCTCATCACTCCAGTTCCCAGAGCCAGCCAGAGACTTCCATCTGCTAAGTATCCCAGATGACAACACCTGTCCACTGATATTGTCTTCCGTTAAAGATGCCGAACTGTATTACAGCACTGAAAAGTTTAGAGAAATAGGAGCCAATTAACTTGCCCAACACCCAGGAGAGACATTTAACTGCCAAATCCTGAAAGAATTATTGTATATATATATTTTTAAAAAATCACTGCTGTTCTGATCTGACAGATTTGTTTTGCTACCAAAATATGTTTGAACTTTAACATTAAAATGCATCTTGGAAAAGTACCTCAAAACATAAAACTGATATTCAAGCTTGTTCAGACTAACAAGATTGGGGTCATAGAATAAGCTAAGCTGCATAGAATCAGATGAATAAGCCGCCATATGCTGGCTTCCCACAATATACAGAGACAACACCAGATAAACTGTATTTTATTTAAGTACAATACATGAATTTAGTGCAAATTGTCTTGGCATGAACTGCTGTATTGGGCTTACTTCTGAGCAGAAGTATCCAGGAAATGTTGGGAAAATAAGAAAAGGAAGGAGTACAAGATATATTTGCTGCCTTGAATTATTTATAAAAACAATAAAGGTGGGATCAAAAAAAATCAGACATATGGAAAGTAAAGGACAAAATGGTACCAATAGCAGTGGTAGGAGCACTTGGGCCTGTGACTCCTGAGCTGGGAAAGTGACACCAACTGCCCAGCATTGAGACCCGAGCACCAGGAGATGGTGAACATCCATCCCATTCCTGCCCCCCTAGCAGTTCAAAAGCATGCAAATGTGAATGGATAAATGGGTTCCACTGTGGTGGGAAGTTAAGCCTTCCATGTGCTTCAGTATATAGTCATGCAGGTCACATGACCATGGAAATGTCCTTTCAGGGTCAACCATTTTTTTTTTCAATTTTCATTCCCAGTCTTCAAGGCTGATTTCCCCCCACTACTTTTCATGTTTTTCTTGCAACACTTCTGAGCATTTATTATCTATGTGATTTAGAAAACTCCCCTGGTGAAACTTAACATTACTCCATCTGTAGTTAGAACTCCATCTGCTAAATTTCTGCTTATTGAGTTGTTGCAAAACACAGCATGCCCTCTCTCTCCCTCTCCCTCCCTCCCTCTCTCTCTTTCTCTCTCTCCCTCAGAATCCTGTAGAATATAATGAACATGTTGACTAGGAAATTTATTAATGGGCTAACATGTTGGCTAAGAAAGAATATTAATGCCTAACACAATTAAAGCCCTACAAATGAATGACCACAAAAAAACAACAAGCTGGGTTTTTTTCCTTAAATAATGCATGCTTATTAAGCAAATTCTGCTGCATTTAGAGAGCCTTTTTCTTCCATACCTGCCCTGATAATTTCACTATTATTAAAAAAAATCAGATATCACAATTTAATCCAAAATCCAGGTTATTACATCCTGCAAATAGAATTCCTCTGCTCTATTGGAATTTAGTGGCCCTAGTAGCTCCCTCAACAATGGCTGAATTCAAAGTCCTTACCAATTAATAAGGTTACATGGATAAGGCCCGGTCCCACTGCACTTATGGATGCAAAGAGGATATAAAACGTTAAAAAAAGCTTGCCATCCATTGGAAAACGCTATGTATCTGTTGTGTATTCATTGCATACGTGTTTCATACGGTCTATCCGTCGAGCATCCATCCACTGCAATTTCATCCGCCCAAGAAGTTTTGAGCTGCACAAAACTTTGTGAACGGATGAACTTTCCGCCGCGTATGATGTACATCCGCGACATTATACGGGCAACAAATGTTCTATGTCCCTTATCATCCATTAAACATCCGCTGTATCCTCTCTGCATCCTCTGGCCATCCCCTCAACTCACATCCGCTGCAGCTGAAAATGGAAAGAGGGAGGAAACAAAAGGTACACGGAACATCTACACAGCGTTAGTCGTACGGAAATAGAAAGGATGTAAGCATATGCATCTCGTATATAAAGGATTAAAAACGGACAAAATGTTTGTATCTGGGATGTATCTCATATATTGAGGAAGTCTGGAGTATGTCTAGGTATGTAGAAGGACACCAAGCGGACAACCGATATTTTCTATAAAAAGGGGGAGAAAATCACCTGGATCTCAGTATGAGTTCAGCAGCTGTGGTGTACAGACCTCTTCACCCTTGGTCTTGGTCTTCAACATCATCAATTGTTCTCCCCCATAGATGATGACACAGTCCGTATGATAGCTACGCTCATTCATCACCAGAACCAAAACCTGTTCAGACTGTTTCACGTTTTATACAGAAGGAGAAGAAGGAGACGTCGAAGAGCTGTGCAGGTCCGAGGATGGATTATGAGAAGAATGGAGTTTGGACTGTATGACCAGTTGATGGTGGAGCTGAGGAATGAAGACCCTCGTGCATTCCATCACTTCATGAGGATGCCACCAGCCATGTTTGATGAACTTGTAGAACGTCTGAGACCCAGGTTGACCAAGCCTAGCACCAACTTCCATCTCAACCTGGACCCTGGACTGAAGGTGGCACTGACTCTGCAGCATCTGGCCTCTGGAACCACATACAGAAACATGCAGTATGCGTGGAGGGTGCCACACAACAGCATCAGCAAAGTGGTCAGAGAAGTGGTGCAGGCCATCATTGAAGAATACGTGGAGGAGCTCCTCAAGTGCCCCACCACTGAACAAGGCTGGAGAAAACTTGCAGAAGAGTGGTATCAGAGGTGGAACTTTCCCCACACCATTGGAGCCATAGATGGCAAGCACGTGGCCTGCAAAGCTCCAGCCAACTCGGGGTCCACTTATTTCAACTACAAGGGCTTCTTCAGTATCATCCTCTTTGCCATGGTTGATGCTGACTACAAGTTCATGTACATCGATGCCTTGGGCAACGGGTCAGCTTCAGATGGCCAGGTATACAATGCCAGTGGCCTCAAGGATGGGCTGGAACGCAACCTCATCATGGGTTTTCCAGATCCAGACCCCCTACCCAATGACACACAAGATGTGCCCTACTTCATTGTTGGTGATGACGCCTTCTCCCTCAGAACCTACCTTATGAAGCCGTACACTTCAAGATACCTCACCTGTGAAGAGAGGATCTTCAACTACAGGCTGTCCAGGACAAGACGGGTGGTGGAGAACGCCTTTGGGGTCCTGGCCAACAGGTTCCAGGTACTTCTCACCACCATGCAGCATGACCCAGAGACTTTGAGGAGCATTGTGGAAGCTTGCTGCATCCTGCACAATCTCATGCGCACCCGCTACCCAGTGTTGCAGAACAGGCTTGTGAACCATCAACAAGGGAATGGGGACATGGAGCCTGGTGAATGGAGGCAAGGACGTAACCTGATAGACACTGTGGATGTACAAGGCCCCAACAGAGCTTCACGTGAAGGGAAGAAGCAGCGCAACCTCCTGAGACACTGGTGCAACTCCCCAGCTGGAGCAGTGGAGTGGCAAGACAGGATGATAGATGATTAATGGATGCTTCCCTGAGGCTGTCGCATAACACTGATGAGATTGTGCCATGTATGTTGAGTGGTTTTACAGTGAATAGGGCATTAATAAAGAGTGTGTTGATCAGTGAATAAATTGTTATTGATAAAAAAGGTCCATATGTGTGGCAGCTGGGATGGTGGACCATACAGTCCCACTATGCTTGCACTGGAGGTTTATCTATCCCACAAGTATCCTTATCTACCCCACAAGCATCAAAGGCTTAACCATTTTTTCAAAGTTTTCACCAACACTTTATGAAGTAAAAATAATGAACCAAGTGTCTTAAGCAAAGATAACCTTTATTAACTTTCTTAGGTAAACTTTATGACTTTATTAAAAAAGCAAACTGAACCAAGTAAAGTGTCTTAAGCAAAGATAAACTTAACAAGTAAACAACTCAGTCTCTGACACTATTCTCAGTCACTCTGAGTCATGTCCCTGGTCTCAGCTGTTAAGTGGGCAGGGACTGTGGAGGTGACTGTGGCTTGAGTGCTGGTCTGAGGCTTCATTGGGGTGCTTGGCCCCGAGGGTGCAACAGGGGGTGGTGTGTTCAGGAAGCTGTCCGAGAGCTGACTCAGTCCCGTGAGGTTGAGAGGCCCTTCATCAAGGACTTGAGATGTCAGGCCCAATACTGATGACAGATTGTCTGTTGATTGGTTTGGCTGTGGGGTGGAGGAAGGAGGAGTGTAGTGGGGCTGTCTGGTCTGCAACAGGGTGAGGAGTGGTGTCTGTGGCGTGCAATGAACCTGGGCCTGGACTGGGAAGTTCTGCTTCTGCTGTGGGAAGTCCTAGTAGTCGTAGCCTTGGTAGGTGAGGGGCTGTTGAAAGCCATGGAAGGGCTGTGACATCGCCTGGGGTGGAAGAGCAGACCTGGACTGGGTAGGAGTAGCTTCAGCTGGGCCTTGAGGGTTGTGCAGAAGTGCTGTGATCTTCTGCTTCATCACCTGGTACTGGACCTCGGGCATGTCCCTCAGGGTCTGGCTCACGTAGGTGATGAAGGTGTTCCGGCCCGAGGATGCTCTGTCCAAGTGGACCAGCTGAGAGAGAAGTTCTGTGCTGGTCTTCATTGTGTCCCTGATCTCCAACAGCACACTGTGGTCCTGGCCCTCCACTCTGCCTCTCTGCCTGTATCTTCTGGAGCTGCTGGTGGTGGTGGTGGTGGTGGGTTGGCCTCTGGTGGCTGCTGTTTCTTCCTCCATTTTTGACAGCAGGGCGTCATCCTCCACGGGATCCTCCAAGTCTGCAGGCATGGGGAGTGCAGATGTTGGGGGGGGTCTCTGCTGTGTGGCCCTCCGAAGACACCTGCCTGGACAGGGTAGCTGGCTCCTGGGTGGAAGAGGACTGGCTGTCTGTGGGCTGTCTGATGGAGAGGGGTCTCAGAGGGGCTGCTCTTCAGTGGCAGATCTCACCCTCCAGGAAACTGCACTTGGCCATGACATACATCTCCTGGTCAGTGAGCTTGACAGCGGTCTGCCCGGATTTCTTGAGGTGTAGCTTGCCATACCAGGTGTGCATGTGCTTCCACCATCCAAGGAGTACTTCTGCAGTATACCCCAGGCTCTCTGCCATGTCTCTCCAAGCTGCCTGCTTCTTCTTGGTGTCACAATACAGTCTGTGGCCCTTTCTCCAGAGGTACTCGTTCTCCCTCAGCCATTCCAGCACCTAATCCTCATGCTCCTAGGAAATGGTGTACTGTTTCTTCTCTCCCTTCTGCTTCCCTTGCCTCTTCCTCCCTCTGGCAGGGGCTTCAGCAGGGCCTTCAGGGGCTTGAGCAGCAGGGCCTTCAGGGGCTTGAGCAGCAGGGCCTTCAGCAGCAGGGCTTTGAGGGCCTTGGGGCTGGTCCACCACAGCAGCAGCAGCAGCAGCAGCAGGTTCAGAGTCAGTGCCAGGGGGTGGGATGCTGGTTCTGGCCTTCTTGCCAGGGCTGGAACGAGTAGGCACGGGCTTCCTCTTCTTGCCTGACTGACGAACCATGGTGTTCCTGCTAGATGTATGTGGCAGCACATCTTTCCCCTGTATGCTGACTGCATGCGTGCTGCATCCTTTTATATCCGTGAAGCTGACGCAATTCATACTCCCCGCATGCGCAGTGAACGCTTTGCATCCGATATACATCCGCGTGGCATCCCCTTTATTTCCTATAGGCGTCCATGATGCATCCGCTTCATCCGCTATGCATCTGCCCCTTCTGCTATGCATCCGCTTTGAAATTCTCCCCCAGAACCCCTTCGGATGTGTCATCCGCTTCCATCCACTTTCATCTGCTAGGCTTCCTATGAACATCCGTTTAACATCCCCGCTACATACTACCCACATCCGTTCTTTTCCGTTCTGTTTATGCAAATTTTCACCACTTTTTGGAGCGGATGACAACGGATGGAGCCACTCCCAAAATTTTGCTGGTCTGCTGTGTCCTTTATGCATACGTTTTGCTTCCGTCGGCCAGTGGGATGGGGCCTTAAGATGGAAAGCTTTTTTAAAAAACTGTTTCTTTCACTCACAAGGAATGAACAAAGAACCTGGATGTATAATCTTTCCCTTCCGAGACTCCCAAAGGTTCTCTGAAGTTGTTTAATACTACAAAAGAAGAGAAAGTGGGGAAAATATGGAATTCCCACTCAGGTTTATCTCTTGCTACTGGCAAGATTTGTGTCCACAAGCAAAGAGTAACCTGCCAGAGGGAAATGTTTCTCTTTTTAATAGCATGAAGGTGACAGGAAATTTATGTTATCTCCCCGATGGCATATCTTGTTACCAGAAACTTGCACACTATAACTTACTAAACAGGACTCTATGTCACAAAGCAGAAACTGAAAGGACTACAAGGAAATATTAGATCAGAAATAAAAATGAGACAGTTGAATGTTTGAGTCCCAGGAAGCATCTTAAATATTTGCCTCTTCTCTCATTGCTACATTCACAAAAGAAAGCATAGAGAGCATATTAAAAAGATTTATTTAGGTGATGGACTGTATAAATATTCCTTCTAAACCACATCATCGAGAGGTTTGGTTCAGTGTGTATCTTTTGAGATTTTGAACCTATCTTATGGACACTTCTAATCCAATTTTTTATTATGGAAATAATGTTGACAAATATTCAACTTAGTTATGGTTTCATGTATTTTTACTTATAACTCTACTAAAGAAAGTTCATTCTTTTTCTATTTTTCTGTTTATTTTTAATTTTGTTTTTTGTTTATTTTTTGAAAATCCTAACAAAGTTTTTATAGGGTTTCTCAGTCATACAAGTCATGGTTTTCCCAAAGATGCTTTTCAAACAGCACCTGGACTTCCTTTATATTTTCTGTAAAGACATTTTGCTTCTCATCCTAGAAACTTCTTCTGTTCTGATTGAATGGTGGGGAGAAATGAAACAATGTATATTCCTTGCAATCATCTGGTCATTGCAGTCTTTTCAGCTGTTCCAAGAAGATTATACACCCATTTGCATTTTGTTTCAAGTGATCCTAAGAGCCCAGATTAAACCTCCAAGTGGCCTCAGTTACTCTCAGAGAGAGCACTAATGACTAGATGACTGCAAGGAATATAAATCCTAGCAGTCAGCATGGGTTTGTTAAGGACAGGACATGCCAAACCAATCTTATTTCATTCTTCAACATAGTGATTAAATTAGTAGACCAGCAAATACTGTGGACATAATATATTTAGATTTCAGCAAGGCATTCGACAAAATAGACCACAACCTACTTCTTAGTAAGTTAGAAGAAAGTGGAATAGATAGCATCACCACTAGATGGACTCGCAACTGGCTGACAAACCGTACTCAACGAGTAGTCCTTAATGGGTCTAAGTCTACATGGAGGGAAGTAAGCAGTGGGGTGCCACAAGGTTCTGTCTTAGGCCCAGTACTCTTCAATATCTTCATTAATGACTTAGATGAGGGAATAGAAGGGGAACTTACCAAATTTACTAAGCTGGCAGGAATAGCTTACACCCAAGAAGATCGGCTCAAGATCCAGATGGATCTTGACAGACTAGAACACTGGGCTGTATTTAACAAAATGAAATTCAATGTAGAGAAAAGTAAAGTCCTACACTTAGGCAAGAAAAACCAAAAGTACACATATAGACTGGGTGAAACCAGGCTCAATAGCAGTAACTGTGAAATGGATCTTGGAGTCTTAGTGGACAACCAGTGTGCAGCAGCGGCCAAAAAAGCTAATGCAACTAAGAATTAACAGAGGGATACAATCAAGATCAAGTGAGGTGCTAATACCACTCTATAAAGCCTTAGTAAGACCACACCTAGAGTACTGCATCAAGTTTTGGTCACCACTTTATAAAAAAGATGTTGAGGCTCTAGAAAAAGTACAGAGAAGAGCAACCAGGATGATTAGGGGACTAGAAACTAAAACATACAATGAACGGTTGCAGGAACTTGGAGGTTTAATCTAGTGAAGAGAAGGACCAGGGAAGACATGATAGCAGTCTTCCAATATTTGAGGGGCTGCCACAGGGAGGAAGGGGTCAAGCTATTTTCTAAAGTGCCTGTAGGCCAGACAAGGAATAATGGATGGAAACTGAACAAGGAGAGATTTAACCTGGAAATAAAGAGAAACTTTCTGACAGTGAGAACAGTCAACCAACGGAACAGCTTGCCCTCAGAAGTTGTGGGGGCACCATCACTTGAGACCTTCAAGAAAAGAAGAAGGAGGAGGAGGAGGAGGAGGAGGAGGAGGAGGAG
>BLBF01000002.1:79117244-79159019 GCA_015471245.1 Laticauda colubrina
ATTCTATTCTATTCTATTCTATTCTATTCTATTCTATTCTATTCTATCACGAGGCTGTGAGGCCTGCTCCTTTTTAACCAGGATCTAGAAAAAAGCACACACTACTTTTAGCCTCTGTAAACCTGATAAAATCCTTTTATAAATGGTGGTGTCTGTATATAAAGAAGAGGCTGGGGTGGCCCCTTTAACAACCTATGGACTACAACTCCCAGAATTCCTGAGTCAGAATGCAGCCTCCTTATTTAAAAAGGTCATAATTTTGATATATGCTGTTTTGAGGTGGGGTAGAGACAATGTTGAAAAGGGAACACACATCAGATTTTGGAGAAGGGATAGATTCTCGGTAACACGAATGCCTCCATTTTATCCCACACTGTTTTTTTAATCCAACGACCATACCTTCTCATGTAAATGAGCTGCAAAATAGTTTGAGGGATTCACTGCAAATTGTAGGTTGCAATATTATCACAGAATAATCTGCAACATCAGTCCTTGGTTCCGACTCATAGCAAAGCGGGGGTGGGGGGTGGGGGTGGAGAACCCATGACAAAGCCTGATAGTGTATTAATCATTTTAATATGGCTTTTGAAAATAGCTAAAACAAATGACATCGACCATATTGCATCTCTTGGCTTTCCCTCCATGGCCCTTCATCCGTAAGTGATAATCCACAGAGTGAAGACAACATATTTCACTCTAATTAGGGAGGAGCTAATTATCTCTCATCAATTAGATCCTACAATAGTTATCTGTAAATAGTTGTTGGAGATACACATGAACAGATTAGGGACTGAAAGCCTAATTAATAAGAAATAACGAGCTTCTTCCTGTACAAGGTACAAAAGACATATTCTTTCCTCTGCCAAGGCCACTGCAGGAGTTGCATGATGGGATGCAGAATGGATGTTGAAGGACATTTCACCAGTTATCACCACTTAAGCAAGACTTTTGTTGTTGTTGTTTCTTACGCTCATCTGATTATTACCTGTACTATTTAGAATTTAAATCAGGGGTCTCCAACCTTGACAACTTTAAGCCTGGTGGACTTCAACTCCCAGCTTCAGGTTTGCTGGCTGGAGAATTCTGGGAGTTGAAGTCCACCAGGCTTAAAGTCGCCAAGGTTGGAGACCCCTGAATTAAAGTACCACTCCTGGCGATGGCATATTACAAAACAGCAAAAGATAGGAAGAGAAGAATATAGCCAGGTGCTGAGGAAAACAGTTGCAGTTGAAAAGTACAACATTGTATGGAAAATGTTAGTAGAAAAGGATGTCGTTGTAAGGCCACAGCTGATACAGTCCATCAAGGTCCTTGTCGAACCCTTGAGTTTCATGTAGCCCACACAGCTGGCCTGCAAAGACTGTTCAAGATACAGAATACCCATCATGACTCTCCAAAACCCCATGCAATCCAAACATCTTGCAAAAGGGAGGAAAGAAAATAATTCCTAGACAGCTGTAGGAAAGATTACTCTTATCAAATATTGGCCCTGGGATAAATAAAATCATTTTTGTACAAAGGATGAACAAATCAAACCAAATACAATCTCACCCTAAGATATTTTTAGGGTTATCAGAAAGATCATGAGCAGCACTGTACTTAACCTACCAGTCTACAAACTGGGCAACAGTGAGTCAGTCCTAGGAACAAGCTACTGGCAAAACCAAAATTTATTAAGAAAACTGTAGGAATTTGTGCTCTCAAAAAAAACCCAGAAAAAATAGAATCATTGCCCTGTTTTATGATCAAAAGAACAAATTTGCAAATGGATAGATAGTAAATTCCACACTGAATACATTTATGTTTGGGTTTTCCTACAGGAAAAAAAAAATCATTTTTGTATGGAAAAGCAACAATTAGTTAATCTCTCTCACACATTCAGATAAACCATACAAACACATAGTTCTGTTTACATCAAGTGCAACAACAATTTAAAGTTGGGGTTTTTTTAAGATATATCATGTCTTGTTATATAAGTATTACAATCATGGCAGATTTTATCATTGCTTTTTGTGATATACAAGATATACATTTTTACTGAATTTAATCCTTTACAAAGGCTGACCTTTCACAGTTTTTTAAAGTCACCTTTTTCAGACTTTTAACTCATACATTACTAGGGCTGAAAACATTTTAGAGCTGCTAATCATTTTTGAACTTTGAAATTATATTGTGGTAGCTTACAAAAAACAAAACAAAACATTGGGTGTTTAAGGAACCACTTTACTTCTAGAGTTAACATGGCCAGTCAATAATCATATTTACTAGTAAACAAATTGGTGAGATTACATCTGCTTTGAGGTTCCCAGGTGGCTGTCTGCCACACCAGTTTTACTCTTTCTTTAGGAATGTTTCCAACAAACCATAAGGCTGCAGTTTCCTGTCACTTTTTGTTATAAGAAAGCATGGGACTCCTTCTTGAAGGGAGAGAGACTGCTAAAAAAAACTAGTCCTTGCTCAAAGGACTTGCTTGATTGCTTAGCCTGTTCAGCCACAGTAGTTAGAAGAAATCATTTGGCTTTGTGGGTCCTAGAAAGAGACTCTACAAAGTTATATCAAAAACAGGAACGAGAGATGGGGAGTGGCAGAGTAGGAACTGGTGATCTGCCCAAGAGATGATTGGTATTGCCTAAGAAATCATAACATCCTCCAGGCTTTGCTAATCTATCCAGAGAACAAGTGCAGTATAGGTAGTCCTCGACTTACAACAGTTCATTTAAAGACCGTTCAAAGTTACGATGGCACAGAAAAAAGTGACTTACGGCCATTTTTTACACTTAATCACCATTGTAGCATTCCCACGGTCATGTGATCAAATTCAGAAGCTTTCAAACTGGCATGTATTTGTGACAGGTGCAGTGTTTCAGAGTCATGCACAGAGGTGGGTTGCTACCAGTTCCACCCGGCTCTATAGAACCGGTAGCTCTGAAGAGTAACAGACAGTGAACCGGTTCTGAAGAGTAACAGACAGTGAACCGCGGCACAGCTGAGGTTGAAAAAGCAGGAAAAAAGTGGCTTTTCAAACACTGCGCACCTGCGCGCAGCACTTTTCAGCTGTCCGGACGGCACAGCTTAAGGTTTTCTACATGTGCAAAACGTAATCACTGAACCAGTAGTAACACCGGTTGAATCCCATCCCTGGTCGTGCAATCCCCTTTTGCAGCCTTCTGACAAAACAAAATCAATGCGGAAGCCAGATTCACTTAACAACTATGTCACTAACTTAAAATTCCAGGGATTCACTTAACAGTGGCAAGAAAGGTGATAAAATGGGGACAAAAAATCACTTAACAAATGTCTTTCTTAGCAACAAAAATTTTGGGCTCAGTTGTGCTCATACACAATAATCAAGGGCTACCTGTAGTACTTTTTCAATATTGCCCAATAGCCTCTTTTATAATCTACTGCCACTGCCTGGCTATACGCACTATTACAGGATTATTTTTTATGATTCAGAACTAATATTCTCAAAATACATATGATTTGCAGGCTGTGGCGCAACAACTGCATTTTAGATCAACATGCCTAAATCCAGCAAAGAGAATTACTGCTCACTATCACTCTCCTACCAGTGTCCTTCCTCCTGGTACCCATCTCTCATCCTTCTCAGCCCTCTCCAAATGGCAAAACTCAGATTCTGCTTGCTTAATTGGGCCCCTTTGGGGACACTGTACATATATGCTCAGTCAACTGTGTTTGGCAAGGCACTTAATGTTCAAGGGTTGTCGGAATGAAGGAAGACAGCCTTCTATTAAAAAATGCCTCTGTTTTCCCTTTGTGAGAAGGGGCTCTGAGAATATATGAGTCAACTAAGATGTCAGCACCATAACTCACCAATCAGGAGGGTTTAGGCTCATCAGGCATAGTCATTGTGAGCTGAACTATCACTTTGTCCAAATAAGTCACCTTCGTTACTGTGGAGCCTATTCATGTTGTTACAGCTGTTAAGTCCTTGTTTTCAAAGACATTAGGCTTTGTGCCAGAAAGAATTCCTGGGCATTCTTTCCTCATCAACATCTAACATGTTCCTAGGTTTTCAGAGCTGCTCGGCAGCCAAATCACACTTATTTAATCCAGATGGATAGCTCATTAAATTATCTCAGGGATGCCCTTTCCGTTTCCAGGGTTTAATTTGAGGGTTAAAACATATTTTGCTCTTGTGGCTGATAGGGACTAAAGAGGAGATGAGGGTCCATCATTGACAGGGTTTTGATTTATGCTTATTTTAACCATTTCATAATTGTCTGAATTAACAATTGGAAGTGAGGAACTAATTTACTTGGATGTGCTGTTTTATTCAGGGCAGAGGTTTGTCTGTGCTAAGAAATCTGATCTAATAAGGTTGGTTTTTATACAGCCATGCTTGGTAAAATTCACATTCCTTGAAGGAGAGAGGGAGCTCATATTTAGGTGATTGAGCTTGCAGCATGGGTAAGACTGTACCATATAAAGATTATGATTTTTTTTCCTTCTGGTACTTTATGTGGGGAAAAGCTGGTTCCTTTAAAGATAGTCTTTGACTTACAATCAGTGGTAGGATTCAAAAAAATTTTACTACCGGTTCTGTGCGCGTGGCTTGGTGGGCATGGCTGGGGAAGGATACTGTAAAATCTCCATTCCCTCTCCACTCCTGGGAGAAGGTTACTACAAAATCCCCATTCCCACCTCACTCCAGAGGAAGAATACTGTAAAATCTCCATTCCCTCCTCACCCCACTAACCTGCTTTCCAGTTCCATTCTCCTCTGCAGGGCAATGAAAGAAGACGCAGCCAATCAACTGGGACTCAGGAGACAGAGAATAGATGGGGTGGCTGGGGCTAGTCAGAGGTGGTTTTTGCCGGTTCTCCCAACTACTCAAAATTTCCGCGACCAGTTCTCCAAAACTGGTCAGAACCTGCTGAATACCACATCTGCTTACAATCATTCAGTCACCAGTCAAAGTTACAACATTACATTTTTCACACATATGACCATTGCAGCATTCCCACAATCGTGTGATAAAATTCAGACATCGGGCAATATATTTATTTCTTTATTTATTTACTTAGCACATGGCATACAATGTCAGGAAAATCTACACATGCTAGATACAATGCAGTCTTAACAGCCTAGATTGCTAGTTCATTCTGTTTGGCACTTGTGTACCTATCCTTGGTGCATCACAGGGGGCTTGAATTAGCCTTACAACAATTAGCAAGAGGTGCTCAGGTTTTGGCTCTTCCAGGCTCCTTCGCTGGTCTCCTCTCACCTCACTTCATGTCACAACGCCTTGCAACCAGCCAGGTCCAGTGTCAGCTTTCCCCTTTGTGCACACAAACGCAGCTAGATTTTTCCCATAGAAGTGGTACCCATTTATCTACTCACAATATTGCATGCTTTTGAACTGTTGGGTGGGCATGTGCTAGATATCAAGTGGCAGGGGCTCGTTAATGATACTTGACCATTTCTGGCCAGTAGTTCCAGTATCATTAAGCCACTGGGCCACTGCATGCTCCACTTGGCAACTGGCATGTATTTATGATGGTTGCAGTGTCCTGGAGTCACTTTTGCAATCTTCTAACAAGCAAAGTCAGTGGGGAAGCTCAACTCACTTTATAACCGTGCTACTAATTTTACAACTGCAATGATTCACTTAACAACTGTGGCAAGAAAAGTCACCAAGCGAAGCAAAATTCACTTAACAACCATCTTGCTTAGCAACTTAAATTTTGGGCTCAACTGTTGTATGACAAGGACTACCTGTACTTTTCAAAGTATGTTATACATATTTTATATCACACATATTTGTTTGTCCATATACAGCAGAAAATGGCACTGATTCTCAACAAGAATAGCAACAGAACTTAAGAACTCAAGCTTATGAGCTTAATGCAGTCAAGAGCCTTCTGGCTAGGCACTTCTGCTTTAAAGAAAATACAAAGTAATCCTCAAATTACAACCACAATTGAGCCAAAACCCCTGTTGCTAAATGAAACATGTGTTAAGTGAATTTTTCCCCATTTTACAACCTTCTTTGCCACAGTTGTTAAGTGAATCACTGTAGTTGTTCAGTTAGCAATGCAGCCGTTAAGTGAACCTGGCTTCCCCGTTGACTTTGCTTGTCAGAAGGTCACAAGAAGTGATCACATGACCCCGGGACACTGCAACCAACATAAATATGAACCAGTTGCCAAGCATCTGAGTTTTGATCATGTTACCCCAATGATTGTAAGTATGCAGAACAGTCATAAGTAACTTTTTTCAGTGCTGTTCTAACTTTGAATAGTCAATAAATGAAATGTTGTAAGTTGAGGGTGAGTTGTATAGAATTGATAGAATCTGTCTCCAAAATATTTTAGAATAGCCCTTTTTCAGCATGGTTTCTCCAGCTGTATATTGTCGTCTCCCGTAATTCCCAATAAGCACAATTTTTGGAAGATGCATTAAGAGCAGACTGCAGATTCTTTGCCAAGTGGCTGTCTCATATACAGTAATTACTGGTTTTAATGCTATTGGCTACATGAAAAGGAGGAAATGGCTATCATGTCCTGCTCTGTTTCTCAGACCAGAGCAATGTAGGAATGCATTGTGAATAACCTTGTCTACTTGCATTTTGCTTTGAGTGGATAGATATCATCCAAAGGAGAGAATAGGAGAGAACAAGGACACTTTGACTCTTCCTAACGAAAAGCAAATAGATCCAGAATGAAGAATAATATAAATGATAATATCTAGCAGGGGCACATATTAGACTTTAGGGACAGCGCGCGTCAACTAACTCCGCTTTCACCACCTGGGGGAATATAAAAATTGTATAGAAAAGTTTGACTTTGAGAATGAATTAAAGTGTTGCAAATTCCCAGGATCCAAATTCTTCTAGAAATCCCCCATGAAGAAGATGGATACACCTTTAGAGACCTTCAGAATTGCTTTTACTGTCTTGTTTTGAAGTTATTCACTCAAAGAACAACTCTGATTCATGACTCTCAAATCCACTTAAGTGTCTTATAAATTCCCTCAAGAAACAGGCATGTGCTTGGCATATGTGAAAAAAATACTCCCAGTGCCCAGTTTTCTAATGTTGATTTGGCAATAATACTTTTTTTAAAAAAAAAAAAACCTCAAAAAAACCTTGCATGTTGTTTTAAAGCACATTCTTTAATCTTGTATATTGTGCTGCAATGCAGCTTCCTGTGATCGCTCCGATTAAATTAGAGAAGTAGGACTGAACCCGGGTAAGAAGAATCTGAAATGGGAGAGGACATATATTTGTCTGCATAGGTGAAGAGCCAAACACAAGATTTAGTGTCACTTAGAACAGTTACTTTAGTAGAAGAGAAGATTGGATTAATAGAATCTAGTTGTTTATTTGCATAAGTAAGAAAGTAAATGGATAATACAGAAGAGTGTACATTTCATTAAAAAAAAAAAAGCTACGAGATGAGTCTTGAGTAAAATGTTTGACTTGATATTCAACTCCTTGTTTTTAAGCTGATAGAAAGACTAGATTTTGGAAGGTGAATTTTAAACAGTGGACTAGATTCTTTAGAATTAGCTTCTCTCAAAAGAGCTTGCATGATCATATTTATCATATAAGAACCTGAACCCTGCTTATAGGATACATGGATATGTTGCTCAACAGATTACATGCCCTTCTCAGCAAATCTTGAAATCATTTCAATAATAGGCCTCCTAGCGTATTTAAGGCCCTGTCACACTGCCCAACGGATGCAAAACGGACACAGGTTGCGTTCCAGCCTACCCTTGAGGTTGCGTTCCAGCCTACCCTTGAGGTCACTTGCGTTGTATACCTGGGCATCTGAAGCTGACCCATTGCCTGAAGCATCGATGTACATAAACTTGTAGTCAGCATCGACCATGGCGAAGAGGATGATACTGAAGAAGCCCTTGGAGTTGAAATAAGTGGACCTTGAGTTGGCTGGCGCTTTGCAGGCCACGTGCTTGCCATCGATGGCTCCAACGGTGTGGGGGAAGTTCCACCTCTGATACCACTGCTCTGCAACTTTCTTCCATCCTTCTTCAGTGGAGGGGCACTGGAGGAGCTCCTCCTTGTATTCTTCGATGATGGCCTGCATCACTTCTCTGACCACAATGCTGATGGTGTTGTGTGGCACCCTCCAGCCGTACTGCATGCTGCTGTAGGTGGTCCCTGAGGCCAGGTGGCGCAGAGTGAGTGCCACCTTGAGCCCAGGTTCCAGGCTGGGCCGGAAGTTGGTGCTCTGCTTGGTCAACCTGGGTGTCAGCCGCTGCACAACTACGTCAAACATGGCTGGAGGCATCCTCATGAAGTTCTGGAATGCCCGAGTGTCTTCGTTCCTGAGCTCCACCATCAGCTTGTTGTACAGTCCGTCCTCTGCTCTTCTGGCAAACCATCTTCGTACCCAGACGCTTCTTGGCCGTCTCTTTTTCTTCCTGTAGTAGAGTTCACAGAGCCTGTAGATGGCTTCGCACTGTTGCAGAAGGATGGTGACTGCCAAAAGGATTTTGTTACGATCCACGGTGGACATGACTGGATGCTGTGGAAGAGGAAGAGTCAGATGAAGGCTGCAGAGGTCTGCACCGCAGGGCTGCTGTTCTGAAAGTGAGATCCAGATGAGTTGCTCCCCCTTTTTATAGGCAGTATAGGTGTCCCTTTGCATCCTCTAGGCATCCTCTAGACATCCTTAATATCCGAGATAGGTCCCCTCTGCAAACGTTTTTTCCGTTTTAAATGCTTTGTTTCCGTGCTGCATCCGCTAGGCATCCGTTCTGCATCCGTTCCGCATCCGTTCCGCTTCCTCCCTGCGTCCAAGTGGATGTGAGTTGTGCGGATGCGGAACGGATGCCTAGTGGATGCGTAGCGGATGCAGAACGGACGAATTGGATACATTTTCCGCGCAAAAGTTTTGAGCAGCTCAAAACTTTCTGAGCGGATGAAATGTCAATAAACGGATGCTGGACGGATAGAGAGGAAGCAAAATGAAGGCAGTGAGTACATCGCGTTAACCAACGGATGGCAAGCTTTTTTGTCCGTTTTACATCCTCTTTGCATCCGTTGGTGCAGTGTGACAGGGGTTTAACTTGATACTTTTTGTTAATTGTATTAGAAGGATTTTAATTGGAGATTAAAATAATTTTAAAAAGTCTTTAATGCATCTTGGCTTGGATATTTGGTGGTCTGAGCTAAGAATAACAGTTGGCTTCATCTTTAAAGTGGAGTGCTACTTTTTTTCTGAACTTCAGGCATCACTCTATTTACTATAGTAAAAACATAAATTAATACCTGCCATAATCTGTGTAATGTAATATTCCCTTTTCTTGTGGTAAAAATAAAAGAATACGGAGGGATGAAGACAGTCACATTTCAGACAAATAGATATACATTTTATAGGTCTATTTGTTAATATTTGTTTTTAAGGGATGATTTGTTCTCTGTAGTTGTTTCAGTGAATATGAAGTATATGATAAAAATGAGCCTTAATAAATTATCTGCAAATTTCACAAAAAGTAGAAGTTTGCACAAAGTCACTTTTTACAGTTCAGGTTTCCTTTAAATGTTACCTTTCCTTCCTGAAATAGGCAATTTCTTGGGAAGGAGGGAGAAATTTCAGTATTGCTGCCTTCCCTAAAATCCTCAGAACGTTCGTATTTCCCAAGTCAAGAAACCCAGATCACAGTTGTGCTCTTGCTTGTTAGAGCCACAAGAGGGGAGACACCAGACGTGGCAAAACCAACTACAACCTGCCCCCCAGCCAAAACACAGCTGGCTGAAACTGGTTCCCTTGGCAGCATGGATAATTTGTTGTTGTTTTAACCATTTAATCATGCCTGACTCTTGTTGACTTTACAGACAAGGGCTCTCTACACAACCCAGTCAAGCACAGCTTTCTTTCAATTGTTGGATGTTCAACTTTGTATCAGATTTGATGTTATCAAGGGCGGCATGTTCTTTGCTTGTCCTTCTCCTTGTTCCACTAACCATTCCTAGCATCATTGCCTCTTCCAATGAATTTGCAGGTGTGATATGGCCAAAGTAAATCCGACATAATCCGATGATTTTAGCTTCTAATGATGTATCTGGTTTTATACAATTCAACACCTCTCTGTTAGTTATTCTGGCTCCCTATGGCATACTCAATGCCAAAGGTGTCAAACTCAAGGCCTGGGGGTGCATAGATCTGGCCCACAGGACTACCCTGGAAACAACGAAGGAGGGTCTGCAGTGCCTCTGCCAACAAAAATGGAGTTCAGGAGGATGAGTGCAGTCCTTTTGAGCTCTGTTTTCACTGGCAGATGGTTGCATGAGGCTGTCGTAGTCAAAATGGAGCTCAGGAGTCCATTTTCTCTGGCAGAGCATTCTGGCCACCAAAGGCACCCCTGACACAAGTGACATTGAATTGGCCATGTCCACCCTGGCCACGCCCACTCCAGCCCCCCAAGATTAAATGCAACCCTGGTGCAGCCCTCAATGAAATTGAGTTTGACAACTCTGCACAATACCATATATCGTTGGTAATTTATGCCAGCACCACAATTCAAAGGCATCATTTCTTCTTCAATCAGCGTTTTAGTGTCCAATTCATGAGCTAAATTGCAGGCAGGAATTAAATAAATAGCAAAGTGCTGCCCTGCTTTTTACTAAACTGTCAAACAATAAGGAGGTGGATCAGATTATGGAGCTATGATGAAGGTTCACATATATGACTGAGGAATTCTTTGACCCTGAAACATTGACCTGGGCATTTCCGGTATGATGCATTGCTGAGAATACATTTTCTGTCCACAATAACCAACACAGAATAAACTTCTTCCCCTCACTTGTTTGGTGGTGTATAATTGTTTTGGGTTTTTAAAATACACTTTATTAATCATATATAAATGTTTTGGATTGCCTATGAAATCTGATAGCTGCATAATAATTAAATAAGACTCTGTTATGTGTACCCTTTTATTATTTGATTTTTATAACAAAATGAATTTCATTTCCCTTCCCTGGTCAGTAAACCAATCTCCATGTATTCTGGTGATGTGCTAATCTCATCTGTTTCTCGAGCAGGACTGCAATCTCTTCACGGTTTAGCATCCCACTCTCAATTGGTAATGCTAGAAATTAGTTGCACAAAAAACAAGGTGACCATATTCACCATGTTGCGTTGTGGGAAAAAAGACTCGAGACCCAGTTGATCTTCTATTCTTTTTATTTTCTCTCCAGAAACTGTTTGCCGGCGAAACTGCGGCAACCTTTTTATAGTGGGCTGCTTGCAGCTCATGGCCAATGATGGCTCTTCAAATCTCCCGCCATATGGACCAACCTATCCTAGGTGAGTATGCAAATATATAACACCCCTCCCCATGTGGTCCAGTCCAACCAATCAGGCCTCCCCTATGTTACGTAGTCACATAAATAGGCTCTTATACTTTTGACTGGACCTGCGCAATTCAGTTGTGGGTTTGTCTCTGGACTGTTCAGAGAGGGTTTCTGTTTCTCCCGTTCTCTTCCCTGGAGCCTCCTGGAAGGTAGAGTCAGACATGCCGCTCCTGCCAGGCCTTTCCTGGCTGGTTGAGTCAGCTCAGCTGCTCCCGCCAGGAGTGGCTTCTTGATGATTCTCTGAAGCCTGCTCCAGTCTCCCCAAGTTGCCTTCTTCTTCTATGGCTTTAGGTACATATTTGTGATTTCCGATCGGGGCTAATGTTAGTATTAGTTGTTGTATCATTGTTAGGGTTTGTTTTGTTACTCCTTTTACTTGTGGAGGGGTCTCCCACCTCTCTAGTTTGGCTATTTTTGTTTAATGTTTCAGGTGATTCCTTTGTTTGTGTAATTTCTTCCCATTCCTCAACCTGATTGTTAATGTTTCTCAGTGTGGTCCTCGATCTGATTTGGTCTATGTGTCTCCTCCAGCTCTTTCCATCTTCTGTCTCTACCCTGTATGACCAGGGTCCTGTTATTTGGGTTATTGTTGCCGGTATCCACAATGGTTCCCCCGTGAGGTTTTTTTCATAGACTAGGTCCCCTGTTTTGAATGTGCGGCACTTACTGGAGGAGTCTGTTGGCTTTTATGGGCTATATGTGAGATGTAGTCTGTCTAGATTTGATCTTAGATTTCTTCCCATTAATAGTTCTGCTGGGCTTTTATTTGTTGTGGTGTTTGGTGTAATATGTTGTATACTTAGTAGCTTGTATATCTTTTCCTGTATATCTCCTGCTCCCAATTTGTGCAGTGTTTCCTTAGTATAATGGACCATGTGTTCCGCCCAGCCGTTCGTAGCCAGCCGACCCGGCGCTGTTATCCCTTGTTTGGTTAGGAACCTCTCAAATGTCATTGCCGTGAATTGCGGTCCGTTGTCAGATACAATTAAATCCGGCAATCCATGTGTCATAAAAAGCTTCCTTAGTTGTCTAATAACAGCTTCTGTTGTAGTTGAGTGCATAATGCTTACCTCAAGCCAATTTGAGTAAGCATCTACCACTGTTAAGAATGTGTGTCCTTTAGTTGGTCCTGCAAAATCAATGTGTATTCTAGACCATGGACCCCTAGGTGTTTCCCAATTGAGTGCAGGTGCAGAAGGGGGTGCAGGTCTACATTCTTGGCATCGTTTGCACGTTGCTACCCATTCCCCAATATCCTTATCCATCCCTGGCCACCTTCTAGCCAGGGACTTCATTCTGACAATACCCAGGTGACCCTCATGCAATAATTTAAGTATTCATTCCCTCAATATGTCCAGTATGATCACCCTATTCCCCCATAGTATACATCCTTTTAAGATCAATAGTTCCGTTTGTCTATTCTGAAACGGTTTAACAGTCTCATCACTAGCAGTCTCTGGCCACCCTTTACCTACCCAATTTAAGATCTGCGCCAGGTGTCGGTCTCTCACGGTTTCCCTAGCAATGTCTGTTGCTGTTATGGGTGGGTTTGCCCACGTCTCTATTTGCAGGTTTGATGTGCTTGGCGCAGGGTCATCTTCTAAATCAGGTAGGGGGGAACAGTTCAGGGAGTCAGCGTGTGTTATGTTCTTTCCTGGTCGGTAGATAAACTTGTAGTTATAGGCAGCAAGGAATTCGGACCACCTCGTCATCCGTGGTGACAGTATGTTAGGTGTAGCTTTGTTTCCTGTGAGAATTCCTAGAAGAGGTTTATGATCTGTGACAAGTGAAAAAGTTCTGCCATAGATATACTCGTGGAACCATTTTACTCCTGTTATTGCGGCCAATGCCTCTCTATCTAGTTGGCTATAATTCCGCTCCATTTTTGATAGAGTTTTTGAATAGAATGCAATAGGTGCTTCTTTTCCATCAGATAATATGTGGCTGAGTATGGCACCGATGCTGAATGGTGATGCATCGCATGTTAATGTTAGTGGAAGGGTTCTACTGTATTGTATTAGCACATAGTCTGATGTAAGTAAATCTTTTATTCCCTGGAATGCTGTTTCTTCTCATCGCCCCGAGGTTCAGGAAGCTTTCTTATCAAGCAACCTGTGCAGTGGTTCCGCTATCATTGCTTTCTGTGGCAAAAATACATTGTAAAAATTAATAAGTCCCAAGAAAGCTTGCAAATCTTTTTTATTTTCAGATCTAGGAGCTTCCTTTATTGCTCTGATTTTGTTTTCAGTGGGGTGGATCCCTTCTTTGTCTATGAGGCATCCCAGGAATTCAACTTTGTCGGTGGCTAATTGACACTTCTCTTTTTTAACTTTAAGTCCCGCCTCTTTAAATTTTTAACAAACCTCCCTTAGGCAGTCTTTCAGTTGTTCTTTGTCCTTGGCTGATACTAATACATCGTCAAAGTATGGTACCACCCCCTTTATTCCTTGCAATAGGTGTTCCATTAAGCTCTGGAATACCCCTGGGGCCACGCTAACTCCAAATTGCACTCTGTTGTATTTGAATGTCCCCCTGTGAGTCACAATTGTTTGTGCTTCCTCTGTTTCTGGGTCAACTGGTAATTGTTGGTAGGCTTGCACAAGATCCAATTTCACGAAGATTCTACCTCCCCCCAAAGAGTGTAATAGGTGCTGTACCACCGGAACTGGGTATGCACTTTGTTGTAGTGCATGGTTAAGGATTGCCTTGTAGTCTCCACAGATACGTATGGACCCATCTGGTTTAATAGGGGTAACAATTGGGGTTTCCCACCTTGTGTGGTCTATTTGTTCTAATACCCCCTGTGCGATAAGTTTATCTAATTGTTCATCAATTTTTGCTTTTAACGCAAAAGGAACTCACCTCGCCTTTAGCCTTATTGGGGCTATATTTGGATTTAAATTAAATGAGATAGGGGGACCCTTGGTACTTGCCCAGTTCTCCATTGAAAACGTCCTGGAATTCTTTCATCAGGTTCTCTTCCCAGTCTGTCTTAGTGATGTTGTTTATTCCGGTTAATCCAATTCCTAATGGTGCAAACCATTCAAGTCCCAGTAGGCTGGGGCGATCCCAGTCGACTATGGTTAATGGAAGGACTTTAGTGTGTTTTTTGAATTCAACTTTGAAATGTCCGGTCCCTACTACAGGAATTCTGTTTCCCTGGTAGTCTTTTAGTGTGAGTTTTTGTATTTCTAGCTCTCTCTTGTTTATATCAGGTATTAGTCTTTTTAGGGTATTCCACGATACCATTGATAAATATGAGCCTGAATCCACCTCCATCTCACATGGCTGATCTTCTATGGTGTCTTGTACATGTACCTTTTTCACAATGATTGAGTTTGAGTGTCCAATAGTTATTGTCTGATGTGTTTCCTCTTTTCTATTGGCTTCTTTCCACTGCTTATTTCTGTTTTCTTGACTCCAATGGCTCCCTATTTGCTTTTCCTTCTCCCTGGGAGGGGTATTCCATCTTTGTCTAGGGCTATAGTTATTTTTGGTTCAGCATGCCCTAGCTATGTGTCCTCGCCATTCACAATACCTGCAAATAGCATCAAAAAAATGGCATTTGGAACATGGATGGTCTCCTCTGCACCTGGCACAACGGAATTCTGACTTCCTTTCATTTCGTTCCCATCTAACTTTTTCCAACCGGAGTTAATTTACCTCTTTTTCTTCCTCTTCGTCTTCTGATAGGGATTCAATGTCCTCATGGTGTGTTGTGGTGGTGAGTTTTTGAGTTTCCTCTGGTGTCTTATTGTGTGTTTGACTAGTGTCTTTTGGGGTTTCCTTTATTAATTTATTAATTTGTCGCATGGTGGCTGTCGATTTCTGTGTTGCTTCCATTGAGGTGGCTTTTTCTATTGCCTCCGTTAATGTTATTTTAGGTCTTGTTAATAGTTGACCCTGTAGTGTAAAGGCCCTGTCACACTGCCCAATGGATGCAAAACGTTTGTAAAAAGGACACAGCGGATGAGAAAAATGTTCCATCCATTGTTATCCGCTCTCAAAAGGGGCAAAAATTTGCATAAACAGAGCGGATAACACGGAAAGGAACGGACGGGGGGAGGACGCAGAGCAGATGGAAAGCGGATGCGGAACAGAAGCATCCTTTTGCATCCTCTAGGCATCCTGTAGACATCCTTAATATCTGAGATAGGTCCCCTCTGCGAACGTTTTTTCCATTTTAAATGCTTTCTTTGCGTGCTGCATCCTCTTTCATCCTTTCTCCGTCCGTGCTACTAATGCTGCGCGTCCATTCCGCATCCGTTCCACTTCCTCCCTGCGTCCGTTTACCGCTGATGGCTCTTCAAATCTCACGCCATCCGGACCAACCTATCCTAGGTGAGTATGCAAATATATAACACACCAAGCAAAGCACTAATCGCATCCCCACATTTGGAACATAGATGACTACCAACCTGAGCAGGAAAAGGCTTTCAAATGCCTTGGCATCTTTATCCATTCATCGTCTTCCTGGAAGCTTTATTTTCCAAACTGTTCTTTGTGAGCCTCTAATGCAATCATTAGAGATTCAATCCAGAGGGGTAAGAAATGCATGCCTACAGCAATTAAAGTTTTTAAAGCCCAAATGCTAAGTGTTTTAATGCATGGCACTTAATGTTCCACTTACAAGAACACTCATGCATTAGAAGTTGTACAGTCTAAACTCCCGAGTCTTTCAGTTTTCCTGCTCTGTTACTAATGCACTTCTCCATCTAGAATTTGGCTTTATTTCAGTCAAAGTTTAATCACAATTCTACCAGGGGAAGTATTGGCTAAAAAAAGGTGAAGGGGGAGGGAGAAGGAGAAATGAAATTTTTAGTTGAACTAGTTTTGACTCTTCTTGTAATGGATGGCTCACCCCACAGTCTATATCTTTGCCAGGCTTGAGCAAAGTCAGAAGACATCTCAAATTGAGACATTTAGTTATTATTTTATAAAGAGATGGAACCAGAATTTATATATGCTACAATTCTATGATTTTTCTTGCCCCGGTTGTTAAGTGAGAAACTGCAGTTGATAAGTTTAGTAACACATCAATGTCAATGTCAAATAAAAAGATACTCCTTTGGTCTTTTGAGCTGCCAGAAAAAGGAAGTGGGGGAAAACAAGGCATTCTTGAAATGCCCAGATAATCATCCTGGCAACCCAAAGTTGTCAGAGCATAAGAAGGTTATTGGAGAGCATGATGGATGACTCTTGGAGAGGGATGTGTCTCATTGGAGAAGTCATAGGTGGGGGGAAGACCAGGGTCAAGGAGGAAATGTTTGATGTAACTTAGTATTGGCTGCACCCAGCCATGCACCAAAGTGGCAACCTCTAATAAATCAATTTTCTTTTCTCTGAGATGTGGCTAGAGATTTTTGATTTGAATGAGGGTGGGTTTGTTGGAGCCCTGATTGCACGCTTGTTAAGTGGATCTGACTTTCCCATTGACTCTGCTTTGCAGAAGGTCATAAAAGTGGATCCCATTACCTTGGGACACAGCAAAGTTCACAAATATGAATCAATTGCCATGCTTCTGAATGTTGATCACGTGATCATGGGGATGTATCAAAGGTCAAAACTATGAAAAACCCTCATAAGTCACAATTCTCAGTGTTGTTGTAACTTTGACCGGTCACTAAACGAACTATTGTAAGTCAAGGACTACCTGTACTGTACTCAGGAAATATTCTGTCTACCACTTTTAGAGGGCAGAGTTAATCTCCCTTCTAATTACAGACTATTCAGAATGCCTTTACATGGCAAATGTGTGTTACCTATTCAATGGCCAGAATGGGGAAGTCTATAGAATTAAAGCTAAATGTTGTACCTTTAATATAACAATTAGCAAAATCACAAAACTGTATTTCACTTATTTTGGCCATGTCGTGCAGAGGAATTCAGTAAAGCCCATGTCACACTGGCCAACGGATGCAAAAAGGACACAGCGGACGAGCAAAATGTTCCATCCGTTGTTATCCGCTCTCAAAAGGGGCAAACATTTGCATAACCGGAGTGGATAACACAGACGCGGGGAGGATGCAGGGCGGATGCAAAGCGGATGTGGAACAGAAGCCCAGCGGATGGAAGCGTATGGGAGTGGATGGCACATCCGCTAGGCTTCCGGGGGACCTCAGCAAAGCGGAGGTGGAACGGATACAGTGGATGCAGAGCGGACGCTGAACGGATGAAGCGGATGCACAGAGGATGCACAGCGGAAGCCTAATGGATGCCTGGCATTAATTGCGCATGCGAGGAGGATGCATAGCGTCAGCCCCGCGGATATAATGGAAGCAGCTCGGAAGCAGGTCTCCATTCAGAGGAAAGACCTGCTGCCGGACGGATTGGCTGCCTTGCCTGCCCTGCCTGCATGTCTGCCTGCCAGCCTCGCTGCCAGCCTTGCTACCAGCCTTGCTGCCAGCCTCCCTGCCAGCCTTGCTGCCAGCCTTGATTCCTGCCAGCCTCCCTGCCAGCCAGCAACCCCACAACCATGCGGAAGCACAGCAAGCCTCAGCCATCTGCTGCCAGCCCTGGCAAGAGGGACAGGGCTCCCATCCTGCCCCCTGGCCCTCACTCTGGTTCTGCTGGGGCTTCTGCAGCTCGGGCTCGCTCTTCTGGGGCTGGGGCTTCTGCTGCTTCTGCTTCTGGAGAAGCTGATGAAAAGCACTCCAGCACCAGCCACCTCCACAGCACCTGGACCCTTCACCCCTGAGACTGAACGACCAAGAGGGGTGCCAGAGACTAATTTCTGTCTTATAGCTTGTTGTTAATAAAGTCTATTTTTGATTCACACACTTGCTTCATTTCTTTTTTTTAATAAAGTCTTGCTGGAAACTTTTAGAAATGGTTTAAGCCTTTGCATGCTTGTGGGATGGGTTAAGATAGCTGTGGGATGGGTTGAGATAGCTGTGGGATGGGCAGGGATACCTGTGGGATGGATAATAGCTGTGGGATAGATAAACTTCCAGTGCAAGCATAGTGGGACTGTATGGTCCACCCTCCCAGATGCCACACCTACGGCCCTTTATTATCAATAATAATGTAATAATTATCCACACATGTCAACACAAACACAACTCTCTATTAAACGCCCTGTTCATTGTAGGCCAACCAAACATACATGGCCCAATCTCATCCGTGTGATGAGACAGGCTGAAGGAAGCATCCATTAAGCATCTACCATCCTGTCTTGCCACTCCACTGCTCCAGCTGGGGAGTTGCACCAGTGTTTCAGGAGGTTGCGCTGCTTCTTCGCTTCATGTGAGGCTTTGTTGGGGCCTTGCACATCCTCAGTGTCGATCAGGTTTCGCCCTTGCCTCCATTCCCCAGGCTCCATGTCCCCATTGCCTTGTTGGAGGTCCACGAGCCTGTTCTGCAAGACTGGGTAGCGGGTGCGCATGAGATTGTGCAAGATGCAGCAAGCTTCCATGATCCTCCTCACAGTCTCTGGGCAATGCTGCATGGTGGTGAGAAGTACCTGGAACCTGTTGGCCAGGATGCCTTTGGCATCCTCCACCACCCGCCTTGCCCTGGACAGCCTATAGTTGAAGATCCTCTCTTCACGGGTAAGGAGTTTGGAAGTGTAGGGCTTCATGAGGTAGGTTGTGAGGGAGAAGGCGTCATACCCCACGATGAAGTAGGGCACATCTTGTGTGTCGTTGGGCAGGGGTTCTGGATCTGGGAAGCCCACGATGAGGTTGCCTTCCAGCTCCTCCTTGAGGTGACTGACGTTGTATACCTGGGCATCTGAAGATGAGCCGTTGCCTGAAGCATCGATGTACATGAACTTGTAGTCAGCATCGACCATGGCGAAGAGGATGATGCTGAAGAAGCCCTTGGAGTTGAAATAAGTGGACCCCGACTTGGCTGGAGATTTGCAGGCCACGTGCTTGCCATCTATGGCTCCAACGGTGTGTGGTAAATTCCACTTCTGATACCACTGCTCTGCAACTTTCTTCCAGCCTTCTTCAGTGGAAGGGCACTGGAGGAGCTCCTCCATGTATTCTTCGATGATGGCCTATATCACTTCTCTGACCACAATGCTGATGGTGTTGGATGGCACCCTCCAGCCGTACTGCATGCTCCTGTAGGAGGTCCCTGAGGCCAGGTGGCGCAGAGTGAGTGCCACCTTGAGCCCAGGTTCCAGGCTGGGCCAGAAGCTGGTGTTTGCCTTGGTCAACCTGGGTGTCAGCCGCTGCACAACTTCGTCAAACATGGCTGGAGGCATCCTCATGAAGTTCTGGAACGCCCGAGTGTCTTCGTTCCTGAGCTCCACCATCAGCTTGTTGTACAGTCCGTCCTCTGCTCTTCTGGCGAACCATCTTCGGATCCAGACTCTTTTTGGGTGGCTCCTTTTCTTCTCTCAGTAGAGTTCACAGAGCCTGCAGATAGCTTCGCACTGTTGCAGAACGATGGTGGCTGCCGAAAGGACTTTGTTACAATCCACGGTGGACATGACTGGATGCTGTGGAAGAGGAAGAGTCAGATGAAGGCTGCAGAGGTCTGCACCGCTGGGCTGCTATTCTGAAAGTGAGATGCAGGCAAGTTGCTCCCCCTTTTTATAGGCAGTATAGGTTTTCTGCTAGGCATCCTCTAGGCATCCTCTAGGCATCCTCTAGACATCCTTAATATCCGAGATAGGTCCCCTCTGTGAATGTTTTTTCCGTTTTGAACGCTTTGTTTCCATGCTGCATCCGTTGTGCATCCGTTCTGCATCTGTTCTGCATCCGTTCCGCTTCCTCCCTGCGTCCGGGCAGATGGAGTTCCGCGGATGCGTAGCGGATGCCTAGCGGATATAGCGGATGCATAATGGATGCGTAACGGATGCGTAACGGATGCGTAGCGGATGCAGAATGGACGAACTGGATACATTTTCCGCGCAAATGTTTTGGGCAGCCAAAAACTTTTGGAGCGGATGAAATGTCCATAAACGGATGCTGGACAGATAGAGAGGAAGCCAAATGGAGGCAGTGAGTACATCGCGTTTTCGAACGGATGGCAAGATTTTTTGTCCGTTTTACATCCTCTTTGCATCCGTTGGTTCAGTGTGACATGGGCTTGACGTTGGGAACGGTAAAAGGAAACCAGACTGACAAAACTGACATTAGCCAGAGCTTAGAAAAACTCAAAGAAGTAGTGCAAGATTGGAAGGTGTGGAGAGACCTCACCCATAGAATCACCAAGAGTTGGGCATGACTAACTGGATAAAATCATCATCACAACATAACAATTGGGAGATTTTGGATCGGACTGTTTCCCAGCAATCTCTCAGGCACAAATAGGCTTTTATTGGATCATCATAGAATATATTTTTTTAACTTTTGAGTGTTTGATCCGTGACTGTACATTTCAATCAACTAAATTCTAATGGGTATACATTACTGCATATACATAGCAATAGTAATAGCACTTAGACTTATATACTACTTCATAGTGCTTTACAGCCTTCTCTAAGTGGTTTACAGAGTCAGCGTACTGTGCCCTCAACAATCTGAGTCCTCATTTTGCCAACCTCAGAAGGATGGAAGGCTGAGCTAACCTTGAGCCTAGTGAGACCCGAACTGCCATGGTAATTATTACGTGATTAATTTTTATCCTCACATCCTGGACATAAACTGTTTCAATTCCTACCTTCAAAACAACGCTATAGACTACTGCACACCAGAACAACTAGACATGAGGACAGTTTTTTCCCAAATGCCATCACTCTGCCAAACAAATAATTCCCTCAACACTGTCCAACTATTTACAAAGTATGCGCTACTATTCCTACTAATCTTCTCATCACTCCTTATCACCCATCCCCTCCCACTTGTGACTGTATGACTGTAACTTTGTCGCTTGTATCCTTACGATTTATATTGACTGTTTCCTGGTATGATTTGATTGCTTATTGTATTCCATGACTATTGTTAAGTGTTGTACCTTATGATTCTTGATTTTTGATGAATGTAGCTTTTCTTTCATGTACACTGAGGGCATTTGCACCAAGGCAAATTCCTTGTGTGTCCAATCACACTTGGCCAATAAAGAATTCTATTCTATTCTATCTTCACTAAACAATACGAATCCTCCTGAATAATATTTGAGTAATAACAATCTGCGATTGACTTGCTTTTAGTTCAAGATATTAGTGTTCCTCATTACAATTTCTTAAACATAAAAAAGGAATATACCTTAGCTAAAACACTGAACATGCATTGAAAATATCAGGTATGTTCAGTGTTTGACCCAGATATATCAGTAGGCTTGAAAATCTTAGAAACATTGAATGTATTGGAGAAGGCTACTGAGAGAGAGACTAAACCAAGAATCTGTTATTATATATAATATATTAGCCATGATGGCACAGTGGTTAGAATGCAGTATTGCAGGCTAACATTGCCCACTACCAGGAATTAGATCCTGACTGGCTCAAGGTTGATTCAGCCTTCCATCCTTCCAAGGTTGGTAATAAGAGGATCCAGATTGTTGGAGGCAATATGCTGACATTTGTAAACCATTCAGAAAGTGCTGTAAAGCACTACGAAGCGGTATATAAGTCTAAGTGCTATTTCTTTGTTAAAAAATTAAGAAGAGAATAAATTTGGGTAATATATTAGGAATTTGGAATTGAGAATTGGAGTATTCATGAATGAAGGCAATATGTCTGTCCCAGGATAATGTTGCAGGATCCAATCTGAGTTGATCACTGGGACCAGAGTTTTAGTCTTCCGAGCTTTTGGACTTGTGCTGGAGCCTATCTTCAAGAAACTTCTCTCACACCATAATGTGGTGAGAGTCCCAAGATCAGGGATATGGCAAAGCCCAGTTGAGGAAAGCAGGAAAACTGGTGAACTTCTTTCTCACCACATTCTGGTGAGAGAGAAGTTCCCTGAGCAGGGGCTCCAGCCCAAGTCCAAATTCCCAGAAGACTAAACCTCTGATCCTGGTGACCAGCCCAGATTGGATCCCACTACACTGCAAAGCCAGTAGTTTTGGCTGGCAGCACTGAAGCTCCAAGATGGCTTTGGCCGGGCCAGATTCATTTTAAGAAATATTACATAAGTTTTGTTATGTTTAAAATACTGGGTGATCTAACTAAAGTAAAAATTGTATTTGTGTTAATTGGGCACTTGTCTCATTTTGTAATCTGTTTGAAGGATCATTAGTGATATGCTGGGAAAATGTCCCCTGATAGTTCCCTATCAGCTAAACATTACTATTATGGTAAACCAGGTTCTTGGAAATGAAAGATTCAATGTACCCATTAACTTACACACCAGAATTGATCAATTTTTAAGGACTTTAAATTTCTTATGCCTGCACTATTTTGAAGAGCATCATTATGTATTCCTGAGAGACATTTATATATCCAGATTATGAAAACTAGCACAGTGACAAACTTTCAATTTGCTTTCAATGGATAGATAAAATTGGTTTTATGGCAGGTGCAATATAAAATTACAATTTCAAAATGTAAAATAGCAACATTTTGAAATGTGTTATATTATTGGATTTTTCCTTTTTGATATAATTTTCTTTTTGTTTTTTTTAATATATTATTTTTCTTTCTCTGATTTGCCTTTTTAAGTTAGCTTTGTATAGTTTATTTTATGCATATAGTTTTTCTTATAAAAGTTTTATGGCTTAAGTATAAACTTATTACTAATTACTATTAGTTACTACACTTGTAAGGAAAAAGATATCTATTATATATTTCACACATATATTATACATATATCAAATATTAATATTTATTTATATTTAGTACATATCATCATCATTTTAGCCATTGTCTTTCTACTGTAGGATGAAGGCCTCTTCCGCATGCTTATATATTAAAATACAAAACACAAAACAAAATTACTCAGACTATGGCACCACTAGGGGGTGCACAAATACCGCACTACAGCCTGTTGTAGCTGTTCCACTTCTATAAATCAGGAAAATAATGGTTATGTGCAAATAGAATTTGCAAAATTAATCCATAACTGGCTTGTTGTGAGTCAGAATATCCAGATTGTCTAGTTGAATGTTGATGCTTCTGGCATATTTTAAAGTCAACAAAGATACTGTTCAAAGCATTAGAAGATTGTTTTGCTCTTAATTAACAATACATTTCTATATGCATTAACTTATGAAGCACAAATTGACTTCATTTGGTACAAAACTGCTAATATTTGTAAGTTAAGATTATAATAATTATACAGGAAGCATATAGTGTTATTATCATCAATATTGGAATGCAATGATGATGCGTAAAGAATATGTTCTAATACTGAAAATCAGCATACTTCATAACATTTGTAAGCCCATTTCTCAAATCCAGATATTTTGTGCTGAGTAGCTTTCATTCACTAAGCCAGAGAAGGACAATTTTTTTCAGGTCAAGAGGCATGATTTTTCAGTAAAAATGCATAGGCTACATATTTTTAAAAATAAACATACTTCTGCCCTTTCTCTCTATCCACATCAGGGATGTCAAACTCATGTCATCACGTGACGTATTGCAACTTTTTTCCCCTTTCGCTAAACCAGGTGTGGGCATAGCCAGCGCGTGACACATCCAACTTGTGGGCTGGGAGTTTGACACCCCTGATCTACATCATAGCTTAGGGAAAGGTAAATTCTCTTCTTTCTCACCCATATAATTGCAAGGGCACATCAAATATCATACATGGAACATCCCTATAATTCCATAATAATTCTCAACAGAGATAATCTACTTGTGCAGGCAGTTTGGCAAAAGGCACAAAATGGCTAGGTGAATTGGGAAGTGTAGAAAGTAGTCTTTCCCAAGATGGACATGGGATGGATATCCTTTGCGCAAATGGATTTCATCTCCCAGAATTCTGAATAATGAAATTCATATACAAATTTGCAAGGCAGCCAAATTTGGGGAAATAAAATGTAAAAATACAAACTCTGTAACTTGACAAAACAAATCTAGCAACAATAGTGAAAGTTTTGGTGCAGATTCATTCCTCAATCATTTCCACTTCCCAATCTACCTACCTAATACCTTGTAGATCCGTATTGGCAAACCTATGCCACACATGCCAGAAGTGGCACACTGAGCCACTTCTGCTGGCATGTGAGAGCTTGCCCGGAAGAGCCCTACTGCACATGTGCATGTGCTGCTGCTGCCCAATGACTGATTATTGGGTATCTGATACATGGGGGGTGGGGGCACGGGAGACATGTATGCATGCACAGAGATGTACAGTGCATGGAGGGATCTCACATGCATGTGCAGATGGATGGCACATGGGGGTGATCACCCACGCATTCGCAGCCTCATGGCGTGCGGAGGGGGAATTGCGTGTGCATGCACAGAGGTGCATGTTGGGGAATCATGGGCATACATGCAGCATGCAGGAGGATCACACAAGGGATGGGATTCTACCAGTTTGCCCCTATTCGCTAGAACCGGTTGTTAACATAAGCAATTCGGAGAACCGGTTGTTAGAAGAAATTACCGGCCTCATCCTGTAAGGAAGGCAGGAAGGAAACATGCTGGTGTTGCTTCCAGAAACTGCCTCTCCATTAACCCTTATTACATTCTTGACAGGACTAGACTTCCTGTCTCAGAAACTTCTCCGGAGTTTTTTTTTCCCCTCCTTTGCTGGTACTTTGCTTGTGTGGAGTGACCATTCAAAGTTACAATGGCACTGAAAAAAGTGATTTATGACCCTTTTTCACATTTACGACTGTTGCAGCATCCCCACAGTCCTGAGAGGCCAGGCGAGGAGACACATGCCTCAATGTGAGTAATATTGAGTTGGCCACACCCAGCCAATAACATTACCACCAAGCAATGTCCACCCAGTCACATGACCACCAAGCCACACCTACCACCTAAGCCACACCTACAGAACCAGTTGTTAATTTGAATCCCACACCTGGATCGCACACACATGTGCAGGGGGTGGGGGGAGGGCCAGCATGCATTGCCTTCTGGGTCGTGGCATGTGAACACACAATTATTGGTACAGGAGCTGAAAAAGGTTTGCTACCACTGTTCTAGATTCTATTGCATTCTGTGCCTGGTGAGTCCAAATAGATTCCATGGTCATTTCCAAAAGGAAAAGGAATAGAGTTACAGAGTTTGCTTGTTTGTTTAAAGAAGGGGAGATTATACCATTGGTTGGGGGATTTAGCATATACCATTTTTTCCCATTCTTTTTTTTTTTTTTTTTGTACAACCAAGGCTGCAAATAGTAAAAAGGAATTTAAGAAAAAACATTGAAGAGACATGGTTGATATGATTTTTTCCTGACTAAGAAACAGTAGTTCGCTACTCAAGGCTTTCTCCTGGCAGAAGCCTTATACACTTATAAGCATTTGTGGGAAGCTTATAATTCAGGGAGGGGTGTACATATGTGATATGCAACGCACACACACCCAATCTGTACTTCTGGGAGTACAGTTCCTAAAGGCAGCAAAGACTCAGAAAAAGGTAAGAAACCTTGTTCGCTTAAAGTAGATTTTTGAAACTATTTGACATTCTCAGGGAGGAAGAACTTGAGTCAGAGGATTATTCATAAACATTATTTTAAAAAAAAGAAAATATAGCTAATGCAGCTGTGTTGATATGACCACAGTGTAAAGCTAATGGCTGTGACAAATTATTTGGAGTCTGTATGCCAACAAGCAAAACAAATCAAAGATTCAGTGACCTTTGTTTCAAACATTATTTCTTGATGGAGGAAATAGTTTAAAAGGATCAAATGCATAATTAGCCCAATGTCATTTTGTCACATTTTCTCTCCATTTTATAATCTCGCTCTTGAGCTGTACTTTGCATCTGTCACCTCTCTCAGGAGACAGAACTAAATTGCTTGTTTCACTTGAAGAAGTGTCATTCATGAATATTAGTGACAGGTTTGAATTCTCTTGAAATATAAATTAAAATTTTATATTTGAAACAATTTGGACTTTGTACTGCATACATAAAGGGATATTAAAACTGGGTCTGCATTTCTCAATATGGTATGAAGCGTTTGGGTGGGATTTTTTTTCCATTTTGTACCCATATATCAGCTAAATTTGTTGGCTATGAATCGTAGTTCACCTCAACAGCAATACCAAGTTAGGGAAACCTGTATTATATCATGAACACAGATACCTTAACTGTACTAGTAGTGGGATCCTACCTTAGTCACTACCAGTTTGGTGAGTGGTCACGCATACGTGCATGCGCAAGCGTGCCCCTAATGCGCACACCCCAAACAACCCAATCAGTTGAGAGGATGAAGAAACGAAAATCTAGGAGCGACCCTCCCACCCTCCCATGCACGTTCCAGTCTTTTATCCTCTCAGCTGATCAGAGGCCTTTTTTTTTTTTTACTACTGGTTCTGCTAAACCAGTCCAAACCAGTAGCAAACTATCACTGAACTGTACCCACCCTGAACTGTCTCAGCAGATATTACACAGGGTGGACAGTATTGAACATGTTTTGTTGTTGATATACAGGTAGTTCTCAACTTACAAGTGATAGTTTGAAGTTACAACGGAACTGGAAAAAAAGTGACTTATGACTATTTTTCACACGACTATTGCACCATTCCCAAGGTCACATGATCAAAGTTCAAAAGCTTGGCAACTGCTTCATATTTATGACAGTTTCAGTGTCCCAGGGTCATGTGACCATTCACCTTTTGCAACCTTCTGACAAAGTAAAATCAATGGGGAAGCCAGATTCACTTATCAACCATGTTACAACTTAACAACTGCAGTGATTCACTTAAAAATGGTGGTAAGGAAAGTCACAAATGGAGCAAATTCATTTGTCTAGCTTAGCAAGATAAATTTGGGACTCAGTTGTGATTGTAAATCGAGAACTACCTGTGCAGTACAAGAATGCCTTCTCTTTTGCCAGAAATGAAGAATGTTTCCCAGGCCAATAACAGTTTTGCTTTGTAACATCATTTAGTTTGCTTTGAATGGGAAAGTAACCAAGATAAGAAGAACATAACAGTGGTAACTTCTTAGCTCTGTTGCCTAAAGTTGATAAAAGGTAGTCCTCAACTTACAAACACAATTGAGACCAGAATTTCTGTTGCTATGCAAAGTAGTCCTTAAGTCGGTCACAACCAGTTGTACAACCCTTGTTGCTTCTGGTGCTAAATGAATAACTGCAGTTGTTAAGAGCATCACACAGTTGTTAAGTGAAACTAGGTTCCACCATTGACATTGCTTGTGGGAAGCCAGTTGGGAACAGTGCAGGGGTGGGATTCAAAATTTTTAACAACTGGTTCTGTGGACATGGCTTGGTGGTCATGTTATTGGCTGGGTGTGGCTCACTCAATATCATTCACATTGAGACACGCATCTCCTCGCCTGGCCTCTCAGGACTGTGGGGATGCTGCAACAGTCGTAAGCATGAAAAATGGTCATAAGTCACTTTTTTCAGTGCCATTGTAATTTTGAATGGTCACTCCACACAAGCAAAGTACCAGCAAAGGACGGGGGGAAAACTCCAGAGAAGTTCCTGAGACAAGAAGTCTAGTCCTGCCAAGAATGTAAAAAGCGTTAACGGAGAGGCAGTTTCTGTAAGCAACACCAGAATGTTTCCTTCCTGCCTTCCTTACAGGATTAGACCAGTAATTTCTTCCAACAACCGGTTCTCCAAACTGCTTAGAATGTTAACAACCGGTTCTAGTGAATAGGTGCGAACTGGTAGAATCTCACCCCTGGAACAGTGGTAGCTGTTAGCGCCGATGAGTAGCAGAAACTGAACCAATTCTCTCTGACACTCTTCTCTTGGGCCCACCCACCCACCCGGGCTCCCATACTAACCTTTATTCCCTGCTTTTGGAGTACAGCTGCTTTGTGCAACACAGCAGAGTGCCACGCGACAACTGCTGAAGAGACAGGGAGAGTGCAGGATTGCAGGAGGTGAGTCGGAAAGCCTCTGTGCCTGTGCAAAGTGTACATTTAGCGACGCCCACTGAACCAGTGGTAAAAATGTTTGAAATGCACCATTGATTGGGAAGATCCAAATAGCAATCACATGACCCCCAAGATGCTGTGACCATCATAAATATATGTCAATTGCCAAGCGCCCAAATTGTGATCATGTGCCCCATAGGGATGTTGCAACAGTTGTAAGTGCAAGGACTGATCATAAGTAACTGTTTTCAGTGCCTCTCTAAGCTTGAATGGTTGCTAACAAATGGTTTTAAGTCAAGCACTATCTGTACCTAAAGCACATCAGTGAGCTGTCTTCCATTCCACCAACTGAGATAAACTACTCAGTCAAGTAACCACAAACAGGTTCCTCTTGCTGATCTTGTCTTGACTAGAAGTTATGGAGTTGGGTCTCGATGCTTTTTGAACTATTGACGTATGCTGCTAAATCTACAAGACAAATGTTACTTTCCCTCTTTTCTGCATTCTTCTCTTGGCGATATTTATATGTGATCATACTGAAATGTCTTCTAATAACAAAGCTAAATATTTACAGTCTCTTTTAAAAGCTGCTTGCTGAAGCCAAGCTTTGCTGAATTTTTGATTTTGCACATATTGTACGCTATAACTTTAAAAACGGGAAAAGAAAGAAAATACAGACTTCTGTTTTTCAAAACTTCTAATGCTGAATCATTAAATAACTTAGAACATTTGCACTTTCTGTCTACAGGATGTCTAATTTCCCCCCAAAACCTAAATATATTTTCTATAATATCCATTTGCCATTCTTTACCTGAGAGAATGCACAGTAGAAATAAAAGCATGCACTTTTGCCCATTATTTCCTGCTATTTTCCATTTAATTCTGAACGCATAGAAAAATTATTCAGATGTCTATTGAAAACAGCAATAGACTTTAAAACAGTGAAAACCCCTTTCCTGGAGAGGGACAATAGCTTTTTGTCAAAATAAGTTTTATTTATTCACGTTAACAAGTTTTACACAAAGAAAAATTAAGAAAAGAAATACACATCCTCAATGTAATCGGCTACTGTTTTCTGGTAAACATTTTGTCATATTGATTTCCTATAAATTTCATCAATTTTAATTCTAAAAAGAACTGGGGACATGTAAATAGAAATTTACAGTAGGAGAACTAATCCTTCATTGTGGTTCCTTTGCCCTCTCCCTTTTCATTCAGGTACTAAAGATTCAAGTCCTAATTATTATTACCTATTAAATTTTTACACCAGCCAGGGTTCTCAGGCTTATATTTTACTATCAAGCTAGATAACAAAAAAATAGATGCATACAAGTCAGGTAGTTCCAGTTCAGTGATTCTCAACCTCAGCAATCCTAAAATATGCGGATTTCGTTTCCCAGAATTCCCAGTCACCATGCTAGATAGAATATTGCTGTTTTATAAGGAATACGTGAGATATAATCACAAAATATTCTATTAACTAAAACATTCCTTGATGATATGGCAATTTATTTCTACAGTAAATGATCCAATAATTTAAGCTTATTAAAAAAAAACATTCTTGTAGAAGTCCAGACAACATTAGACAACATTTTGAGCATTATGAAACATACATGGTTTCCCTTGATGTATTTGATTATGTATCACAGAATACATAAACTTAATTGTTCAAGAAACAGTTGAGTGCCTTATCTATGTAATGCCACCTTTTCTTATAGAATGGGGTGGGGTGAATGAAGGCATGATCAGAATAGAGAAATATTTTCTTTTAACCAAGATTGCAGAGCTGCATATTCTCCATCATCCTTTGCTCTTTTCCAATGTTTTCAAGATGTGCCTTTTTTTGGTTTCACACGAGCTGAGGATCTGTTTTAAGATAATAGATACTCCAACATGGGCAAGTAGTTACTTCATCTGAAAATTAGATTTATTAATTATGCTTACACGTGGAACTTGTTTTGAGCTGTATGTTATCTTCACAGTTTTGTTTTAGACACACAGGTCGTCTACAACTTACAAACATTTGTTCAGAGAACACTGTGTTATTTTCACAATTTCTCCCTAGCTCAACAAAATGGCTACTATCTGTTGCAACAATATTTATTTGGATCATATCCTTGGTTTATTATTCTTTACTGAACAATATGTCTACAAAGGCAAACATTTTGGCAAGTTCAGTTATTCCCACTGATGATCAAACTCCTTATGTCTCAATATCACTCCTCTGCTAAACTTCAGCTACAAGGAATAAGATAGTAATAATGAAATCTAGAGAAAAATAAATAAAGACCCAGTTATGCAATGGTGCGATTCAACCGGTATAACAATCAGTTCGGTGAACGCATGCTTCACGCGCATGCTCTACATTTTAAAAAGCCCATTTTCAACTGAATTACTGCAGTTTGCTGCAAACCCGGTGACTGAAATAGCTGAGGCGCAGCAAACTGCTCTGTTGCGCAAATCAGCTGTGCTAAAAAACCAGGAAATAAAGCACAGCAAAGAGCAGGGATGGGTAGGCAGGGCCAAACACTCACCGGAACTAATGGTTTGTCCGAAGTAGTCCAATCAGGTAGAGTCCCACCTTTGCAGTTATGTCACATTCAGGTCAGTTATGCTACACTTCCAACTTCTGGACCAAAGCTAGCATCTCAACTAGCATTCCAGATTTATCAACTGTTTGGAAGTAATTAATTTATAGGCCAAGGTGATACAAATAGGGTAATCTGCTCAGCATTTTATGCTTTCAATGTATGACCAGACTCATATTATTGGTTTTGGTGCTGTAGCCAAATAGAACTTATTTTAAATAAATTATTTGACCTGACTTGCCTTTGAAAAAAAGTGTAAATTGGCAAGATGATCTATCAGTAATTTTCAACACTTGAGTTTTGTGGTTTCCCTCTTTTTAGTTTTTTTTTTTTTTAAATAAAAAGTTGTATAGTAACTTTAAAGAATTGGGTTCTTTTTTAAGAGCCACTAAGTCTGCACTAGAAATCTAAAATTTTAAGTAACCAACATTTTCTTTTAAAACTGGGGGATTACACATTTTATTTTCTTACTCAACTGCACAACTTCTTCTGGAGATAAAGTATCAAGGTTTCTGAAAATCAATAGCCATTTAGAATCTATTGAACAGCTGCAATTTCATGTGCTGATTTCAATAAAGCAGTCATTCTGAAACGCCTTAAAATATCTTACAAGTCTGGCTCCATTAAAAAAATGAAAAAACAGAATTAACCCAGATCACAACAAATAGCTCCCCCTACCCCCCACCCCCACCCCCCTGAATTGCAGCTTGAAAATAAAGTGGCAACCTGTGAACCAGTAGGCACTTTTTACAGAAGTTGGCAAAACAAAGGAGCATTGGTTGGTAAAGCACAGTGCAAGAAGTCAACCGTTAGTCTTCTTTCTGACAAACACAATAGACATTCACATCCAAAATAGGCAGAACATTTTATGTTGGTGGTGGGCCATGTTTCTTTTTCTTGCTTTGGCAGGATTTGCAGATGCAAGGAATGATGCACGGCGAAGCTAAGAGCAGTAATGGAGATGTTACCAAAACGATGATTCCCAGGCCTACTAGGATGCCAACAACCTAAATATTGAAAAGAAGAAATAAGAAATAAAAAAGGAAAACACTATATCTATGAAAACCCTACATTTATATCTATACACCAGGGGTGTCAAACTCAAGGCCTATGGGCTGGATACAAAGAATTGGCCTGTGGTGCCTCTGCCAGTGAAAATAAGCTTGGGAGGGCCATGCACGGCGCTCCAGGACCCTGTTTTCGGCCATGATGGCCTTCTGCATCCCTCTACCAGCAAAAATGGAGCTTAAAGTGCCATGTGCAGCCCCCTCGAACCCCATTTCAGCTGTGATGGTCTCCTGCAACCCTCTGCCAGTGAAAACAAGGCTCAGGGGACGAACGCATTGCCCCCTGGGCTCCGTTTTCAGCCGTGAGGGCATCCTGCAGTACTCTGCCTGCAAAAATGGGGCCCGCTTATCCCAGCCACACCCACCCTGGCCCCCCAAGGTCAAACACAACCCTGATATGGCCCTCAATGAAATCAAATGACATCCCTGCTACACACCATCGAAGCTTTTTTTTTTATTATTTTTATTCTGCCTTTTATTATTTTTAAATTTAAATTATTTTAAATAACTCAAGCCTGTAAAAATACCATAAACATACTCCTTCTTTCTCCTATTTTCCCCACAATCTTGTGAGGTGAATTGGGCTAAGAGAGAAAGTGACTGGCCCAAAGTCAGTCAGTCACTTTTGATGCCTAAGGTGGGACTACAACTCAGAGTCTCCCAATTTCTGGCCTGCTGCTTTAAAACCACAAGACCAAACTGACTTATAATAAACACAAATCCATGTTATTGGCATACCTGTGTTCTGTTCCACATAACTGAGGCTCGTGAATGGCCCAGTTTATTTCGACAGGGACCTTTGTCATAATGCCTTAAGAAGATGTCATTCTGAAAGGCAAAATAATACGCCATCATGTTCAATCTTCTTGGGTAATAAAGGGGCAACATGAGGTTTTAGGCTTCCTCCAGCTCTATTTTATAAACTTGGGATTTCACAAAAATTACTGTCACCAACACTTTGACACCAATTAACCTTTTATGAAGCAATTGCTCAGGGCATGTTTTATAAAGTTAGGCTTTATAAAGCAGGAAAAAGAATCACTGGGAAATGAGGAGCAAGTTCTAGTAAAGCTGAACAAAACGGAAGATGTATCATTTGCAAAACTCCATTTAACCTTATCAAATGTTATATGTCTGAGATCTGCTGCCATAAGATTTGGATGCAGAATTCAAAAGAAAACAGAAGGAAAACGATGAGATGCAATCATGGAAAGTTAATCATTTTAAACATTGGTTCTTCCTATCTAGAACTATGAAACAACTATAGAGAAAAACCTTTTTGCCAGAGACTACTCACATCCAAATTTTGTAGGCAGTACCAGCAAAATGTGTGCTTGCAATTTTTACACATCATTTGAGCACAGCCTTCATTCCGTTCAATATGGATCCGACAAACTGGACATTGTTTAATTAGAGCTTCTGAGTTGTTTTTAATAAGTGTTCTAGAAAAGAAAGGGGGAAAGGGGAAAAAAAAACCCCTCTGAAACAGACTTAAGCGTATCCTGGCTATTTCCCTAATCATTCAGACTGAACTGAAGCACGTTGCCTAGAACAGGGGTCTCTAAAGAAAAGCTGACCGGAGAATTCTGGGAGTTGAAGTCCTCCAGGCTTAAAGTTGCCAAGGTTAGAGACCCCTGGCCTAGAACAATATTAACCCATGTAAATATACTTCACCTGGAGAAAAGCACTTCCCTTATGCAACAATTATTCAACTTTTGCAAACACATGCAAAAATAACAGATGGACCCCCATTTATTTTGTTGTTGCATTTAATGTTTGGACAATGTTGGCATTCAAATATTTCCTCCACTGGGAAAATATTTCTGCTTTAGTATTCTGTGTTAACCAGTTGATATGAAAGTAAAATATATTTCTCATCCTTGCTTCCTCATAAGGTACAAAACCGCCCTTAACTAATTCCCTGTATTTACTCTGCTGAAGTTATGCCCAGGCAACAGCTTCCATTGCACCAAGAAATGCCCACCAAGAAATTGCCATATTGTCCAACTAACCCTGATCCCTAAATCTGCCATTTGGGCTGACAAAAAGCCAGTCTAGCTGGAACAGACCTTCCAGAATCAAGAATGCTGAAACAGCACATCAAATAGTTCAGGTGCCTCAATCAAAGCACAGAATGTCTTCCCTTCAGCTAGCAAACAATTAATTAATTGCATTATTGAAGCAGTGTCAGAAATGTAATTTTTTGCTAAAGAAATATAGTATTTATAATGATTTAAATGATATAAAGATTTTGCAAGAGCTAGACAGTTTCTTCTCTTACCCTTGCTCACTTGCAATCCCCATCAAATGGCCTTCTGAGCATGATCCCTCCACGTGCCAAGGCTCTTTACATGATGAACAGAATGTCAAGTAACACGTCTGACATTTTATAGGCACTGGTAATCCAGAGTCTCTTGGTTCAATTTGGCACACAGTCTGACAATTAGCAGAGGGACACCAGGTCCTCAGTGGATCCAAGTGCACTTCTGGGGAATGTTACAGATCAAAACATAAGTTTTAAAAAAGGTGAAATATTTATACAATCAGAAAAGAAACAAAAGTTATAAACATGGGGTATGATTTGGTTTATATCTACCAGCATATTTTAGAAAAAGAGAACATTTCTTATCCATCTTGTCTATCTTGTCTTCATCTAAACCACGGGTGTCAAACTTGATCGTGTCACATGATGTAGCATGACATTTTTTGCCTTTGCCAAGCCGGGGTGGGCATGGTCTGCGCATGACACAACCTGCCTGCAGGCCTCCAATTTGACAACTATGAACATACCCTCAGTGTAAGATGGAAAAAAAATTGACTGATTTCCCTAACATGAGTTTCCTTATTGTCCAATATGTTAGGAAATGTGAGGTTGTTTTTGAAAAGTAATTGAATATCCAGCACCCTCCAGGAAACAAATCAGGGATTGTTCTTTCATTACATCAGAATCTACCCAGCTGTGGTCTGGATCCTACAAGCATCCTCAAAAAAAATCATGTACCGGTAATTCATTTCACATGAGAAAGAACTACTAGAGCATCATGGCAGGAATTCTAGCTTGGTAAAACCTGCAAAAGGAAATTCTATTTTTAGTCTGTTGGACTTTGTTATTTAAGAAATAAAGGAATGCAATTTTATGTTTTTAAAACATTGACAATAAAATGTTGCTATTAATGACAAAATGTAATTATTATAAATATTGCTGCTAGTTCTTTAGCTGATATTGGCCTTCATCCTCCCAAGAACCTAGGATGTTCTAATGAACTGGTGTAGTCCATGCATGGATCCAAGCAGTGTAGTCCTTTGTAATTGACAGATGATAAATTTGTCAAGATGCAGATTTTCTGAGTGTCATCCAAGATCTTTTGGTATGGCATCCAGTGTGCTGATAACCACTGGGACCGCCACTGTCAGTTTATGCCTTAATCTTTCAAATGGCTTATTATTAGTAATTTATTTAAATGTATTGTCTCCCCATTTCAATGGACACCGGGCAATGAAAGAGCATTCAACACTATGAAGAATGTTACATTTTTCCTATGGCAAAAAACTCACACACATGTAAGTAGAAAGTGTGTGTATGCATGCACATGGTATGAGCCCCTGATGATTCTCATGAAGAGTCTACAAATCTCTTTGCATAACCCTACTGCCATCAGTCACACTTTGTGTTCTGTCCGGAAAAACGCGCGGTGGACCGGGTTCCAACAACAAAGTCTTTATTTGTTTAACACAGTAAGAAAATGGAACATTGGCTCAAGCCGCGACAGCCCTTTTATACCTTTCTGTCTGCCGGCTTGTAGCCAATGACACTCATTTGATTTTGCCGCCTTTGGGTGGCTTCGAGGATTGGTTCCTATTGAACCAATCCCATTTAGTTTATGTTAACCAATCAGAATGAGGTATTTGGAGTCTACTATTATTTATACAGAACACTTTGCATCAGATAAATGTTATGATTTCTGATCAGGAGATGAGTAGCAATTTTCTTCCTTGATCTGATCTGCAGACTGTGCGCACTAAAGCGCTTTTCTCAGAATGAATCCCATTGGTTCATTAAGGATTGTAAATATTTTATAATTGTAAATCTATAGCAGTAAAGCTATATATTCTTTGGTTTTAGGACTGAGATTTGGACTATGGTATGTTAAGTTCAAATGGTATGTTAAGATTTTGAGCTTGAAAGAGCAACTGACTTTTTTCTCTTTTCTTCCGTCTTTTCTCTGATTTTCTTTGCTAGCAAATATATATAATTTATATCTTAGGCTGTAATTCTATAACTATTTACCCAAGGTTAAGTGTCATTGAACTAAATGAGACTTATTTTTGAATAGACATTGTGGAAGCGCGGGAAATCAGGAGACAGGACACCAGCGTAACTTCAGCTCTTTATTCAAGATATAGATCTGTGTAGCCTCTTGCGAGCCACGGGAGCTCTTCTTATAGAGCTAGCCGGCGGCTCTCACCCAATGACAACTTTCTGAATCTCCCACGATCGGTTCGTCCAATCATGGGAGATTCCTTACTAACCAATCACCGTCATGCATCTCGGCCAATCACAGTGCAGTTCGTTTCAGCCAATCAGGTTAGGGTATTACGAGAATGTTAATATGTAACAAACATCTTCTTTGCCATTTTGTGAATTTAACAATGCAATCTGAACCCCTACATATTAATGTAAAAAAATTACCTCTTTCAAATTTCAACTGCTTGTACAATTGAAATTGCTCTGCAGACACCAAGCTGGCTATCTGGAATGAAGAACACAACAACAAAATGTTAAAAAGAAAATATAGATTACCATTCATTTTTAAAAAGATTTTAGAATCAAGATTCTCCCCCCCCCCAAAAAAAAATTGCAACACTAGTGAATGAGGTGCATTTAAAAAGAAAATATGCAATGCAATTGAAAGCAATTATTAGGAAATTCAAAATATCAGTGAATATTTTTTTAAAAAACATGTTTTCTCTTTATCAAATTCACTCCAGAGGACCACATGGATTTATTCATATTGTTTTCTTAGCAAAAATATGATTTTTTTGAATTTTACATCTAGTTTCTTGCTCTGATTCTTTTTTATGATTATCCAAAAACTAACCAGGTTTATGCTTTTGAAGATTATTCAGTCAGCCAGATGCTGCTATCTATACTAAGCCAGAAATGGTAACATTAGGATTTGATCTATAAGAGGGGGGGTGTCAACTATTTTCCATTAAACTGGGGTTATTTTCATTAGTTTGCTTTAATAAAATGTGTGCAACTGAGGATGGGGGAACACCGGAAAGAGGAATTAACAATTAAATATCAACCCTTTAATCAAAAAGCAGAAAGACCATAATATCTGAAGGAATTATATATCTCAAAATGTGTACGGAATCCCAAACAAATCTCTAGGTCATTCACATTTAAATAATGTTAAGACACCTACTTCAGCTCTAGTGATGTAGAATCTCTTCTGAAAGCTTTGAAAGACAAACCACATTTTTCAGTATTCAGTATAATTTGCTTTGGGGTTTTTTTTCCTGTTGACAGTAACAACTCTAAGGTGATGATTGACTGTGTGCCAGTATAGAAGATTCAAATGACCAGAACTGCCACATAATAATAATCATAATAACTAAAACATCACTTGCTGAATATACTCAGATTATCCCCCTGTGCAAGATTCTAATCATTCCAGCACTCAGTTCTTTCTTTATGCAGAGCAAATGTATCCCTAGGCAAAACAGATTTATTATCAGACACAAAGGGACCTGTTAGCATCTCCCGCTGATATTAATCATTTGGACTCTATTCTGCTTTCCATGGCAGCAGTAATAACATATGTGATTATCCTAAATTGAAACACTGTTCTAAGGCATACCCTTTGATTCTGACATCTGAGGATCAGGAATTGTAGTTATTTTATGTATCAGATATTTATTCCACCCATCATGCAAAGAAGCATATGCAATTTGTTCATACAAGTATCCTGCCTACATATATATATATATATATATATATATATATATATATATATATATATATATATTTGTTTTCTTAGGTTTTCGCGGGTACTTACATGTGTGCTGTTTAGCTTCCTTCGGGTATTATCCCACGTCATTGTAGTTCTGTTAAAGTTGTAGCAACGTTTCAGCAGAATCTCATCTGCCATCATCAGGTTTCTGTATGGATATGGGTCTTACAGCTCCTGGTTTTAAATTTGAGGCTGGTCCATTCTGATTGGTTGGGAGCCTGGATCTGTATTCATTGGACTTGGAGTTTGATTGATTGGTGTTTCTGGTTTCTTCTGTCTGTTTTGTGGCTTTGATTGGCTGGCAACAGTCTGTTCTTGTGTTGGAGGCTTTTAGTGCAGCTTGGCTCCGTGTGAAGGGACGGCTGCTCTTCATTAGCAAGCTGGGTTTCACCTGGGTGCCTGGTGGGGGGGTGCTTGGGTTGGAGCTATCAGAGGGAGTCTGTTTTTGCCCAGGTGTTTGCCTGGCTTGTGGCATGGAGATCTTTCTATTTGAGAGTGCAGGCTTCCAAATGATTGACAGTCTGCTGGAATCATCTCTTCTATTCATGCTGTCAGGTCTTTTTTCAATCTCTATGGCTTCTCTGATGATTCTGTGGCTGGGGTTTTCTATAGTGGCCAGGGTTTTAGTGCCATTGAAGTTGATGTTGTGACCTGTGGTTTTCATGTGTTGGACTAGTGAGGAGGTGTGTTCCAGCTTTTTTACTGCATTTTTGTGTTCATCTAGGTGGGTACTTATTCTTCTATTGGTTTGTCCAATGTATGTGGCCGGGCATGATGTACAGGGAATTTCGTATATGCCTTGGTTTTCCAGGTCAAATTTATCTTTGGGGTTTCTTAGGATGGCTGCTATTTTTTTGTCTGTTTTGAAGGCAGTTTTGATGTGATGCCTGTGTAGTATCTTACTGATTTTATCTGTAGTACCTCTTATATAGGGCAAGACAGCTGTTCCATAGGTCTGTTGGTCTTCTAGGTCTCTGTTATGTCTTGGTGTGTTTTTGTGGATCAAGTTAGTGATTTTGTTTTTTTGGAAGCCATTGGCTGTCAATACTTCAATCAGGGTGCATAGTTCAGTCTTTATATGTGTCTTGTCTGCCAGGCGTTTGGTTCTGGTAATTAGTGTTTTGGCCACAGAATCTATCTGTGCTGGGTGGTGGTGGGATTGGGCGTTGAGGTAGCGGTTGGTGTGTGTTTTCTTCTGGTATACGGTGTGTCCAAGTGTGCCATCTGTTCTTTTGTAGATTAGTACATCTAGGAATGGTAGTTGTTTGTTTATTTCCGTTTCCATGGTGAACTTGATTTTGGGGTGTGTGTTGTTTAGGTGTGTTAATATATATATATATATATATATTAGTGGTACATTCACCAAGTGGGTATAATTTAAAAATCAGATATTTGGACTTACTTGGTGTGGGTAATTTAATGTAACAATAACAACATACATATACAGCCCTCCCTCCCCTAAAAAAAAAACCTACACCAAAGAAGGAAATGGGACAAAGTTTACAAGATAGTATTGTAGTAAAAACCCTGCTGCTATCTGCCACCATATACTTCAAAAGTGAACAGGATATACAGTTGCCTCAACCCCTACCCATATATACATGTCATTAACTTCTTTAACTCTCACAGGAATAGCTAGTTTGAGAATTCTTGTTGTTTGAAAAATTGTAGCTCGCATCTAATAAAAGTACCTCATCAAAATACTTCTCTCCAGAAAATAATGATAGATAGGAGTATTCCTATCTTACTCTTTTACTGTTTACTGAAGCAACTTCAAAATATTTTCTCAGGAACATTCAGTTTCTCTTTAACGTGAATATGCAGTAGACAAACACAACTGCCTACAAATAAGTCACCTAAAGCAATCCTAATTTAAATGTGAATAATAAATAATGAATGCAAGGCAATGAATGCTATTGACACTGTGATTTCAGAATCATGTTTCTACAAATCAGGATGACAGATTTAATGTGCTTTTTCTCTTACTCTTTCTTATATCACTCCTATTTTTGGTTTCCAGTGGATGTCAATTTATTGCTACCCCTACTCTAGCAAGAGAGTGCACATTATTCCTATCATAAAATATTCCTTTCTGTTCATTAAATACCTCCTTCATCATCTCAAACAAGACTTTTAGGAGCAGCAGAAAGAAAAATTAAATAATTGGATATAAAATGCAAACATCTTTGAGCAGTGTTTCTCCTTTTTGCAGTGGAATATAAAAATAAAACAAGCCCAAATCAAAACAATGGAATAGTGGAGAGCTATCACACAAGACAGCATTGTGTTGTTATTAATAATAAAGAGTTTGCTGAAGTATATACCCAGAGAAGGAGATTTGTCTTCCCCAGGCAATGAGGTTATATAATGCAAAATTTTATAGCAGTCATTGGAAAGCAGGTGTATATTGTCAGATCATATTTGTTGTGATAGGAAGTAAATACACAACTCTCCCAAACAAAGCCATTTATCTCCCAAAGATCTCTCATTACAATACCATTAAGACTTGCTATCAGAAAAACAAAAAGACAGCTAATGACAGGGAAGTAAATATATAACTAAATTAAGATGGTGTTTCCTTGTTACCCTATTCTCTAAGCCCAGAACAAAGGCTTTTCAATGTCTCAAGCTTCCCTCTTGAACCTACACAATCTTACTTGCTAGCAAGGTTTGTGAATGGTTCTGTTTAAAACTTTTACTGCAGGACAATTTGAAGGAAATGATGGGTAAACTTCCCAAGCTTCCATTGCTTTCTCACCCAACATCACAAGCCAACAGAGGGGAAAAAAAAAACATCAGCAATTGAAGTCAGCTGCAGGTCTGAGCAGAATGGTTAAGTCAGCATTTTTCAAGTTGAGCAACGTTAAGATAGATGTGGTCTTCAACTCCCAGGATTCTCTGGCCAGCATATTGAGTAACAAGTGAGTTAGGTGACTGGGATGAAAACTGCAGTCATGTTTCAAGTTCCCTGTGCAAGAAGATGTCACATCAAAAGTGTTCCATGAAGTAATTATTACTTGAATTCTTATGTAAACATGGGCCTATTGATCTTCTGGAAAACCAGTCAATCTGTCTCCAAAAATAGTCCATCTGATAGGTTGGTGGGGCAAAGAACAATTGTAAAATTGGAGAAAATTCACTCAGCACATTGAGGGAGCTTCTCATGCGTCACCCTGAGCCTTCTCCATTTCTTACCTCTGTCCCTTTCCTTTTATCAGATGAACTAATTTTGGACAGATTTTTACCAATCTTCCAGAGAAGTTACTTCACTTTTTGTAGTAACCTGGATAATAGCTCACAGGCTGTGAGGGCATGGCTCATGGGCCCTGGGAAAGCTGAAGAGGAAACAGGACTTTGCACAAGAAACACCACAGCAAGGGGAGGGGAAAGCATGAGTAACTCTGGCTTAATTATGCTCAGTATAACCTCAGCAGGAGAATTGCTTTCAAGATCCTGTTATATTACCTTACTAGTAATACACATCTGTTCAGAAACCTAACTGCTTCTCATTTGTTTCCCCTTTAGAAAGGGAAACTTATTTATTTAATAATAAATAAGTTTAATAATAAATAAGTTTATTTAATATCCTCCAGCACCAATGGTGTTACCTAGTTTGGTAAGGAAATGTCTGCAAGAAAACACCCAAGCTCAGAGAGCACCAGGGACCCTCACAGTTAATCCCAACTTCCAAAGGCACCAGTGGAAATGAGTAGTTGCAGAAAGCAGCATCTTAAAGTATTATATGGAGAATGTAAAATGTATGTGTGTAAGAATACAGTAGAGTAGAGTAGAGTAGAGTAGAGTAGAGTAGAGTAGAGTAGAGTAGAGTAGAGTAGAGTAGAGTAGAGTAGAATAGAATAGAATAGAATAGAATAGAATAGAATAGAATAGAATA